>CM074719.1:538345566-539545566 GCA_037306005.1 Rhinophrynus dorsalis | reverse complement strand
AGTGCTGTTGCTACACCATCCTATGGACAGCTCTGGTCCTGGGACCATAAATCTCCATAGGATGGTGCAGCAACAGCGCCATTGTACAATTTCAGTCCACTGTGATATTGCACCTAAAAAATTCAAGTTTGAGCTGTAATAACTTTTGAATAAAACACCTTTCAGCAGTGGGAGTACCCTTGTTTTACTCAGGGGGATAAACCCTACAACATATGTTTTGTTTACATTTTAACTATCACTATCCCTTTAACCCCATCGCGACAATGGACTCACCAGGTACGTCACACAAAAATGTCACTTAGTGACAGAGGACGTACCTTGTAAGTCCAGAAAGTAATTCGCAATAATGCGCAGCCTGTCACTAATTGGTTTTGAGTGCCAGAGGGATTTTGTAATGCGTTGCCTATCCCTCTGGCACTCAAAAGGTTAAGGTGTAGCTGGTTTTCTACAGAATGACTTCAGTTTGTCTTTATGTAAAAGGCCATTTGTTTTGTAAAGTGTATGTCTCTTGATACACCAATAAACACGAACTACCCTTACAGTGGACTAAGGTCCACAGCAGCTCTCTATTCCCACATCAATATGAACTTATATGAACAAAAAGACTGGTAAGTAACCAATATGGATGTCTACAACCACTCATAACAAGTAATTCAGAGGTGGACAACATGTGGCTCTCTAGTTGTTGCGCTACAACTACCATCTGCCTTTAGCTGGACAATGTGGAAAGCAACAGGTTTGTCCACTCCAGTCTGACAGGAATTAGATATACCGTTCATTAAAAGGACGAAGGTTTCAGCATTTTTAACCATTTGAGTGCCAGAGGGGTAACCAATACACTGGGCTACATTCAAGCGCTACGGTAGAGATGGCTGAGGAAATCCGCACAAATTCAGTTTAATACCATTTGTTTACAAATATAAACAAAGGGCTATGAAGAATAACAGACGTGCATCATTTCGGAGGCAAAAAAACCTGGTGAAAATTAAATTGGGTTGTAAGCTCTTCAATACAATAAGCGATTAACTGAGATGGTTAAGACATTTATATCACTGTGAATTTATGGATCGTGCTTTCCCTATATAGTAGTTGGTTTGCACCGAATCCATCCAAGTTCTACACTTACGGCCCAAAGCATGTCATAAATCTGACTGGCTTTAGGTGTAAGATGTCAATGTCAAACTGGAAAGACTATAGTTGTTACAAATAGTGATACTATTATGTTTTTCAGATTTATCCCTGCCATAGATATATGCGCTGCCAGTCAGTGTAAACGAGACTGCCAAAACTTGTCCTGCCTCTCACCTTCAGTCATGCACAGCTGGGAAACACCTAGATCACAGGCTGTGCAAGGGGTTCAGGGGAATGGTCCCAAAGCCCTGGGAAATAAAACCACCCCAGGCAGGCAGCTAAACTCTGAAACAGTCGTCTTGTCAGAAACCCTGATGGACTCCAGTATCACCGAAACCTTCAAGATACAGGGGCAAAACTAGGCCGCACGACATCCACGGCCTTGCCTGTCCACTAAAGCTGCAGAGAAAGGGCACCTAACCGGAGCCAAGACTATCGGTTCTCTTCCACCCTCGTACCAGCACTGTCTGTTCACAGCAGGTCCTCCCTACGCTCCCCTGTTCTCTGCTGCACCTACCATGGTACAGATAGAAACGGCTGTCATTAAGCTTTCCACCCGCCCAGCGCCATCTTCACAAGATCAACACCAGTAGATAGGACGTAGATGCGCACACTAGGATATGCGCGCTCCCGCGTCTTGGAAGACCCTCAAAGCAACGGAGGACAATATTGTTTCCCCGTTAATTTGGTAATTTAACCCACAGAATATCCTAGGACACATTACGAAACAATGCATTTCAGACTGTTCTGGCATTCGAGGGGATAAATGTCCAGCTTAACTTGTCTTTTTATGTTTTGCTTTACAGGGCTTTTCAAACCTTGAATGCTAGAGAGGCTTTTTGATGCCTTATGTAATGTTCCAAGACTTTAACCCTTCGACTGTCAGAACGGAGAGTGCAACGTATTTTTCTGCAAAAGTGCTGCACGCACCTTTGGCACTCAAAGGGTTAAAGACCAATTCAAATCAAGGTGCATTCTCATTTTCCTAATATTTTCAATTTTATCATATGAGAGCATCACTGGGCAACTGTCCATCTGTTTATTGATTACAGTTTCCACTGTTATACATTTATGGTTCACTCGCTGCAAGCCATTGATTGGCAGACTACTAGAAAATTGTAGCGCAACAGCGGTAAGAGGGACACAATGGCTGCCCGTACTTGCGTTTGACTAAAAGTGAAACGCACAGTGGTAATTTACTTTCCTAGACACCATACAAATGTTCCAGGGATTGTCTCTGCTTTTGTCTTTCTGTACTCAGTCCTACCATCTCTGTTTTTGTTGCTAATTATAACCCCTTCAGTGCCAGGAGCTTTTGCCATTTTCTGTACCTTGTAGGCCAGGCACGTTTTCAGCATTTTTGCTATCCATCTGTTTAGGCTTGATTTCCACTGGGAAATTTCTAGTTACGTATTATTTTTCATAATGAATTGAGCTTTTTCGTGGTACCTTACATGAAGTGAATTTTGCATTGTGTGAAAAGCTATGATGTCCTAATTACAGAAAAAGTGAAAAATTATATATTTTGCTACAGTCACGTACTATATATCAAAAACATT
The DNA here is from genome assembly GCA_037306005.1 of Rhinophrynus dorsalis. Classification (NCBI taxonomy): domain Eukaryota; kingdom Metazoa; phylum Chordata; class Amphibia; order Anura; family Rhinophrynidae; genus Rhinophrynus; species Rhinophrynus dorsalis. The sequence continues at coordinate 539,542,876 of CM074719.1, read as the reverse complement.
TACCTTGTTTGTGAAAGTTTAAATTACTTGAAACAGCCCTGAGTCTCCCAAATACAAAAATACCACATTTGTATAGTTTTACTTAGGTCCATGGCTATTGCAGAGCCCCAGTCACCAGAAGTGCAAAATAGCATTTTCGACTTTATAAACTAATATGCACATTCTAGAGTTTTTGTCCTAAAACTACCCTAAAACTGCAAAAATAGGATTTTAGTCTTACCTGTTAAATCCTTTTCACTTAGTCCATACAGGTTACTGGTACAGTGGGAGGCGATCCGCCCCTTTAAGTAGGCAGGAACATTTCTCCAAATGTATGCAGGGGGTGGATCCTCCCCTCCCTCTTAAGCTGCCCTCAGCCAGAACAAGCCAGAATGATTTGAGACACAGATACTGACCAGAGATAAGAAGGAAAGGAAGACTCCTGTGAGCATGCCCCAAAGGTCTCCCACTGAATGCCACAGGAGAGCCAAGCATGGTCCCTTGACAGGGTGGGAGACCAGTAACCTGTATGGACTAAGTGAAAAGGATTTAACATGTAAGACTAAAATCCTATTTTCACTGTCGTCCAATACAGGTTACTGGTACAGTGGGATGTACAAACATTGATCTTTCCCAGAGGCGGGAAGAAGGCAAGGACCAAGCGACAGGCCCCAAAGTCACCAGAACGCCTATGAACCAATTAATCATAGAGCCCAACAACAGAAGTGTCAACGGACACTAACCAGGGGTAAAAACGAACCCCCTGAACTATCACAGCACACTGAACTAGAGCCAACAGGGCTCAACATCAAGGAAGCACTGAGAACTACAGAAGCAGAAGATCCTAAACAGGCAAGACTGCCTCCAGGACCTTTCTCCCAAAGCTGGCATCAGCCGAGGCCAGTACATCTACACGATAGTGCTTCGAGAATGTGTGCACAGAGGACCAAGTGGCCGCCCGGCACAGTTGATCAGCAGATGCTTGATTTTTATAGGCCCAAGAGGCCCCAATTGATCTGGTGGAATGAGCAGTAACTCTGAAGGGAACGTGCTTATTCCGCAACTTGTAGGCTTCACGAATGGTAGATTTTATCCAAGATGCAATAGTCACCTTGGATGCCGGTCTCCCTGCCCTAGGCCCCTCAGGAATGACAAACAGTGTCAGACTTCCTGATAGACTCAGTGCGATGAACATAAAACTTGAGACAACGCACCACATCCAACAAATGAAGATCCCTCTCCTTGTCAGAGGAAGGGTTAGGGCAGAAACAGGGTACCACAATCTCCTGATTGATGTGAAACTCGGAGACAACCTTGGGTAAGAACTCCTTGGAAGTGCGTAATACAGCCTTATCCTTGTGAAATACCAGATAAGGAGGTTTACAAGACAGAGCTTGTAACTCAGCTACCCGGCGAACAGATACAATAGCCAAGAGAAAGGCCATTTTCTAAGTCAAAAGACGTAAAGGAATGGAAGCCAAGGATTCAAATGGGGGTCTCTGAAGAACCCCCAACACCAAAATGAGGTCCCACTGGGGAGCTGGACTCTTGAAGGCAGGCCGAACATGAGCCACACCTTGGAAGAAAACTTTAACATCAGGAAGAATAGCAATGCGTTCCTGGAAAAATACAGACAGAGCAGAAGTCTGAACTTTAAGAGAACTCAGGCTGAGTCCCTTTTCAACCCCATCCTGCAAAAAGGCCAGGACCGTGGGAAGATGGAAATCAAGTGATAGATCCTTATCAGCACACCATGCAACAAAAGTTGACCATATGCGATGATAGATTGTGGAGGACACAGGCTTGCGAGCCCTAAGCATCGTAGACACCACAGAAGAGGAAAACCCTTTCTTCCTCAAAATTGAGGATTCAACCTCCAAGCCATCAAATGGAGATGCTGAACATCCTCCTTCCAGAGATAGCCTTGCAGAAGCAGATCTGGACGGGCAGGGAGCGGGAAAGGATCCGCCACTGACATGGCCAGCAGGTCCGGATACCAGGACTGACGAGGCCAATTAGGAGTGATTAGGATGACTGGACAACGCTCCATCTTCAGCTTCTGGATGACTCTGATCAACAGAGGGAGAGGAGGGAAGATGTACGCTAGGGAGAACTCCCAAGGGATTGACAAAGCATCCACTGCTAGAGCAAGAGGGTCCCTCCACCGAGAGCAAAACACTGGCACCTTCCTGTTGTGTCTGGTAGCCATCAGATCTACTACAGGTACCCCCCACATCTAGGTTAGAAGGTGAAACACCTCTGGATGAAGCGCCCACTCTCCGCTGTCGACTGTGTGACGACTGAGAAAGTCTGCCATGACGTTGTCTACGCCTGGAATGTGTACCGCTGAAATGACGGGAACATGTGCTTCCGCCCAAGATAAGATGGCCTTGACTTCTAACCAAGCGGTGAGACTTCTTGTGCCGCCTTTTCTGTTGATGTAGGCCACTGCGGTGGCGTTGTCGGACTCCACTCTGACTGGACAACCCTCCAGTTGAGATTCCCAGTGTCTCAGGGCAAGAAAGATGGCACGAAGTTCCAGCACATTGATGGAGAGGAGAGATTCTTCCAGTCCCCATTTCCCCTGAGCACTGAAACGACCCAACACTGCCCCCCAACTCCGGAGGCTGGCATCCGTCGTGACTGTGGTCCAATAGGGAACCTGAAATGACCTCCCTTTCAGGAGATGAGACAGGTCCAACCACCATTCCAAGCTCAGCTCGACATGAGGAGGTAGAGAGACTGACAGATGCAGATGATCTGGATGATTCTTGCACGTCTGGATCACAAATCTCTGAAGCTCCCTGGTGTGTGCCATGGCAAAAGGTACCGCCTCTATAGTGGAAATAAACTTCCCCACCAGAGAAGTCAACTTTGGCACTGGAACCCTCTCGAGTTCCAGGATCTTGGATACACGGAGAGCAATCTGATGAGCCACTTCTTCCGGTAAAAACACCATGCACTGCTGAGTGTCGAACAGGAGACCAAAGAAAAGGATCTGTTGAGATGGGATCAAGTCTGATTTGTCCAGATTCACGATCCATCCGTGGCGATTGAGTGTCTGGATGCACTTCTGAACCTGCTGGTGAAGGATCTCCACAGTTGAAGCTTTCAGAAGCAGATTGTCCATGTAGGGAGTTACTCTAATACCATCTCGATGAAGCACAGCTATCAGAGCACCCAAGACTCTCTGAAAAACCTGAGGAGCTGAAGTCAGTCCAAAGGGAAGAGCTGAAAACTGAAAGTGGCCTCTGTGACAGGCAAACCTGAGATACCTCCTGCTTTCTGGATGAATAGGGATGTGAAGATACGCATCCTGAAGGTCCAGGGAGGCCATGAACTCTCCTGGAGACATTGCTGCTATCACAGTACACAGTGATTCTTGACGATAGTGGGAACTCACAACAAAGGAATTGAGATCCTTGAGGTCCAAAATAGGACGGGCGCCCCCGTCCTTTTTGGCCACAACAAACAGGTTGGAATAAAATCCTGAACCTGTGTCCTCTGAAGGAACCAATTCCAGGACTTCTTTGTCCAAAAGATCCTGAATAGCGTCGTCGAACAGACGTCTTTTTGTAGGCTCCTGAGAAGGACGAGTAAAATGGAACCGAAAGGGCGGAAGGGAAGAGAAAGGGATCCTGTATCCCTCTGATACCACCTGAATAACCCAAGGGTCCGCCACTGACTCCTCCCAAATCTGGCGAAAGATGTGGAGACGTCCACCTACAGCCGGATGCAGACCCGGGTTCGGTGAGTCATGCCGAATCAGTCTTGGAGGTCTTGGCCTTGGGGGCAACTTTGGGCTTCCAGGACTGTTTGAGCTTGGAGGAGGAGCACGCAGAGGACGGACCCGCCTGGGATGCAGAACGTGTCTCAGTTTGGAAGGAACGAAAGGACCGATTGCATTTGGATGGAAACTTCTTTTTGAAGACTGATGGTAGAAGAGTACTTTTACCACCAGTAGCCTCACTAATCATCTCCTTAAGTTCAGATCCAAACAGTGAGGTCCCTTGGAAGGGTAATGAAAGCAAGGCTTTCTTAGAAGCAGTGTCAGCAGACCAAATTTTCAGCCAAAGAGCACGTCTAGCCACCACCGAGGAAGTGGAGGCCCTCACCATCATGCACACAGCATCAAAAGCAGCGTCAGAAACATAATTTTGAGCTTCGGATATATTAGCAAGAAGCTGTAACTGCTCAGACACTGGCGCATGCTGGCGAACCGCCTCAGTAAGCTGTTCAGTCCAGACCGCAATGGCCCGGTTAACCCACGCCACTGCAAAGGTTGGACGCATGGCAGTGCCAATAGAGGCAAAATAGACTTAAGACAAGTTTCTAACTTTTTATCCGTCCAATCTTGCAGGGCAGAAGCATCAGATACAGCAAGGCAGTAGATTTAGACAACCTAGAAACCGGAGCATCCACTTTAGGAGGATGAACCCATTTAGCCAGTTCAGTCTCAGGAAAAGGGTAAAGTTTAGCAAACTTTTTTGATACAGAAGAGGATTTATTAGGATTTCTCCAGGCATCAGAGACTAAACGTGCAAGAGTAGGATTAGTAGGAAAACATATAACAGCCTTAGAAGGTTTCTGAAAAACATCAGTTGGATCATGAGTAGATTCCTGACTCAAAGGAAGGTTGAGAGTGGTTAGCACCGCCCTGATCAACCCCTCAGCGGAGAGTTCAGGGTCACATTCAAAGGGGTCACCAATAGACCTGGTAGACTCAATAACAGTGCCTTCCTCAACATCAGAATCCTGCAATAGTTCTTCCTCAGAAGAATCAGACATATCAGGAGCACCCTGTGGCTTGGGCAGGGTGGTCCTGACAGTGGAGGGGGTCTGCCAAACCTGAGAGGGAAAGAGCTGAAGAGTGGATCTGAGATCCCTAGTGGCAGCCTTAAACTCTTTCACCCATGTTGGCTCAATGGCGTGACTGGAAAGCCCTGGGTTGCTGTCATGGCCTTCCGCACATTTTGGGCATAAATGACCAGAAAATTCTCTAGGCAGCCCAGAGTGACAAGAGGAGCAAAATGCAATGGGGGAAACTGACACCCCAGCCTCCTTAGCCTTGGGTCTAGCCCCTGATTCCAGTGGAGTAGACACGTTCACAGCGTCAGATATACTCCACTGACAAGAATCACCCAATTGAAGTGTGAAAGATTAAATATTCGCCCCAGAAATGCTTAAAATTAAACTTATCTGGCAAGCGAAGGGTTAATCTGCAGAGGAGAGAGAGAAGGCTCGGTCCCTGCGTAGTATACTCGCTGAGAAGAACTCACAAAATGGCTGCCGCGACGGGAGCCAATCAGAAAACGGGCGCGAAACAAGCGCTCATGGGAAACGTAGTTTTTCTCAGAAGTACCCCAAAACAGTGCCCGAAGCCCCCCCAGACCTCCAACACACCAAATCATGCAACCAGATGATAGAGCAAGGGAAGACCAACAAAATGAGCCCACTCTGAAGTCGCTGTAACAAGCGGTTCCAGAGATATGTCCCACACTGTGTAAACCCATAGAGAGTAAAGGAGCAATGGCGTCTATGCGGGAAAAAGCGCGCTTAAAGGCGTGGAACATTAACTTTTAATAAATTTACCCTGACAAAAAAAGTTACCAAACACACATAAAACACATGAAAAACATGAGAAAATTATATCCCAATGAGGGAAACAGCAGGGAAAAGGTTAAAACCCCCATAAACTGCTCCAAAACCCAGAGAATACACACAGGCATTGTATATACAGTGCAAATAAAGAAAAACACCCAATGAGTGCTGGAGTGCATAATGAGAACTCCCAAATACAAGCCCAATGAAGGGACACTGTGGGGCAAGTGGACCTTCAGCACTCAAAGGGTGGCTCACCTTTCTTCAGGACTTCTGTCTTCAGGTAACCATGTGAAAAGGGAATTAACCAAAGGAAAATCCCCCACCAGGGAAGCTACTTGACTCAAGTTGTTCCCTCTTCAGGGCATAAGGTCCACCAGAAAATCCCTGGAAGCTGCACTAGCCACTTTGGAGAGGGCAATTGTCAGCCATGGTCACCCGCCTAATGGTGGTATTCCATATTTGAAGAAAACAATAAAAAAACTAAAGTTGATTGAGAGATGTTCTCCACCTGGTGTGCACAGCACGCAGGAACACATCATTCTAGCTTGTTCTGGCTGAGGGCAGCTTAAGAGGGAAGGGAGGCTCCACCCCCTGCATACATTTGGAGAAATGTTCCTGCCTACTTAAAGGGGCGGACCGCCTCCCACTGTAGCAGTAACCTGTATTGGACGACAGTGAAATAACTATAGAAACTATGGCATTCCCAACTGTACTCATTAGCTAATGGTCATAGGAGTAAAATGGCACAATTTCACCTGGATTAAAAAAGAGGCAATAACTTCCAAACTGTGATAAACTATCCAATTTCTATTTTATACCGTGAAGCATATGCAGTAACACAGTGTATATCAAACTTTTTCTTAACAAGTACCCCTTCAGATCTGGCAATTCTTAAGCACCCCAAAACTCGATTTATATGCGCTGAACACCAGTAATGGATACAACCAGCAGTGGAAAAATCCCAGGAGCCTAGTATTCTTAAAAAAAAAAATACTTGTGGCTTCTAAATTTTATCCCTTTGATGACTTTTGAAACTCAGCTGGTTCCTGAACATCCTGTCTGCCTTCATAGTTTTGGTCACACCTGGGTACATTTAACAACTGAACACACTCCTCCCTGATCCAGTGCTTGCTGCTTATAACTGTACATTGCAAGCCATTCCCCAATGAACCTCCTACCTACTCTTTGGCTGCAATGATGGCCAAAAGTAGGCTACCAGTAATTGCCATGGTTTGTTAATCCAGGACACATACTCACAGGCAGAGAGACAAGTGTACACCAGTCAGGGAGAGAGCTGGCAGTGGGACAGGGTGTGGGTGTCCGGGAGAGACATACACAGCCATGGCCAGAGCAGGTTGTGCCTTCCACATCCCAGCAAGCCGAGTTTGCAGTGGAAGGTGATAGGGTCAGGGAACCTATGTTTATATATGAGGAGAACCTGGCCCTAGTTCATGGAATTCTGGAGAGAGAGAAGATCCTCTTCTGCGGAGAGAAAGTCAGGGGCATTGGTGCTTGTAGGAGGCAGGCATTTTCTACAAAAGGAAAATGAAGAAGAAGCTGGGGGATCTGGCAGCTTGCCAGAGGAACAGGTGGTGGGCCTCCATCATCCATCTCTTTCAATGACTGGGAGGAGCTGCTCCGTGCCACCCTTTCCACCACAGCAGTAGAGGGCATCCCTGGTGGCTGTGACACAAGAGAGGACAGGACTCTCTAGGATTCTGGTAAGCAACAACCTCTCTTCACCCTGTCCCCCTAACTAACACCCTGTTAGATATGTTGTGATATCGTATTTCAAAATGTGTTATATAGTTCCCTTCTTCAGTGTTGGTAGAAACCATGACTCTTAGTATATAGGAATGTAAGTGTTGACCTAACCCCATAACAGTAACAGACCACATATCCCAGCTCAGTTAATCCTTCTGAGTGCCAGAGTGGTATCTAACACATAACCCAGCCATGCGTTGTGTTCCTTTCTGGGACTCAAAGGGAAGAAGCATGATGTTAACCCCTTTGTCGCGTCGTGTTACTCATACATGCCATTCCCATATGTAAGAGTCAGACCCATCATGTAGTGACTGAAGTGTGTAATGTGTGACAGTTTCCAGTGACTGACGTAGTGCCACAGATAGTTGTGAAAAAGGGCAAACAACATCCAGTTGAGTTTCAAATGGAGGTAAGGATCACATTGCTGAGTGAACATAGTGATGTACCCACAAAATGCAACTCTGTAATAATCTTATTGTGTCAAGCAGTAGTTTGAGTACATATGTTTCACTCAGCATAATGAAACCCTCATATGTGTAGACAGAGTTAATGTCCCATTAACCCTTTGAGCGCCAGAGGGGTACACAATGCATTGCTTTGTAATGCTTTGTGTATCCCTCTGGCACTCAAAGGGTTGAGCCAGGTGTAGGCAAAATTGGTATTTACAGATGTTGGGGACAACATGATCCATAAACACAAAACTAATGTTCAATGAGGATGTGATATGTATTTCACAACAAATGGAAAAGCAAGATTGGCTAATACAAAGCATGGACAATGATTTTAAGGTTTCAAAAATGTCATCCCAGCATAAAAATGCATGCTGTCACGTTGGGAGCCCCTCTCCTATGTTCCTAATACATGTGCAGTAACCTTTGATACCTAACATGCGACAGATGCAACACAACATCAGGTGTATGGCATTGATCCCATTGTCCACTCTAGGTACAGTTGGTCATGATGATTGTCACAGTAGACCGTGTTGTAATTGTACTTGCAGCTTATTCACATCCATTATTTTCCTATTGCAGTGTCCGTGCTAGAGAGTCAGGAACCTGCAGAGGAGAGACAAATAGGGGGAATGACACAGGACCCTGAGGAGGGACTCTGGTGCTACCTGTCCAGCAACACCATCAGCTTCCAGCCAGGCTACAGTGAGCTCACAGCAGTGGCTTCCACTACCAACACCAGAGAGGTGGCTGATGCCCCACGCCCACCTCTGGCTCCTACCACCCCCTCCCCTACAACATGGATGGATGACAGGGCCACAGACCTATAACGGGAACCCAAAACGAGAGAATCTTCTCTCCTGAGGTCGGCTGGGTGATGTCGAAAGAGCCGGTCGAAAGAGAGGCAGGCGGGTTGAATAACTTGGAGGTCGCCTCCTGAGGGTTCGACTCCGTGTCAAACGAGGCGAGCAGGGCAGAGTCCCTGAATCACAGGATGTGGAGTCGAACGAAGGCAGTTGGTTCTCGAGGCTTAGAGTCTATTGGAGTCGGAACTTCTGCAAGCGGAGAGTGAATAGCTGTTATGCGCCCTTCAGGGTTGGGAGCCAGAGTGCCAGGCAAGCACTACACAGGACACTGCTTACTCCACATGAACACGCTTTATTCAACGGGGTCAGGCTTTTTATACAGAATTTGAACCCCTCCAGTCAGAGGCTGGAACAAAGGACACAAAAGGGAATCAGCAAATGCTTTTATCACAGTGCCTGTGATCTGTCTGTCACTCTCATCTGTGGCAGATTGTGATTTGCTCTGTTGGTTTGGCCCGCCCCTTGGTGACCTTTTTATACCTGACGCTTACATCTGTCAGATGCCCTTTCGTGGTGTTTCTGAGCCAGACTTGCTGTTGCTGTGTTCCTGTATCCGGATTCCTGTGTACCGACTTTGGCCTGTTCTGACTACTCTCCAGTGTTCCTGATCGTGTATGACCCGGCTTGTCTGAGAATCCTCTTTGTGCTACGACCCGGCCTGTCTGAGAATCTTCTACGTGTTACGACCCGGCTTGTCTGAGAATCCTCTACGTGCTACGACCCGGCTTGTCTGAGAATCCTCTAAGTGCTACGACCCGGCTTGTCTGAGAATCCTCTACGTGCTACGGCCCGGCTGGCTGACGTCCCGCTTCAAGTCCTTCCCGGCTGCCTGGCTGGTTGTCGCCGCCGCGACATTCTGAATCCTGCATTGCTGTGCCAAGCTAGTGTGACCATTACCCTCCTGGGTAACCCATCCATCTGTGCAGAGTTCCTTGCCGACTTGCAGAAGCTGTGCCTCTCGTACCGAGCCTTTACACGTTGCAGAGCTAAGCTACCATACCGAGCCTGGGAGATTCAAACGTACCTATTAACCCTTGCACTGCCGCTCCTCACTGACCGGACCTCCTTGCTCTATATAGAACCGTTGCCTTGTAATTCTACTGCTGCTGAGTTGGCCGCTACTTGGACGGCGACTCCCGGTTATATTTGCAGAGTAGTAAATCCCGGTAGGCCGTTTGGGCGTCCTTGGTTTCACGGTTATCGACGGAGGTGTCCGGTGCGGCTATTGGTGGCAAGGTTAGGCTCCAAGCTCTTGCTCAATCTGTAGGTAAACGCCCGCGGGGGCTCTTGGCTCGTGTTGTGCTTACAGTGGTTCTCGGTGATACGCCCGTGGGGGCTAACACGCCAGCTTCGCATCTTGGGCTAGTCTCGGTCACGCCCAGGGGGGCTACATACTCTCGCACTTGCAGGCTCTCCGGTCTATTCACGAACGCCCGTGGGGGCTATCCTGGGTTACTGTGCTGTTATAACTTATATTGGTCACTGAACATCTTCTATCATCTTCATATGAACTCTGTGCTGTGCACACTTGCTCAGTTTATCTAGACACCACACGGGTGTGCCAAACCCCACAGCTGAGACTGACTAACTGTTTTCATACACCCTTTAGGGTCCTATTCCCTATTCTCAGTACCTATGTTGGGTGCCTTTCGAATATTGTATTAAAGTTATATGTACTGTGTAATAGCTTGCAATTGTTGCAGTCAACTGTAGAGGGCGATCCTTTTCATTTTATTTCTTTCAATAAAAGATTGATTTATTTTACCTACTGGTCTGAGTGTCTAACAAACCGTAACAGCTTTACACAATACAAAGAACCGACTTGATTACATTAACTCACAGTAGGGAGCCATAGTGCAATACAGAATAGCAACTCGGCTGGAGTAGTTTGAATACACATCTTTTTGGGAGACAATGGTCAGGGGTTGAAGCTGTTGGTCGAGTACTTTGAATCTCCCGCTTCAACCCCAACCAAATACCAGTATGTATTGCCCTGTTGGCCAACCCCTGAGCTACCTACTTTTCACTATGTTAGGCTATGAAAGTTATTTGAATGTCTGGCTCAGAGATTCGACCAGTCAGGACTTCGCCTACTGTCTGTACGATGTTCTGTAGACCATTCAATGTTTCGTCGACAATTCCTACTGTCTCCCGGGAACCTTCGACTGCTTTTGGCAAACCGGTTAGCCCCATAATCCAACAAGGGGTCGTCGAGGCTCTACAGACCTGCAGCTCTGTCGCATTAAGTCCTTGTGGGCGAGCTGTATGTTAAACTAAATGTGTTCATAAAGTTCAACAAGTGGTTGCATTAGGGCTAACAAAGTCCAGAGGCCCATAAGCCCGTTACATCACTCCCCCTTTTTAGTCCTCATCCAAAGGGGGAGGGTGTTAGGTCCGTTAGGCATCCTCCTTCTGGGACAGGCCATCGGCATTCTGGTTTTCCCGGCCTGACCGGTACTTAATTGAAAAGTTAAAAGTTTGTAAAGCCATACTCCACCGCAGCAGTCATCCATTGTCCCCTGAAACCCGGTTAAGCCATATCAAGGGGTTGTGGTCTGTGAATACAGTGAACTCCCGCCCAAAAAGATATGGTTGCAGTTTTTTGAGGGCCCAGACTAACCCCAGACATTCCTTTTCCACTGCGGCGTACACAACCTCCCTGGGTAGTAGCTTCCGGCTCAAGTAGACAATGGGGTGTTCTTCTCCTTCTTGGTTGATCTGGCTCAGAACTGACCCAGTCTGCTTTGGAGGCATCTTTGTGGACCAAGAAAGTTTTATTGAAGTCATGTGCCGCCAACACAGGTCCCTTCCCCAAGGCCTCCATAAGGGCCCGAAACGCTTGTTCACATTCTGGGTCCAATCCACATTGCAGGGAAGCACTTTCTTGGTTAAGTCAGTTAGGGGTTTGGCCAGGGTGCTATACTGGGGGACAAACTTCCTGTAATACCCAGCCTTCGCTAGGAAAGCCAACACGTGTTTCTTAGTATTGGGTATGGGCCACTCTAGAATAGCCGCTATTGTGGCCGGCTCTGGCCGCTGGTGTCCGCCTCCCATCCGATGCCCTAAATACTGGACTTTTCACAACCAGTTTGGCACTTGTCGGGCCTAAGGGTCAGCCCAGCATGGGCGATCCTACCTAGGATGGCTTCTATGTGAAGTAGGTGCTCTTCCCAGGTGTCACTGAAAATGGCTATGTCATCCAGGTAGGCACAGGCAAATTCCTGTGTCCCTGCTAGCAGATGATCCACTAACCGCTGCAAAGTAGCCGGGGCATTCTTCTTCCCAAAGGGCATCACCTTAAACTGGTACAGGCCAAAAGGGGTGATGAATGCGGATTTGGCTACCGCCTCAGGGTCAAGGGGTATCTGCCAGTACCTTCTGCTGAGATCGAGGGTAGAGACGATGCCAGCTCCAGCGAGTCTGTCAAGTAGCTCGTCTACCCGGGGCATCGTATAGGTGTCAGTGACCGTTTGGTCATTGAGCCTCCAGTAGTCCACACAGAACTGGGTGGTTCCGTCTTTCTTGGGGACCAAGAATACCGGGGAGGCCCAAGGACTGGTGGACGGTTCAGTGACTCCTAATTCTAGCACTTCCTGTAGTTCCTGCCACATGCCCTTCCTGACTGCCTCTGGAACTCTATACGCTGGTTGGCACAGGGGGTCCTGTCCTGTGGTGAGAACCTGGTGCTGGGTCAGGGTTGTGAGATTGGGATGTGGGGAGAATAGCTGTGGCCATTTCTGGACCATATCCCTAACCTGCTGCTGGTGGGTTGGATCTAGCTGGGGTCCTAATATGGGGTTGTCTCTGCAGTCCGAGGGCCGGGCAGTGGCCAAGAGGTCAGGGATGTCCTGTTACTTGGGTCATTGCCTACCAGGGTGCATATGGCCAAGGCTGTCTCTGTTCTGGGTTGAAACGCTTTCAGGGCGTTCATGTGACATCCTTCGGTCCTGCAGTTTGGCCCCTCTGTAGATCACGTATGTGGTCTCCCCTTGCCTGTCAATGACCTGATAGGGCCCTACCCGTGCTGTCTGAAGCTTGTTCTCTTTCACGGGCAGCAGAATCAGGATTTGCTGCCCCACGTGAAACTCTCTGTGTTGCGTGTGCCTGTCGTTGTAGTGTTTGTGTTGGGCACGGTGGAGGTGCTGTTGAGCTAATCCCATGAGGGTGGCCAATTTTTCCCTGAGCTCTGCTACATAGGTGACTGCCATAGTTTCAGCAGAGTCGCACTTGCCCTCCCAATATTCCAGGAGGATGTTCAGGAGTCCCTGGACCCTTCTCCTGAACAAGAGTTCAAAGGGAGAGAAGCCCGTGGACTCCTGTGGCACCTCCCGGTAGGCGAACAAAAGATGGGGCAGATATCACTCCCAATCTCGCTGCTTCTCTGTGAAAGCCAGGAGCATCTCTTTTAAGGTTCTGTTGAACCTTTCGCAGAGGCCATTGGTCTGGGGGTGGTATGCTGTGGTGTGAATGGGTTTCACCCCACACAGCTCCCACACCTGGTGCATGATCTTGGAGATGAATTGGGTGCCCTGATCAGATAGGAACCCTACTTGGGAAAAAACTTTAAGGAGGGCGTAGACGACACTTTCTGCAGTGATGCTGGAAAATGCCATGGCCTCTGGATAGCGCGTAGCAAAGTCCACAATGGTAAGAATGAACTTCTTACCAGTGCGACTAGGACGAGCTAGGGGTCCTATGATATCTATATCTAGGGCTATGCTATGAGGGGTAAGGGTTGTAAGGGTGCGGGTGAATGATCTCCCCTCTTGCCGACCTGTTGACAGATGTCACAGGTGCGGTAGAAGGTGCGAACATTTCGGGATAGTTTGGGCCAAAAGAAGACTCTAGTTAACCGGTGCTCTGTGCGCCGGACTCCCAGGTGGCCTGCTAGGGGAATCTCATGGGCTAGGGACAAAAGTGTGGCCCTATGCTAGAATGGCACTAGTAACTGGGTGCGGCTTAATTGGGTGATACCCTGACAGCAGGTCTGGGTGCTACGGTACAATAACCCATTCTCCCATATGACCCATTCTCCCCCTGATCCTGTCTCCCCAGTGTCTGTCTTAAGTCTGTACCCTGCCAGGGTGGGGTCCTCTAAAAGGGCAGCGTGGAATTCTGTAGGGGCCAGCCAAGAGATGGGGGGGTCTGAGAGGGCAGGTGAATCAGGTCTTAGTGGGGGGCTTACCATCTGAAGTTGGGTGGCTGCTCAAGTAAGCACTTGGCAGTCCTTGCGGGTTCCTGTGGGGGCAAAGCGGCTCTTAAGATGGCCCAATCATTTCCCAGCAAGACGTCAGCGGGCAGCCCGGGCATAATTCCTACAGTCCGGTTTCCTTGCCCAGAACCCCAGTTTAGGTGGCTGTTGGCCATAGGCAGTTGCTAAACCTTGCCCCCCGCCACACGTACCTCCACAACCACCTTGTTGTTATAGCAGGGGGGACACAGGAGGGTTGCCCCAGGGTGAGGGTAGCCCCAGTATATCTTAATCCAGTTGCGGGGTTCCCATTGATGCTGACGGTTTGAAGGTGCTGCTGACGGTTGTCCGGTTGGGGTCCTTACAAGAGAGCTATTTGTTGTAGGCCCCCCATTCATAATGGTCCCCTGGGGTTGACCGAATTTCCAAGGGAGCTGGCCATTCCTGGTCGTCTGGTCTGGCTGGGTTACTCCAGAGATTATCGCTGGTGACACAGTGGGTGGGTCTTGGGGCTAGCCGGCGAAACTGAGAAACTGTACTGAACCGGGGGGGGGGGGTGCCTGGTACTTGGCAGGTAGCCCCCTGGGTTCCTGCGGCTTGGCTGTAGTTCTACGGTTCATGGGGTGGTTGTATTGCATGTGGCCCCACTGGTTACAAGTGTAGCATAGGGGCCCTGGGTTAGGGACCCCTCTTGGTGGGGAAGAGACTCTGGCCGGCACTGGTCCTGTGCGTGGGGGGTAGGTAGCTTTGTGTGGAGTTCTACTTCCCCTTCTGCCTCCTGGTCGCTGGGACCGGGAGCCCATTTTTCGTGTGCCCTCATATTGGTTGGCCAACTGGGCCGCCTGGTCGAGGGTGCAAGGGTTACGATCCCGGACCCAGTCTCGGATGGGCTCAACAATATTCAAAAATAAATGTTGCAATAGAATCAGCTGGCAGCAGTCCTCAAAAGTCCACGTCCCACACCCCTGCATCCAATTGCGGGCGACCCGTTCAAATCCATGGGCCCATTCCATATAAAAGTCTTGACTCTTTTTATGCAATTCCCGGAACTGTCAGCGGTACTTGTCTGGAGTGATTTAACTTTCCCATAATCCAATATATCCTGGTCTGGCACAGCTCTGTAAGAGTCCATTGCTCGACCGGTGAGCTTCCCTGCAAAGATAGCAGTCCATTGCGACTGCTCGACAGACAGCAAATGGTATATCCTTTCAAAGTTGCGCAAAAATCCATCAATATCCCCCTTTGTATTGTCAAAGGTAGGGAACATTTGTTGAGTTACTGGTAGTCCCATTCTCCCTGGTTTGGAGCGAGCCTCCGACGTCAAGGAAGCCTCAGGTAAACTCTTCGCCCAGTCCTCCCGAGCCAGGGCCATGACGCAGTCGACTATCTCTATCTAAGGGTTAGGCCCATAGAGAGCTAGATGTTGGGCATTAATCTGGGTGACCGGGTCCCCGCCGTCGAACAGCTGCCTTGGAACCGCTGTGGGTCGGGGCTGCCGGAAAACAATGTCGGATTAACTTCTGTGGGTAACTCCGTTTGTCGGGCCAACTTGCCTGTCTCGGCATCCGTGTCAAGTAGAAGTTGAACTAAGTCCTGCTTCCACAGTCCAAAAGTATTATGTCCTCGTTAGGCGGCCAAATTTTGCAGAGTGGCCAAAGGAGCAAGTTTGTACAAATTTGCCATGTTGCCACCAGCCGTGTCCCCAGTTGGTGGTTTAGACCTCTCGGAAGAGAAGATCCCACCGCTGCCACCAATATAACAGGAATCCAAGACACCAGGGAGTCTTGACCCGTCGTAACCGAATCTTCTCTCCTGAGGTCAGCTGGGCAATGTCGAAAGAGAGGCAGGCTGGTCGAATAGCTTGGAGGTTGCCATCTGGGGGTTCTGACTCTGTGGTGAATGAGGCGAGCAGGGCAGAGTCGTCGAATCGCAGGATGCGGAGTTGAACTAAGTCAGTCGGAGCTTGAGGCTTAATCTGTCGGAGTTGGAACTTCTGCAAGCAGAGAGCGAATAGCTATTATGCACCCTTCATGGATGGGAGTCAGAGAGTTCTCTTTAGACCATCCAGGCAAGCACGACACAGGAGACTGCTTACTCCACACAAACTCACTTTATTCAATGGGGTCAAGATTTTTATGTAGAGTTTGAACCCTTCCAGTCAGACAGTGGAACAAAGGACACAAAAGGGAATCAACAAATGCTTTACACAACACAAAGAACCTGACTTGATTACATTAACTCACAACAGGGAGCCTTAGTGCAATACAGAATAGCAACTTGGCTGTAGCTTGAATACACATCTTTTGGGACACAATGGTCAGGGGTTGAAGCCATTGGTCGAGTACTTTGAATGTCCCGCTTCAACCCTGACCAATCAAATACCAGTATGAATTGCCCTGTTGGCCAACCCCTGAGCTACCTACTTTTCACTATGTTAAGCTGTGAAAGTTATTTGAATGTCTGGCTCAGAGATTCGACCAATCAGGCCTTCGCCTACTGTCCGTACGATGTTCTGTAGACCATTCAATGTTTCGTCGACAATTCCCACCGTCTCCTGGGAACCTTCGACTGTTGGCAAACCGGTTAGTCCCGTAATCCGACAAGGGGTCGTCGAGGCTCTACAGACCTGCAGCTCTGTCGCATTAAGTCCTTGTGGGCGAGCTGTATGTTAAATTAAATGTGTTCATAAAGTTCGACAAGTGGTTGCATTAGGGCTAACAAGGGTCCAGAGGCCCATAAGTCTTTCAGTAACGGCCTATGGCCCGTTACAAGACCTACCCTACGTATGGCCCAGAGATGGGGCCTTCAGTAACAAGCTGGCTTCCGCCACCACCATACACGGTGTTCCAGGGACAACAAGCCTGGAGATGGCCACCTGGAAGTCCGTGGCTGGGGAGTGAACCCTGTCCACTTGACTACCAACACATTGGCCTTGCTGGGGAGCCCCAATGGCCACAAACAAGGTATAGTCCACTGACACATACATCAGGATCACCAGAGGTAATTGATGTGGTGGGTCAAGATTCCTGTGGTGGGATACCCAGAGCCACCAATGGAGCCAGCTATCCATCCATCCACCACTGAGCCACCAGTGGAGCAAGCCATACAGCCATCGACCACTTAGCCACCAATAGAGCCAGCTACACAGCCATCCACTACTGAGCCACCACTGGAGCCAGCTACACAACCATCCACTGCTGTGCCACCTATTGAGCCTTCTGTGGAGGCAACACCATCATCTGGGGAGGATTCTCCAGCTGCACCCTCCCCATCTGCACCTGCTGAGGGGGAACTTGCCCTGGATAGAGAATTATTATGGATCCAGAGGCGGAGGATGAGGGAGGAAATAAGACACCAGCACCACATTGAGGGCCAACTGTCTACAATGACCCAGGAAATCAGGCAGTTCAGGGGTGTCATGGCTGACATCCTGGGACAGGTGGTCATGGAGCTGCATGACCACAACAGGATCCAGTCTCAACTACTGATCCTTCAACAGTCATCCTCCACCTTGACAGCAGCATAAACTCCAGTCCATAGGAGGAGCACAAGGCAGTCTAGAAGGGCTGGCCCCTCCACCCCTTCTTCCCTCCTCTTGGCAAAAAGAGAAGGAGGTGATCTTATCCATGAATAAACATTGATTTCTTGGAAACATGGTGTCTGTGTTTCTTAGTGTTGTTCCACATTATCATAGCCACAGAGATATCTAACTTATTGCAAAGCAATACAATGGACATGTTTCCCAGCTGACAGGATGGTAGTATGCATACCTGACATCTGGGAGACATGCAAATACACTCCCACAGGTCAAATCATGTACCAATCACTGAGTCAGTGTTGCCTAAACCCCATCTCAAACATACCCAACAGTGCTTGTGTTCTTGATCTCTTCAGTGTGGGCATCACAGGTGACATCTGCTTAATGGGCATGGAAAAATGAGTGGTTCCAGGGCCTGGGCTGAGATCAAGAAACATGACCTACTGGGGTGTATTGGTGTCTGGTTGGGGGATAAACACACCCACACAACCTGTGTTTCATATCTGCGGGAGTATCCAACATAGGATTTGTGTATATCACATTTCATCTGAACTGAAGGTCCAACACGTAGAATGGTGGATTGGTCTGTAACATTCCCCATACCTTTGTGTTCAAACAAATCTGCCATTCAGCAGGTTTGGAGCAGAGTTCTGAGAAATGTGGCATAGTGGATGTATGGATGTTCTCCCTTGTGTTGCAGTTTGATTAACTCTTTGAATGCCAGAGGGGAAGCCACGCATTGTAGAGCAATGCATAGTGTTCCCCCGGCCTTGAAAGGGTTAAATGCATGGTATAGGCTTGTTAAGCATGGAAAAAACATGCCATTTTCATGAACACAGTGTAGGTTTTAATGGCAGTTGGAGTACAAGACATGGAACTGAAGGAAAAAGGGGAACTGAATCCCACAAACACACACCTCTTCTGCAGTGAACCACAGGGTCCTCTGCAGACTGGTGATGTGCAGCTCTGTGAGGGAAAAGAAGGAAACAACAGTGAGACAGTGAACAATTCACAGGTGGCTATGTGAGGTGGGTATCCTTTTAAAATGTCGCATTCTAAACACACTGTATTCAGCATGTTGCAGTGCTGAAAAAAGGCAGCATGAGAATCTCATTCTTCATAAAAGAGCGAGATTCTCATGTTGCCGCATTAAACAGTACTTCAACCCGATTTCCTCTTATCTCTCTAAACGTACTTTCAGTGTTTCTTTTGCTAGGCTTTCTCATCTCCCCGCAACCTCTCAGTAGGTCCCCTACAGTCTTCTCAAGGGTTCTTCCCGTCTTCTCTGTAAACACAGCTCGAGCCATCTCTCGGCTACAAGCTTTTTCACTAGCTGCCCCTCGACTTTGGCGAATGGTGATAACGAGGGTATTCCAATCATCCACACTCATCACTTTCAAGCATCTCCTCAAAACACACCTGATCAAGGAGGCATCTCAATAGCAATATCATCCTCTTGCACACCTAAAGTCACATCAGTATCCTTCTGCACTTCTTTCACCACATCTTGTACTTGCACTTATAATCCTCCTAATACTGTCTCTGTATGTTGTCATGAATTCTAATTAGATTGTAAGCTCCTTGGGGCAGAGACCCTTTCCCAGTGTATGATTCTCTTGCTGCACTTTCCCCCACAAATAATGAAATGATCGCACTTAAGCTTAATGCTCTTAACCCAGTTCTATATTTCTTTATTGTATTATTTCAACTTCTATTAAGCGCTATAAAGATATATACATACATACCCAACCCGCAGTATCAGGATGATTCATATGTTATAACTTTGTGTTTTAGGCATCGGATTCTTAGAAGAAAAAATAAAGTAGTTAGAACTCCAAAATTGTCCATAATTTGTTTAACAATTATGGTAGAGATTACAGTCTAACATGAAGCTGGAAACTTCTGGTAACCCTCTCAGTGCCAGAGGGGTACGCAACACATTGCTTTGCCTCTGGCACTCAAAGGGTTAACAAAAGTTGCCAGCTTCATGTTAGACTGTAATCACTACTATATTTGCTAAACAAATTATAGATAATTTTGGAGTTCTAACTACTTTATTTTTTCTTACAAGAATCCGATGCTTAAAACATGAAGTTATAACAGATGAATCATCCTTATGCTGCGGGTTGGGTTGAAGCACTGTTTAATGTAGTGACTTCAGAATCGTGCTCTTTCATGTAGAGAGAGATTCTCATGTCGCCCTTTTCATCACGACAACATGCTGAATGCGGAGTGTAGCTGCACAGTGTTTTAAATGCAACATTTTAAAAGTGATATGGGGGACAACAAACACAGTAGGATATCACACATGTTAGCTGTCAGTACAAACTCACTTGCTGCCATCCATTGCACGACATCTGGATCCTTTCAAACCACTAAAGGCTATGTCCTGGGGATGTGACAGGCTGCATGTTCCAGGGTGTTGTTTGAGTTGGTGTTAGCTCCGTTAGTCCATGAAGAACAGTCAAATACAGTGGCAGGTGTCAAGCTGGAGGTCAGCATCCTGGGAATGGAGATTGGTGATCTGGTGTAAGTTTGAGGTGGGCATATGTATGATATTCACAGGCAAAATATTATCTGATAACTCTGTTACTTGTTCAAGACTAATGTGGTTTGAAAGGGTGCAGGACATGAGTTTGTTGCATCTCCCTCCCACTGCAATAGATAGTTGTGCATACCTTGATCGGATAAGTATGGATTTTTGGGCCTGTACTTTATCCCTTGTTGATCTGGCAGTGTACAAGGCATTGCTTCCTGCTGTTTTGCACACCCCTTTGGTATTCAAGGGGTTCTTATGTTGCTGGTAGCTGTGCAGATTTAGGGCCACTTGGTTTACTTTTGAAAATTCTTTATTTGTGCTTTCAGTGGTTAACTTCCAAGTTCTCCCTTTGTTTGTGGCTTAGAGAGCATGCATGTATGGATTCTGAGCTGCTTTCTTTGAAACAACAATGTTTTTTAACCATAGTTGTGGCTTTTACGCCTCAGCTTGGAGGCGCAGGATTACTGGCAGAAAATATATTCACTCAATGCACTGTAGAACTGACAATATATGATAGAATGTTACTTGCTTGTTGTTTTCCATTGATTCTTTTTGCCGTCCGGTGCTCAGAAATACCGCAAGTTTGATTTTAGCAACGTGGGTGGTAGAATACAGTTTGAGATTTTACAGGTGGTAATAGTATCGAGCACCTAGTGCACAGGCTGCTTTGAATAACATTGGAATTGGAGAAGTTATCTCTGTGTTATCACCTCTTTATGACTGCCCAGTGCCTAATCCCCTTTGTCATCCAGGGAAGGTATCCTTGTGTGTAAGCTGTGGTCCAGTATGGAGATGAACCTGTACTGTTCCAGTGGTTAGCCCTGATTGAAATCGAACTTCCCAATCCACTTTTAGCAAACAATGATATATATAACTGTTTGCCAATTACTGTCCAATTGCATTGAGTTATGTATCTCTCTGTTTAAATGTTGGTGTTTTCACTGGTCGGGCATATATATTTTATTTCACCACTAGTGTAAAAGCCCGTCTACACGGGCCAAGGTCCTGGTAACGTTAAGCCTTTGATTGCCAGAGGGGTATGCACCACATTGCTTTGCAATGTGTTGCGTACCCCTCTGGCACTCAGAGGGTTAAGAGGCCGCTACCTCACTGCTCCACACGATGCAGTCTTGCATCGCCTCACTCACGCGATGCAATCGTGCAGTAGAGACTGCCCGAACGCGGGCAGTCTCTACTGCACATGACTGCATCGTGACAAACATCCTAGCGAATTATTATATAGGATGTTTAACTGTCACAAAGGTAGCAGCTGATCTGATTATAATTATATTGTTTGTGAATGAAAAATTTACTCTTAAGACACCTGTTTAGGGATGGGCAACCTCTGGTTCTCCAACTGTTTTTGGACTACAAAACCCATTATCCTCAATGCTACATAACATACCTTCTTTCCCTTTCAGCAGGTACAGAGAGGTCTCTATCTGACCCCAAATCAGTGTACTGGCACACATAACAGGTCTCGTGTACTGGTGCGTCAGCAAGCATCAAAGCGGCCCTTAAGGGAAGGTACCTTCCTTGGACAGTTGGTCCTTAAGGGGATAATAAAAGGAGAAGGCTGTCAGGATGCCAAAATTCTCTGTCTCCACCACATACAACCCTGGGTAGAAACACACACCAAGGGGCGGAAGTAAGGAGGAAATATTCAAATCTCCATCCTACTGTCTCACCAGGTGATACATAGGGGCGTGAATTTGACAGGAGTGGCCAGGGAGTCAAAATCTCTGCAAGTAGTTTCCACGCCCTCACAATACTGTTTAAAACAAAAAAACATGTCCGACTCTCGCTGCTCCACCAACCCACACACTGCCTCACAAGTCAGAGAAAAAGCCAGGACCCTGCGGCTGATGTCCTGGAGTGTTCCTCCTGATTATTATGAATTGCTCTCTGTGTCCATAAAGTCCTTGACATTGTTGAAGACAGAGAGGAAAAAACAGAGGCTGGGAGCTGCTGTGGCTCTACATCCACGATGCACAGTGACAGGGGCTGTATTTAACCCTTTAAGGACCCATGACGTGTCAAGACCATTGTGGAAAAATTTCTCTTAAGGACCCATGACTGTCCTGTCACATCGTGGATTTTAGGGCTCCCCACGCAGCTGCACACCTTTCAGGGAGCCCTGAATTGGACTGGGGAAGAAAATGCTCAGTGGTCCTTAAGTGCCGGCCACGTGCATGTGCGGTTAAATTACAGATGAGCAATCCTGTAATTCCCTCCCAGTGCAAAGAGCCACATCTATATGTATCCTGCCGGCATCCACTTCCTTGTATGGCCCCACTGTAACACAGGCACTGTGCTTTGTATTGGGAGAACACCGTACTGTTTAACATCTGAAAAAGCTAATTCACAGCTTCACCTCCCCCTCCATCCATTCGCTGGTTCACCTTTCCATATCTTGCACTCGCTGCTTAACTCTTTATCCCTTCAACTCCTGTGTCTTTCCATTTTACCACCTTTCCTCCCTGTGTCATCACTACCGCACTTCTCCATCTCTGTTTGCTACACAGCACTGACAATGTGAAGTACTCTGTCTATGTCCTTTGGAAGCTTCTACACATGTACAACTTTAATTTTCATTACACATATAAATACACCAGAAAGCTCAGTGAAGAGGTGAAAGTGTTGACTGTAGCAGAGAAATGTAATACACTCAGCAGCTTAATCTGCTTTGACAAATATATCTGTGTTGCAGACTGAGATATATGCCAATGCAAATTCACCTGCTACTTTCTTTCCTGCCATCACCATTTTTCGTTGAATGTATCGGCTTGCCTCACTGCCCCACCACCACTTCTCACTCCCTTCTTACCTAATCCGTAATGTTGACCACCGCTGCTTTCTGAGTGCAGCATTTGCAGCGGACAGTAATGGCAACTGCTGTATTACTCTTCATTATTCAAGGTGACTAAAGGAGCCAAGGACGGAACTTGGGCAATGCAAAAAAATGCCCTTCCCCCTCCTTTTTACAACTGAAAACATCAAAAGCTACAGGAGGCACCTCTGAAGGTACTGTGGAGGACAAGGACATGTTCAGGCTGCCCAGTGACTGAGGCAGGACCAGGGTGCAGTGTATTGTTGGAAGGGAGGCTGTGGTGGAAGTGCATACATAGTAACATAGTAGATGAGGCTGAAAAAAGACATGAGTCCATCAAGTCCAGCCCATGCCAAAAACATCCCTGTTGATCCAGAGGAAGGCAAAAAGCCCTCTGGAGCCATTTCCAATCTAGCCCCAAGTGTGGTGGTGGTGGTGGGGGGGGGGGGAATAAAAAAAATATATTCCATCCTGACTCCAATTGATAATCAAATAGTTCCCTGGATCAATATCCTATCTGCTTTGAAGCCATCTATCATCATTTTCAATATTGTTGTGTGCTAGATAGGCATCCATTGCTTTTTTGAATGCATTTGTGTTATCTGCAAGCACAACATCCCGAGGCAAAGAATTCCATAGCCTTACCGCCCTTACTGTAAAGAATCCCTGCCTTTGTTTTAGTCGAAAGCACCTTTCCTGTAGTCTTAATGGATGACCTCTTGTTCTTAACTCATCTCTTTGCGTAAATAATTAATTGGATAGTTCTTTGTATTCACTTTCAGTGTATTTGTAAATAATAATCATATCACCCCTTAGACATTTCTTCTCTAATGTAAACAAACCCAGTTTGGCTAATCTCTCTTTATAACTCGGTTCCTCCAATCCCTTTATCAGTTTTGTTGCACATCTCTGCACCTTTTCTAGTTCAGTTATGTCTTTTTTAAGAACAGGCGCCCAAAATTGTACTCCATATTCTAGATGAGGCCTAACCAAGGATTTATACAGAGGTAGGATAATATTAGCATCCCTTGCTTCTACACCTCTTTTTATGCAGGCTAGTACCCTATTTGTTCTTGCAGCAGCCGAGTGACTCTGCACACTGCTGTGAAGTCTATTGTCTATCATTACTCCTAAATCTTTCTCTAATGAGAATTCCTCAAGTTGTTTCCCATTTACAGTATATGTTGCAAGTTGGTTTCTACAGCCCAAATGCATAACCTTACATTTATCTACATTAAATGACATCTGCCACTTTTCTGCCCATTCACTTAGTTTATCTAAATCCTTCTGCAGAGAAAAAGGATCCAGCTATGTATGCATTTCCTTACATAGTTTAGTGTCATCAGCAAAGATCGAGATGCTACTTTCAATTCCCACTTCTAGATCATTAATAAACAAATTAAAAAGCATTGGTCCGAGGACTGAACCCTGCGGCACCCCACTTATAACCTTAGACCAATTTGAAAAAGTTCCATTTACAACAACTCTCTGCCATCTATCATTTAACCAGTTCTCAATCCATTTACAGATAACACCGCCCAAACTGAAGCCTTTTAATTTATACAGTAACCTGCTGTGAGGCACTGTATGAAAGGCTTTTGCAAAATCCAAGTATACTACATCAACAATAATTCCCCTGTCCAAATTACTACTTACTCTTTCATAAAATGCAAGTAAATTAGTCTGACATGATCTATTCTTCATGAAACCATGCTGATTCTACTAATGATATTGTTCGTCTTCACATAGTTCTGAATACTGTCAGTTAATAACCCTTCTAGTATCTTACCCACTATGGAAGTCAAGCTCACAGTTCTATAATTTCCTGGTTTGGATCTTGCTCCCTTTTAAAACATTGGAACTACATCAGCTTTCCTCCAATCACGTTGCACTATGCCTGATGAAAGTGAATCAATAAATATTAAGTATAATGGTTTTGCTATTACTGGACTAAGTTCCTTAAAGTGATAGTAATACTTCATTACTTCATGTTGTAGCCCTTAAAATTCTGAATTCAACCATACCAGCGGCATCTCTCAATCCTTTATGGTTTGAGAGATATCCGCTTTCAAATTTCCCTCTTTTTGGCTTTTCCCCTGATGTCAGCATGCTAGCTGAGAGCAGGGGAATCCAGTCAGTGAGCAATTGGTGGCTCTGCAGGAGTCCTGAGATCGCATTATAGAAACAGAAATCCTTCACTAAAATGGTCTTCTACGTGTGCTTGGTTTGCAGGCACACGTAGAAGACCATTTTAGTGAAGGATTTCTGTTTTGTATAACAAGATATCAGCACTGCTGCAGAGCCGCTGCCGGTCCCGGGACCGGATTCCCCTGCTGTCAGATAGAATGCTGATGTCAGGGGAGAGGGAACTTTGAAAGTGGATATGTCTCAAACCATAAAGGTTTGAGAGATGCCGCTGGTATCTTTGAATTCAGAATTTTAAGGGCTACAACAATAATAATAATGAAGTAATACTATCCCTTTAAGTACCCTTGGGTGTATACCATCCAGTCCAGGCGCTTTATTCACCATAACCCTTTCCAGCCTCTTTTGGACCTTGTCCTCAGTAAGCCATGTAGATATTGGAGGAAATTCCATGGTTCTGTCCGTTTGCCCATAGCCTGTCACTGCTGCCTCCTTTGTATATACTGAAGCAAAGAATGTACATGAGCCATTTAGAGAACGATTGTTAGGACTTCAACTCCCATCATCCTCTAACAATGGGAGGCTGTATTATTGCGAATTAGATTGTAAGGGTACAGGTTCTGCTTAAATCATTGCCCGCTTACTCCATAATTGAGGTGTGTTTTACAACCAATCAGACTGCGGTAGGAATACAGCTCCTAGCAGGGGCAAGTCAGTTGTGGTGCTCTGGCTAATAGAGGATGATGGGAGTAGTAGTCAACATGGTCTGATGTGATTAGATGCTCACTACACACACTCACCTAACACTAAACAATCCCCTACTTTTACTCTGTCAAGCACTTCATATAGTGCAAAGGTGTGCAATGTGTGCCTCTCCAACTGTTGTACCAGTTTCTGCCAATGGTTGGGATTTACACCAACACACTATAGTTCACAATAAAGGACTACATCTTCTATTATATGCACGGGCAATGCTGTGCTTATTTTTGCTACTATATTATAAACAAGTTAACACAAAGAACTAAAACTATATACCATTAGTAAAGAAAGTTACCATGGAATGGCAAGAGCTTGGTAGGTAAAGTATGTTGAAGTGACACATTTCTATGCATCCTGACAAAGCATTGTACTGTAGCACAAAAATTATTATTTCAGCTTCTTTAGTTATAGTTTTCATTTTTTAACCCCAGAGTGCCAACAATTAAGGAGCACAGGGCATTTTTTTTGGCCCAGTGGGTTCAGGGGTCCCTGAACGGTGTGCAGCCATGTGGGGCCCCTGAATTCCATGATGTGCCAGGACCATCATGGGTCCTTAAAGCAAGTTTTACCATGAGGTCCTGGTATGTCATGGGTCCTTAAGGGGTTAATGGCATTATATCCTAAGAATAAATGGTTCTTAATTTATTCAACACATTAACTTAGGGGTGGTCCTGATGCCCCCCGGCTACTGATTGGCTGGGAGATCAATAGAAGCGACACAGGGGAGCAAGAGAGCTCCCCTGCTTCCATCCTACCCAAACTACAGGTTAGTAGTGGGCGGGATCGGGAAACCATTTCACATCAATGAGGAAACTCCTCACCGACATGAAAGGGTTTCCCAGTCCCGCCCACTCCTACGCAGTAGTTTGGGTAGGATGGAAGAAGGGGAGCTCTCTTGCTCCTCTGTGTCACATCTATTCATCTCCCAGCCGAATCAGCTGGGAGATCAGTAGCTAGAGGGGGGTTCCTCTGATGCCACCCCACAAGGTTTAATTAAAAAAAAATAAATAAAACAAAGGGAATCATTCAGGAGCGGACTGCACTATCGGTATGCCCTGGTGGGCTGGTGGCTGCTTGACAGCTAGACTCTAACCCCATGGAAGTATCACAAGCAATGACAGCAGTGTCACATTGTGAAAGAGGCGGCTGCTCTGTATTTCAAAGATGCCGCGGGTGAGCCAGCCACCTGACAACCTTGTTTGTTATTGTTAATGCTTTTATTCCAAACTGAAAAGACAGTGTGCATGTTAACCCTTTCATTATCAGAGGGGTACACAACGTATTGCAGAGCAATGCATTGCGTGTCATCTGGTGCTAAAAGGGTTAAAAACAATCTTTTCAGTTTAGATTTATGTATCTTTTAGAGCTGCTGTGCAAATCAAATTAACATTTGAAGTGCCAGAAGGGTGTCCAAAGTATATTGCAAAGCAAAGCGCTGATTACCTTTCAGGCACTCAAAGGGAAATAAACATCACAACAAAGTAGATAGTCTGTGTGATCCACTCACAGACTTTCTACTTACTGTGAGCAGCACTGGTGCCAGCCACCAACTTAACCCAGTGCTAGAGAGGCTTTTAACACATTGTAAAGAGAAATATAAGGACCTCTCTAGCACTCAAGATGTTCATTTGCTTCCCGTACCTGCGATGCTGTTGCTGCCTTGTTCCTTTCCATCGGACTCGGTCTCCCGCTCCAATTCTGGATAGTGTGGGCAATGTGAGTGTGGACAGTGTGCGTGGGCAGTGTTGCATACCTCCCAACATTTCAAATGGCCAAAGAGGGACAATTTTGTTTTAGGGGGTGTTTCTGGGGGTGTGACTGGTGGGTGTGTTGTTACCAAGAAATTTTACTTTATTTCATGACACTGCTTATTTAAACGAAAAAAGATTTAGAGCAAGACTAAAGTATTTTATTAACACAGACTAATTTAAAAAAACAGTGGAGATCGTGAACATAATTGGGAGTTGTATTTTTGTGAATGTGAGGCACTTATAGTCTGATAAAAAAAAAAAGGGATGCCAGGGTGGGACAGAGGGATTTGGCACTGTCCTTCCTAGAGGAGGACACATGGGAGGTATAGGTTAATGCACCAGGACATATGTGCAATGAGAAAGTAAAGCATTTCTGAAGAAAACCAACCGTATTAGGCAACATATAAATATTCCTGTTTATTTAAATATTGCTTTTAACACTTGCTAAAAAAATCTAAATCTATGGGCATGTTGTGATATTTTAGTTGC
Source organism: Rhinophrynus dorsalis (assembly GCA_037306005.1). Classification (NCBI taxonomy): domain Eukaryota; kingdom Metazoa; phylum Chordata; class Amphibia; order Anura; family Rhinophrynidae; genus Rhinophrynus; species Rhinophrynus dorsalis. The sequence goes on along the minus strand of CM074719.1, from coordinate 539,514,972 downwards.
TCAGCTCCCGCTTTATGCATACAATAGTTAGGGTTCCTACCCAGTATATTTCTTAACCTTTGTTGGTCACATGCAGAGTTATCCTATTTGGACTCTGTGCTGTATCTGACATTACAGGAAGCCCGCGAGTAACTTCAGCTCTTGCCTCCCATGTCTGCAGTGTTCAAGTGCCCAATTTCCCATCTCCCCTTCCCACTCCTCCAGGATCGGCATGGCTGGGGATCAGGTGCAAATAGCCAGTAGAAGGAGTGGTAAGGAATTGCAGACATCAACACTTCGTTCTCTCCTGTCTGTGTCCGGATGCTAGCTGCTCACTGCGGTACATCTCCAGGCAAGATAAATCGCTGTGCTCTACCCCACTTAACACCTACTACAGTGCCACTCCAATACAGACAGAACAGACAGGGCATGTACCAGTGTCATAGCTGGCACCAGTGGTGCACTTTCTACTAAACTTACTCTACTAGATCACTGCTTAGTGCCCCCAGGAGAAGACTGCATTTAACCCTTTAAGTGCCAGAGTGGCACGCAATGCATTGCAGTGTACCACTCTGGCATTCACAGGGTTATCCGATCATCCTAGGACTCTGACTATGGTGCCTGCTACTGCTTTAAGTAACTACTTATACCTGATGTCAGTGGAGGATCCTATCAGGACGATCGACAGCCATACCTGGGAACTCTCCGGATTTGCCCCGGAGACTCCGGTTCTGACAGAGCTTTACCGGGTCTCCGGGGTAGAAGCAGATTCCTCCGGATGTGGAGAGTTTCTATTGAAACTCTGCCACATCTGCTTTTTCTCCCGTTGTGCCTCCGTCCCCAGCCTTCTGTGTGACACATTTTAACCCTCTGAGTGCCAGAGTGGTACGGGATGCATTGCTTTGCAATGCATTCCGTACCACTCTGGCACTCAAAGGGTTAAATCCCCCCCCAACACTCGAGTTAAGCCGCGCCCCTTTTTGACGCGATTAGCGTCATTTTTGTTACCCCCTGCTGAACAGAGGACTACCCTCCGGGTAGCCCTCAAATTAAAGTTCCCAGGTATGTCGACAGCTATTGGGCCGCACAAACAGAGATTTCCGTCGCTCAGTGCTGCTCAGAAGATGGCCAAAGGTGGAGTAAGGTGCAAGCCCTGCGTGCGCATATATCAAGCGTGACACACAGGCGTCTCACTGCAACATGGCTCACATGATGACAATGAGAGTGATGTGTAGGCTGCTGTAGCAGTATGGGCAAAATTTATGAAGCAGGGAACAGGTCCAGGAAAGCGGGACATAGTGTAATGCGGGCGGGATAGCGGGTTTGGGCCCTAAAATTGGGGCTGTCCCGCATAAATTGAGATAGTTGGCTGGTGTTTTGTGGTGGACAGTGTGGGCATTATGGAGGTGGACAGTTGAGGGCAGACAGTGTGGAGGTGAGCAGGGTGGAGTGTGAGTGAGGGTGGAGTGTGGGCAGTGTGTGAACAGGGTGCAAGGATGGACAGAGTGCAAGAATGGACAGTGTGTGGACAGCATGTGGAGAAACAAACGTCTCCAGATTACACTTAAAAAATCTGGTCACCTTAGCTTATATATAGGTAAAAGGTGGTAATGTGTTAGCTTTGGAAAAAAGGGACTTGTAGAGTAAAAATGATAAGTACCTTTATTGGCTGAATAGCTTTAGAATGCAAGCTTTCAAGACAATGGTCTTTTCAAGAATGAGCGATGACCTACAATGTCTTGAACACTTGCTTTCTGAAGCCACTAAGGGTATTACGTTTACTACCAGTCTCTCTCTTACGTATACACATATACCTGAAATACACAAAATCGGGACAATTAAGTCAAGTGGGCCAGAACTCTGTAATTGCAATTACCGCCCATTTAGAACGCCTCATAACCCACCCCTCTGTTAGGACTGATTTAGTTGTCTGCATAATTTGCCAGTTTCTGACTGAAGTAATTAATTTTGAATATTATTTCAGCACCTGGTGTTTCGCCGATAAGTATTACAGTGGCTAGCAGTGGATCGGTTTATCAGTATTAATCAATATTCCTCTCAGGCAATATGTTGGCCTCCCTTGGAACTCTTACGTCAGGGGAGGCGGAGCTCGAGCTCTCTCTTTCCGCCGGACCCGCCATCTTACAGGTAGCCGCATGAGAGCTCGGGCTCCGTAGAATTGGATTTAAACTGGTGCTTTCTTTAGGGTAATCGCTTTCTGTAGTTTACGCCATTGTGGTCTGAGAGTTAGAGCTGCTCAGAAATGTTTTAGTTTTCAACTTGCGGCTTGTGTGACTGGTAGAACGGTATCGTACAATGTGGCAGGGCCCTTCAGAGTGATTTGGATTGCTGTGTGTAGATTGGATAGACAGCTATGTTATGTTGATCCGTAGTAGCATTCGCTTGTGGTAAGGGGGACGTTGATTTTTCCCCCCCCCCCTGTGTTTTTGTGGGTGCTTGATGGACATCGCCACGAATCTATTTTAGTAAATGGATGTCCACAAAACGTTGGGCAACCCCTGGTACTATTATGGATTAGCCTGAGACTAGATCACTCGTATCAAATGTGGACACCGTTAATAATACTTTAACCCTTTGAGTGCCAGAGGGGTACGCAACGCATTGCTTTGTAATGTGTTGCGTACCTCTCTGGCACTCAAAGGGTTAAAGACAACCGAGTGGACAACATATTGCTAAGGGATGCGTTGCTTTCTTTAATAGCCTTCGTGGGCTTAACGTGTCCTTCAGAAACGTGATGCACTGACATTTTAGTGTATGGTTTGCTCAGGATCTTGCATGAGGAATAAATACATTGACAGATCTCCTTCCTCAAAGCTTAGGCTATTATAATATGCTACAATGAACAGCCTTTAGTAATAAACCTTTTCTTGTAACAATATAGAACTTCCAGATGAACAGGTAGTGTTTCTGATTGTTTGTATAACTTATTTATAATATACATAGAGCCGAGGGACCATGAAAAGACCCTCCCAATAGTACTTCAATAGAAAATGACAGCCAGCCAACTGACATGAATAGTAATAGCTCACAGTATATACTATATTTTAGTTAAGAACCTAGTCAGTCACCTGTGCATATAACTGCATTGCAGAATATCTGGTTTTTGAAGGTTCCTTTGATCTGCTGAAACTTGTTTGGTAAATCAATAAGTCAAATCTTAGTATTCAGACTTCCTTTCTGGTCCTTATTTGGTTATATAGGGTTACCAAAACATCCAGTAATATTCAATTGTGGTTATATCCAAGCCAATCCCATGACTTTAACATTTGTATACTAGTAAATTCGAATTGTAGTACATGCTGAAAGGAATTAAGTATAAGCAACTAAAATGCCTTTTCTGATGTTAGGGTGTAGTCTTGTTAAACTGAGCTCCATATGTGTGTCCATCTTTATGCAATAACGAAGATCTGCTTTTGCAAGGCAAATCCAGCTGAATTTATTGACGTGTTTTGTAGGGTATTCTATGGCATATTAACCCTTTGGGTGCCAGGTACGGAACGCATTGCAAAGTAATATTCCCTACCCTTCTGGCACTCAAGGGGTTAAACCCTGTGTTAATATGTATAATGCAACTTGATTATGAACATGGATGACTGTTTTTAACATTTACTCTTATTTAATAGTGATTTGCAGAAATGACGAACACACGAGGAAAGAGGCGAGGAACCCGTTATATGTTCTCTAGACCCTTCCGAAAACATGGTAAGTACATTCTATGCAATGCCTTATGTCACTACCATGTCATCTTAAAGACTGATGCTTAAACTTTAGTTCTGTTTTGGTGTAAAATATGGCAGCTTGGTCATGTTTTTACAGTACATATCTACTTTTTATTGACCTGGGCATAATTTTATATATAAAATCATCCCAGTTCATTAATTTAAAATGAATAGTAATTCACTCTGCCTATGGGACATCCTGCTCAGTCTACCACTTGGAGTATTCATGTGCCTAAGACCTGCCCTTAGAGCATGACTGGGCAGTCTAGGGCCCAGCAGATGTTGTGGGCAATAATAATTCCCATCCAGTAGATTTCAATATGCTGCTGTCCTGGTAGGGCTTACAATGCTTTCTCTGCAGATTTGCTCTGAGGTATGGTCAACCCACATGAAAGCTGCATGTTAAAACATCAGTGTATTGGGTGTCTTGAGGACCATCCTTAATGTTAATTGTCTCATACGTATACAGGCTACTTTTACATCCTTTAATTCTATAGCCTTCATATATACTGGATAATGGTGTTACAGGCGAGACTAACCGAGATGCTATCTTTCCCCATTTTGATGAATGAAGATGGCTGTCATTGACTGTATTATATTTCTGCGGGTGGTGACTTTGTTTTTCTTACAGGTGTTGTTCCTCTGTCAACGTATATGCGCACCTACAAAAAGGGTGATATAGTGGACATAAAGGTAATGCCATTTAGTTTGTAAATGTAACTTAGGTGTGTATGTACACACTTTATAACTGTGCTGGGGTGTGTAAAAAAAAAAAAAAAAAAAAAAAAAAAAAAGGTACTTATTTTAAAAAATTACACTTTTTAATCCTTGAGTGGTGTGTACACCAGGGTGGTGGTACTTACAATGTGCAGAAGGGATTCTTAGTAGAATAGGCACTTATATGGTGTGCTGTTCCTTTATCCAGCTGTGTATACAATAGCAGTTCATGAAGTTAAATATTCTTACTATATGCTTCAGAAGTAAAAACTAGTCTAAGATTTCACCAGCTCTGACAGCATTCATTGCTGCGTCACCTTTCTTGCTGACCTACAATTAATTGTAGTCTGCTTCTGGCATGCCACAGTTTGGTATAATCTAGTTATAATGCACACTAAAATGAGCCTGCCTATAAAACAGATCTGTTGTCCAATTGGGTGTATAGGCCAGTTTCCCATCTTTAATTCTGACTCTCCAAACTCTTCTAACCACACACTTCTCTAATGGCTGCCCATGTCAGTGAACCAGTGGGTTTTTAGTCCATGTTTTGAGGAGGACAGCTAGTCAGAGCCTTTGCTGTCCATTGCTGATCTGACTACAGCATTCCCCTCTGCTCTTGAGTTCTGCCTAACATGGCTTGATCAGGGCAAGGAACTATGATTAATATGGACTTGGATTTGTTCATGACATTGGGAACCTTTGTCTTGTCTGATACAATCACTGTCAGAAAAGATCTTGGCCTGGCCTTACAGCTTGATATACCTTTGGGAGCAGCTACCAGTTTAAAACTTGGGACAGGTTATTGTGGATCTGGGGAGAGATGCACTTGTGTTCAATCAAGAGGAAGCTGTCACTAGATAATGTAAATTATCAAACACTGCACGCACAGGGCCTTATATAGAAAACGAAATGGGTGCAATTCTGGAACAGACTGTTTACTAAAGTGCAATCACATGGATTTTCACAGTTAGGCCACTTTGAGAATGTAACCTTTTCAGTGCCAGAAGCTTAGAATTTTTTATACCCTGCTTTCCAGACACATTTTTGCTATCACTGTTTTGGAATGATTCCTTCTGGTAACTTCCTAGTGATATCTAGAAAATCTAGATAAACTTTGTGGCGTGACAATCTGTCACAAAGGTGCATTCCATTGATTATATGTTAAAACCACCAGAACGTGGCTCTAAAAGAAAGGGGGTTTATAAATTTCCACACCATCAAATGTACTAAAATCTTTCAAGACAATAGCTACTACACCAAGAAAAATGGCACCGTATTGGTATGAATAGACATACAATAGAGGTGCCAGAAACACAGTTATACCTACCTGTTTTCTTTTATGAATAGGCTGCCTGTTCTAAAATGGTCCTTACTATTAGTGGTATTATGGAAAGGTATGCGAAGCATACCATTTTTTTTGGGGGGGGGGAGACATTCACCTGCGTCAATTTAGGGCATCTTTTGCTGTATTTTCTACCAGCCCAAGAAAAATGGTACCCCGTTGGTTTGGGTTGACCATAGGGGTGCCAGATGCACAAAACTACAGCTGCTATTTTTCTTTTATGAAATGACCTTAGGGGCTAAATGATCCTAACCATTACATGTATGAAGAAAAGTTAAGCAAACCTTTATGGAAAGTACTCTCCTACATCAGCCTGGCTTATTACCCCATGGTTAGTGTGCATGACTCTTTGCAGAAAGTGGAGCTATAGGAAGTACACACTCTATATACTTCAGTAATTTTAACGATACTAAAATATTTCAACTCAATGGGTTTTCCTATATTTAGTACCCAATGCCGGGATCCAGTGTATACAGTGGTCTGTGATTAAGGGTGAGGCAGGGGAACTGGGGAAGGGTTGCCTGTCTGATTTCCAGTGGGCAGTAGGAGCAGGCTTGTGCATCTGTCAGTATATGTAGGGAAATGTAGTGGTGTGTGTGAGAGATCAGATAATTTGTGAGGTTGAGTGGACAATGTCAGAGGGCTTGGTTGGGGGTATGTTTGTTCCAGACGTGTGGCTAATGTTTTGGGATGAACACCCCTTTGGAACTCTTATTTCTGCTATTTTTAATGTATTCTAACACTTTGAGTTCCAGAGGTATTCACTGCATTGGGTACCTGAGAGTTTAAGGGTTGGTCACAGGGACATGAGGATGCCACCTGATGCATGCCCCACCTCTCCCACAAACTACTGAATTCCCAGCTGATTGGGCTGGAGGGGAATAAGAGGTGATGCAGAGTAGCAGCATAGCTCCCCATTTTCCATCCTACTGCCCCCCATGTGCTTGGGTGATATGTATGTATGTGTGTGTGTGTGTGTGTATATATCTATATATATATATATATATATATATATATATATATATATATATATATATATTATATATATATATTTATTTACTTACACCCGGTGGATTATGTAGCAGCTGCATTTAAGGCATACAGTGTACAAACATCTGTCCTTATTATACTGCTGTGGAACCCTAGGGGTTTGTGTTTAACCACTTAAAGACTTTAGATGTGCCAGTACAGTCACAGAGATCCAGCACTTACGGTCCTGACACATCATGAATTTACGGTTTCACAGCACTGCTGCATGCTGCTCTGCAACCCTGGAATCCATTCCTGGAAAGTGCCATGGTCCTTAATGGCCGTCCTTCTGCGGATCGTGCGGTCGTTAAGGCCCATTCAAATTTATTGGTGGGAAACTTTCCACCATATGGTGCATTTGATTGATTTATTTATTTTTTTCCCGGGATTGTGCCTCCTAGGTTTCTGCATCAGGCCCTTAATCAGATTTGTATGACTTACAAGAAGTGAAAAAATGGTTGGACTGTAATTAGCAATCAGATGGAGGTGCTTCTAACGTTAATACTTGATGATAATGCTGTGATACTGATCCAAATTTCACACACCACTAGGAAAAATGCCTTGTTAGTTGCCTCAGACTTCATTATTTAAAAGTATTTATAAATAAAGCTTGTTTAACTTTCACAAAATGTATTCTTTTTAGGGTATGGGCACAATTCAAAAAGGCATGCCCCACAAATGTTACCATGGCAAGACTGGCAGAATTTACAATGTCACTCAACATGCTGTGGGGGTTATTGTTAACAAGCAGATCAAGTAAGTCACTATTTATTACTGTGATGTCTTGTAATGGAAAAGCCCTTTCACTTTACCAAATGGATCTGATTGTGTCCCTTTTGGTCATTCAAGAGGGCTACAATAATTATCCTCTTAAAACCCAGGCAAATCCTGTGTGTTTTGACTTGTGTCCTGTCAGAGGAAACATTCTGCTGTTTTTGTGAAGCATTTTATCCCAGTGGTTTTTACTTGTACTCAACCCTATTAATTTAACTGAGGCGAGCTAATGAAAATGGTTAGGCACCTGGTTAACTCCACTCTGCTCAAGCAGAGAAATCCTCAAGGCCTCGTCAGTTAGGACTAAATGTGTTCAAAGCAGAGCTTTATCTGATATTTACATGTTTCTGAACTTACTGTCCCATCTAGCAACACTATTCTCTTGCCTAGTTTTGCATGATCCTGTGTAATATCTGCAAGATGTGCTATTAACATACTGTAGCCTGGGTGACAATGGTCCTTCAGCTGTTGGTTTACAACTAGAATCATCCTCAGCCATCCAACAGATGGTCTTTCATGTAATAAACTCTAAATCTGCTGTCCAAATGACTGTGTGCCAGTTAGTGCCTCATTTAATGATAGAAAAGTGCCCTAGTAGAAAAATGAACAAAATGTTACCACCTACCCTTTCTGAGGTGCTCTCCCTAGAGGAAGAACTGTCTCTGGCCAAAAAAAGGATAGTGATATAGTGCCTCACTATCCCTGCTGTCAGACTAGGGGGAATGTGCTTGGGAGCTCTCTCCCAGTTACATTTCTTACGGTATAGAGTGCTCTGCAGGTGGCTTGTCCTTTATTTGGATGCCTTAGACGGGTCTGTCTGTATGTCACTTGCAGGATGTGAGTAAATCTACAGTTATATTACATATATCTTCATGCTTGTGGTCCTTTAGTTGATCAGATCCAGTAGGTAGAGGGTTTTCCCAGGGTAATGATCAGATAGGACACTCCTGTCTAGGACCGATTTGTATTCTAGGCTTTCATACCAACTAATATCAGAACTTTGGAGATGTTCAATGGAGAACATCGTCTGTTTGACAGATGTACTCATGCACCTAGCAAATCCATATTTGCAATGGTGAGGTCGGGGGAAGACCTTCCCAGAAGACAAATTCCTTTAATATGTGCAATGATTCTCCTCTCCGGTTCTAGGGGCATGCCAACAAGTCAGGTTTTAAGTCCATCCCAGATTACTCGTGGAGTGATCAGAAGTACTGTTGCTAATTTACCACCTGTTAAAGGGATAGTAATCATTTTTGCTATCCCCCATGTTATAGCCCTTAAAAATCTGAATTAAACGAGACCAGCGGCATCTCTCAAACCTTTATGGTTTGAGAGAGAACCGCATTCAAAGTTCCCTCTCCTTCTCTCTCCCCGGAGATCAGCGTTATAGCTGACAGCAGGGGAATCCGGTCCCAGAACTGGCGGCGGCTTTGCAGCAGCTCTAAGATCGCATTATAGAAACAGAAATCTGTCCCTGAAATGGTCTCCCGTGTGCTTGGTTTGCAAGCACATGTAGAAGACCATTTCAGTGAAGGATTTCTGTTTCTATAATGCGATCTCAGAGCTGCTGCAAAGCCGCCGCCAGTTCTGGGACCGGATTCCCCTGCTGTCAGCTATAACGCTGATCTCCGAGGAGAGGGAACTTTGAATGCGGTTCTCTCTCAAACCATAAAGGTCTGAGAGATGCCGCTGGTCTCGTTTAATTCGGATTTTTAAGGGCTACAACATGGGGGATAGCAAAAATGAAGTATTACTATCACTTTAACAAGTACTGGTGGTGTACCTTGGGATATCTTGACAACCTGCACTGGTGATGTGCCCTAAGGACTGAAATTTAGAGATACTGGATGCGTTTTTCCACCTCAGGCCTCAAATACCCATAACAGTGTAGGTTCTGTAGAATTCCCAGTTTGAGTGCAAGTGAACTAATCAGAAAAAGATCCATTAATTGAAAGCGTATTCAGTCACACATGAAAAGCCTGCCCTGTTAGGTACTTCAAGAGCACCACTGAGAAACCCTGTTAGATGGCTCTTGTGATAAGGACATGCAGCATACAGTGCATTCTGCAGTCATCTTTTGCAGTAAAGCTAGTGGCACATTGCACCATGGTCCCTGCTCTTGCATTTGGGTACCAGTTTGTCCCTCTAGAAAGGACCTGATGGTGTGGTTAACCCTATGAGTGCCAGAGGGTTGCCCAAAGCATTGCTTTGTAATGTGCTGAGCACCCCTGTCACTCAAAGGGTTAAATAAAAAAATTTGTACTTCGTAGCTTTGCAAGGCCTGCTAATAGCACTGTGTAATGTAGCAAAGTATTGTCTGCTGGGAATGTCTGAACATTTGATGTGAAGTCTTAAGATTTTTTGTGTAAGACTTCCATTAGCATTGTTTGTTTGCATTCTGGTGTCTCACTGGGCTTGGACTGGATGGTGGAAACTTGTCCGGTACTGCAAGGCATCTTGCATTGTAATGTAATTTCTCTTACAAAAATGAAGGACCTGTATACATTCCAGAACTGTTTCCAACACTGTCCTTCATTAAGCTATGTTCATCCCAGTATGTTATATTGTGAATATGCAGGAATAACTTTACTTTCAGACTACAGCTAAATGAATCTAAAGTACATTTCAATGAGATAACAAGCTACCTGTGAGCCAGTCAATATTTAGGAAAGTATTGCTGTCATAGATGGGCCAGCATGCACTGCAGTGTTTGTTGGCTACTCCTAAATCTGGCAAGTACAAGAATACCACAATTTAACCCATTTTCCTTGGTTCTTACCCAGAGGCAAGATACTTGCCAAGAGGATCAACGTCCGCGTTGAGCACATTCGCCATTCTAAGAGCAGAGACAGTTTCCTGCAGAGAGTGAAGGAGAATGAGAGGAAGAAAAAGGCTGCAAAAGAATCAGGAACCTTTGTGGAACTGAAACGCCAGGTTAGTTTCTGTTCCTTGAGTGCCAGATGTGTGCTTCCCTTAGTACTCCATGGGTTAACCTTTGGCGTGTCTGGTATAACTGTTCATTCAACACAGATCTTTAGAGTTGCTCAATGATGATATTTCTCCTTACTATTTACTTCAAGGGTAAAAATGAGTCTATAATTTCACCGGTTCTGAGAGCATTTTAGACTGTTTTGAAGTTGGATGTTTCTAAAATTGCACACTAACAATTTTATTTTTTTTCTTCTTTCAGCCTGCCCAGCCCAGGGAGGCGCATTTTGTTAGAACCAATGGCAAGGAACCAGAGCTGCTCGAACCAATTCCATACGAGTTCATGGCATAGTTTTACTGCCATTAAAGACCTTTTGTTTTTGAAAGATTATGGCCTGCCTCTGTATCATTCTATCAAATAAAATGGGGATAGGGGTTGGTTTCAGAATACTCTTCATCTTGGCACTATTGCATGCACAGTTGGATATATCAATTTAATGTTATGCTTTTAACCTCATGAATGCTAGACCTCTCTAAGCAATTGAGCTTTACTAGCTTCCACTGGGTTAAAGTTCTGTTTCTCTTGCGACTTGACTGATGCAGGCAGGGACCATGGGGTCTACAATCCTCACCAAGAAGGCAGGGCACTTGTAAGACTCACTTTCTGCCACTTAACACCACCACCACACACCCCTCTTTTCACAGGTTCAACATACACTGATACCCAGCCTTGTTCCACGTGTAGTCTCAGATCCCCACATGCACTGTTTAAGCCACTCAGCCTAGTTGCACTGGTCATTACAAATCCCCACATACATTCTGATCCCCTGCTTAGCTCCTCTGGCCAGTACAGATCCCCACACATTGCCTGAACCTTTTTGTCTGGTTCTGAAGGTAGTCTGTCCTCACATTCATTCTGATCAGCCTGAAACATAGTAACTATGGATCTGAGAGTGAATGCACCACATCTGTGCCATCCACTGTCTCATGCAGCTCTGTGATGGAGTAGTTCCACAGCCTTGTCTCCTAACCAGTATCTCCAAGATGCTCTGAGATCTCCCCCCCCCCCCCCCACCCCAGCCAGTCTGTAGGACCTTTTTGATGTAGGGTGATGGGGCACTCTTTCTTGGCTGGGCTCCATAACAGAGTACACTCTACCCACCTGCTGCCTGCCCTGACTTCACCCATATTGCAGTGTGTATGGCCTGGGGCTTTTTCACTAGCTCCTTAGGTGTTGGCTTTTGGCGTATCCGGGGCTCCTCAGGTGCATATGAGGATTAAGGCAGCTGAACAGTGGAGAGTTGCAGTGGGTACTGGTATATATGGTGGGCTTGCAGAAATTCACTCTAAATAAAAGGCTGAGTGTGCTAGTGCTTGCTACTAAAAAGGTGGTGGTGGTAACACTATGCCTCTCGCCTTCGTAACCTCATCTAGGCATAGTCAGTAAGTGTGATGGGCCCCCTCGCCTAGTAGTGGAAAGAAGTGAAGGACAAAAACCTGTGATAGAGGCAGATAATGGAGATGATAGAAAGATGTTGATAGGTGACAGTGGCGTGCCTTTACTGGGGACTGGGGTTGAAAGTATATGAAAATGAGTAAAACAGAGTAAGAACAACCAGAATTTCCTAATAAGGAGATGCTTGGCAGGAAACTTGATTCATCATTTGTTTTACCCCTGCCAGTGTCTGAGTGTGGATGTTGACAAGGAGGACCTGATACTTGAGTAGAAGATGGTGCCACTGCTGCCAGCAGTGATAAGGATGATTTGTTATGTCTCTCCATACCCTCCCCAGTTGCTTCTTCAGATACCAAAGTGCAAACTTAAAATTGCAATAATAATTTGCAATCTGGAGAATAACATGTTATCGTTGTTCCACCATAAGCCCTCTATAATCTCTATTAAAACCGATGAGCAGTAAATTATTTCTATGTTGTTGGCCCTCACTTTGAAGTTGGTACATCTGTGCCAAGGAGTGAGCAGGAACATGTTGATGATTGAAGGGATACACAAAAATCCTAGTCCAGTAAGTGGAAGATTGCATTGTGGCAGAAAACTGAGCCAAACATTAGGGACATTAGCAGGGATCTTGAAAATGAAGTAAGCAGAATCGTTTTACCCTCAACAAAAAGTCCTCAGAAAACACAATGGCACTGATGGCAAGATGGAATGTACTGTGTCAGGAGAGGCAGTCATGGATTTTTGGCTCATGGCAATCACGATGGCACAGGTAGGAGTGGTGTTTTTTTACACAGGAAGATGAAGGGAAGGGACCTCTGTTAGAAAAAAGAAATGGCAAGACACGGGAAACATGCATGTTTACAGAAGAAGTTCTAATTCAACTTTCTAATGTAAAAACAGATAAATCAATGGGTCCAGATGGGATACACCCAAAGTTATTAAAAGAACTTAAGTGTGTTCTGGCAAAACCTTTAACAGATTTATTCAATCAGTCACTAGCAACAGGAATTGTTCCAGAAGACTGGAAGTTAGCAAATGTAGTACCGCTTCACAAAAAAGGTAGCAGGGAAGAGTCTGGTAACTACAGACCAGTAAGTCTTACATCAGTAGTGGGAAAATTAATGGAGACTATGTTAAAGGAAAGAATTGTTGAATATCTGAATATAAATAGCTTGCAAGATACCAAACAGCATGGGTTTACAGCAGGGAGATCTTGTCAAACTAACCTCATAGATTTTTTTGACTGGATAACTAAAATAATAGATCAAGGGGGATCAGTAGATATAGCTTATCTAGATTTCAGTAAAGCATTTGACACTGTCCCTCATAGAAGACTCATAAATAAATTGCAGTGTTTGGGTCTAGATGTAAAAATAGTGAAATGGATAAGGCAATGGCTGAGTGACAGGAGACAGAAGGTGGTAGTCAATGGAGAATATTCGGACGAAAGGAGTGTTACTAGTGGAGTACCTCAGGGATCTGTACTGGGGCCCATTCTTTTTAATATTTTTATTAGTGATATTGCAAAAGGTCTTCAAGGAAAGGTATGCCTTTTTGCAGATGATGCAAAGATCTGCAATAGGGTAGACATTCCAGGGGGAAAAAGGCGAATGATTTAGGTAAATTAGAAGAATGGTCAAGAGTGTGGCAGATGCACTTTAACGTTGATAAATGTAAAATAATGCACTTGGGACATAAAAATCCAAAGGAAAAATATACCATTAAGGGTACTGTGCTGTCAGACAACAGAGGAAAGGGATTTGGGAGTAATTATTTCTAATGAATTAAAGGTAAGCAGGCAATGTAATAAAGCGATGGGGAATGCAAGCAGGGCACTGGGTTGTATAGCTAGGGGCATTAGTAGCAGAAAAAGGGAAATAGTCATGCCACTGTACAGATCTCTAGTTAGACCTCACCTAGAATATTGTGTACAGTACTGGAGACCCCATCTCCAGAAGGATATTGATACTCTAGAGAAAATTCAAAGAAGGGCTACTAAAATGGTGACTGGTCTACAGGAAAAGAAATATCAGGATAGACTAAAGGATCTAAATATGTATAGCTTGGAGGAGAGAAGAGAGAGAGGGGATATGATAGAAACATTCAAATACATGAAGGGATTCAACAAAGTACAGGATGGAAGTATATTTCAAAAGAGTAAAAACGTTAGGACAAGAGGCCATAGTCTAAAACTAGAGGGACACAGGTTTAGATGTAATGTAAGAAAGTTTTACTTCACTGAGAGGGTAGTAGACAAGTGGAATAGCCTACCAGCAGAAGTGGTAGATGTCAATACAGTGACAGAATTTAAGCATGCATGGGATAGGCATAAGGCGGTCCTTAACATAAGAAAAGACCAAGGACCAAAAAAGGTTTGAGGTTGTGTTTTTTTTTTTTTTGTTTTTTTTTTACACAGTAGGAAATTGGGCAGACTAGATGGGCCGAATGGTTCTTATCTGCCGTCAAATTCTATGTTTCTATGTGTTGGCAGGCTGGGCACATCTGTAATGGACTCATTCCCAGACTATGGCTTGATGCGTATGACTATCATACTTCCAAGGAGTGGACCCACTGCATTGGAGATTGTTACGGCAGGGTGTAGAACAATTATGGTCTTTGCCACAGCGATGATCCCTAGAGTGCTGGCAAACAAAACAGTATGTCTGGCCTAAGCTTGTGTGTACTGTTGTTGAAAGTCTTAGTTTTTCGCCAGCAAGTGTGCGGTCAGAGCATGTTTTTAGTGCAGCAGGTTTCATTTGGATGAGTGCAGGGCATGTACATCCAGCAGCATTGTGGAGAGGCTTACAATTGTAGCAATAAACCAGCATTTAATTCCACAGAGCTATATAGCTGAGGTTGAAAGTTCTCCCCACCAAAACCACACAATGCAGTAGGGGTAGTAGTAAGGTTACAATAGTCGATCTTGAACCAGTCAAATAAGTTGTGATTTCTATAAATATAATTTTTACATTATTTTGAGATTATATTCTAAGTCGGGTAGGTATTTTGTTGCTTACTGACTTGTTACATTTGGTACTAAACACAAATACACAACACAATGTCTGCCAAAGGTATAAGGGGGAAATAATTGCAATTTTGATATAGTGCTCATAAGAAATTTCAAATGTGTATGATAATGAAACAAATCGTAAAAAATTATTAAAAATTAAATGCGAGAAAAGCAGCTCCAGTGACCACACCCTTTCCCTTAAAAATGTAACTCAAAATATTTAACAGTATAACTTAGGCACTATCTACCTCCATGGCCACTTAAAGGGATGGTAATACTTCATTATTACTATCCCCCATGTTGTAGCCCTTAAAATTCTTAATTCAACGATACCAGCAGTATCTCTCAAACCTTTATGGCTTAAGAGAGATCCGCTTTCAAAGTTCTCTTTTTGTCTTTCCCTTGACGTCTGCGTTCTAGTTTAGAGCCGAGGAATCCTCTCACAGAGCAAGCGGCGGCTCTGCAGGAGTCCTGAGATCCCGTTATAGAAACCAAAATCCTTCACTAAAATGGTCTTCTATGTGTGCTTGGTTTGCAAGCACACTTGGAAGACCATTTTAGTGAAGGAGTTCTTGTTCTAGAAACAGATCTCAGCACTGCTGTAGAGCCGCTGCCGGTCCCGGGACCTGATTCCCCTTCTCTCAGCTAGAACACTGATGTCAGAGGAAAGACAAAAAGAGAAAACTTTGAAAGCGGGTATCTCTCAAACCATAAAGGTTTGAGAGATGCTGCTCATATTGTTGAATTCAGACTTTTAAGGGCTACAACATGGGGCATAGTAATAATGAAGTATTACTATCCCTTTAAAAACAATGAGTAATAGAACCTGATAAATTAAATCAGAAAAAAAAAACATTAAATATAAAACATTTTTGGGCTCCAATATACATACTGATTCCTAAACAATAATGGAAACCCTAACCTTCATACACTGATACTACAAAACTAATCACAAAATAGTTTCTGGGACCTGTATGTTAGATACACAATAGGTGGTTTATAAATGACCATGAAGACACTGACTAGAACACTGATATTCAGATGATCAGATATATAAGACCTGCTGGGCAATACCATTTAATACCATGAGTAGTCCGTTTCAGCTGTTCCCTAGTGGTTACTCACGTGATTGCTGCTAAAGAGATCACATGTGCAAATGGAGCTACATGGAAAACACAATGTGTATAAACATTGCCTTTGTCACTGTTTTCGGCTTCTCTCCTGCTCACTAAGTATAAGGCACAGGACACACTTCACTAGAACTAATATGAACAAACAGGAGAGCACTTTTATTTTAGGTGGTTACTTCATGACCTAATACCTATTCAATTTATTAAGCATAAGTATTCTTTTTGATACCATGTTATATGTATAACCCACCATTTCAATTGATGATAAAAAATTAGGACGCCCCCCCCCCCAACTTTTTATAGGTTTTCCTGTTATTTGTGCTCAGTTGGTTAATTTTTAATAGGGATTAGATAAAATGTCCATTTTTAGGGGCATACTGTCCATCTGAGTTGAACATCCCTATGTCCCTCTTTCTATCCCTGGTGTCCCTCTTTTAGGTGATTAGACCACTCTGGTCTTGGAGTGGTCAATTTCACGCCCTGCTAATGCTTACAGTGATCCCGCAGGATGTGCCAGGACCGTCACTGGTCCTTTAGGCAAGTTTACCAGTGACGTTCTTGACACCTCACCAGTCATTAAAGGGTTAGTAATGTCGAATGATAATTTTATGCTGTGTTGTAGATTTAAAATAAAATAAATTATGTGGAGCAAATTGCTGCTAAAGTTCCCCCTCCCTACCCTTCTCCTGATGTCAGCAGAAAGGAGCTTTCTGCCCTACTACACCTGCCTACAATTGTAGTATGTATTCTTAATAATCACACCCCCCCCATTCTAATCCCTCTCTGTACCACTATATGCTAGCCTGGTGAAGGAAGGTTTGGAGTACACTGAAAGACTCTGAGGAATTGCCACCAAAATTTTTGTGACAAGAGAGGTGCACCTGATGTCACCACCACTGTCAGTGCAAGTGTTTGGGGCTCCACTGTATTGCTCTTGGTGGCAGTAACAGTGGTACTGCTGCTAACATTTTCTGCCTCTCCTTCAACCTTTAGAAGTGAGAGACAACCATCCCCAATTTAGATCTAGAGTGCTGTTGCTGTTTGCCCCTGAGGATGATACACAGCTTTCTCTCCTCCAAGTCCTCTTCCTCATGATGAGCAATATTGAGCACATCTCCAAATACTTAAAAAAGAATGTATTATTAAAAAAATATAATTAATTTTGTATAAAAAAGTATTATAAAAAATTGTATAGCAAAGCCAAGAGAAAGTGAAAGAAGAAAAAGGAATCTCCTAAACAGAAGACCCCAGCATGGGGGACTCGAACCAAATTTTTTTTTCTTCTCTCGGAGGAAGTCCTATGTTTCACACTGGACGAAAGAAAAAAAAAGAAGAGAATTTTTGTGTACTTACCAATAAATTCTTATCTCTTAACCCCTTAAGGACCAGCGGTCCCGGGGCGTGCTGTCCCTTAAGGACCACATAGGAAACTTTGACGTCCCGTCCCACATGACTGATCACAAACGGGGCACTGGAAGAGATCGCTCCGGTCTTGGAGCGATCAACTTCAGTGCCCGGTATTACTCACCGCGCTCCTACAGGAGCGCGGTGAGTAAAAGTACGTGACGTGCCAGGACCATCACTGGTCCTTAAGTGCCGGACCAGCATGACGGTCCTGCCACGTCAGTGGTCCTTAAGGGGTTAATCCATGTGGAACACAGGAACCATGGGACTATGCCAAAGCTATCCACCAAGATTCCAGGGAGGAAAAAAAACTCCATCACAGCTCAGTATCCACAGAGCTAAACTGGTACAACTTGAACCTCAGAAGTCAATGGACACAATGTCAGCTGTATGAGAGAAAAGCTGCCAGAGAGGGAGTGTTAGCCAAGTATAGGTGCCAGCCACAAGGCTGGATGATAAAATCTGAGTGGAGCTGGAAGTGAGCCCTGGATAAACCCCAGTACATAGCATCTTATCTCCTGCATGGGAAGAGTGCTGTCTAGGGAGCAAAGATTAGGAAGGTGAGATAGGGAACAGAGTCTGCCTACTAGCAGTACAACTCTCCATGATGGGACACAGACAATACTCCCACAATATATAAGTAGACTATGTACTCTCAAGAGGTGGGAAAGCTGTAGCCAGAGGGACCAACCTGGAGGGAGATCCATAGAAGCAGTGATGGAGATTGGCAGATACAGGCAGGAAAGTGGTCAGGGACTATTAGGATCAGCAATGGCAGGATAATAGTAGAATCAGCAGGCAAGAGAGTGGTCAAGGACTAGCGGGGTCAGCAACGGCAGGATCAATGGTAGACTCAGCAGGCAAGAGAATGTTCAACGGTGAGCAGGGTCGGTAATGGCAGGATCAACTGTAGAATCAGCAGGAAAGAGAGTGGACAAGGGCGGTATCATTTTCAATGGTTGCATCCAGAAGAGCGTGTGACCATTCAACTCTTTCAGCAGGTCACCTGGCTAAAAAGAGCAACATGACAATCTCGTAGTGCATGACAGCATGAGACTGTCACGTCGCCTAGTCAATGGGTGGTTTAGCACACGGAGGATGCTGGAACGCCTCCGTGTACTGAAGAAAAAAATATTTATTTTTTTTCAGGAAGCCCTGCATGCGACCATTTTTAAGTGACCCACAAGGGCTAGCAGGGTCAGCAACGGCAGAATCAATGGTAGAATCAGCAGGAAAGAGAATGGTCAAGGGCTAGAAAGGTCAGCAATGGCAGGATCAATGATAGAATCAGCAGGAAAGAGAGTGGTTAAGGGCTAGCAGGTGTCAGCAACAAACAATCAGGCAAAAGGCTAAGATCTCAGACAAGATGTGTGATAGACTTGGAGAACACAGTGAAAATGTGCCAGGGAAACCAGGAAGCGTGACTCTGCGTGACAATGTCATCTGCACCCGACATGTCGGCCAGCAGAATGCGGAGGAGCAAAGAGGGACTAGGACTAACAGCCAGAAGCACCAAGAAGTGAAGCAGTGAGACACTGAAGTGGTGTAATACACCAAACTTGAAAACTAAATAACAGAAAACTGACAGGGCCCTGTTCACAGAAACCAAGGAGCACACCTATACCAGCATGACAGCATACCATGTAAGACCTTGTAGCCAAAACTGGATTCATCCGAAGCCATCACATTAACAAAGTAGTGTTAATAAAGGTGTCCAGAGATGACCACACTGTCACCTTACACAACTGCTCAGCAGTAGCCTAATTCTTGTAGGTCCAAGACATGCCCACCAACCTGGTGAATGAGTTATTACCCGAAGGGGTCAAGGTTCCTTCCTGAGAACATACTCCTGGTGAATGGTCGCCTTAATTCAGAAAGCTACAGTAATCTTAGACGCAGTCAGGAATGACAAAAAGCAAATCAGATTTCCGAAAAGGCTGCGTGCAATGAACACAGTACTTGAAACCCCCTGATCACATGCAACAGATGACATTTCTGCTTCGGTCTGTTAGAAGGGCAGAAAGAAGAAAGATACATTTCCTGGTTTTTGTGAAAATCCGAAACAACCCTGGGCAGAAAACCCATAAGCATTTGCAAAACCACATGGTGCAGGTGAAAAAACCAAAAGGGAGGCATACAAGACAAAGCCTGAAATTTAGCTACAAAACACACTAGCCAAAAAGAAAAGCTGTCTTGAACATCAAAAAACACAGGCGAACCCGAAGCTCAAGGTTTGAAAAGGGGGCTTCTGAAGAATTCCCAACAACCTGTTCAAATCCCACAGAGGATTGGGATCCTGAAAAGATACGGTAGGCATGAGCCACCACTTGGACAAAAGCTGTCACATCAGGGATCAAAGAGACACACCGCTGGAAAAGATCATACAGATATGAAATCTGAACTAAAATGAAGTCTTGGCCACAAGCCCTGGTTGGTGCACCACTAGTAGAAGAGGGACCAAACCCTCTGATAGGCTTTAGAACAGTGGTTCTCAACCCCTGTCCTCAGGACCTATTAACAGGCCAGGGCTTAGGGATTTCTCTGCTAGATCACAGGTGTGGTGATCAGGGGCTCATTCACATTGATTAACTCACCTGTGCTCTAACAAGGAAATCATCAAATCCTGGCCTGTTAGTGGGTCCTGAGGACAGGAGTTGAGAACCACTGCTTTAAAAGAAGCCAGCTGTCTAGTCTGAGACACAGTAGAAATAACGGATCTGAAAACTGGGTCAGAACAAGGCAATCAGGATGGCATGAATCTGCTCCGTCCTGACTTTCCTCAGCATCCAGGGAATTGGAGGAAACACATTCACAAGAGGTCCACGTAATGGAATAAAAGGATCCATGATCTGACGCCGAACTGTGGAATCCAGAGGTTCAGGCAAGAGGCCATAAGCTCTAGATTACTATGCTCTGACTGAGCTGCCAATTTTCAGAATCTTAGCACTGACGACAGTGATAGTCTGCCCCTGGAATGTGAACCACAGAGGCCTGTGTGTGGGCATTAGCCCACAGGGAAATCTACCCAAATTCTGTTCAAACTGTTGCACTTCTGGTCCCACCCTGGCTGCTAATGTAAGCCATTGCATTGTTAGACTGAATCTGCACTGAGTACACCTGAAGGGTTCAGGCCAATGGCACAACATGAGGTGAACTGATTGCCAGGAGGCACTCCTCCCTGGTCCAAAGTCCCTGGGCTGCCTGGGGGGCTCAGAGCAGCACCCCAGCCCAGCAGGTTGGCATCTGTGTTGAAAATAACCCAGTTAAGAATGACAAATGGATGTCCCACAATCTGAGGGGACTACTGTAGCCACCAGCGAGGGTCCTCCATTGTCTTAAAGGACAGAGACATGACAGGAGACAGATGAGATTGCTTCCTGGACCAATTCCTAAGCATGTCCAGTTGTAATTCCCATATATGGAATTGAGCAAACATAACTATCTCCAGAGTAGACACCAGGTAACCTAGTACCTTCATGTGCTCCAGCACTGTTGATGATAGCCAGGATATCTCCTTAGATACCTGAAGCTACAAAGACTGAATCTTGTCATATGGAAGAAATACCCTTCCTTGGAGGGTATCAGATCTCATGGCAAAAAAATGAATGACTGGAATGGACCAGAGAAGAGTTCTGGAAATTGAGTACCTAACCGTGCTGATTCAGAATGGAGAGACACTCCTGAATCAGAGTGCACAAGATCACCCCTTTAGTAAGAATAGACTTGTTCGAATCGGCCAATTTCGGACGAATAAGGGTCATTCGGGCCGTCTGAAAGGAAAAAGTTGTTTGTTTTTTTAAAACCGAACCCGAACAGCCCTGGTTCAGAATGTCATTGAAAATTTCGGACATTCGGCGACGACTACCAGCGCGCGCAAATCTTTCCCTCCATACTTTCCCTCCCTCTCTAGTCCAATTAGCTTCTTTGTTTCATGACGGTGGTTGGACTAATGACACGTCAGACAGCCTGCATTTCCCTTTAGTCCGTTGTTGGAGTTCAGAGAGAGAAAAGGAGATAGAGAGTGTCCAGTTGTTGTGTAGGCAGGCAGGTAGCATTAGGCATAGGCAGGCAGCCAGCATTAGTACCTTATTGCCACTGCAAGGAAAAGTCATCTTTGTTCCTGTGCAAAATGTTAAAAATATTAGGAATTTGTTTTAATAGTTTTCAGAGTGACACAGCCAGTCTCACAGTTGTGTAGGCAGGCCTAGTACCTTATTGTCACCGCAAGGGAGAGTCATCTTTGTTCCTGTGCAAAATAAAAAAAATATTAGGAATGAATTTGAAGAATAGTTTTCAGAGTGACACAGCCAGTCTCACAGTTGTGTAGGCAGGTAGGCAGGCCTAGTACCTTATTGCCACAGCAAAGTAGAGTCATTTTTTAAAGTATGTTAAATTCGGCTGAATAATTTGTGTGTCTCTGAATTTCGTTCGAGTCAAACAGGTCTGGTCCGAAATGCGGATCCTCCGAACGACAAAAAAAAAATTCGGCCCAAATCGAATTTTACCGACATTTTTTGTTGTGCACAAGTCTACTCCTGAATATCCAGCAGAAAGGAAACTGAATCTAAAGATAGACAACCTCAATTCAGATCCCAAGGAACTCTGTACAAGAAAAAATGGGGTTGGGGGAAGGGACTTGAAGTCTATATGAGAACCTTATGAAATTACCCACAAAACCTATTGGTCTGTTATGGAAATGGCCCACATGTTGTGGAAAAACTGGGAGTGATCTCCTATGGGCAGAAACGGACCAATATACCGGAAGTCATGCCTTACTCTTCTTAACAGGTTTCATGTCTGTCTAAGCTTGTTTGTATTTTGGGAAAAGAAGGGATGCTTAGTCATAACCTGAGGCAACAAGGCACTCTTGTTCCCATTGGAATGGCTGATAATCTTCTCTAGGTCAGGGCCAAACAATTGTTTGCCTACAAAAGGAAGAGAAACCACAGTCTTCTTAGAGGACTGCTCAGCCAACCAGAACTCAAGCAATAGAGTGTGACACATGACTACTGAAAATTCCGAGGCCTTGCCAGAGAGCCTATTGCACCAAATGCCACTTTTGCAAAGTATGGATTAGCTTCAAGGACATTGGAAATAAACGTCACCAGTCATCCTTAGCAGTATCCCCTTGGATGGCATCCAAAAGTTGACCACCCAAGATCACCCTAGTTATCCATGCAGGGGCAAAAATAGAACTTAACTCCTTCACGTCTAATGACATGCCCGGACCTTCACAGCTGTCCGGCACTTAAGGACCAGTGACGGTCCAGCCACGTCATGGAGCTCAGGGCTCCCTGAGCCCTGAACCAGAACTGGAAAAAAAAAATGCCCGGTGGTCCTTGAGTGCTGGCCATTCGTGCGCACGCCGGTCCTTAACCCCTTAAGGACCATTGCCGTGCTAGGACCGTCACGGCGGTCTGGCACTTAAGGACCAATGACGGTCCTGGCACGGCATGGAGTTCAGGGCTCCCGGCATGGCTGCACGCCGCTCCGGAAGCCCTGAACCGGAAGCAATGAAAAAAAAAAAAAAAGCCCCGTGGTCCGCAAGTGCCGGACGCGCGTGCGAGGGGTTAAGGTTGCACCAAAGACTGCAATGTTCACCATCAAAGTTTAGCCATTTAACTGACTGATCTTTAAGTGCTGCAGCATGCACCAGCAGCATTGCTGTGTTCTTAGCAAGGCGAGAAATTGGAGGGTCAGCTACAGGGGGTGGGGTATTTCACTGCATTAGGCCTCAGATGAAAAGGCATACAGATAAGAGATGATCCTATTAAGGGCCAATCTCCTACCAGGCGTGTTCCATTCCACCAGGAGAACATGGTCCAAGGAATGGTGAAGATGAAAAACGATAAGTTTCTTTCTGCATCTTTTAAAAATGTCAGCGGCAGGGGAAGTGTAATCTGAGGCCTCCAAGATATGAAGGGTCTCCAGGAATGTCCATATAACCCCCTTCACTGCGCGGCTAGAGTTATATGCAACCTCAATACAGCACCCAAGGAAAAAAAACGATTCTAATTACGGTCAGTCTCCACTTCCTCAGCAGAGGAATACCCAATCCCCCAAATACAGGGTGCCAACTCCTGGTGGGGGATGTAGGTGGGCCCCTCAGACCAAGAGTTCGGGACCCCTTGATTAGAAGAGGGGATTTAGATTACTGAAGAGATAACAGCTTTAACTCAGGCTCCTGGTCAACTCTTGAGGGCCCCGGAAGTGGTGTAGGGGCCACAGTGCAAGAGGGACATAAGGTACTAGAATACTTCCTAAGGAGCCCAGCCTAGCATAAGGAGCAATAGGGTGGAAGAGGATAGGGTGACCCCAGAATCCTTAACCTTTGACTTTGCCTGTGTACCTTAGTTTCTGAGTCAGAAAACCCAACAAAAGACAGTTAAAACTAGTAGAAAATCAAGAGAAAAGTACTTATCTGACTATAAGGAGGATTAAAATGGCAAGCAGGAGGGAGACACCAGCCTCTGTGCAGCATGCAGGATCCAAAAAGGAAGATGAGTATCCTAGACTATCTCTCCCCATGCCAGAAAACCTGGGAAGAATGGGTTTCTGAGAAATTTAGTAATTTCCCCAGTATCATATTGAAATGTCGCCCTCTAGTTGGCAACCATCAAAAGGATGAGGCATTAATGTCACCCAAATCAAAAGGGAGACATCAGAATGTCTCCCTCAAAGGGTTAAATATTTCTACTTTTGTTTTATCCTCTGGTTACCAATACAACAAATAGAAGTCCTTGTAACAATAGCATTAAAAACAAAAAAAGAGTATGAAAAAATGCATGTGCATGTTAAGGGTCGTTCTGTACAGCCATATGAATATGACTGACCCCCTCAGGCAGTGGAAGTTCTACATGCGTCTTGCTTGTCACATAGAGGGAAGGGGTGGAACTATAGTTCAGTCATGTCATGTGACGATACAGCTCCATGTCACTATTCGCTCTAAACAGAGCAGAAGGAGAGTGGAGGGAAAGATGGAGGAGATCGAGTGAGCTGTGCGAGGGAAAGATGGCTCTCTGAAGTGTGAGGCACACGCTTACGTTTTCAACATCAGAATGTCACCTGTTGATGTGTGTGACATTCTGATGTCGCCGTTTTGATTCGGGCAACATTGTGATCTCGCCTTTTTGATGGTCCCCCACAAGAGAGAGTGACATTTCAATAGTAAACCAATTTCCCTTTATAATGGTGCCATGGCTCTCCAGCCATCTGCAAACGGTGCCTCCTGGGGGTCCCATAATGGGGTATCCTTTTAAAAGCATGTCGTCATAATATATTATGATGACCTGAGAAACTTGCACTGCGTGACAGCGTGAGATTGTTATGCGACCTTTCAGAAGGCAACATGACAGTCATGCTGCCTGGCTCTATCTCCCCTTCTGTGTAGAGCTCAGCTCTATCGGTCACATCATTCACATTACTTAAAAAAAAAATACCAGAGATGCAGCTAGCACCATGCCTTATGGAGATACTGCTGGGCTGCCTCTAACGCCTTTATCAGCTGATGCCAGTTGCTATGTTCCCAGTGCCTCCAGATCTCACCACACAGCGGCATGTATGACTTGAGAATTGAGTCAGAAGAATGGTAGCCAGAGTCTGTCCGGGAGAGGAAGTCAGAGTATGCCGCTTAGTGGTGAGATCCGATGGCACCGGGAACACAGCAACGCTCTTTCACGTGCGACCTTTTAAAAGTAAACCCCATGAGGGGGGTCAATCCTAAGTGTAACCAGAGATAAGATACATCCCATGGAATGGCTGTTCATGCATTAAAAACAAAATGGCCACCACATATGAATCTCATAGGGGCCACGTCAAATCTGTCAAATTTTATAAGTAGGCTAAAGCCTAAATTAGTGGGAAAGAGGAAGGGAATCAACAGAAAAGCCTACTGCCTGAAGGGGACAGTCCCCCAATAGTGGGGAATGTGCTCAAGGAGGAAGGCAGTGCAAGTGTTAAAAACTAGGGATGGGTGAAACTTTTCACCTTAAAACAGAACTACCACTTAACATAAAGTCGTCCTCCACTAATTAAGCATATGGCGACTAGCTTCTTCTAAAGTACCAGCATCCGAAGTAATCCTTTTTCTTGTGAGACTGACGGCCAGACTTCTTGCTTTACAGCCATCTGGTGCCTGTGCCGTCAGTCACTTCCAGTGCCTTTTGGCTCCATTCAATGCCTCCTAAGGGAGATCAGGTCAGACAACGCAGGCCAGAAGACATCTCTAAGACAAGATGCCTGCTTGCAAGCCTGGCTGACAGTCTCACAAGATATAGGAGTATTTTGGATGCTAGTACTTGTGGCAGATAATAGAACTATTAAGAAGCTAGTCACCATATGCATAATTAGTGGGGGGCGACTTTATATTAGGCGGTAGTTCCGCTTTATAAGCAAAACAGCTCAGAGGGAAATTTTCTGTGAAAAGAGTAAGACTGAAATTCCAAACAAAATTGGCAAGTTTCCCTTTTCTTTTCTCATAGGAATAGTAAAAAAAAAGGGGTGTCAGGGGTGGAGCCTGACTGGCATGTAAGATGGACACTTAGTAGAGAGTCTTGTTGCATTTGACGCTCAGCAGTTATCATACAAAACCTTACCAGGCATCTTGACGACCATGACAATAGTGGGTAATGTTGCAATATAAGAATCAAGAAATTCCGGGAATCGGTCCCACAAAAGGACCTTTCGGCCTCCCTGCTCACCCTCTTTGCATCTCTTATGGACGATGATTCCACCCCGAATTTCATAGAAAGAGTACACAGGGCCCTCAGGAGCCTGCAGAAATACCTATGGATGGCATAGTTTGCTCCACTGCTTCACAACCAAAGATCTAGTAATGAGGAAATGTAGGGAGCTGGGAACAAATAGCCATGCTGGTATGAACCTCCAGTTTTTCAGTGATGTATCACCACACACTCTACAACTTCATAGGGAGGCAAAACCACTTACAAATCAACTAAGAGATCTACAATAAATGGGGGTTTCCATTTAGCCTATCTGCCTCACATGAGAGAAGCTCTGCCATTCTTATAGACCCCAAGGATGTCTCATTTTGCACATTTCTGGGGATCCCTACTCTACCAGCCCTATCTCTCATGTCAGCTTCTGTTCCCCAGGTGGCTCCTAGAAGGCTTTAGAAGGAGGATTGTACCACCATACCAGACTCTAAGGAGAACAGATCCCACACTGTTTCTGTGGCTATGTACCCTGTGGCTTTGAGCCATACCTTTCAACAATCTCTGTGTCTTCAATGATTAAAAGCAGAAACAAAGCCCATACAATATCCATTATCAAAAATAAGCAGGGAAACATGGTCCTCCAATTCCCCAAAATTGCCAATGATTTCCAAAACTTATATGTTACATCAAACTCCACTAACTACAACCTACCCATCTCATCTGCATTGATGGACTTCCTGAGGAAAGCTGTTGTCCTGTCCCTAGCCCCCTCTTTCAGAGATAGTCTTGAAGCTCCTTTCTCTGAATTGGAGTTGACCCAACCTATTAAACACACCCCTAAGGGCCTGGACCTGACAGTTTCTCTATAAACTATTATAACACTTTTCAAGCTGAACTCACTCCATATCTTCTTCAATCTTTAAATGCAGTCTTGCATGGTGACTCATTCCCTCCCCAGTCCTTAGAGGCCCATATATTGGTTATTCCTAAGTCTGGGAAGGACCCTTCTTGTTGTAGCAGTTAACATTGACAACAAGCTTGTTGCTAGGTTATTAGCTAATAGGCTATGCCCCCAATTAATTCACCCTGACCAAGCTGGATTTCTCCCGATCAGGGGCTCACACCAAGAAGATCCCAATGATCTTGTTATCTATGGATGCCAACATGGCCTTTGATAGGGTCAGTTGGTCTTATCTGAGAGCAGTTCTTTTCAGTGCCCGTCTTGGCCCTTGGATGATCACAATCATCATGAGCCTTTACTCCTCACCTTCTACTGGCTAGTTTTGCTGATTACGTCCTTTTGTTTCTATCCCGCGCAGAAGTCTCATTTCTTTCTAGATATATATACTGAACTTGTACTCTTCTTTATCACTCACTAAAATAAACTATTGTAAAACTGAGATTGTCAACATTAACCTCTCCCCTTCTCTAGCATCTTCCTTGCAATCCACGTATCCTTTGTGCTTGACATCCGATCCTATCTAATATCTCAGTGTCTCCTTATTATCCCTATTTTCTCTCAATTTCCTTCCCTTTTTTGACAAGGTCCTACAGGACTTGGACACATGGAAGTCCCTGATTCTGTCTTGGTTTGGTAGAGGTAGTCTTAACAAAATGGTGATACTACCTAAAATTCTCAATCTGCTACAAACCCTTTAAATAGTGATCCCAATGTGTTTCATAAAGAAACTTCAGTCTGTGATCAATGACTTTAGTCTCAAAGGAAACATCGACTGAATTTTCAGACTCTGACCAGACCAGGTCTCCCTGACCTCTGCAAGTACTATTTAACTAAATTCCTTAATTTTAAACAACCAAAGCCTAATCACTGGGCCAGAACTGTAATGTTTTGGACTGGTGGTGTTGACTCCACTCAGCTACTATGTACTGACCATGGCAGAATTCCTGGCAGCTGTACGGAACATGTGATTCTGGGTCATTTATTCAGGATGTGGTACTCAACAAACCCTTAGGGCCCCTATGTCATCTCTGCTGACCTCATTAGTAGGTCACCCAGACTTCCACCCGGGCCTTCTATCCAAGGCCTTCAAGTCCTGGCAAACCGGACACAGACATTCCCTTTTAGAAATAGTGACAAGTTCTCGTATAATCTCTTATGATACTCTAGTTCAGGATCTTGGCTCTGATCACTGCAACTGGTGGAGTTACAGCCAGGTGAAACACAGAATCCAGGGACTGCTTAAAAGGGGTTGTATCTTGTAATTTATCTGTGTTTGAAACTCTTTTGCTCCCACTCTGTCCCACAGCTGCTACTTAAGCCACCAAAAGTGGTCAAGCTATACATTCTGGTTCAATGGGAAGAATAGCTTAAAGGGATAGTAATACCTAAAATGTAAAAAAAAATATGTTGTAGGGTTTATCCCCCTGAGTAAAACAAGAGTACTCCCACTGCTGAAAGGTGTTTCATTCAAAACTTATTAATTTTCAAAGTTGAATTTTTTAGGTGCAATATCACAGTGGCCTGAAATTGTACAGTGGCGCTGTTGCTACACGATCCTATGGACAGCTCTGGTCTCAGGACCATAAATCTCCATAGGATGGTGTAGCAACAGCTCCACTGTACAATTTCAGGCCACTGTGATACTGCACCTAAAAAATTCAACTTTGAAAATTAATAACTTTTGAATGAAACATCTTTCAGCAGTGGGAGTACTCTTGTTTTACTCAGGGGGATAAACCCTACAACATATTTTTTTTTACATTTTAGGTATTACTATCCCTTTAATATAGCTCTCTCTCTGGAGAAGTGTCACTCTGTATTTCATCTAAACATTAAATACTCCAGATATGCCTGCACGAGGGAATGTAACTACAAAATGTATAACTCAGTGGTACAGTACCCAAAAAAACTCTTAAGATTTATCCCGAATCCTCAGACTTGTGCTGGCAATGCCTTTTGCATACAGGAACCATGGCTCATATTTGGTGGTTCTGTCCTCTTATTGTTCCCTTCTGGTACCAAGTCATCTCCCAGATCATAAACACTCTGGCTATCCAAATACCTGAAGATCCTTGCTTTTGCCTTTTCCACCTTAGCCTGTGTACCTCCCTCAGGGTCAATGAATCCAAGGTGTGTGCCCTATATATTACGTTATATGCAGCCTTATCCTTGGTCCCCCTACACTGGAAGTCCACAACCCCTCTTCTTCTTTACAATGGCAATCTATGGTTAAATGGGTGGTTTGTATGGAGAAATGCCATGCCATTGCCACAGCTTCATTTTCCTCCTATTAAGTGTAATTTCCCTGTAATTTCCGTGCGTCCACTAGCTTACCATTGGGGTTTAACCCAGTTGAGGTCCATTCTCCTTGACAATACTCTGTTCATAAACTACTTGACCACTTACGTACCAGCGGTTTCTTCTTGCCGTTTAAAGATTTGTTTTTCCTATTTAAAAATTTTCCTTTGCACTCAGGTATGCTCTCTGACAGACTCTTATCCGTGGCCGATCCGCAAGGTCCTAAAACCTCTCCTCATATTCCCTTTCTTCTTCAAACAGAGCCGTTCCCACCTTCCTCACCCTCTTCCATTATTCTACACTATATTTCCTTCTTTCTTTTTCTTTTCTTACTTTTTGCTATACAGTCTCCTTTCCTCCTTCTTGTTTCTCATTTTTCCTGTTTAGTCTTCATGGTTCTGTCATCTGTTAAAACATGCTCAGTTGAAGTTAAGATTTATTTTACAACTTGAATGGAGGTTATTCTTACTTGGATAACAGCTGTCTCATGTTGTTTGACTAGCTGTATTGTAACATGTTTTCAATAGTCAAACTGTGTTTGTGAGAGACAGAGCAAGCAGAACAATTTAGGGAGTCTTGTAGGTAGGAGATTTTATCTCTGTGTTCGGGAAGTCTGGTAAAGTGTGAAGAAACAAAAGAGACTGACCCAAAATACACTAAAATCTTGGTTGACTGACACAGGCAGCTGTGATCCAAGTTCCTCCCTGAACTGGCTGTTAGCTCTGTGTTAGGGGAGCCCTGGGGTGTGTGACTGGAGCAAATGAGAATTTCCCTAAAATTTTGTGAGATTGAGAAGACATGGGCAGCTGTGATCCAAGTTCCTTCCTGATCTGGCTGCTATCTCTGTTAGGGGAGTTTGGGTGTGTGTGCAAAGGAGATTTACACCCAAAATTGTGTGTCACTGTGAAAAGCCAGGCAGTTATGATCCAAGTTCCTTTCTACTGGCTGTTCTCTGTGTTAGAGGGATATATTGAAGGGAGCAAAGGAGATTTACCCCACCATTTGTGTGACTGAGAAGAGACAGGCAGCTGTGATACAAGTACCTTTCTGCTGGTTGCAGTCTGTGTTAGGGGAGTCTGGGGTGTGCGGAGCAAAGGAGCCTTACCCCAAAATTCTGTGTGACTGAAAAGACACGGGCAACAGTCATCTAAGTTCCATTCTGCTGGCTGTTCTCTTTGTTATGGGAGTGTGGGGGAAGAAGCAGTTGCATGGGGAGTGTAATTTTTCAGCACTGATAGGGACAGTTAATAAATATATTAAAAAATTAGAAAATTAAAAATAGTTTGACTGATGGGTAACAGGGACTCTGACATGAGCTGTGACTGAGGCAGACATATTAGAAGACAACATTTTGTAAAGGGTAAGACAACACACACAGACAATTCATTTGTGTACTTCACTGTTTAAAGGGTTAGTAATGTCTGTTTTTAAGCAATTGCTATATTGTAGATATTAAAAGAATAAATTAATTGAGGTTATGCTGATGTCTCAAACCTTTATAGTTTGAGAGATATACAATGTTAAATTTCCCCCCTCCCTCCCCTTTCTCAGACATCAGCTTTATAGCTGACAGCATGAGATCCTGGTCCCAGGATTGTCCGGCGGCTCTTCAGCAGAGCCGAAATAGCGCTATCTAAAGAGAAATATTTAACTGGAACAGTCTACAAAACCAGGTACACTTTGTAGACTGTTCAAATGAAGTATTTATTTTTAGATAACGCTATTTTGGCTCTGCTGTAGAGCCACCATCGGGTCGCCCAACTCGAATCTCCTTCTGTCAGCTATACAGCTGATGTCTGAGAAAGGGGAGGGAACTTTAACATTGTATATCTCTCAAACTATAAAGGTTTGAGAGACCAGACTAAACTCAATTTATTTTTTTAATATCTACAATATAACAATTACTTAAAAACAGACATCACTATCCCATCAAATGTGCTAGGTGGAGGGGTAGGTCAAAAAGAGCAGTAGCAGTGCAGGCACATGTTAGTAAAGTGGTAGTTCAAAACCTGACTGCTGCCATACTGCTGCAGTGTACACAATAAATTATGATGATCCTTCTCCTTCAGAGGAGGCTGTTTGTCAAAATTACATAAAGGGTTCCATCACCACAACCAGTAGTAAACTATATTATAAAGTATCTAAGAACACTTCCCCAATTGGCTAGCTTTATTAATAGAATCTAAAATAAGTTTATCTGGATATCATTTTTCATGAAAACGTTCTGCCAAAATCTTCGTTTGGTCTCTGAAGTCACCTTCCCTACTACAGTTGCGTTTAATTCTAGCAAATTGTCCATATGGGACATTTTTTAACCACTTCATGTGGTGGCAACTGTCGTAGGGGAGGTAACTATTAACATCTACCTGTTTGAAATAAGTACGTGATACTATATTGTGCCCTGGAATATCAATTAATTCCAGATCTAAAAATTCAGTTGCAGACTTGTTAATGGGTTTTGTAAAG
The DNA here is from genome assembly GCA_037306005.1 of Rhinophrynus dorsalis. Lineage (NCBI taxonomy): Eukaryota > Metazoa > Chordata > Amphibia > Anura > Rhinophrynidae > Rhinophrynus > Rhinophrynus dorsalis. Next base: position 539,483,060 of record CM074719.1, on the reverse strand, counting down.
GTAATTTTCCATGGATTATCTTCAACATGGCTGATAAACTGATCGATCAGACCCTCATCTCCCCTCCAGATCATTATAATTCATCAATATACCGACGATAAAATTCCAGGTTTGCGCCCATATACACTGATTGACCCATAAAAAGCTTAGAGTAACCTTTAACTGTTTAAAGATTTGCTGAATACATTTAAAAAATTATGGGTCAATGTAAATGTTATAGCATCTAAAATAAACTCTCTCTGACTAGGGAGCGTGACAAGATCCTCATCCAAAAAATATTTGGATGTCAACACCCCCCCCTCATGGGGGATGTTGGAATATAGTGCCATAACATCCATACTAACCCAAGTGAAATCAGAAGACCAAACAATATTCTTAATAAGTTCCAAAAGATGGGAGGAGTCTCTAAGGCACAAATCCAGGCCCAACACTAGCTTCTGAAGGTATGTATCAATGTATACTGATAAATTACATGTGAGGGAGTTTATGTCAGATATTATAGGCCATCCTGGAGGTCTTGTGATGGATTTGTGGACTTTAGGCAAATGATAATAGACTGCTATCCGAGGTCTGAATGGACAAATGTAATCTCTTTCTTGACGATCTATTAGACCTCTGGCAACTAATGTAATCATTTCTTTATTCTACAGTAGGATCATATCTTAACTTAGTAAGCTACCTAAGAAACACAACTTGTGGTGATAGATCCACTTTAATGAGGAAGCCAGGAATAGGAGCCCACCTATATTATTACATATATTTATTATACAGCCTCATACACTAAGCCAGGGTTTCTCAACCAGGGTGCCATGGCACTTTAGTGTGTCACAGACATCCACTTAGGGTGCCCCATTTTATTTATAAGGCTTTGCCAAAATGTGAATGTAGACTTATATATGTATATTTAAGGCTATTACTATGCACAATATGTTTATTTTAGTTGTGAGGTTTAACAGTAAATCTATATTTATGTATTATTTGCAATCTTCATTACACCCTTGACAAATGACATAAAATAATAGGCATGCCCTGAAAATGCCAGACTGCATGTTAGGGGTGCCTTGAACAAAAAAAAAATCTTGAGAACCACTGTACTACACAATAAAAAGAAAACTAAGAGAGCTATGCCCATGCTACCTCCTTGATTATGAGGGTTGTTAAGGACCCATGACAGTCCTGGCATGTCATGGGTTGGATGTGCAATAAGGACCCATAATGTGCCAGGACCGTCATGGATTTCAGGGCTCCCCGCACATCTGAAGACTGTTCGTGAAGCCCTGTGTCGGATAGAAAATAAAAAATGCTCCGTTGTCCTTAAGTGCTGGCCGCGAGCGCACACGGCTGGTCCTTAAGGGCTCGATCCAAATGCTGGACTAAAAAATGCCAGTAGGGCAAAATGGATACCGACCGACAAAAAAAAATGTCTTGGTCGGTATTCAAATGTCCTACCAGCATTAAGCACAACGGACGTTAGGCCACAAAACTGGTGTTGTGTCAAAATGTCTGTTTTGTCATTAAGTTCCCAAAACGCCACTAAATGCTGACAGTTTTGGGAACTTAACAGTAAAAAAAAGCTATCGATCTGTGCCTGACATACTGCCAAGCACCGATCGTTAACTAAAGTGTCTTATACTTACCTGTCATCCACTGTCTGTCTCCATTCTTTCTTCTCTTCTGTCTTCTTTTCTGTCTTCTTGCTGTAAAAAACAAAAAGACAAGTATAAGTAGAATGTATAAATATCCAGCACACTAATACATAGTTTAACCCCTTGAGTGCCAGAGAGGTACGCAACGCATTGCAAAGAATTGAGCTGCATACCTCTCTGGGGTTCAAAAGGATTAAAGTATGCAGTAGTGTGACAGGTTTTCAACATAAATATGCCCCAATGCATAGTATATTTCTCCAAGTTAAGCCAACTTAATCACATTGCCATAAGAAAAGATTCCAAAATTATACATAGCTTTTTAAACTGGAAGCACTGCCTCCGCCTCATTGTGTGACCGCTGAGGCAGCGGCGGAGACAGAATCATGCGGCACAGTCCCCCCTCCTCATGTGCACAGGCGGATGCCCGCTCCGCAGGAATTAGAATTGAGACTGCCCTTATATATGGGCAGTCTTACTTCCAATTCTCTCACAGCCATTGGCTGGGATGTGCTTACGCACCTCAAAATAGACCTTTTGATAGTTCAGCGGCTCCAGTGGAACTGTAAATATCATCTCATAGAAATTGACACAGCCTTAAGGACAATACCATTCTTCTCAGACACCATAGGAATATGGTAAGTGTGCCTGTAGGGTAAGCTTCTCCAAACTTTTTGTATAATCGCAAAACAATCAATCTCCATTATATCGCACCACTACTAGATATTATTCCTTATACAGATTCAAGCAGCCTTCATTGTATAACAATATACATTTTATTATGAAAAGTTAAAAATATACTTGCTTTCCAGTAGTCCAAAAAATATCAAAGATGAGATGGGTGAGACTTACAGAGTGGGTTACAGCGACGCACCTCCCAGCCAGGGCCAGATTTACATCTCAGGAGCCTGTAGGCACAGAAATCTAAAGCGCCCCCCCACACACACACCTTGGCCATCTCCGCTGGATACCTCCACAATGCTCCTAATCTCCATATTGCCCTCACATTGCCCCCTATCAGCTACAACTTGCCCCCCATCAGCTCCACATTGCCCCCACCATCTCCATATTGTCCTCCCATCAGCTCCAACTTGCCCCCCATGATTTCCACATTGCCCCCATCATCTCCATATTGCCCTCACATTGCCTCCCCACTCCATCAGCTCCAACTTGCCCCCCATCAGCTCCACATTGCACCCACATATCCATATTGCCCTCATATTGCACTCCATCAGCTCCAACTTTTCACCCATCAGCTCCACATTGTCCCCACCATCTCCATATTGCCCTCACATTGACCCCCATCAGCTGCAACTTGCCCCCCATCAGCTCCACATTGCCCCCACCATCTCCATGTTGCCCTCACATTGCCTCCTCCCCCTTGTCCACTTCCTACCTCCCTCAGGAGAGATCAGTCATATGTGCCTCCTTTGGCAGTCCTGTAGCTGTTGGAGCTCCTGCGCGGTCTTCTCTTTAGTAATGCAGCGCACTCGGAGATGATGTAATCTCCCAGTGCTCTGCATTATTAAAGAGTCGACGAGGGAGCTCAGCAGCTAATGTGAGGACAACCTGGAGCAGGACAAGGGTGAGGGGATTATTGTTATGCCACTGCGCAGCCAGCGAGGCTTATTTAATAAAAAAAGTGATCCCAATGACAGGCGCCCCTCTGTGGGGTGCGCCTGTAGGCAGATGCCTACTCTGCCTTATTGTGAATCCGGCCCTGCTCCCATCCAGTCAGTTTAAAGCACAGCCGCTCAAAGCTGATTGGCTGAGAGGTGTGTAAGCATATCCCAGCCAATGGCTGAGAAAATTGGAAGTAAGACTGCCCATATATAAGGGCAGTCTCAATTCTAATTCCCTCAGAGCGGAACGGGCATCGGCCCGTGCACATGAGGAAGGGGGGACTGTGCTGCATGATTCTGTCTCTGCCGCCACCTCAGCGGCTGCACACAGCAGCGGAGGCAGTGTTTCCAATTCTAAAAAGCTATGTATAATTTTGGAATCTTTTCTTATGGCAATATGATTAAGTTAGCTTAACTTGGAGAAATGTACTATGCATTGGGACATATTTATGTTGAAAACCTGTCACACTACTGCATACTTTAACCCTTTTGAGACCCAGAGAGGTACGCAATGCATTGCTTTGCATACCCCTCTGGCACTCATGGGGTTAAACTATGTATTAGTATGCCGGATATTTATACATTCTACTTATACTTGTGTTTTTGTTTTTTACAGCAAGAAGACAGAAGAGAAGAAAGAAGACAGAAGAGAAGAAAGAAGAGAAAACTGAAGAGAAGGACAGAAGATGACCAGGTAGCTGAAGACTCCGCTGGACATCAGGATTAATGGTATTACTTGTAATGTGATTTTTTTTTAAACTTAGTCTGTTAACCCTATGAACGCCCAACTGGCACTCACAGGGTTAATCCTGCTAACGTCTGACACATTTTTCATACTTTGGATGTATTGATATGGGGCTTAGAGCCCCATATCAATACATCCACTGAGGACTTAGTTTTTTTTTTTAATTCAAGTTTCTGTGTCGATAACAGCCGATAAAGGACTCAAGTTATAAAAAATGTAGGTGTTAACTTTCCTGCAATAACTTGAGTCCCTTATAGGGTTTTCATTGCTAACGCAGACATCTGAATTGCTATTTATGATGTTTTCATAATTTTTTATGGCTGAAAACACCTCTTAACACCCGACGGCTCTTTTTTTGCCAGTATTATTTCATAGCACAGACATTTGCATAGCTTACTGTGCTGGAAAAAAAAAACGCCACCTCCAACATCTGGATCGAGGTCTAAAACTGAGCTTATGGGGAGGGGTAATGTGGAATCTCTGCCTCAGGGACGTTTTCTTGGCATGCCCTTCCCTCCGTTAGGTGGAGACTTTACCCCATGGTTCCTCTCAGGGCCGGATTTGTAATTAGGCAGAGTAGGCATCTGCCTACAGGCGCTCCTCACAGAGGGGCGCCTGTCATTTGGATCACCCCTTTGGCGCCTGAGGCCCACAACAACATGGTGAGGTCTCGGTCTGTGCCTTCTTCGGCACAGACCTGTAGCTGCTGTGAGCTCCCTCGTCGGCTCTTTAGTAATTACTGAAGAGAAGACCGCTCGGGAGCTCCAGCAGCTCTGTGAAGAAGGGGGTACAGACAGACCTCTCCTCTCCAGGGTAGGAAATGGACATGGGGGACAATATGGAGATGATGGGGGCACTGTGAGGTGCAATATGGAGATGATGGGGGACTGTGAGGGCCAATATGGAGATGATCATGGGGGCAATATGGAGATGATGGGTGGCTAGTTGGAGATGATGGGGGGCAACTTGGAGCTGATTAGGGCAATGTGGAGATGATGGGGGCAATGTGAGGGCAATATGGAACTGATGGGGAGCAATGGGGAGATTAGGAGCATTGTGGACATGGAAAATTGGGGTGGGGGGCTTCAGATTTATGTGCCTACAGGCTCCTGCGATGTAAATCCAGCCCTGGTTCCTCTGTTCCACATTAGACAAAAGCAAAATAGACATACTTGGGAACTCTCTGCATTTGCCCCAGTTTTTGCAATAAATTACTGTGTCTCTGCAGACAGAGGGTGATTCTCAGGTGGTAGTGAGTTTTTTTTAGGAAACTCTGCCCATTTCATCTCCTCCTTCCAGCCCTCTTTATGTGAAAGCCGGTTAAGTCACTCTCAGCGTGAACTGCGTCATTTATGTCCCCCAAGAAGAAAAAGTTCGCAGGTATGGAAATGGGTCTTTTAACTCCTTGAATGCTAGAGCGGTGTACAACGCATAGCAAACTCTTTAATGCTAGAATGATTTACAACTCGAGACCGCTCCAACATTAACCCTTTGAGTGACGGGTACAGAATGTATTGCTTTGCAATGCATTCCGTACCCCTCTGACACTCAAAGGGTTAAGAGGTTAATCAATGCAAATATTTGTCTCCTATGCTGCGGTTGATCTGTTCCAGAATTTCTCCATTGTTTTCTTCTGCATATGGCCCTATGCGAGTCCCTGCACGAGTGCCACCAGTAACATTCCTTCACTTGTACAGTAGCATCAATATTTGTAGCAGCAGCAGTCTAAAGGAGATCCCATGTACCACCTACACGTCTTCGCACGCCTCTGCTTCCTGGTGATGGACCCCGCTTCTTCTCAAGGGTTAGTGGCGCTCCCATTCATTTCTGCCCCCTCCTTTGTCCATTCAGTGTATCCCCCACCCCAGCCATGGTTTGTGTATCCCAACTGTGATGACGAGCAGCAGGCCTACGCGTCACTGTGCGCACTCCCAGCCAAGCCCGCCCTTATTGCCTTTCCTGGACACATTGAGGGAGGCTTCAGCATCCCATGCCTGACAGCTGCCTATATAATGCACAGAAGCTGGGGAAGCGATACTCACTGCCTCACATGTATAGAGCTTGGTGGGGTTTTTGTGCGTGTAGACTGGAACATACTCATTGGACTTCTATCACTGCGCAGAATACGTCGTATTTACCACTGGGCACACGGTGGAGTGTCTGAGTTTCATAGTTGTAAGGGTGCACTTTAATTGTATCCCCTCTTTTTTGTCGTGGTCTAAACCCCTCTGAAAGGCTCATACCCCTTTTGCAAGAAGGTGGAAGCTGAAGCTGTGCCTTGTATGATCTTGGGTTGATCGGTCCATTTAATTCCCATGCGGCTGCCGAACATGTCCAGTAATTTCCTTCTAGCACCAATCCCAGAGACCGCTGATTATTTCACTATTAGGGATATTAAAATGGCTGTGATGGGGACAAGCAGCGTGGGTAAAACTGGTAAGTGTCCTGGCTTGGAGGAGATTGTCAAGCTATCTGGATTAACCATTAGGGCGTCAGAGGGTTGTTCAATGCCACTGGCACTTAAATGGTTAACTGAATATTCTTTACAATACAAAAAAAACATTTTTACTCTTTATTTTACTCATTGATGATTATCAAACGAACATCAGATATTCTGTTTTTCCCTTTTGGGACTAAAATCAGATTCGTTTTGAATATTATAGCAGACTGTATTAAAGTATATTGCAATTTGGCAATGTTTTGGTGGTATAAAAACATCCCTCTATCCAATTCAGATAACTGCAGCATCCAAAAGAGTGGGCCAGTCTCATGTAAAAATGTTCTTTATTAATATTCATTTATTTGTTAAACTCCTGGCCAGAGTAGAGCAAAGAGTTCAATTAGAGTTTTCTTTTCTACTGACTTTGGGTGTCATGTTATTTAAACAGCTAACCTTTTTATTTTTAAGTAAATGTATAATGAGGTTAATGTACTAAGCATATATGGATGAATTCTGGAGCAAACCAACTTGCCCTGTGGGGGACAGATAGAAGCACCATTGGAATGGGGCATTTAATCCCTTGAATGCTAGATAGGTCTTCAGAGACCTCAAACATTCACAGGGTTAAAAAGCCTATTTCAATCTATTCGATTTTTAGTTGTCCCCTATAGTGTTGTTGGTGTGCTCCAGAATGTCTCCTGTTTTTTCTCATACATTAGCCTAAAGTGTGTCCTAAAAGTCTGCTTGTTGTAGCCGTTGTTTCACTAAACATTAAATATTTTAAAGTGGAATTTTCACCTTATTTAAAGTCTCCCTGCAATAGTTAGTCAGATGGCGAGTAGCTTAATAATAGTTATCTTACCTCTAAGAACTAGCCTATTCTAAAGAAATCCTTAATGCCCGAGGATGTACATATATGTCCCGAGCGGATGTCCCTTAAGGACAGAGGACGTACATGTACGTCAACGGATTCCGGGTCCCCACGCGGTTGCATGCCGTTCGGGGACTCTGGAATCTTTTGGAAAAAAAAAAATGCACCGTGGGCGTTAAGTGCCTAAGGGGTTAATCTTCAGAGACCGGAAGCCAGGCATCAGCGCAGACATCTTGCCTGCGCTGTCAGTCCCGGTCTCCATTAAGAAGCATTGCACTGTGCCACAAGGTACTGGAAGAGACTGACAGAGCAGGCACGCAGAATGCACTAACCTGGCCGTCAGATTCCGAAGATTAAGATTTAATTTAGAATCGTCTAGTTCTGAGAGGTAAGATAACTATTATTTAGCTAGTCGCCATCTGCATAACTATTGCAGGGCGACTTTAAATAAGTTGAAAGTTACGTTTAAAAAAACCCAAAATACCTAATTGTTGAGTATTTATAGAATTCCTGCACATTCTTCCCACAATACTCAATAAATAAACAACACAAATCAGTAAAACTCTTCACACTCCACATCCCTTCCCCCATTCCCCAACTTGTATTTATATGAAAGAAGGTCTATAAAGTATCTCTTTGGAAATAGGTCAACACTGCATCTTTCCCTCTGCTATCACTAGACAAATTCCCCAAAATGACTAGCTTTATTATAAGCAGAACGTTTACACCACCTCTTAGAATAAAGTATCCTGTCCATTTCAGGAAGTTATTGTAAGTATTTCAAATCTGGGAAAGTTATTCTAGTATATTCTTTACATTTCTAGGGGGAATTTTACTCATGTTGCTGTCCTCTTTATTTTTTTAAATGTAATTTATTATTTTAAAGCATAGTTTCCTTTAAACCACTTGGATCTTAGAGAGATCACCACACTGATTTGGAGACCTCTTTAACCCTTTAGAGGGGTACACAACGCATTGCTTTGCAATGCGTTGTGTACCCCTCTGGCACGCAAAGGGTTAACATTGAAGGGTTTGTGAAGAAATACTTGTAACTCTCCTGCTTCTCTTTTAACTCTTTGACTGCCAGTGCTGGTTGGGCATCCCTCTGACACTCAAAGGGTTAAATATATATGCGCTTAAAATAAAATAACACAAAACAATGCTTCCCTTCAAAGGACCCTACACCTTTTGACTTTACACATGAACCGTTTGAGTGCCAGAGAGGAATCTAACGCATTGCGTAGTATGTAAAGTAACATTGTTTGTACTATTTTCTTATCACTTTTTTCTCTTTCTTTTCACTCTTTTATTCCTGACATTGGATTTACCTGGATGTGTTTACAGAGAGCTTTCTGTCAGGGAATGTGAAAGCAGGTATAGTGATAAAATATAACAATATCTTATATTTTTAAATTCTATCACTGTTCTTCTGTGGTAGTCTACTGATCAGAAAACTCTCTTGAAACAGAGATCCAGTCAGGAACATAAATATGTATCAAAACAATAGGAGTAGATGGACAGCATAAAGTATAGGCTACTGGACTTGTAATCCTATATAATAATTCGCCAAGTTGTGTGTAACGCCCGACATGCGCAGTAGACACTGCTGCGCGTGCGGCAGTCATGCGCAGTACAGACTGCCCACGCCGCGGCTGATACAGAGCTGGGCGCTCCGAAGGAGCGTCCAGCTCTGTATCAGCCGCGGCGCGGGCAGTCTCTACTGCACGTGACTGCCCCGCGACCGGCTGCCAGAGGCACTGTGGCCCGTGTAACGGGCTGTTCAACTAGTTTGTAAATAAAAATAAAGTTTTACTTTACATTTTAGTTACACTTGTTTTGCCCAGCTCCACGCTGTACTACTCCAGATTCTCACTAATCTCCTTTTAAAGGGACTGTAATGTCCCATAAAAATGTTTTATATTTTTGTAGAGCAGAAGAAAATAAGAAGAATGGTGCAAACCCTATCTCTCAAACCGATATGGTTTGAGAGATATTTGCACTGAAAGTTCCCCCTCTCTCTCTCTCCTTCTCCTGACGTCAGAGTCTAGCTGACAGCATATGATTCCGATCCGGGTACCAGCCGGTGGCTCTGCAGCAGAGCTGAATTTGATGTATTGCAAAAGAATTACTTCACTGGAAATGTCTACAAAGTGTGCTTGCAAACCAGGCACACTTTGTAGACATTTCCAATTAAGTAATTATTTTGCAATACCTCGATTTCGGCTCTGCTGCAGAGCCTCCTCGAGTCGTACAACTCAAATCTCCTGCTTTCAGCTTTACAGCTGACATCAGGAGAAAGGGAGAGAGGGGGAACTTTCAGGGCAAATATCTCTCAAACCATATCGGTTTGAGAGATAGGGTTTGCACCATTCTTCTTATTTTCTTATGCTCTATAAAACTATAAACAGTTTTTATGGGACATTACTGTCCCTTTAAGATGTTAAACTTCACTGACTAGATGGAGATGCAGTGCCCTGCAAAGTAATGTGTTGCACACCCTTCAGGTCCTTAACCCCATTGAGTGCCAGAGGGGTAGTCTGTTGCTTACCCCTCTGGCACTCATAGGGTTAAATGCTGCATGACTGAGTGCTTTTACTTTGCCCAAACGGAAACATTTTGATCTAACACCAGCCTCACATAAGAACAGGGCATTCCTTTTTTTAACCCCTTGAAGCCTGTGCAGCACATTGCAAAAGTGGTACATTGCACACTCCTCTGGTTCTTTATGGGTTAATATGTGATTTTGTCTTGCAAAATAATTGTTCACATAAGGTATTACAAGTTATAACTATTGTTTAACCTGTTTAGTTCCAGAGGGGTACGCAACGCATTGCTTTGCATTCAAAGGGTTAATGAAATGTTATCAAACACAGGGACTAGCAAACTATGGCCCTTCAGTTGTTGTTGGCCTTAAACTCCCTTCAACCTTTGGCTCGCTGGGGATGTTAGGAGCTGTAGTCCGACAACTGGTTGCCTATCCCTGAAATCTCATGTTTGCAATTGTGCAGCTGAGGATGCTGGAAGTGTTGCATATCAGGTTTATAACAGCAGGTGGCTCACCAGTGAAATATGCTTTTTGGGTTCAGTCAAGTAGTGATCCTCTGTATAACATGGATATCACAGTACCTGCGAGTACTTTGGTTTCCACATTGTTTAATATCACTCATACGGGAAGATATGCACAAAAATGGAAAGAAGTTTCTCCATTACTTGAGTTATTTTATTGAGTCTATATATTAAAAGTGAACATTACCTTAAGAATAAGTGGCTTTTAACTTATTTAAGAGATTAACTCACCTAGGTAGGTGTCCTTTCTACAGCAGTCAGGTATATGTATCTCTTCCATTATAAAAGTAGTTTTCTGTATATACGGTAGTGATCTGTATTAGTCTGCAACAACGTGTGTGTGTGTTCAACAGAACTAATAAAGGTTTTGGAGGATATGAGTTATAAAGAGAGACTAGCCAAACTGGTCTTGTTTATATTAGAGAGAAGAGAGGGGTGATATGATTACCATTTACAAATATATTTGAGTTCAATGCAAACTTTTTTTAAGAAACTATTTACTCAAAGAGCGTGACAAAAACAAGAGGTCATCCATTAAGACTAGAGGAAAGGTGTTTTCAACTAAAAAAGGCAGGGATTTTTTACAGTAATGACAGTAAAGTTATGAATTATTTGCCTTGGATGCTGTACTTGCAGATACTGTAGTTGTTTTCAAAAAAACATTAGATCCCTTTCTAGCACAGAACAATATTGAAAATTATGACAGTTGGGTCAAAAGCAGATAGGGTGTTGATCCAGGGAAATATCCAACTACTATTTGGAGTCAGGAAGGAATTTAATTGGGAATGGCTTCTTTGGAGTTTATTTGCCTTCCTCTGGATCAAAATTGGTGATTTGCCATGGGCTGGACTTGATGGATGTATTTCATCCTCATTAACTACGGTACTATGTAAAGCGTCTAAAATGTCCAACCTGAAAAAATGGTCCATTCAAAATGGAGTGATTACTTTTAACCCTTTGAGTGCCAGAGAGGTATTCAAAACATTGCTTGTATTGGACACTCTCTGGCACTCAAAGGGTTCATGAAAATAGTGTAGACAAACCAAATGCACCATAGGGGACAATTAAATATAACATTCCGGGAAATTCAATGCATTGCACTGCGTTGCTATGCAATGTGCTGGATGCCCCTCTGGCACTTGAAAGGTTAATGTGGCTATTAATCTCTTGCATGGTAGAGAGGTTTTCAGTGCATTGCAATGTAGTGTGTTGGAGAAATCTCAAGCTTTAAAGGGTTTCAAAGACCCATTATAATAAGGTAATTTGGTAATTTTTCTCCGCTGTAGTGCAGCTGTCTTGTACCCAAATTGCTCGTTTTGTGCATAAGACTAATTGACTGCTGTTATCTGCTGAAAATACATGTGGTAACATACATTTTTTTTTCTTTTTCCCAGCAATGATCGTTCGATTCCTTACCAAAAGATTCATTGGAGACTATGAGGCCAATACCGGTAAGAATACAATTTTGTATTCAGTGAAAAAATCCAAACTGGAGCTAAGACTAATACACAATTACACTCAAGTAACACATTCGTATTTTATTTAAACAGGGAACCTGTATTCCAGACTTGTGGCTATGGAAGGAGAACAGGTATCTCTGCAGATACAAGACACGCCTGGTAGTATGAAGGTAAATAATGTCTGAGATAAACACATTACTTCCATCAGACAGGACTTGTTACTAAGAACGGCTCTTTATAGAGGGCTTTTTAACCCCTTGAGTGCCAGAGGTGTCTGGGCAGCCTTCTGGCACTCCTTGGGTTAATGCATTGGGACATCTCAAAGCATCCAAGGGGTTAACAATTTAAGGACCAGACTGGTGTGAAATGCATTGCTTTGCACTCCATTGGTCATTGAAGGGTTAAACCACATATCTGTTTAAACATTTTTTAGGAGGTCCCTAGCTGTATTGTACATCCAAGCAAAACAAAGTACATTGTACACAAGGGCTCGAGTCCTGCAGGAACGTATGGGAACGGCGTTCCTGTACTTTTTCCACAGCAGGAATGCCGTTCCCGCTAGCAGGAGTTCTCAGACCTGTAGCTGCTGCTCTCCCTCGTTGGCTCTTTAGTAATGCAGAGCGCTGGGACGTAACATCATCTCACAGCACTTTGCATTACTGAAGAGAATTCGTTGTGGGAGCAACAGCAGCTACAGGACTGTGCCAAAGGAGGCGTCTCCTGCCATGCCACTGGACCACCAGGAGGGTAGGAAATGGACACTGTGGGGGGGAGGCAATGTGAGGGCAACATGGAGCTGATGGGGGGCAGTATGGAGCTGATGGGGGGCAGTGTGAGGGCAATATGGAGATGATGGAGGCAATATGGAGCTGATGGGGGGAAATGTGGGGGCAATGTGGAGATGATATGGGGGCGATGTGGAGATGATGGGAGGCAATGTGGAGATGATGGGGGCAATGTGGAGATAATGGGAGCAATGTGAGGGCAATGTGGAGATGATGAGGGCAATATGGTGCTGTTGAGGGGAAATGTTGGAGCTGATGGGGGCAAGTTGGAGCTGATGGGGGGAAATGTGAGGGCAATGTGGAGATGATGGGAGGTAATGTGAGGGCAATGTGGAGATGATGGGGGCAATGTGGAGATGATGGGCAATATGGTGCTGATGAGGGGAAATGTTGGAGCTGATGGGGGCAAGTTGGAGCTGATGGGGGGAAATGTGAGGGCAATGTGGAGATGATGGGAGGTAATGTGAGGGCAATGTGGAGATGATGGGGGCAATGTGGAGATGATGGGGGCAATGTGAGGGCAAGTTGGAGATGATGGGTGGTAACGTGTGTGCATGCATGCAACAGTGATAGAGACAAAGACACATGCAACAGACATACACACAAATAGACACCGAAACCCCCACACACATGCACTGACAAACATGCAGTGATACACACACATGTATAGAGAGAGACACACTTGATGTGAGCCATACATATTTATTTTGGGCAAGGGGGAATTTTGGTGAGTTCCCACACTTTTGTCCAGGACTTGACCCCCTATTGTACATGTTTAAGGATATACTGTACATAAATCCACGCTTCAGACTAAAACCTTTGCCCTGCTATTAATACCCTTCCAGACGAGAGAGAGTGAGTGTGGGGCAGCGACAGATGCAGGAAGATACATATAAGTGAAAATGACCATTATGACTGTTTGACTGATCAGACTAAATTGATGCTGTTACATAGAGAATGTATCAGTTCTGGCTATCTCTGCTTGGGAAGAGTGATGTATGGTTCAGTGTTGTGATTAGTTATACAATGTATCACTTTTCCTCTGAGAAAACCAGAAGTTATATATTTCTGTCTTTTAGTACTGATGTATGTGTACATACAGATTTTAGAGCCTGGAAAAATCATCCGTGGATTAAACAGCTTAGTTGTATTATAATTTTTTCACTCTGTCTACATTATGTGTGAACGTGCTTAGTTATTGTAAATGTTGTTTGTTCAGGTGGAAGATGATGTGTCCCCGGCTCCAGACATTTCAAGGTGTGTTCAGTGGGCTGAAGGCTTTCTCCTTGTGTATTCGATCACAGACTACAGGAGCTATCAATGCATTCAACCACTTTATCATCGCATCCGAAAGGTTCACTCAGACTCAAAGATTCCTATCATTATTGTAGCAAATAAAGGAGACCTCCTCCATGTCAGGCAGGTCCCATCAGACTCAGGAATACAGCTGGCTAACGAACTTGGCTGCTCTTTTGTGGAAATTTCCACTAGTGAAAACTACCAGGACGTTTGTGATGTTTTCCAGCATCTGTGCAAAGAAATCATTAAGTTGCAAGCTTCATCCGGAGAAAAGAGGAGAGGCTCCATCATCCCCAGGCCAAAGTCACCCAACATGCAAGACCTAAAGAGACGTTTCAAACAGGCTTTATCTCCAAAAGTCAAAACTTCCTCGACTTTAGCATAATGCTCGTTTATCGAGAGGACTATATAATTTTTTTAAAATATATATATATATATTTTATTTTAAAATAATTTATTTTTTTATGGACATTAACAAATGTGTGTTTGTTTACAAACAAAACCATGTCAGAGGGGTGTTCAACAAATTGCATTGCAATGCATTGTTCTCTTTGCCATAAAATGGATTAACATTTTGTATTGTGTTTATTTTATTTTAAGAAACACCATAAACACATTAAAATTATTAGTAGCTAATAATATAATGTCTGCACAATAAAGAACATTTAGCAATAATTACTATAATTTAAAGTGAAACTATTGGCAACTAATAAGTCTGCTCCTATGGGAACAGCCATAGAGGGCGATTTACTGTGAAGATAAGGGCAATTCTGGGGCAGCCCAAATGCTTCATAGGGGACAAATAAACATACTCATTGATTTTAAAGGGACAGTAATGTCCCAGAAAACATTTCTCTAGTTTTGTAGAGGTTAAAATAATATGCTACAAATCCAGTCTCTCAAACCACTAAGGTTTGAGAGATATAGGCATTGAAAGTTCTCCCCTTCTCCTGATGTCGGCGTCTAGCTGACAGCAGGAGATCCCGGTCTGGGGACCAGCCGGCGGCTCTGCAGCAGAGCCGAAATCGTGTTATTTCAAAACAATTACTTCATTGGAAAGGTCTACAAAGTGTGCCTGGTTTGCAAGCACACTTTGTAGATCTATCCAATGAAGTAATTCTTTTGAAATAACATGATTTCAGCTCTGCCGCAGAGCCTCCACGAGTCATACGACTCAAATCTCCTGCTGTCAGCTTTACAGCTGACATCAGGGGAAGGGGGGAACTTTGAACGCATATATCGCTCAAACCATAGCAGTTTGAGAGATCAGATTTGTAGCATATGGTTATTTTAACCTCTACAAAACTGGAGACATTTTTTTCTGGGACATTACTGTCCCTTTAACCCCTTGAATGCTAGCAAAGTCTCCAATGAATTACTACTAGCCTAGCAGCTTTCAGGGAACTCGGCTTCACAGGCGAAGTCTGTGGCTTAAGCCATGGGCTACACATGCTGTCTATCAGTATAGAAGTGCAGTAACTGTTGGTATTTAATAATTCCCATTGCTGACTATTAGAGGTATGCTAGAAGCTTAAAGGGATGTTTCAAAATAAAAGCAGCTCCAATTAATCTTCATAGTATTTAGGCCATGGAGAGTGTTATTTCAGTACTGTAAGAGTTGTATTTCAAGAGTAATTGAATAATAAAATATCCCTCTCCCGCCCCTTTTACCTAGTGTAAGCCACCTCCCCTCATATGTGGAATCTGGTCACTTGACCAGACAGGTCGCAGCAAGGAACAATCTTCTTACTGTGAGCATAAGGAAAAACATGCCCTGCTTGACAGCTTTTCATGTTTTTCCTTATGCTCACTCAAAATTGTCCCTCTCTGCGATCCATCTGGACAGTCTTGCTGCTCTGAGGTGAGCAGTGTTACATCAGGAAAAGGGGCGGGAGGGGGATACTTTATCATTCAATTACTCTTGAAGTACAACTCTGACAGTATTGAAATAACACTCTCCATGGCCTAAATACTATGAAGATTAATTGGAGCTGCTATTATTTTGAAACATTACTATCCCTTTAACTCTGGGACATGCAAATCTAGGAGTTTAAGTTGTGACCAGCTGAGACAGCAGTGTGGGTCTGTTTCAGACTCCCAAATCAGCAGTCAGGATGATAAGCATGTCTGCACAACACAGCCCAGAGAGAACAGATCTGCTGCAACAGGAAGTCTATCAAATTATAGTTCTTTAAATATAGTACAAAAAATGTGATGTAGTTCGGTTGCCTCTGGTTGACCTTTAAACAGTACTGAGAGATTATGACGAGCCTTTATATGTGTGTTGTATGACAAAACATTCAGTTTTCTCCATTGACATTTATTATTCCTGGACAGGGCAGTTTTACTCCACTGCTTGACACTGGGAAAAGTATAAGATAGCAGGCCTTCTAAACCCCTTGGATGCCAGAGAGGTCTTTAGTTCGTTGCTTTTCAATATGTGGACACTTCTCTAGCACCCAAGGGGTTAAATAATAGGTACAGCAATTTGCCCTCCTGCTGAGTAATCAAGCTTAAGGTTGTGTCATATAATTGTGAGATTGCATTAAACAAACCTAACAGAACATTATGTGCTCATACCTATTCACACAATACTAATCTCATATTACACCTACAGTAGCTTGACAAAATGGCTTTTCAAACCTAATCTTAGACATCAAGCTGACTGTGCCTCATATCATCAGACAGTGGGGGATCTATACAAATCCACTCTGTGTTGAATGAGAGTCAGAGTGTGCTTTGACTGTGGGATAAATGTAAAAATATATAGTAGGTTAATTTTAAGGGGTTACAACTGACACAAAGATTCATTGACAGATCCAGTCCTGCAATTCCTAGACTATTCAATGTGTTTGGCTGGCCCACTTCTTATGGAATGTTACTTTGTCAACTGAATACAATACCCTTGACCTTCTTTTTATAACTGCACATTCCTATGATTTTGTAAAAAATTATTCCTGGAATTATTTTCAAGCAATAACATAATCCAGCTGCCTGAAGCCTGGCTTCCTCCCAATGATTTCAGTGTGTGGTTTCCTGCAGCCAGACAAACAGCAGACCCGAGAGCTGTTTTCTTCCCTCTCCCTTATGCTTCTTGCAACATCTGCAAGTTTTCATCTGTGCCAGATTTGATTCAGGTTGGCAGTTAGAGAGGTGGGTGTACTAGGAACTCCGGTACGTCTTGGGCAAGTGCTACAAAAACAGGGCACAAAAAAAGGAAAAATATAAGATGCAATTTGCCTCTGGCATGGGGACAAAAGCATTACCCAAATTCCCATTGATTTAAAGCAGAACTACCACCCAATAATAACATTGCACCATATAATTGCCCATCTGGCGACTAGCTGCTCAGGAATGCTAGTTGCCAGAATTATTACCAGATTAAAGAGAGATTGCTATTCTTCCAAGACTGACAGCAGGACGGAAGGTGGACATCTTTCCATAGTGACGTCCATGCACCTGCGCTGTCAGTCCCAGCCGGGTCTAGGAGGCGTTGCTAGGAGCCGGCCGACTCCAAAAGGGACTGACAGCGCAGGTGCGCTGCAAGCCTGGCACACTTTGTGGACCGTTCCAATTAAGTAGTTTTTTTTAAAGATTGCGATCTGGGCTCTGCTGAAGAGCCGCCTGCTGGTCTGCGGACCAGAATCCAAATCTGTCAGCTAGAGAGCTGACTCACAGAGGGGGAAACTTTAGTTGCAAATATGTCACAAACAATAAAGGTTTGAGAGATAAGACTTAACATAGTTCTCAATATATTTTTTAATGCCTACAATACTAAATAAACAAAAGATCAAGTATTACTATCCCTTTAAGCCTCCATTTATTTATTTCGCAGTAAAAAAAAATACAAATACTTATAATAAAAACACAGAATTCTATGTCACACCACAGGGTACAAAGGGATAATATGGTGTTATTACTATTGAGGAGCCTTCAAAATCAGAAGCTGGTTAAGCCTCTACTTCTTGTGAGTACCCATCCAAAAGGGGGGGTATTACCCCAGAACATGCTGTATTTTGCGAAGAGAGATCAATCACTTAGAGGTGCTTTTGTGCTGTTTCTGTCTTTTTGTATTGTTTCTGCAGAGGGTTGGTGCAAAGTGGTCATGTGGCCTAGAGACCAAGAATATAGCTGGAAGCATATGTTAGAGCAGGGAGCCCAAGAAAAAGAATCATGAGTATTAAATACTCTATTTTGGGACTTCCTACAAGTAACATTTGCCTCTTGCCTTGCAACAGATTAAAGGATGTGGTAGCACAACCCAATATTAAGATTACAGTGTGGTGGTGGTTTATCCATTACACACTTTTAGTCCAGTTTGTGTTTTATTTTGTGTAACATTACCCTGTCCAGCATTAAATCTCATATTCCATTTGAATGCCTAATCTGCCATTTTATGTAAATCACTGTAGAGAACAACCATCCTGCTCTGAAATTATTACCTTGCATAATTTAGTGTCATCTGCAAATAATGACAGTTTGCTTTCTATAAATATTTGTATAGGCCAACCTCCAGTGTCACACTGTATCAAATGCCTTTTCAAAATCTAGATATGCTACATCTATTGCATTAGCATCAACTAGGTTGCTACTTATGCTTTCATAGATAGAAGTTAAAGTGTTAGTAATGTCTAAAAAAAAAGTTTTTTTGCATTTAGAAGAGCTTAAAAAGCTGATCTAAATGCAAAAAAACGTATCTCTCAAACAGCTATGGTTTAAGAGATACAGGCGTTTAAAGTTTGCTGTTTCCTACTGACAGCTGTAAAGCTGTCAGCAGGAGATTCGTGTTGGTCGACACGGTGGCGCTTGAGAAGTGCCGAGATCTCCTTACTTACAAGGAATCCCTTCATTGGAATGGTCTAAATCGTGTGCCTGGTGTTCTTCTAAATGCAAAAAACCTTTTTTAGACATTACTAACACTTTAAACAGATTTGTTTGACAAGATCTAGTCTTCATACAACCATGTTGATTCCTGCTAATAATGTTATTTTTCATAGTATAAACCTGAATATAATGCCTTATTATCCCTCCAAGAAATGTCCCCACTACTGAGGTCAAACTCACAGGTCTATAACTTCCTGGTTCCGTTTTAGTTTCCTTCTTAAATAAAAGCATTGCATAGGATTTATGCCAGTCTTGTGGAACTGAGGCTGTGGAGATAGCATCTTTAAAGATGAAAAACAATGGTCTTGCTTAAAGCTGCACTGAGTTTCTGAAGAACCCTTGGATGTATACCCATTTCCTTATACCCCTTGAATGTTGGTAGATCTTCCTGTGTCAGAGAGGCTCATGTATTAGGATGCAGTAAGGAAAAGTGTGGCAAACCAAATGCACCATAGGGTACAAATAATAAACCCTACTAATATAAATGTATGTATAGATAGGTTATAGATATGTATATATGTAACTATGTGCACAACGTAGAAAACTCCCTCTGTCTCTCTCTCTCTTTCCATCAACCATGTTGCTAAGTGGACACATACATATTCACTTGACAGTGTAGTTTTCCCTGTTTTTACCAGTCTGGTTTGAATATTTATGGTTCGTATGATTTGTCCATGAGACCATTGCAGGCATGTACATACAGGAAAGCTATGTGGTACAAATAACAGAAGCAATTCTAGGGCACAACAGCAGTATCATAGGGATATCAACTCTTTTGGATTACAGCAGTGGGTCCCTAACCTCTTATCAGTGGCACCTAAATTATCCCTGGGTGCAGGTCAGTTATACTGACCTCTAAGTAACTTGTACTCTAGAAGGGAAATCCAAGGAACAGCCTCTTCCCTGAGGAGAGGAGAGGGAACCAGTGGATTAGGGTTTAGTCTACAAAGCAGTCAGTTGTTCACTACTGTATTTTTTGAAAGCCTCATATACTTCAGTGATTAGATATTTAGGCCTTCAATCTGTTCAGTAACACAATTCCCTTGTTGGAATCTGTAATATAGAACAGCTGTAAGGTCTTGGGTCACCCATCCCTGATATATATGCTGTAATGTATACACATACACTTGCAACCATATAAACACACAAAACATACCTTAGAGTAATGGAAAGACGTTCTTATGAACTGATGTTTTTTTGCTATGATATGTGAGGAGCAACTAGATGGAGTAGTTCAGGGAATGTGCTAATAGTCATATGATTCTAATTGAAACATTTGGCAAGAAACTTGCAGAACTCAAAAAAAAAAAAAAAAAAAAAAAAAAAGCCATACCAGCAGCTGTCCTTTGGATAACCGCATGAGATTTGTGGGTGAAACAATGGTTCCTAACAATTTGCCTCCTCCTTTATCTGGCTAATAAGCCAAGGAACAAAAGGAAAAATACCTGAGTCAATATATTCTATTTGTCTATCTCTCTCTCATTGTCTCTATCATGCTGCCTCAAAATTACTTTTAATAAATGAAATTGTAAGTAAAGTTAGGCATGCTAAAAAAAGGTGTTTTGCAAACCACTTTAGAACAAAAGGGGCACGCTGCTTTGAAAGTCCCAGTTGTTATAAAATAAGTAGTTTATTTGAAAACTTTAAAAGTAACAAAAACAGGCACAAAAAGTATGTGAGTCAGACAGGAGCATGTTGTGAATTGTTGATTAATATATAGGCTCCAATGTCAACCTCTGCACAAAAAGGCAAATGTTAAACACCATGGAGCACAGTAATGTAAAAGAATGGGTGGAATCTAATCAGGTGCAACACCTGGGAAGAGTTGCGATAAGGGACCAAGGTGGTAATATGGTGGCAAACTGGTGTCAATGGCATATCAACAGCATGTACTAAGTTGTCTTCATATCTCTGTGAATATGCCACCAATCTGACACAATCTGCTGATATCGCCATGAATCTGCCATGCCTTCAGCAGGTTTATTCTTGTGGGTGTGTTTATATGTTATGTGGCGCATCACCACATGTACCAGGTTCTGATACCAGTATTTGCTTTAGAGTTCACAGTCCCAAACTCGCCAACCTGAGGTGGGGAGCAATGCTGTTTGTGTTGCGTAAGTCTGACCAAATCCTTTCTTCTCCCCCAGTGGGCAAGTGTGTTAGCTTTGTGTAGCTAAGGCAATGGAAGACTAGGGGAACCTAAGAGGCAGGGACACGGGAAGCCCTAAATAACTAACAGTACCCTAAATAGCTAGGGAATAAGCCACAACAGTAAAAACAGAGCAGGAATGCTAAATGTCAGTACTGACCAGCTATATATATATATATATATATATATATATATATATATATATATATATATATATGACCAGAGACTAGACACTATGTATATATACATAGAGCACATATAAGTATACATGTCTATAAAAATAAAGAAAAAAGTGCACGGTACCAGAAATAAGTCAACAGGACTGCTCAGGGGAGCTGCAGGTCAGGACTAAGCTGCTGACAAGTCAGGGGTCTTGTACAGCATAGAGTAGACACTAAAGATGTAGACTGGCCAGAGGTCAAGGCAGGCTGGCAAGTTCAGTAGTGATGGACAGGCCAGAGGTCAGGGCAGGCTGAGCATGTTCAGTAGTGATGGACAAGCCAGAGGTCAGGGCAGGCTGAGCTGGTTCAGTAATGATGGACAGGCCAGAGGCCAGGGCAGGCTGAGAAGCTTGTGGCAGGCCAAAGGTCAAGCCAGGTGCCAAGGAGCAAAGCTGAAGGAGCAAGCCAGCCAAGGTCAAACCAGGAAATCCAAATAATTAGCAAGCTTAGACACAGACACAAGCTTAGACACAGGATGACTCCAGAACAACTGAGCGCTGTGGAAGGGGAGAGTGATCCTTGAAGAGCCGTGGTGATGCCTGAGGAGGGTTCCAATGTGCACGCATGCCTCCTAGATGATTGGTGTGTCTGTGACATTGGCACCTGCGCAGAAGGGAAGAAGAGGCCAACAGGCGGTGATGCAAGGTACTGGTAGGTCCAGGCCAGGAAGGGTGTCATGAATGGAAGCATCGAAGACAGGTAGGGGAGTGTACATGACAAGCAGGTTCCCAGGACCTGTCCTCCAGACCATATCCCCTCCAGTGGATCAAGTGATACGTGAGTCTAAGATCTCCTTTACCTCATAATCCTCAGACCCATCAATTAACATTGGAGGAGGTTGAACTAGATCCCTATGAGGGAAGGGCGAGGCAGTCCATGGCTTTAACTGGGAGACATGAAAAGTAGGATGGATCTTGAAAGAGCAGGGAAATGCCGTCCAGAAGGCAACTGCATTGATCTTGCTTGTGATTCCGAAGGAACCCACATAGCGGGGACCCAGCTTTTTGGTAGGACAGGTCAGTTTTATATGGGCTGTAGATAACCAGACCTTGTCACCTACTGCATATGCCAGTTCTGAGGAGCGGTGTTTATTCGCTTGCTTTTTGTAATGATACTGAATTCTGGCTACAGTGAGGCAGAGAAGACAGTGGTTGTGTCGTAACTGTTGAATCCTTTGAGTGGCTTGAGGAACAGCACCTTGGATTGGTAGTTCAGGAAACATTTGTGGGTGATACCCATAAGTGTGGAAAAAGGAGTGGACTGTGCTGAGCAATGCAGATGGTTGTTGTACATAAACTCAGCAACTGGGAGGATTGTAGACCAGTTGTCTTGCAGATATGTACAGTAACATCATAAATATTGTTCAAGGGTCTGGTTGACCCTTTCTGTTTGTCCATTTGTATGATGACTTTGTCCATCCGCCATTTGTACGTGAAGTGGTGTAGTCTTTGTTTGGATAGGGCCCCTCAATGTGGTTGCCATTTTTTCATTAGTAAAACATCCACTGGCCCCTGAATAGGAATGGGTGAAAGTGCCGTGTTCCCGCAAGAAATTTTGAGAAAACCACGTTGTTATCCGCTTTTCGTGGGAAAATCCTCTTTAAAATTAGTGCTTAAAATTTTTGCATCTTTCACCCATTGGCCAAAATCTTTCGTTATTTTTTCAGTGGCTAAAAGGTTTCCACCCATTGATTTACGTTGTTTTCGCATTTCCGCTATAAAACTGTGACGTGTTCGCGTAAGGCAGCCACCATAGAAGCAGCTACAGAGCGAGATTGTCACGGTTTGTTACGACTCTCAGACACAAAGTTAGGTAAAAACACAACTTTATTGAAAAAATAATTAAAATGATCCCTTAGGATTCCAACACGTACATACAACATTTAATAATAGAAATAGCACAGATAATATAGGCTTTACCGGTCTTGCCAATATACTGGGCAAGAAAGCCTGCGAATATAGGGACAGTAGGCTCTACCGACCTTGCCAATATCGGGTAAGGCAACCTTCTGATGGAATAATGTACCAGGTTCTACCGGCCTTACCAATATACTGGGCAAGGCAGCCCAAGGAACTATACATAGGCTCTACCGGCCTTGCCAGTACCGGGTAAGGCAACTTTCTGATGGAATAATGTATCAGGTTCTACCGGCCTTACCAATATACCGGGCAAGGCAGCCCAAGGAACTATACATATAGGCACACCAACCAAGAGTATGACCTAAGCTATTATTGGAGCAAACCAGCGTCCGCACGCTGGGACCAACAACTGATTCTATAGCTGCAAGGCTTCTGGAGCAAACCAGCGTCCGCACGCTGGGACCAACAACTGATTGTATAGCCGCAAGGCTTCTGGAGCAAACCAACGTCCGCACGCTGGGACCAACAACTGATAGTATAGCCGCAAGGCTTCTGGAGCAAACCAGTGTCCGCACGCTGGGACCAACAACAGATTTGTATAGCCGCTAGTCTTGGAGGATAACCCAACGTCCGCACGCTGGGACTAACAACAGATTGTATAGCCACAAGGCTTCTGGAGCAAACCAGCGTCCGTACGCTGGGACCAACAAGTGGTTTGTATAGCCGCAAGGCTTGGAGCAAACCAGCGTCCGCACGCTGGGACCAACAAGTGATTTGTATAGCCGCAAGGCTTGGAGCAAACCAGCGTCCGCACGCTGGGACCAACAAGTGATTTGTATAGCTGCAAGGCTTCGAGCAAACCAGCGTCCGCACGCTGGAACCAACAAGGAATTTGTATAGCCACAAGGCTTGGAGCAAACCAGCGTCCGCACGCTGGGACCAACAAGTGATTTGTATAGCCGCAAGGCTTGGAGCAAACCAGCGTCCGCACGCTGGGACCAACAAGTGATTTGTATAGCCGCAAGGCTTGGAGCAAACCAGCTTCCGCACGCTGGGACCAACAAGTGATTTGTATAGCCGCAAGGCTTCGAGCAAACCAGCGTCCGCACGCTGGGACCCACAACTGATAGTATAGCCGCAAGGCTGGAGGATAACCCAACGTCCGCACGCTGGGACTGCAAATGTCGCCATGGCGACCAAGCTAACAAGTCGTCAGGAACACAGCAGACAGGACAGGAGTTGGCAGGAACCAGCAGGGCGATCAACCGGTCAGGAAGCGGCAGCGAAAACGATCAGCAGGAAACAGCAACCTCAAGGAACTAGGCCGGAACCAACACGGGAACAGCACTGCAGACAGGAGACTCAGGAACAAGATGCAATCTGGACTCAGGAACACAGCAACAGGCCCAAACGACTACTGGAACAAGGTGAAAGCAAACGTGGTCAGAGACACCACGAAAGGGCAGCCAAGGGGTGCCCAAACCAGGTTTAAATAGGCAGTATGAGGCGGGTTAAAGGCAGACAGCCAATAGGAGCCCCCTAATGGTGACAGGCAAGGAAATGCATCAATCACGGGCACCGTGATAGAGATAGACGTGCTGTTCTGCTGTGATATTTTGTCAAAATTGAGGCAGGAAAGGCTCATAGTGACTGCTATCACTATGAGCAGATTTAAAACTAATAAAAGGAGGAACTGAAAGGACCCTTATTATGTGTCCACTGAGTCTGAGGAGGAATTGACTAGCAGTACTGAACCAATGCTGTTCAGTTCCCCCTAAATCACCCCAAGAGATCTTGGGGAATTTAATGGGAAGGGAGGGAGAAAAGGGCATGGGAAGGGAGGGAGAAAAGGGTACTACTAGTCAGAGCAGGACAGGTCAGCTGCCTGTGCCTGATGCAAGACGTACTGCCCCTGCTGCCAGTGCCACCATTGCTGTACCTGCAGCCACTAGTGTTGCCCCTGTTGCTAGTGCCACCACTGCTGCACCTGCAGCCACTAGTGTTGTGCCTGCTGCCAGATGTGCTGCCCCTGCTTCTAGTGCCACCATTGCTGTACCTGCAGTCACTAGTGTTGTACCTGCTGCCAGATGTGCTGCCACTAGTGTTGTACCTGCTGCCAGACATGCTGCCCATGCTGCCACCAGGGCTGTTCCTGCTGCCAGTGATGAACATGCTGCCAGTGCTGAACCTGCTGCCACCAATACTTTGCCTGCTGCTAGTGTTTCTTGTTGGAGAAAATGATGCAAAGTGTGACAGCAAGGGACCCTAAATCACACTTGCCATTCCCAAGCAGTCCTGCCAGTGCTAGTACTACTGCTACTAAGGTCCAGCAACTTGTTAGGAGTGAAGGAGGGAGTAATCAACAATATCCTGATATTACTAGTGACTGTGAGACTGAGGAGGAAGACTCTGTGGCTGAACTTGATGTGGTTGATGTTACTAGTAGTAGCAGTAATGATGAAGCAGCCAAAGTGGTAGGGAAAACATATGACAGCAACAGCAGCAACATTATCCGCTGCCACAGACAATGAAGGGGAATGTGGAGGACAAGAAGAAAGAGGCCATTCTTCTCCATCTGTTCCCTTCCCCTGAAGTCATCATGGGTGTGGGACTATTTTTCTCTTGGGGCAGGCACAGTGCAGTCATCAGCAACGGCACTGTGCACAATTTGTGACAAGACTGTGAAAAGAGGAAAGGAGGGAACACACCTTGGCACAAGCACCCTGAAACACAGACACCATGACATTTACTTCAAACATGTTAAAGACAAACACCCACCACAGAAATCAAGCACCGCTTTTGCTGTTCCTGACTCTCCAGAAAGGCAACAAGAGGTGAGGTGAAGATCAAAGAGGAGGAGGAATAGAACAACCCAGGCAGAGACTGGAAGTTCCATGACGAGTGAAAAAACTAGCTTGTCATCACCTTCTAGGTTAACTGCATCTTCTGCCAATCCATCTTGTTCATTACCTCCCCCGCCAAATGATAGCCACTCTGTTGATGTTAGGATGTGGCAGTTCGTCTCTACCCATTGCACACTGTGTGGTGAAGTAACCACACATGCCAGTGTGGTGGAGGAGAATCTCAATCAGTACATCAAGCGGCATCTGAGGAGATTGCATCCTGCAGAATATGCTAAGATGGTGGCAGGAAGTGTTCATCATTACTATTAAACTGTCAGCAAGTTGTCATGTGTCCTTAGCGGGTCTGGAAAAAGAGTACAGAGACAGTGGCAGTACTTGGTTTCGGGTGTCAGGGTGTTTGGATGTAATTGTGCCCCAGATGTTATTTACCACACACAAACACACACACTGTGCACATTGCAGTTGATGAGAGCCACAGTTTCTGCTCTCAAGGAAAAAAATATATTCTAATAACAACACAACCATGATTTTGGAGGAGGAGCAGGTGGAGAAGATTTAATGGCCAACTTGTTCTTTTCTCCACATAGACTGGGGGCTACTTATTCTGCTGCTACTGCCTCAGGCACATCACTGGAGCCAGTCATGGCAAGTGGAACCTTCATCATCCATCATCCATGTTACTGCTATTGTTGATGCCATTCCCTTTCAGCTGCCTAATCATCCTGCCGCTTAAACAACTCAGCAGCAGCAGTACAAACAGCAGTTGCAACAAAACAAAAAAAAAACAAAACATAGTCCTACAAAAAATAAACAATTTTTGGGGAGTTTCCTTAGGGCTTGTGCCAAACAAGATAAGTCCTACAAATCAATGTTTCTTCAGGAATTGGGTCTCTAATAAGTCTAAGTCCTACAAAGGCCTCTAACAACAAATCATCCTCTATAAAATACTCTATCAAGTCAAGTATCAGTCCACCCCAGTGGCAGCTTATGTCAGGGTGGTCCTGTCTCTATCACTTTAATACAAATGTCTTCTTTTATTTTATTCATACCTTGACCAGTGGTAGGTGCTTGACCCCACCCCCGGGATCATACCTGGGGCCATGCTGGGGAGCCATCCATGAGGGTAGGTCCATCTGCTCTCCATATGTGCCATAATAATGGGTGGCCACTGTCCCTGGAAGCCATTGCCTCCCGGGTGGTGGTGGTGGTGCTGCTGCTGGAGGGTAGTAGCTCCTGACGGTGTTGGGATGCATCCACCTCTCCTCCTGTTGCATCCAGGCACTGTGATGGGGTGGAGCATCCTGTGGTGGAACAGCCAGTGATGGAGCAGCCTGTGGTGTTGCAGACAGTGGTGGTGCAGACAGTGGTGGAGCAGACTGTGTTGGAGGAGATGTGGATGGTGGGTATGGTGACCACCGTCTGGTTCCCTCCTCTGTATACTCACTGGATGCTGTAGCCTCCTCCACGGGCTCCTGCAGTGCTGGAGGCCCGTAAGCTGTGTGGAGAAATGAGATGGTGTGATTAGTAAATGTAGCCATGATAGGATTAAAGGGATAGTAATACTTAAAATGTTAAAACAAATATGTGGTAGGGTTTATCCCCATGAGAAAAACAAGGGTATTCCCACTGCTGAAAAGTGTTTTATTCAAAAGTTATTACAGCTCAAAGTTGAATTTTTAGGTGCAATATCACAATGGCCTGAAATTGTACAGTGGCGCTGTTGCTACACCATCCCATGTAGATTTCTGGTCCCGGGACCAGAGCTGTCCATAGGATAGTGTAGCAACAGCGCCACTGTTCAATTTCAGGCCACTGTGATATTGCACCTAAAATATTCAACTTTGAGCTGTATTAACTTTTGAATGAAAGACCTTTCAGCAGTGGGAGTTCCCTTGTTTTTCTCAGGGGTATAAATCCTAGAAAAATATTTTTCTTTTCACATTTTAAGTATTACTATCCCTTTAACAGGGTAGCAATGGTTAATTTCACCTTGATGTAATATCGTAGGCATTGTAAAAAGATGTGGATCGATGTTAGTCCAATCCCTCAAACCCTCATGGTTAGATAGATATTGCAGTATATGACAGCTGTAGATTTCAGTCATTTGACCACACGGAGGCTCTTCAGCAGAGCCAAATTTGCCTCATTTAGAGATCAATGCTTCACTGGTGTGGTGTACAAAGTATGCCTGGTTTGCAAGCACACTCTGTGGACCATTCCAATGAAGTATTAATCAGTAAATGGCACAATTTTGACTTTGCTGAAGAGCCTCCATGTGGTGAATTGACTGAAATCTACAGCTGTCACATAGAGCCCATATCTGTCTAACCATGAGGGTTTGAGGGATTGGACTAACATCGATCCACATTTTTTTACAACGCCTACAATACTACATCAAGGTGAAATTAACCATTGCTATTCAGTTAAAGGTACACAGAATGAAAAATGGTCTGATATGTATGTGGATATGTACCTTTCAAATTGGTACAAAAATATCCTTACAAGATATGAACCCAGAGATCAGTTCAGTACGTTTGATTGCCTTACTGGCTATATATGTGCACCCATCACAAACTAACTTTTATTAATATCATAAATAAAAACATACTTTGTATATCCCAATCAGAGATATCCATCATTCATGGCCTGTTAGTGACCAAACTACAATGGTTCATATTTGGTTCCCATGTGTATCCTGCAGATAGTGGCTGGTGTAGCATCCATCCATGGCATCACCACTCCTGAGGATCCATGTGGGAATCAAATGTGAGATATGTCATTTCAAGCTAAAGTAAATGATTGCATACACAACACATGGCCTTCATTTGTCTCCTTTAATTCCGGTGGATTATTTTAGGCCTGTGTGTTGCACATACAACCAGTTATTCTCAGTGGCACTGTGATGTGTGACCTGATCCATCCTTTTTGGGATTCAGTAAGTGGTGATGAAGGCCTGATGAACTGAACATGATGCGGACTTCTCCAGTGATCTCAGTTCCCCATTTCCAATGTTTTCTATGGAGTCTATACAACGGGACCTTAGCAACTTGTTTCATGTTATTGAATAGTACCCATAGACTAACACTGGGATTGGTGAAGTGAGGGTATGTAAGGGTTATTTTATCTCCATCATCTCCTTTTCACCGCTTAGTGAATGTCCCCTGTGTAACATGTAATTGTTAGCCTATCGACTTGTGTTTGTTTTCTGGTTAACCCTGTGAGTACCGGAGGGGTTGCCAAAGCATTGTTGAGCGATGCATTGATAATCCCTCTAGCAATCAAGGGGTTATGTGCTGGTTTCCTTGTGGGTCCATGGGTGACATTGTGTAGGAGCAGTTATGATGTTTAACAACACTTTTATGAGCATGGTTTATGTGTATTGTGTGTGATCAGCACAGCAACATGAGGGTTGACCTGGGACTTGGACAGGTGTGGGCCTAGTTGAACCTTGCCATTTGTCCTTGTATTGTGTCCTGTTTGAACCCTCAGGGTGCTGTGTTGGTGCAGTTGTGTGGATGAATGATGGAAATGTGTTGAGGTGTGACTGTGTTTGAGTGTGCAGATTGTGTTGGTTGATGTGGTGTGTGGTTATTGGATGATGCACTTACCGGTAGTGTGGTGGCTCCTCTCATCCCCAGTGTTTGATCTTCCAGGGACCCCCTCAATCAGCATGGATGACAAGGTCTGCTGCAGCCTCTCCTCCCATCCGCTGAATGTGATAGGGACAGGTGGACCACCTCCGGTGCCTCGGGCATGCAGGGTGGCATCCACCATCTTCATCTTAACCTGCCTCTTGCAGTCACCCCATCTCTTTTTGACAGAGTGAACATCCCATCTGCATCTGGCCACCGCATTGACCCGGCTGCAGATTTGGTTCCAGGCAGCCTTCCTCCTCACAGCCAGGCCAGGGAACCTCTCCCTTGGGAACAGGATGCTCTCCCTCTCCAGCACAGCCTCCAAGAGGGCCCTGTACCCTCTGGGGCTTTACAGAGAGGGACTCTGTATAACGTGGATCTCTGATCCTTTCCTCCTCAGCTCCGGCCTGCAAGGAATCAGAACCAGAGTGTCCTGCCTGCGCTGCCCCTGCCTGTGTGTGGTGGTCCCCAGCAGCTACCCCTTGTCCCACTGCAGGTTAGGTCCCTGTCTTCTGTGTGCCTGCTCTTCTGGGCCGGCTCCCTCTCCACCCTGGGGATCTCCCTCTCCCACCCCTACTCTCAACAGGGATGTCCTGCTCTCCTTCCTGCTCCACTACTCTCCCCATCCCTCTCTCCTGTTCTTCTCTCCTGGCCATCATTCACCCACTCACACCCAGTCACTCCCACAGGCCCTCACCGACATACTTGATCCCATTCACTCTCTGTCATACTCTTTCACTCACAGATTCACACTGACAAAATAAAGTTTAAAAATATGTGTAAATTGTTATGGAAAAAAAGGACTATGTGTATGTATGTGTATGTGTTTGTGTTTGTATGGGTGTATGTGATATGTGCAAAAGTGTGCTATGTGTATCTTTAAATGCAATGCTCTCCTCTCCCTGAACTCCAAGAACTACTTCTACCTCCAATGTCTGCTCCTCTCTCCCTCGCTCTAAACGCTATCCTCCGCTCCTGGGTCCTGTGATCTAGCTCGCCAAAACTCGAAACACAGACAAGGTGTGACCGTTATTTTTGGGTATATATAGGTGTATTTGAACATTTTTGATACTTTGGGGCCTTGGGATTGGCTGTAGGTTTGAATTTTGTTTGTGCATCTATCAGGGTTGCTAGACAATGCCAGCCGTAATGTTACATTTTGACTTAAGTTGTTTTTTAACGGGTGATTGGGACGCACGGTGATGCAACAAAAGGTGCAACGCTGGTTTTTGTGTTACGTGTTTTTGTTGTGCCTACGCTTGTTAGCTGTTCTTGTAGACTTACTTTTAAATCTGCTATAAATCATGTATTATTTGCGGCTAATGTGCCTTTTTTACTTAGCGGCTGGTTTAACGGCTGCCTTTAAATCGAGCCCTAGGTGAATTCTAACAGCTAATCTCAAAACAATGTTCCCTGATTGTGTTATGTGTCCAGAAGTGGCCGATTTTAACTTTAATTTTACAAACTTTTAGAACTTTATCACCAAAGAAAAAAAAAAAAAAATTCTGTTTACTAGTATTTAATATTTTATGGGTTTGAGCCTTTTTAATTTTTTTTTGTGATATGTCCCATTAAAAGCAGGGTTTTTTACTAAAAGCACATCTAACACGCACTATGGAACTTTCAGGCCACACTAAATATTTTATAGATCATTTGCCATCAAGGGAATAATGAAGGCGACAGATATCGTAAAATCTTGTGTATAATACGCACAATTTTGCCCCTCTTCTCCTTATGTGAAGTGGGGGGTGAGTATTATACACGAGAATACATTTTATTTAAAAAAAAAAAAAAAAAAAATGTCAAATTTTCCCTTCCTCCCTCCTTCCCAGCTTACCCATGAGCACATCTCCTGCCCAGAAGTGCAAATTCACCATCTTGACAGGGTCCCAGCGGGCGGTCTATGCTCATTGGATCTGTGCTATTGCCCTACGGGGACCTTGAGGCCCTCACATGACACTGCCATTGGCTGGGTAGAAGAGGTCCTGACAGGGTCATGGTGGAAGCGGGTGGTGGATGCAAGCGTGCCGCATGCTGGGACTTTGTCAGAATGGGGAATTTGCACTTCTGGGCAGGAGAGGTGGCCATGGGCAAGCGGGGAGGGAGGAAGGGAAAATTCGACATTTTTTTGTGTATCTGATAGGGGAAAACAAGGGTGTGTATTATACATAGGCACTCTTGTTTTCCCCTAAAATCTTGGATATAATATGCACCTCCATATTATACACAGGTGCATATTAAATGTGAGATTTTACGGTACATAAATATATAGTCACTAGTGTAAAAGCCAGTGTACACGGACCAGCATTCTGTGCCTTCGGGCAGTCTCTACTGCACATGACTGCATCAGACAAACATACATCTAGCATTTTATATTATATTATTGGCTCTCACAATCAGAATAATACAAATAAACATGTTGTGCATAATAATTTTCATAAATATACATTGGAAACTTATATCTACTTTTTTGTTAAAGCCTTAGTAGAAAAAATGGGCACCTAAAGTGCCCTGGCACACTGGTTGAGAATTGCTGCTTTAAAACCTCAGTCTACAGAGAAGACGGATGCACAGAAACCTTTATAGTGTGGTGCTGATTCCTTGCTTCAAAGCTATTTATTACTTTTATGGCTTTCTCTGATATCAGATTGGGACAAATGGAATTTGGGAATAATTTCAGGCATGCTTTTTTATTTATTCTAAACACTTTATCAGCAAAGCCACATTTCTGATGACTATCTGGTATTTAAATTTGGAATACATGGAAATCATAAATCATTTGATGTCATCTCTAATGAACATGCCCATTTTATAGTGGCTGGTAAAAGAGGAACGCATTGCTGGTGAATATTTCAGTTTAACGAGAAAGTATACACAAAATTAGTCAGATTTTACCCTTTGTGTGGCAGTGTTTTAAACTGTTAACAAATAAAGTTTAGATTGTGTTTTCATCATTCTTTGACTTTTGCAGCTTCAGTTGTTTTTAGTTTTATAAGCAAAATCAATTATAAAATGTACAAATCCATTAGCACAGCTCATCTTCTTCTCTAACACATTAGAATAACTGACCCGAAGTGCTTTACTGTGTCTTCGGAGAGAGAGGCTGATTCTCAGGTGGTGGGAAGTTTCTTATAAAACTCTGCCCACTTCTGCATTTTTCCAGCCTGTTCCTTCCACTTCTTTCCCTCATCTCCTCCTTCCGGACCCTGTTCTGCCCACTTCCCTCCCACTTGATTAGACCCGTTAAGTTCCACCCACCAATGATTAAGCCCGACTCTTTTGTGATGCATATCACGTAATTTATATTCTCCCCCAGCACCATATAAGTACCCTCTGGGGCTTTAGAAGAACAAGTTCCCAAGTATGCACATTAGATTATAAACCCCGCTCTTGTGCTTGTGTGTATGGGTGTGCATCTATGTGAATTCCGACACACACACTACATCAGGAGTAGTCAATTGTAGGATCCCAGTCAGGCTTGTATTCACAGGTAAGCTATCCTAGGCATCCTTGGCTACTGCCATGGCCACACCCATGCTCCTCCCTTGACTACATCCCAATCCTCATCCACTGATGCCTGGCATATAAACATACCTGGGAACTCTCAGTGTTTTGAACCAAATCTCAAGGTGAAGAGACAAATTCTCAGGTTTAGAGAGGCCATTGTTACCTAGTATATGATCTGTGCCAATTAACAGCTTGTTTACCAGGAAAAATTAGGGAGATGTCCTGCTTGTCTTGTGTGGGTTCAAGCAGTGATATCACCAAGTTGTGGTTGGGGATGATGAGAGTTGTAGTTCAACAGCTATGGGTCCAACAATTGACTACCCCTGCACTACACCTCATAGCATGTGTACGAAAAGGAAGACTTTTATGCTGATTTCCTCTGCTTCTTTTTAGTACATGATGAGAAACAAGGTGTAGAGGAGTGAGTGCCCCAGAACACCCATACACTCCTACACTGCAATCTCCTTAGAGCAGGAGCAGCACAAAAAATGTCCATGCCCCTATTTTGTCATAAAATTGTATTAGCAATCCCCCCCACCCCATACAATCCATTGTGAGGGAGTTGGCGGAAGCAATTTTGCGTTTAGGTAAATCAGAGCCGCTGTCTACAGCTTACTACTTACTACTAGATAAATCATCAGTCATTAGCACAAGAAATAGGCTCCATGATTATTTAACACTTCAATTATTAAAAAAGACACTTGAGGGCATATGTATAAATACAAAAGTGGACAAACTCTAGGGGCAAACCATGGGCTTCAAAATGCAC
Source organism: Rhinophrynus dorsalis (assembly GCA_037306005.1). Classification (NCBI taxonomy): domain Eukaryota; kingdom Metazoa; phylum Chordata; class Amphibia; order Anura; family Rhinophrynidae; genus Rhinophrynus; species Rhinophrynus dorsalis. The sequence continues at coordinate 539,449,241 of CM074719.1, read as the reverse complement.
TGGAGATCTCTCTAGCACTAATGTGGTTAAAATCCCAGTTTTAATCAATATGAATTGTCATTTGGTTACAATGGTGTTGTTGGGTTGTTCCAGAATTGCACCTCTTTTCTTTCTGCCTAAGGCCCCTAGTACTCAAAGAAGCACTAATATTTTATTAAAAAACCACAAACATATTGTATGACTTTCTCTGCAGAGTAAAATAATGGTACTTCCATTGTCGATAGAGTCATAGTTTCAGAGTTATTACAGTAAAAAAGCTTGTTTTTTCTTTAACATTAATAGTGTCCTCTAGTGGTCAGATTTCCAATAGTTATTCTGTTGCATTCTGTGGGAGTGGTGAGCCACTGACAAATAGTTTTCCATAGAATGTGATGGAATCTGCTAAGTCATTTCATGTCAGTTTGAACTTTAAAGGGATAGTAATACTTCGTTTTATCTTTATTTTATTTTGTAGGCATTAAAAAAACATGAAGAATGATATAAGTCTTATCTCTCAAACCTTTATGGTTTAAGAGATATTCACAAGCAAATTATCCCCCCCCCCGTTCAGTCAAAACAGAAGGGAGGTGCCCAGGTAGACTGCAGAGAGGGACAATCTTCAATTAAGATAAGGGAAAAAGCTGAAAAACTTGTCAAGGGGGGAAGGGCTTTCATTCTTTTCATACAAAGAAGATTGTCCCCTGCTGTTATCTGTCTGGTCTTACAACCAGATTCACATCTGAGAAAAGATGACTTACACTAGGAAAAAGGGGCGGGAGGGGGAAACTTTGCTTGTGAATATCTCTTAAACCATAAAGGTTTGAGAGATAAGACTTATATCATTCTTCATGTTTTTTTTTATGCCTACAAAATAAAATAAAGTTAAAATGAAGTATTACTATCCCTTTAAGGAAGTAATCACACAGTCACTCCCTGACAATCTGACCTATTGTATTATTTGAATAAAACAACTGACAGCAATGGGAGCACGCCTTTACTCAGCAGGAAAAGTAAAGTCATCAAACATAATAAATACGTTTACTGCTCCTTTAAGCCCCTTCAGCAGTGGCATTCTAAAGTGACAGTTAACCTCATTTTTGACTTTACATATTCTATATGTGCATAATATATAAAGTCAAATTGCTTATTCTGTTTAGTATTTTTTTAATCTTCACTTTTTATGTGTGTGACTATATATATATATATATATATATATATATATATATATATTTACATTTTGATGTCCCTGACATTGAGCTTCCTGAATTCGACTTCCAGAGAGCTTTCTGTCAGGGACTGTGAAAGTCTGGACAGTATTACTATGACTGCAGCAGGAAATCCTGCCTCCACTACAGTATGCAGAGCACTAGGTGCTGCAGGCAGAGTGCAACATTGTTATCAAAGTAAGAAAAGAGGTTTACTGTCACTTTAATGCACTGGTGTACCTGGCATTTGTTGGGGGACTCGCCCTATTAGAAACATATTCAATAATATGTCCAAATGCTCAGGGATGAGTGAGGCTGTTGTGGGTATACGCCGCATGAAGTTGGCTGCTTTTCCCTTATATAGGAGAGGAATAAAAGGAAGGCAGTAACTACATGTAAGACATACCTCCCAACATTTCAAACTGCCAAAGAGGGACACTTGTGTTTTAGGGGGTGTGGCTGGGGGTGTGGCTGGTGGGTGGGGCATTACCGAGAATTTTTAGGCTATTTCACAACCTATTGACACCTCCATGTGTAACCTAATAAATGATTTAGAACAAGACTAACGTGTTTTATTTACACAGGCTAATTTATAAACACATAGAGTGACATTTAAACAAACAATAATATGAGTTTTATTTCTGTAGAGCAGTATTATACACTTATATATACACCTCACCTGTCTGATTTCCTAAAAAGAGGGACATCAGGGTGGAAAAGAGGGACAGAGGGATTTGGGTCTAAAAGAGGGACTGTCCCTCCTAAAGAGGGACACTTGGGAGGTATGGTAAGAGGATCCTAAATTTTGTGCATTATATGTGGAGCCTCCATTCACATTTGTGCCAGGGCCTGAGGAATTCTTACAAGTGCCCTGCCCTTCAGCCACTGCTTCCCAAAAGTATAAAATTTTCAAGCTTTCTATCTCTGCTACAGAAGAAAAGTAGATGAACACTAGAGTATGTATATGTCATAAAATGTTTTATGATATAAACCATGTCTAGTGCACTTCTGAGGAGAGGGCTGACTAGAGACACAGTGCAAACACACGAGCCAAGAGTAAAGCACATATTGTGCCTTCTTCATAACAAACATATGGCACTTGACTATCCAGTGTAGACCACAACACGCACACTTTCCTCTTAGTACAAAATCTGCCTGATTGTCTCCAGAGAACAGTTTGGAGGAAAACAGAGAAAAACAGCATCCGTTTCAATTAAACTAGCAATAAATAAAAAGCCAAGTGTGTCTCTCATAGATTTCTAATGTTCTTGAACTTGGAAAATTATTCAGCTTTGAACTTATTTAGATATAGTAAACATCGGGACATGGGTTTGGAAAATTGAGCAAATGTATGCATGGGCAGCAAAGTAATGTTCTTCTATTACTATGTGCTTCAGGTAAATCTGAACAGGTCTTCTAATGATAGCACTCAACGAGGATACATTGAATCTAATGCACTAAGAAGAACTGAAACAGGTCTGGATAGAACCAACTGCTCAGGTAAATAAACATTCTCAAAGTTCCCATGCATTTAAACAGGACTTTTAACCCCTTGAATGCTAGAGATGTCTCCAACACATTGCTTCCCAATGAAGATCTCTCTAGCATCCTATGTATTAACTCTGTGGGTGCCAGAGAGGTGCCAGAGAGGTATCTAGTGCATTGAATATACCATACCTCCTAAGTGTCCCTCTTTGAGATCCAAATCCATCTGTCCCTCTTTCCTATCCTAGTGTCCCTCTTTTTAGGACATCAGAGTGAGTAGTGTGTATATTTATATATCATATTGCTCCACAGCAATAAAACTCACATAACTGTTTAGTTAATCTTCTGTATATGTGTTTGTAAATGAATACATGTAAATTAAATACTTTGGTCTTCTTCTAAATCATTTATTCAGTTAGACAAAGAGGGGTCAATCCGTCACAAAGTAACCTAAAAATTCTCAGTATTACCCCATCCACCAGCCACTCCCCCAGAAACACCACCTAAAACCAAGTATCCCTCTTTGGCTGTTTGAAATGTTGGGAGGTATGATATACCCCTGTGATCACTAGGTATGGTGGAATTGGTTTGCATGAAACCGACCTTCTCTTACATTCGAGGTTGCCCTATATCCGGGATGCCCACTGGATTGGTGGAAGATCCAGTCCAGCAAGCAGCCCAGTACAACTTTCTGTCTCCCTTCCATCCTGTACCTTATTTTTTAATGTTTCATTGGCAGCTTTCTAGAAATGCAGCGTGGCAGGTGACATTTAAATTTGCCGCTTGCCTCCATACTGATATCCATGTCATTTTCAGGTCCTTTCAGGACCTTCTATGAATGAGCAGACTCTAACCAGAAGTAACAAATCACATCCGGTTTGATTCAGCTCAGTGATTGAAGGTCCTGACAAGACCCGAAAATTACATGGATATCAGTATGGGGTCAGGCAACGAATTTAAACATGTCGCCTGCCACAATACATTTCTACAAAGCCACAGACTGTAACATTATACGATATGATACGGGATGAAGGCAAACATGACATAAAAAGTTCAAATGTGATGATATGGAGGGAGTATGGGAGATGACATGATGGCAAATGAAATGAGATGAAAGGAGAGTGTGAGGTGGCATGACATGAATGATAACTTGAAGGGAAATTACATGAGATGAGATGGAGGGATTTGGCATGACATTACTTAAAGGGAAATGAGACAAATGAATGAAGGGAGGTGAGAAGAATGAATGAAGGGAGGGAGGGAGATGACATGAAGGGAGATTAGATGAATGAAGGGAGGGAGGTAGCAGAGATGAATAAAGGGAGTGAGGGAGATAGATGAGATGAATGAATGGAGATGAGATTAAGTGAGATAGGGGGAGATGAAGGTAGTGTCAGGACACATACTGTCACGGTAATCAGTACAAACAGAAGGTCACACACAAGTAATTTTGAAATACCACCGTTATTTAGATTACAAATATAATAGGCAATACCCCGTATTACCCCCGAACAGTATGACAATAGCCCACAGTCTACTACCCAGACTGACACTAGGTAGAGGCCTGCATTACTCAATGAGGACAGGAATATAGAATCTAGCCTATGGTTCTATCTGTTGGTAGGACCGAGCACCCAGAGTACCCTTCCTTAAGGTACTAATGAAGATAGTGTCAATCGGAAAATGAGCAGCACAGCCACAGTACTGTACTACGAATAGCCGGAACGGAGTAGATCACAAGGAGTGAGTAGGCAGCCTGTACTAAGTTCAGTACCAGGAAGATAGTCAGACAACCGGCAACAAGGAGTGAGTAGTTGGCTAGAGCTACAAGCAGGAACCAAGTGGATAGTCAGACAACTGGGGACAATGAGGAGTGAGTAGTCAGCCAGAGCCACTGGTCAGCACCGGTGGATAGTCAAACAAATTGGGGTCAACACGGAGTGAGTAGTCAGCCAGAGCCACAGGTCAATACCGATGTGGATAGTCAGACAAGCCGGGTTTGTACACAGAGCGAGCAGTCAGCCAGAGCCACAAGTCAGTACCGATGTGTATAGTCAGACAAGCCGGGGTCATAAACAGAGAGAGTAGTCAGCCAGAGCCACAGGTCAATACCTATGTGGATAGTCAGACAAGCCGGGGTCATACACGGAGCGAAATCAGCCAGAGCCTCGGGTAGTATCCAAGTGGATAGTTAGACAAGCCAGGGTCATACACGGAGCGAGATCAGCCAGAGCCACGGGTAGTGCCGATATGGATAGTCAGACAAGCTGGGGTTATATATGGAGTGAGATCAGCCAGAGCCATGGGTAGTACCGTTGTGGATAGTCAGACAAACCGGGGTCAACACGGAGCGAGATCGGAGGCCAAGCAAGAGTTACAGCAAAACGGAGCAGACAAACGAGACTAACTGGAACACCACGTTAGGGCAACTGGTAGTAGGCCCAGCAGCATTCAAATAGGTACACACAAGGAGGGAACCAATCAGGAGAGTAGACTCCATGCGTATAAACAAGTGCACGTCACAGACGCGCGCTTTCACCCTTGACCATAGACAGCAATGAGGAGAAGCACAGGGAGCAGGCAGCACACTGTGATAGTAACCCCCCCTTAACAGCCTCTCCCCCCGCGGAAGAGGACCAGCACCAGAGGAGGTGCGGGATTGGAATTCGCAGAGAAGGGCATGTGCATGTAGATCTCTCTTAGTGACCCAGGAATGCTCCTCAACCCATACCCTCTCCAATAAACCATATATTGTACCTGGCCTCTGACCCTGTGAGAGTCCAGAATACTTTGCACTTCATATTCATCATGATCCCCCACCTGGACAGGTCTAGGATGGATAGGAGCCATAGTATAGCGGTTACAAACCAGGGGTTTAAATAGAGACACATGGAACACATTCGAAATGCACATATTGGCAGGGAGTTTGAGGGCATAGGCTACAGGGTTGACTCTACGGAGGACCTTAAAGGGGCCAACAAAACGAGGAGCCAGCTTCCTATGAGGCACCTGGAGGTTAAGGTTACGAGATGATAGCCACACACTCTCTCTCACCTGGAAGTCGTCTACGGTCTGCTTGTCTTTTATAGCATTGCATGGACATTTGCAGGGTTCTCTGAACCTGTACCCAAGTGGAGCGGAGTGCCTGCAAATGCTCATCCAGAGCCGGAATGTTTTGTGCCTCAAACGACTCAGGGAGAATCATAAATGGGGAGTTCTGAGAGGAGAAATTCACAGCACAATTCCTGTCATGCTCTGCCCACGGTAACAGGTTTGCCCATTTGTCATGATGGCCTGAAATGAAGCAAAGAAGGAACTGTTCCAGCACTTGATTAGACCTCTCAGCAGCAACCTTAGACTGGGGATGATAAGCTGAGGAGAATGAGAGTTGAATGCCCATCTGACTGAAAAACAACTTCCAAAAAGACACACAAACTGGCTCCCACGATCTGAGACCACCACCTTAGGTATACCACGGAGACGAACCACCTCTCTGGCAAAGATCTCGGCCAGCTCTCTTGCGGAGGGAAGTGACTTAAGAGGTTTTGGAAAATTGATCCACGATCATAAGGATGATCTGATACTGACAGTTCGACCATGAAATTGATAGACAAGTGAGACCAAGGACGTTCCCCATTAGGAATGGGTTGAAGGAGACCCACCGGTAGGTGTCTGGCGGTCTTAGTCTTCACACAAGTGGAACATGCAGACATAAACGAAGAACAATCCATTCTCAGGCTAGGCCACCAGAAGAGTCTAGAAATAGACCAAATGAGTTGGTCTCTACCAATGTGCCCAGCTGCCTTTGAGGAATGATATGTCTCCAATAATCTAGTATGCAGAGTCTCTGGGCTTGTCAACAGGCGCAGAAGCCTGAGCGGCCAATATCTCCTCACCCAGAAGAGAGGTAATACTTGTGCGAATAGTAGCCAATATTTGATCGAAGGGAATGATAGGGGTCGGAGGATACTCCTCCTCGGAATCTGCCTCCGAACTGTTGGGAAAGGGCGTCCGCCTTAATATTCTTAGTGCCTGGAAGGTAAGAAACCACATAGTTGAACATCCACAGGAACAAGGCCCATATGGCCTGACGTGGAGAAAACCTCTTGGCCTCAGACAGGTATGTGAGGTTATCGTGGTCCGTCAGAATCAGAATAGGAATACTAGTGCCCTCTAGTAGATGCCTCCATTCTTTAAGAGAGAGAATAATGGCGAGCAGTTTGTGATCGCCCACATCATACGGACTCTCAGTTTAAGACAATTTTTTCGAAAATAACCCACATGGAAGTAATAGTTTCCCAGGGCGCACTTGGACAGCAAGGTGACTACTTCAGACTCCGAAACATCAACCTCCAGGGTGAAGGGAAGGGTGGGATTTGGGTGGGACAGAATCGGTGCTTATTACGGTTCTCAAGCAAGACAAGAAGTCAGAAGGTATAGTTAAAATCACCTTTACTAATAATAATAATAATAAGCAAATGAAAGTAAGTATGACAGTACAAGCAGAGGGTGACTGGAGAGGCTAGAGACTCTCTCAGCAATAGGAGCCTGCAGACTGCTGGAGCCTCCACAATGCTGGAGACTAGGCCGAAGCCAGCTGGTAGACTCAGGAATTGAAGAGTAACACAACAATGAACCTACAGTCTCCTGTAAAGGGCAAAAGAGGAGACTACTGACTCACACCTGCACTCAGTAAGAAAGATGTGAGGCGCCGCGTGGCGGCTGGTAAACTGAAGCCCAATAGCAGATAGATGCTCACTCGTATATGAACACCACACCCTGGGGAGGCTAGATATATGACAGCCCCCCAAGATGTAGGCCACAACACAGGGGCAGGCTGTGTGGTCCACAGGACAGCAGTGGTCAGTTTGGATAGCCAGTGGTCAGGAGTATAGATATCAGCGGAGGTCAGTTTGGATAGCTAGAGGTCAGGAGTATAGATATCAGTGGAGGTCAGTTTGGATAGCCAGAGGTCAGGAGTATAGATATCAGCGGAGATCAGTTTGGATAGCCAGAGGTCAGGAGTATATATATCAGCGGAGGTCAGTTGGGATAGCCAGAGGTCAGGAGTATAGATACCAGCAGAGGACAGTTTTGGTAGCCAGAGGTCAGGAGTATAGATGTCAACAGAGGTCAATATACTGTGCCTGTGGTCAGAGGTCCAGGAGAAAGCAGACTGAGCCAGAATCAGGAATCCAGTAAACTGCAGGGATACAAGGATTCTGGGAACAGAAGCTGCAGCAGGTAGCAGGTAGCAGGACACTGTCAAGATGACTGGAACTCATAGAACAACTAAGCTCCGATGAAAGGGCTTTCAGAGTTTCATCACGCCGTTCACCTGCCCAACAGACCAGCCCCCTAGAGGGAGACAAGGGACCAGAGGAGGGAGCACTTCCGCCCCTTCCTAACGCTGCAGCAAGACCGTCACTCCATGCCGATGTCATCCGTCGGCGCGAGCCACAGGCCACACGCATAGGGACAGAGACAGCAGACCTCTCCTCCCATCCACACTGATGGAGGCAGCTGTCAGCAGCGAGGGCTAGTGAGTATGGGCCTTACAGTACCCCCACCCTTAAACGCGCCTCCGGGAGCGTACAGGGCCAGGACTATCAGGAGGAAGACGGTGGAAAGAATGTAGTCAGGCAGGAGCATGGATGTTGGCAGAGGGTTCCCAAGATCGCTCCTCCGGGCAGTAGCCCTTCCAATGGACCAGATACTCCAGACATCCCCTGTGTAGAATCCATGATCTCTTGTACCTCAAACTCCTCCTGTCCATCGACAAGAAGAGGTCCAGGAGGAGGAGGCTGTCGACCAGGGAATTGGTTCAAGACCCAGGATTTGATCAGAGAGATGTGGAACACTGGATGAATGTTCATGATCTATCACAGTGCCTGTGATTCCTGTCACTCTCAGTTGTGGTTGTCACTGATTTGCTGACTGAGTTTGACCCACCTCCTGATGACCTTTTTATACCTGGCTATCACATCTGTCAGATGCCCTTTCGTGGTGTTCCTGAGCCAGTAGTGCTGTTGCTGTGTTCCTGTATTCTGAGTTCCTGTGTACCGATTCGGCTTGTCCTGACCATTCTCCAGTGTACCTGCTTGTGTATGACCCGGCTCGTCTGCGTACCACCCTTGGATCCTGACCCGGCTAGACTGACGTTCCTGCTTGTGTATGACCCGGCTTGTATGACTGCCTCCTACGTGCTCCGACCCGGCCCGGCTGACTTCCTGCTCCGAAGATCGACTTCCAGCTTGTTCCAGTGACCTGCGTTCCAGTCTCTGCTGCCCGCATCAGTGTGACTGCCTTGCCTGGTGCTTCCCTCGATTAAGTGCTGTGCCTCGTTACTTGTGCAGAGCTGTGTGTATTCTGTGGGCCTTCCTCTCCATGCAGAGCCTTGCAGTAGCGCTGAAGCCTCGAGTAAACGTGCTTTTTAACTCTTGCAGTACTGCCTCTAATTCACTCTCTCTATCTCCTGTACGAGCCTCGTTACCCGTGATACTGCTGCTGAGTTGGCCGCTCTCCGTCGGCAACTCTAGTCTACCATTGCAGAGTGTTCACATAGTTTGGGCCGTTTGGGCGCTTAAGGCTCTCCGGTATTGGTTACCGACGATATCATTGACACAGAGTGTTGGCCGAAAGGCTTCAGTGTTGGCTTATCCGGTACTACGCCCGAGGGGGCTAGTGGCTCTTGCTTTATTATTACTGCATTCGATTACACCTGAGGAGGCTGTTAGCTCTTGCATTGCTGGCCGGTTTCCGTTACGCCCGGGGGGGTCTATTTGCACTTGCACAAACGAAAGCAGTTCCTGTAACTATGCCCGTGGGGGCTAAGTTGTTTCCCATTCTGCTTACTATCCAACACCTTGGCAAGGCAGCTCGATCCTCAGCACTTGATGAACATTGTCTATACAGCACAGCCTTTTTAACATCCAGGGCGTGTCAAACCTCCACATCTGAGACAGACTGTTGTGTGGACATTAACCCCTTGGGGGTCAATATCATCCTAGTGCATACTGTTTTGCATTTATGTCTATTGTGCTATTACCCTTGTAATATCTCAGTTTACATTATCTGTGTATTACCTACCGCCTCTAGAGGGCGTACTTGTGCATTATTCACTTTAATAAAGTGTGTTTTATTTTCACTTATTGGCCTGAGAGTCCCAAAAAACCGTAACATGATCACAGGTAATTGCAGACGAACGACTGCCGGGTTAAGTATTTGAATGATCTCAAAGGGTCCGCTATAACGGGGTCCCAGCTTCTTTGATGGACAAGAGAGGTGTAGATTGACAGTGGAGAGCCATTCTTTGTATCCGGTCTTATAGGCAGGGGGAGGAGGAGCGCTGTCTGTCAGTGTAATATCTGTACCTCCGTTGGGTGGCTAACAGTGATCTCTGGATGCTTAAGTTTGTCTGGGCCATAGAGCGCAGGCGATCAGAAACGCTAGGGACAGGACAAGATACTGGAGATCCAGGAAGCATGATGGGGTGAAGACCCGTGTTGATGAAGAAAGGAGTCATATTGGTGGATCGGTGAACCTGGTTGTTAAAGGCGAATTCTGCCAAAGGGAGAAGGTGGGTACAATCATCCTGGAGATGTGTGGCGAAGCACCTAAGGTATTGCTCCAATACCCGATTGGTACGCTCTGTTTGCCTGTTTGTTTGAGGGTGATAGGCAGTGGAAAGAGACCTTTGAAGATGAAGACTCTGGCAAAAGGCAGACCAAAAGTGTGATGTAAACTGTGTCCCACAATCAGAAACTATGGTTTGGGGTAGACCGTGGAGGCAGAAGATCTCCTTGATAAACAGGGTAGCGGTCTCAGAGGCTGAGGGTATTCCTTTGGATGGTATAAAATGAGCCATCTTCGAGAACCTGTCCACCACCACAAAGATGCAGTTGTACCCCAACACTGGCGGAAGATCTGTGATGAAATCCATAGACAGGTCTGACCAGGGCCGATCTGGTATTGGTAGTGGCTGCAGGAGGCCAGTAGGTTTAGCATGACGGTCTTTGGACCGGGCACAGGTAGGACAGGATGCGAGATAGGGTACGACATCTCTTCATAATCGGGGCCACCAGAAAGAGCGCAGGACTAGCTCCTCTGTTTTTCTCTGACCTCTGTGGCCTGCCATATGAGACTCATGGGACATCTGAAGGACCTCAAGGCGGACTGGAGGTGGAATGAAGATACGGTTCTGGTACATAAGTAATCCATCTCGAGGGATAAGATCGGAATATTTCTGGGACAGAGAGAGGTCGATCTGTAATCGGAGGCGGTCCCAAAAGGTGGAAGAGGTTGCCAGGAAATGATCGTGAAGAAGGACTGTCTCAACCAGCTTAGGAGGTTCCTGTGAGGGACTCTCGGTACGAGACAGAGCATCTGCTTTCCCATTTTTGATACCTGGACGGTAGGTTATATGCATTTGGAAACAACTAAAGAACAAAGCCCAATGGGCTTGTCGAGGACGAAGTCTACGGGATGAGTGGAGGTACTCCACATTCCTATGGTCAGTGTATATCACTATGGGATGCAAGGATCCTTCCAATAAATGTCTCCATTCTTCTAGTGCTTGTTTGATAGCGAGAAGATCTCTGTCTCCAACATCATAATTCCTTTCTGGGTTAGTGAGGCAACGAGAATAGAAAGCCACAGGGTGGAGTAGGTCCTTCTCACCCTTTTTTTGGGACAGCACTGCACCCACTGCCGGGAGGCATGAATCTCCACTACGAATGGAACTTGAGGATTAGGAAGCATTAAAACAGGTGCTGAAGTAAATCAATGTTTCAAGATGGTGAATGCCTCTTGTGCCTGGTCCCACCAGAGGAAACGTGCTGAATTTTTTGTCAAGGCTGTGATGGGCTGAATTATGTGGGAGAAGTTTCGGATAAACCTCCGATAGAAATTCGAGAATCCCACAAAGAGTTGTACTCCCTTTTTGTCAGTAGGTGGTGGCTAATCCACGACTGCGGATACCTTCCGGGGATCCATCTGAAAACCACTAGGAGACAGTATATACCCCAGGAATTCTACCATGTCGGTGTTGAATATGCACTTCTCCAACTTAGCATACAATTTGTGTTGGCGCAGACGTGAGAGCACCTTGGTCATAAGAACATAGTGTTCCTCCTGAGTTGTGGAATAGACAAGTATATCTTCCAGATACACTATGACAAAGACGTCCAGATACTCTCTGAACACATCATTAAGCAATTACTGGAAAGTAGAAGGGGCATTGCAAAGGCCGAAGGGCATTACCCTTTATTCATAATGCCCATAAACGTGAAGGGAAAGCTGTCTTCCACGCATCGCCCTTACGGACGAGCACCAGGTTGTAGGCCCCCCCCTTAAATCCAGTTTGAAATAGACATGAGCTGTACTCAACCTGTCCAGGAGTTCTGAAATCAAAGGTAGTGGGTACTGGTTTCTTACTGTAACTTCGTTCAGTTCTCGGTAATCCACACATGGACGTAATCCACCATCCTTCTTGCCCACAAAGAATATACTGGCTCCTGCAGGTGAGGTAGACGGATGTATAAAGCTGCTATTCAGGTTCTCCTCAATGTACTCCTTGAGGATCTTCAATTCTGGCTCAGACAGTGGAAATATATTACCAAAAGGAATAGAGGATCCTGGGAGGAGATCGATGGGGCAGTCGTAAGGACGATGAGGTGGTAATTCCTCTGCAAATGATGCATATTTGGATGGTACAACAGTCTTCGTCACTTCAGAGCCCTTTGGTTCCATGATGAGACACGTTTCGGTAGTAGAAGGGAAGCAGTGGTGTCTGCAGTGATTCCAAGAGAAGGTAATAGTATCAAAAGACCAATCAATCAGAGGATTGTGGTGGCGGAGCCAAGGCAACCCAAGGATAAGGGGAAACAAAGGAGAGAGCACCACGTCGAACTGCAAGGACTCCCCATGACGTGACCCAAATGAGACTCGCAAGGACACTGTCTCCTGTGTGACCGGGCCAGACTTAAGTGGACTCCCATCCACTACTTGTATCTGAAGAGGAGAAGCTTTCGCTAGAGTAGGTATGCCAAGGGAGGTAACAAGGTCATGGTCGATAAAGCACCCACTAGCTCCGGAATCGATCATGGTGTGGACCGGAACTTCCTTCTCAGTCCACTGTAGAAAAAGAGGAACAGAAAGATGAGGAGAAGTGGGTCCAGAAGGGAACGGTGTGTTGGAGATAGGAACAAGGAGCTTACCTCTGGATCTCTGGGGTCTCTCCTTGCACTCACGGAGGCGGTGGTCTGGTTTACCGCAGTACAGACAAAGATCCTGTGTTCTTCTGCTTGTTTGTTCAATGGCAGTGATAGGACCCCGGAACAGGCCGATTTGCATGGGTTCTTCTGTCTCTGTAGACGTAGTAATGGAAGCAGGCATGGTATTAGGACAACGCTGTGGAGGAGTGCTAGTGAAGGTCCTCTCCTGGCGTCTCTCCCTGAGACCTCTGTCCAACTGGATAACCAGGTGTATGAGGGCGTCCAGAGATGTGGGCATACCGATGCGGGCAAGCTCAAGGCGAATCGTCTGAAATCTGCGATGTATTCTTCGGCAGGGCGACGACCCTGTTTAAGAGCTCGTAAGGAGGCTTGAGCAGAAGAAGTATTGAAAGGGTCATCGTACAGGGACTCTAAGACATGGGAAAAGGAAGCCCAGATGTCTAAGAGGGTGCTGTTGGTCTGAAACAAATGGCATGCCCAGGCTTGTGGTTTGTTGGTCAATAGGGAAATCACAGTACGGATCTTTACGAAGTCTGAGGAGTAAGTGCGAGGTTTTAAAGAGAAGTGGACTTGGCAGGATGTAAGGAAAGAACAAAATCGGGTTCTCTCCTCTGAAAACTTCTCGGACAGGGCAACCAGAGGTTCTGGGGAAGCGGTAGCTACCTCGACCGGTGGTATGGGTGGTGGAACAGGTCCCTCAGTAAGTGTAGCCAAAGTGGACCGCATCTCTTGCAACTGATGCTGTAGGTTGGCCTGACCGGCCTGTAAGTCCTTGACTGTTTGGGTGAGCATAGAGATTTTCTGGGTCAAGGTAGCCATAGCCTGTGCCATACCCGCGGGCTCCATAATGGCTTAGTTGTTATGTGAGGCGCTGTGTGGCGGCTGGCAAACTGAAGCCCAATAGCAGGTAGACGCTGACCCGTATATGAACACCACACCCTGTGGAGGCTAGATATATGACAGCCCCCCAAGATGTAGGCCACAACAAAGGGGCACAGGACAGAAGTGGTCAGTTTGGATAGCCAGAGGTCAGGAGTATAGATATCAGCGGAGATCAGTTTGGATAGCCAGAGGTCAGGAGTATAGATATCAGCGGAGGTCAGTTTGGATAGCCAGAGGTCAGGAGTATAGATATCAGCTGAGATCAGTTTGGATAGCCAGAGGTCAGGAGTATAGATATCAGAGGAGGTCAGTTGAGATAGCCAGAGGTCAGGAGTATAGATATCAACAGAGGTCAGTATACTGTGCCTGTGGTCAGAGGTCCAGGAGAAAGCAGACTGAGCCAGAATCAGGAATCCAGTAAACTGCAGGGATACAAGGATTCTGAGAACAGAAGCTGCAGCAGGTAGCAGGTAGCAGGACACTGTCAAAATGACTGGAGCTCATAGAACAACTAAGCTCCGATGAAAGGGCGTTCAGAGTTTAAATAGGCACTGAACTGTGTGACCTCATCACGCTGCTCACCTGCCCAACAGACCAGCCCCCTAGAGGGAAACAAAGGACCAGAGGAGAGAGCACTTCCGCCCCCTCCTGACGCTGCAGCAAGACCATCGCACCATGCCGACGTCATCCGTCGGTGCGAACCACAGGCCGCACGCACATGCACAGGGAAAGAGACGGAAGACCTCTCCTCCCATCCACACTGATGGAGGTGGCTGTCGGCAGCAAGGGCTAGTGAGTACAGGCCTTACAAAATTGCTCGTCTCAGAATCGCAACATTGGAGACTACTGACTCACGCCTGCAGTCAGTAAGGCCGGAGTCTGCCAGAGCCCCAGGTCTGCCCCAGGATTGGTGTCTGTAGGTAACAGAGCCATAAGCAGATTAAACAGACAGAGCCACAGGTCAGCACCAGTTAGGATAGTCAGACAAGTCTGGTTCATACACGGAGTGGTTAGTCAGCCAGAGCCACAGGTCTGTACCAGATAGGATGTCCAATAGTAGTAGGCAACACTGGGAGGATAGTTGGACAGAGCCCCAGGTCAGCACCAGGTTGGATAGTCAGACAAGCCAGGATCATACACGAAGCGGTTAGTCAGCTAGAGCCACAAGTCTGCACCAGATTGGATATTTAAAGCCAAAGGAGTGCGCAGATACAATGGTCAGACAGAGCCACAGGTCAGCACCAGAATGGATAATCAGACAAGCTAGGTCATTCACGGGATACAGGAGCAACAGGAACTAGAACTACACTGAACACCAAAGTAAGGGTAACTGGATAGCGATCCAGTTCCCTTTTAAAATGCAATCCAGGAAGTATACGGGTGGAGCAATCAGCCCCAGACAGTACAAAGCAGAGGCCTGCGACATATTACAACCTCGCGTCCGAAAGTGACGCAAGTCCACGTGATGCGTCAAAACACTGATCCCAATCCGTGTCATTCTACGGAGCAGACCCGGTTCGCAAGAGGACATGGACGGCCGCTGAGAACTCCAAGCGCGCCTAGACCCAGTCCTTGGAACGACACATGGCAATGACGCTGTGGCGACATTTCAGGCCATCAAATACCTGTATCAACCCACCAGGCAACTTTGGATCTAAGGTGTGACAGTGCTTTGGCAAAGGCGGACTTCAGGTTCTCAAAGGCCTGCAGGGCACTGGGTGACCAGTCAGACGTATTCACCCCCTTCTTAATCATGTCTGTGAGTGGCTTAACCACAGTAGAGAAGTTTCGTATGAACTTCCTATGATAATTGGTGAAGCCCAGGAAACGCTGTATGAATTTTAAACCCATCGGAAGTGGCCATTGCAAGACAGCAGACAGGGTCCATGGCTAGACCGGAAGCGGAGATAACGTACCCCAAAAATGTCAACTGCGATCTATGGAATGCACATTTCTCCAATTTGCAGAACAGTTTGTTCTCCTTCAGTAGTTGCAAGACCAAAGACACATCAGGCGAATGTATGAGAATGTCATCCAGGTAAACCACGACACACCTTTGCAACAAATCTCTCAAGACATTGTTAATAAATTCCTGGAAGATAGCAGGGGCGTTGCACAATCCAAATGGCATCACCAAATATTCATAGTGCCCACTTCGAGTGTTAAATGCTGCTTCCACTCATGGCCCTCTTTTATTCTTACAAGGTTGTAAACGGCCCTAAGATCGAGCTTGGTAAATACCGTAGAGCCCTTAATTCGATCAAACAATTCTGTGATTAACGGAATGGGGTAGGCATTCTTGAACATCAGCTTATTTAGGCCCCTGAAGTCAATACATGGTCTCATCTCCCCATCCTTCTTTCTCACAAAAAAGAATCCTGCCCCCCAGGAGAGGAAGACTTGCGAATAATACCCCTGGACAGGGCATCATCCACATAGTCCTTCATAGCTCGGTTCTCCTCCACCGACAAGGGATACACCCTTTCCCCTAGGAGGTCTAGCTCCAGGAACTAGATCAACAGTACAATCATACAGCCTGTGCGGTGGCAACGTACTGGCCTCTACCTTGATAAATACCTCTCTGTAATGAGGTAGAGGTACACAAGATTCTTATAGGCAGCAGTAAGCAAGGCTGGACGCATTGCGGGGACCAAGAAACAATGTCACCCTTGGGTTGTGCAGTTGTAACCAGGGAAAGCCCAAGATAATGGCGTAGTGAGGGGAATGGATGACCTGGAACTGTAAGGTCTCCACGTGGAGTGTCCCTACCCTTATGGACAAGGAATGGGTCTAATGGGTAACCTGAGCTGGTAGTAGGGGTCTCCCGTCAATAGCATCAATAGCCAACAGAGGAGCGAGGAAGCAGTGGAATCAAATGGTGAGATGCAAAATTTGCATCAATGAAAAGCCCAGCGGCCCCTGAGTCTAGTAAAGCTGGAGCAACCACCGAGGACTCGGCCCAAGACAGAACTACCTCAAGGATCTGCTTGTCTTGTAGAGTCTCTGGGTACTGTGAGACTCCACCTAGGGTTTGTCCCCTACGTAACTATAGGGGCGAGCGTTTCCCGGCCGGACGGGACAAGAGCGCAAAAAGTGACCAGGCTTCCCACAATATAAACAAAGGGGGGATTTTCAAAAAGTGGTACCAAGTTACTGTATTCATTTTCTAAATCTTAACTAAATTTTAAACTATACACTTAGCAATAGATGACTCATTATTTTTTACGTTTTACTACATAAGTCCTATGTATAGTTCTATCTATCTATCTATCTATCTATCTATCTATCTATCTATCTATCTATCTATCTATCTTCCTATCTATAAATCAGTCTGTTGATCAGTTTGTTTGTTGGTCTGTTTGTCTATACATTGGAAATCTGCAGCAATATATAACTGGAACCCTTATTTTGCAGTCTGGTCCTTTTCTTGCAAGACAATGTGGGGGGACTGGAGAGTAACACTATGGGTTTCATTCAGAATATTTTATATCTATTATGGGTTGTTAGGAGGCTAATAATAAAAATATGGTAGCCACATATCTCCATGTACACTGTCTGACCCCCCCAAGCCTTGTTTCTGTGCCTACTGGTAGCCACAAATCCCCATGGGCACTGCCTGGGAAAGAGAACAAGGACAGGGGGTGTCAGGCAGTGTATAACACGCAATGGTAATCTTCCTCATGCTGTACCACTATATAGAAATCTGACATTCTTCCCCACAATGTAAAAATCCAACATGCTACCCTACTCTTATAAACTCCAATATGGTGGCCCACCAGTAAACTCCGACATCCTGCCTTCTCCCTATAAACTCTAACATGATACCCCACCTAGTAAACTCTAACATATTGCCTATAAAGCTGGGGATTATCCTAGCTTCAGTGAAGTGATAATCTGGATTTTAATAATGACGGGAGGCAAGTATTTGTATAACTTTCTTTTACTTCACCTCCAATAGCAGAAAAGTAGAAAAACAATAACAACCAGTCAGAACAAAAGTAACAGCTTTAAGTAGATCTGTAACACAATGTGGGGGGGGACTGGAGAGTAACACTATGGGTTTCATTCAGAATATTTTATATCTATTATGGGTTGTTAGGAGGCTAATAATAAAAATATGATATGTAGTCCAATAACAGCTAAGACCACAAAGTTGACCAAATGGAGACCACAAAGTTGGCCAAAAGTAATCTACAGTATCCATACTAATAGATCAGGTTTCAAAAGCTTTGGAATTGCTCTGTCCAGTAAGGAGGAATCACAACATGACAGTCTGGGTTGCAGATGTGCATGTGTCTGGAATGTTAGGTTTTCCGTTTGTTTTTCACAGAATGCTAATGTTTCGGGGTTTATTATTTGTGTCTGTTCTCTCTCTATAGTAAATAATCCAAACATATATATATATCAAGTTGAAACTGGCAGTTTATTTTAAACACATATATCACTTTATCAACATTACTAACTTAGCAAGCTTTTGTATTCAGTTTTGTAATGTATATTTGCATTGAGGTGTTATCTTTTCACTCAAGAATGAAGGATTTTGTGCAGGCACACAACGGAGAGTTGTGCTGGGATACAATAACAAACCTGCACATCTGGTGCAGTCTAGTACAATATTCATTCCAGTTCTAGGGCAGTTAATATCAGACTAAAGGTAAAAATCCCATCTGTGCTAATGTAGAAATGGTGGGTGAATTTGACACATTTATGAACAGGGATGGCCAAAAAATTTTGCCGGAAAAAGAAATGGAAAATGTCTTCTTTTGCTTCCAGCAGAAATTCCTGCTAGGTAATTTCTGCCGGCACCGTCCCATGGCGAAGTGAGGTGAGTGTGTATGTGTACTTTTATGCGTCAATATATGTGTGTGCGTGCTTAATGTATGTGTGAGTGTGTGCATGATGATGTGTGTCTGCCAGATTGCATGCCAAAAAGGTTAAGCCTATTGAAAACAATGGCCTTAAAGAAGCAGAAAACTTTTTCATGAAAAACTATATGTTATAGGTCTTTCCCTGTTGTATAAAAAATGCAATATAATAAATTCCTGAACATCAGATGAACTGTAGATGAACTTTCTGGACACCAGAAATCACCTTTTATATAAAAAAAATAGCATTTGGAAAAATGTATTTCCTAGCAGCAGAGGTACCCACATTTAACTCAATAGGAAAAGCCCTACAACATTTTTTTCCCACAAAAAAAGTTTATCTGTCATTTAACCTGGCATTAAAAAAGAAAAAAAAAAAAAAAAAAAGGATTTTCCCTGTCATTTTCTTTACTGCCATTAATGCAGCAGTTGCAAATCACCAGGTTCAGACAATATTAGGAAACCATTTTGGATACTTGACAATAGAAAATGTTTAGGATTTTTACTAGACTGCAGTGAATTGGGTGGCCCAAAAATTGTTTTGCACACTTGCCATCAATTACTAGGCCTGCCACTGAGTCACATCTAATTTCGTAGGTGTACCAGCTGTGAGGCTTATATATTAAGAAGTTCTGGGGGGAGATTCACTAAAGGTCATTGCTGTGGCGATATGATTTTGTCGATATGTACAAAGCAGTTTGACTTTTCAATGTAGACACACATCGCCATTTGCACTAAAATTTAGGGATGCAAGAGGAGGAGAAGGTCCCAGTTAGCATATAGGATTGTAAAAGTGCTTTTGATTTGTATGGGATGCCCTCCTTCCCACATCACCAGCAGTAAACAATCCTGAAGTCTGAGAGCATTCACTCTGCTGCACCACTTGGTCAGTAGGGGAGTGGAAAAGATCCTTTTAGCACCATGAAAAGCTTCACTCCTTTAACCCTTTGATTGCCATGGGGATGTGTATTGCACTCCCCTGTGGCACTCAAAGGGTTAAAAAAGTACACCAAGTAGTACATAATCATCCCCTCAGCTCTGTATCATATTTCTTACATGTTGTGCACTTCCAGGGGAATAAAGCTGGGGGTCAGGAAGTGTCCATGGGGATTTGTGGCTACCAGCTGCCCCCCAGCCTTATTGCCTTGGCCACTGATAACCACGGAACCCCTTGTACACTGCCTGGCCCCCAGACTTGTTCTCTTGCCCACTGGTAGCCACATATCTCCATGTACACTGTCTGACCCCCCCAAGCCTTGTTTCTGTGCCTACTGGTAGCCACAAATCCCCATGGGCACTGCCTGGGAAAGAGAACAAGGACAGGGGGTGTCAGGCAGTGTATAACACGCAATGGTAATCTTCCTCATGCTGTACCACTATATAGAAATCTGACATTCTTCCCCACAATGTAAAAATCCAACATGCTACCCTACTCTTATAAACTCCAATATGGTGGCCCACCAGTAAACTCCGACATCCTGCCTTCTCCCTATAAACTCTAACATGATACCCCACCTAGTAAACTCTAACATATTGCCTATAAAACTGGGGATTATCCTAGCTTCAGTGAAGTGATAATCTGGATTTTAATAATGACGGGAGGCAAGTATTTGTGTAACTTTCTTTTACTTCACCTCCAATAGCAGAAAAGTAGAAAAACAATAACAACCAGTCAGAACAAAAGTAACAGCTTTAAGTAGATCTGTAACACTGCTCCACTTCCTCTTTCTTGGAGCGAAACCCTAACAGGAAAAACAGGAAATTTTCAGTAAGAACGCCAGGTAGAGTCATTAGCGAGTCAAATCCCAAAAGCAGGAGATGCTGACGCTGAAAACATAGCTGAAAAATGCTGAAAATGTCCGAAACCCGAATGAAAAAGAGAAGACAGAGGAGAAGAGTAAGTTTCGCGATAATTGGCGAAGAGAGAGGAGATCATTCTCAGGCCAAGACCGCAGGAATTTAAGAACAACAGAAACGTTCCACAGAGAAGTGTATCTAGGATGAGGAGGGGAGGAAAGACAGACAAATGGCACACACGTGGGTCTTTGCCAATAGGAAGACTGTGAAGCGAAACATGAGCGGCGGAAATAGCCGACCTGTGGACGTTAATAGTCCTATTAGACTTCCCTTGATCATGTAAATGAGAAAGAAAATTGATTATGAAATGAACAGGGGCTGTAAAGGGATTGAGAGTCCATCCCACACATCAGTGAGACCAGAGGCCCCAAGCGGATGTGTAGCAACGTTGTGTTCCTGGAGCCCAGGAATCCCAGAGGAGTCAACGAGCTGAGTCTGATAGACCTCGGACATCCCAGGATCACCTGAAATAGACCAGGCCACCAGTTGCAAATGATCCTGAAGTACCAGGGGATGCATGTCTCCTTTCGGGTTCATCAGAAGACCCGGAAAGGAAGGGATCAGAAGAGGGTCTCGATTCGATAGGCACAGGAGATCCGGAAACCAAGGTTGACTGTCCCCTGTAACCCAGAGATGATGAATCACCCTAGTGACCATTGCGAACAGAGGAAAAGCATATGCCCCATCAGAGGCCAATCTTGGAGGAAGGCATCCACTGCTCAGGAATCTGGATCCAGAAGCCAGCTGAAGTAGTCCTGGAGTTGATGCTTCGTCCGAGAGGCAAATAAGTCTAAGACTAGAGGGCCTCTCCGAAGCATCAGTTGAAGGAAAACCGACCGATCCAACCTCCAGTCGCTGGTGTCCCACCAGTGATGGGAAAACCAATCCGCCTCTAGATTGACATCCCCCCGTAAGTACTCTGCTTGAAAAGAAATGTTCTTCTGAAAACAGAATTTGTAAAGATCCTTGGTCACGTCTGACAGAGCTTTGGAGCGAGCCCCACCCAGCCAATCGATGTACAGAGCCTCCAAAACATTGTCCATGTGTAGTTAAATACAGCAATCTGTCAGACTGTCACGGTTTCGGAAGAACACTCAGACAGTTATGTAAGGTTTAAAAGCTTTATTGAAAATAAATAGAGCAATCACCCTACTCAGGTCCAGATGAGGTCCGTACCAAGTACTTCCCAAATCTGACTCAGGTCAGGATTTATGAATTTCACAGTGGCAAACAATAGTAGGACTCTGTAGGCTTGATCCGTGGACAGGTTCAGGAACAAGTAGAACCACAACAGCCCCACACAGCAACTAGGTGAGATAGGGTGATGGGTGACTGCAGGGCAATTCCCTAGGAACCTAGGGATAGTGGAGGCAACACAGGCAGGACTCTGGCAGTGACCTGACCCTAGAACGCTAGGGTTATTTGAGGCAACACAGACAGGACTCTGGCAGTGGTCTGACCCTAGAACACTAGGGTTAACGGAGGAAACACAGTTAGGACTCTGGCAGTGGTCTGACCCTAGAACGCTAGGGTTAACGGAGGCAGCACAGACAGGACTCTGGCAGCGGTCTGACCTAGAATGCTACGGTTAACGGAAGCAACACAGACAGGATTCTGGCAGTGATCTGACCCCTAGCACGCTAGGGTTAACGGAGGCAACACAGACACAACTCTGGCAGTGGTCTGACCCTAGAACACTAGGGTTAACGGAGGCAACACAGACAGGACTCTGGCAGTGGTCTGACCCTAGAACGCTAGGGTTAACGGAGGCAACACAGACAGAACTCTGGCAGTGGTCTGACCCTAGAACACTAGGGTTAACGGAGGCAACACAGACAGGACTCTGGCAGTGGTCTGACCCTAGAACGCTAGGGTTAACGGAGGCAACACAGACAGGACTCTGGCAGTGGTCTGACCCTAGAATGCTAGGGTTAACGGAAGCAACACAGACAGGACTCTGGCAGTGATCTGACCCCTAGCACGCTAGGGTTAACGGAGGCAACACAGACAGGACTCTGGCAGTGATCTGACCCTAGAATGCTAGGGTTACTGGAGGTAACGCAGACACTGGCAAATCACCAGACTCCTACAGACCCCTGGAGACTACGGGGATAGACAGGCCACACAGGCACTGTGAAGTATAGCAAGTGGGATTAGGTGGAATGAGATACAGGGTGCGTGCCCTGACAGATCAGAAGCCATCGTTGCCTCAATCTGTACACACAGAGGTAGTCAGCCAGTCCAGTCAGAAACGGAACCGGATACACAGCCAGGTCAGCACAAACGGAGTAGTCAGCCAGTCCTAGTCAGTAACGGAATCAGATACTCAGCCCAGCCAGGTCGGACACACGGAGTTAGTCAGCCAGTCCTAGTTGGTAATGGAATCGGATACTCAGCCAAGCCAGGTTGGTACACACGGAGTTAGTCAGCCATTCCTAGTCAGTAACGGAATCAGATACTCAGCCAAACCAGGTTGGTACACAAGGAGTTAGCTAGTCCTAGTCAGTAACGGAATCAGATACTCAGCCAAGCCAGGTTGGTACACACGGAGTTAGTCAGCCAGTCCTAAGTCAGCAACGGAATCGGATACTCAGCCAAGCCAGGTCGGTACACACGGAGTTAGTCAGCCAGTCCTAGTTGGTAACGGAATCGGATACTCAGCCAAGCCAGGTTGGTACACACGGAGTTAGTCAGCCAGTCCTAGTCAGTAACGGAATCAGATACTCAGCCAAGCCAGGTTGGTACACACGGAGTTAGTCAGCCAGTCCTAAGTCAGCAACTGAATCGGATACTCAGCCAAGCCAGGTCGGTACACATGGAGTTAGTCAGCCAGTCCTAGTCGGTAACGGAATCGGATACTCAGCCAAGCCAGGTTGGTACACACGGAGTTAGTCAGCCAGTCCTAAGTCAGCAACGGAATCGGATCACAGGAGCGTCAGGAACCAGGAGTGTAGTCAGGCGAGCCGGGTCATACATGGAAACAGGAACAAGCAGTAATAAATGCTAGGTACGGGTACACCACGAAAGGGCACCATAAAGATGACAGGAGGGAAAATATAAAGACAAACCCTGGGAGGAGCCACAGTCCCAAAGCCAATAAGAATAAGGCAATGGTAAACCCGGAAGTAACAATGTCGCCCAGCAGCTGTAATCACGGGCACCATGATAGTGACCCTTGGTAAAACTGCGAATGGCAAAAGAGCCAGCTATTAGTTCCAAGCAGTTGATATGGAGTGAATCTTCTGAATGAGACCAGATTCCTCCGGTAGAGACCCCTGAGCATGTCGCCCCCCAAGCCCACAGACTGGTGTCAGAGTTGATGATCAAGTCTGGAGTAATGCCGAAAATAGCACGGCCATTCCATGCTTGCATGTGTAGAAGCCACCAGTTGAGTTCCGCGTGCACTTCCGAGGAAAGAGGGATCATTTGGTCATAGGAGGGTTCTGTCACGGTTTTGTATGAACACTCAGACAAATAAGGTAAGGTTAAGATCAGCTTTATAGAAAATAAATAATCAGCAAAGAAATGATCAACCTACTCGGGCCCAGATAGGTACAGTACCGTGGTACTTCCCAAATATGTCACAAATATGTCACAAATATGTCAGGATGAAAACAGAAATAGTATGCAAATGAAGGACAATACAACAAGTAACTAAGTAGTCTTGATCCGTAGGCTGGATACTGGAACAGAGCAAACCACAGCAGTACCAAAGCCGCGGGAAGGCACACGGAGACTTGCGGTAGGTAACTGCAGGGCAAATCCCTAGAATACTAGGGAGTATAGGATGCAACACACAGACAGGACACTGACAGTGACCAGATCCCTAGAACGCTAGGGAGATAGTAGGCAACTCACGGATAGGACACTGACAAGTGACCAGATCCCTAGAACGCTAGGGTGATCGGAGGCAACTCACAGACCAGATACTGGCAAGTGACCGGATTCCTAGTACACTAGGGATATTCGGAGGCAAAACACAGACAGGACACTGACAAGTGACCGGATCCCTAGAATGCTAGGGAGATCGGAGGCAACTCACAGACCAGATACTGGCAAGTGACCGGATTCCTAGTACTCTAGGGATATTCGGAGGCAAAACTCAGACAGGACACTGACAAGTGACCGGATCCCTAGAACACTAGGGAGATAGGAGGCAACTCAAGACCGGATACTGGCAAGTGACTGGATCCCTAGAATGCTAGGGAGTAGCAGCAACTGTAACTACTCGCAACTCAGTCTCCCAGGTATACTAGGGAGTAGCAGGCCAGATATTAGGCGCTGCAGTGGAAGTCGCTGAGTGGTAATGAGAGCGAGAGTAATGGAGCTTTAGGTAACGCCCACAGAAGTGTCAGAAGCCAGAATGCCAGATCGGTACCAGGCCTAGTCAGCAACGGAAGTGGGTTCGCCGCTAAGCCAGTTTTGTACACACGGAGATAGGCAGCCAGTCCTAGCCAGCAACGGAAGCAGGTTCTCAGCCAAAGCCAGTTTGGTACACATGGAGGTAGTCAGCCAGTCCTAGTCAGCAACGGAAACGGAATTAACTCAGGAACAACAGAAGCGTATTCAGGCGAGCCAGTTCATACACGGAGCAGGAACATGCAGCAACACAAACGCTAGGTACAGGTATACCACGAAAGGGTGCTGAAAGAATGACAGGGCCAGGTATAAAAGGGATAGCCCTAGGCAGAGTCAGAACCCAATGGCCAATAAGAACCGTGCAGAGTGAAACCCGGAAGTAGCAATGTCACCATGCAGAAAGGATCAGGGGCACCATGATAGGTTTCTTACTTAAAAATTGGGTTTTGAGACGTTGAATCGCCCTGTAATGGAGGGGGCCTGGAAAAATGGCCTGAATAGAGGAGGACAAGAGGCCTACAACTAGTGCTAGTAGACACAATGGGAATGACGGTAGCCGAAGTACCCTCCGAAGTTCCTTCCTGATGGAGACTACTTTGAAGTGAAGGAAACAGTGATTGCAAGACACAGAGAAACAAAATCGTCTGCGCTGGGATCAAAGCCGACTTGTTCCTGTTGATCACGAAGCCCACATTTTCCAAAAGATGGATAGCAAAACTTGTCTGGGCATACAGTTGACCGTTGTCTGCGCCAAACAACAGGATGTCGTCTAAGTAAACGATGCAGCATAATCCTGATGATCGAAGATGAGCTAGCACTGGTTTGAGGAGTTTCGTAAAACACCAGGGGGCTGAGCTGAGTCAGAACGGGAGGCAAGTGAATTGCCATGGTTTGTCGGACCAAAGGAAATGGAGGAATCGTTGATTGGACGGGTGAATGGAGACCGAGAGATATGCGTCCGTTAAGTCTAGGCGAGTAAACCAATTGTCCCTCAATAAGAGATCTCTGCGAAGAGGGTGCCCTCCATCTTGAAGTGTCTGTACCTGACAAAGGTTTTGAGGGACTTCAGATTGAGTACTGGCCTGTATTCGCCTGACTTTTTTGTGATGAGGAATACGTTGCTGAAAAAAACACCAGCGTCTGGAGTCCTCTTGACTGCACCCATGTCTCGGAGGGAAACTACTTCTTTGAATATGAGATCTCGTTGGGCGGAAGACCGGAGGGCAGGAACTGGCCATGTATCTTGTAGAGGAGTGGAACAAACTACCTTGTACCCCTGGACGGTCTGAAGGATCCACGCGTCAGAGGAGATGAGCATCCAGTTGTGCAAGATCTGGGGAAGTCTGCATGCAGGGAGTAGAGGGAAAGAAGGGTTTAAAACAATTCTACTCACCTGAGTGAAACTTGGAATGGCCTCTGGCACGACACCCTTGAACTCCACTTGATCCTCTTTGTGTTTGGAATTGTAGTTTAGGGGTAGTGTTTGACTGGAAAAAACTTTGCGAGTAATAAGGTCTGGGGCCTGATGGCCAGAAACGGCTGGAGACACGGCTCCGCTGTCTCCCAGCCCTGCCAAAAACACCCCTTTGAGAGAAAATTGTGCTTTATTTAATGATGAGAAGATATTTACATGCTTCTGTAGTTGTTTGAGGAATGTTTCGCCAAACAGCATCCCCTTTGCAGATGGGCCCAGTTCCTTATCACACAGGTCAGCCAATTTGGGATCATTCCGGAGAAGGGCCACTTTCTGTCTTTCATTTGACAGTGCAACGTTGGCATTGCCCAGTAAGCAAATATAATGCTGAGACCATTCCTGCACTGCGTGAACATCTAGTGGCGAGTTGGAAGAAAGGGCCGAATTGGCCAAGTAAAGGATTTGGACCATTGGACCTGTGATGTCCAGCAACTGATCCTGAGCCAGTCTGAGTCCACATTCTAGACCCTTACGAGGAACCCTGTCTGACTTGGCCATAAAAGTAAACATAGTTTGGTCAAATTCAGGCGTCAAGGCTACCTTGTCGGAAATAACAGGATGTGGACATTCAATTCATAGTCGTGTTCTAACCTCCTTCTCTAACGGGTGTTTCAACCAAAAATGTAGATATTTGGCCAAGTGAGGAGGAGGAACCCAATCAGAAGAACGTGGGTGTCTCATACTTCTAGGGTCAAACATGGGATTACCCTTAGAATCTAATATTCCACTGGATTCTCTGTATCATCTTTGGTGGAAGAAGAGTCAAGTATTTGGGAATCACCCATAAATTGCTCATCATTACGATGAGTAGAAGCAAAGTAGTTCTCGTCTTCGGAGAAATCAGAAGTTTCTGCTTGCTACACATCTACCTCCGTATATTCGGGAGGATAAATCTGGTCCTCATCGTCAGAGGATAATCTTGAAGCCCCACAAGCCTCAGTTGCAGAGGTCAATCTTAGCAGGGTGTTTGCCTTTTTCAGGATTGGACCAGGACTGAAAGCCTTTCCAGCGGTGTTTATGTGACTGGGAAGTGTCATGATCTGAAATATCAGAATTCGGGGAGTCTCCAGTAACCTGAGGGGGAGCATAGGTCTGAACTGAAGGAGGCAACTGTGGAAGTGCCTTCTCTAAAGATGTTGTTACTGCAGCATAAATGATAGCTATCAGATCCTCAGACCCAAGGGTTGATTTGTGGGAGTCCTCCATGGTAATGGAAAAAAAAACAATATAACCAATAGGGGAGTAGGGGCTCACCCCAGTTAAAGCTATGGGTAAAGTTTGAATGAAAGCAGGGAGGATGATATCAGTGTAATTACACTGAGAGAGATCTAATAATAAGCCATTATCGTATTCATGTGGGTGTGTTTATATGTTAATGTGGCACTTCACCACATTCTCTAAACTCCGATAGCAGCCTCTGCTGTCAGAGTTCACAGTGTAATCTTCGCCTGCCTGAGGCTGGCGAAGTTGGGATCTCCCTGTACTTTCCTATGTAGTAACAGCCCTCTATCAGAAGCAGGGAGGGTTGTGAACTGCTGTCAACTGCTGGCATTCAAAGGGTTATAAAAGTACACCAAGCAGTACATAATCATCCCCTCAGCACAGTATTATATTTTATATATGTTGCGCACTCCCAAGGGATTCACAGGCATTATTTCAAAGGGTGAGCCCCTCTTACATGCCATATTTATCCCACTATTATCATGCATTTCCATATGGAAATTAATCATTTCGCTTCCTTTCCATGTGGAAATAGGCCATTGTCAATGTGATGGGTGAAAATTCGTAAACCTGGTGAAGAAATGTCAGATGGATGTCGATGTGGGCAGATTTTTGTTGGACTTATGAGGGTGTGATGACGAAGACACTTTAGTGCATACTGTGACACTGCTCCTACAGGACATCGACATTTTGAGGCCTCTTTGACCTTTTGTGAATCTCCCCACTGGAGTAATTCCATTGCAAACCAACTGCACCATAGGGGATTAATAAAGATTCCATTTATTTAAATCAGGTTTTAACCCGAAGAATGCTAGAGAGGCCTCTAACCCATCTGAATCAATTTAAATTTGAAGACTTTTATTTGTTGGTTTGCTCCAAAACCTTAGTACTTGAACCTTAGAGCACTATGCAGCACACTGCATTGCAATATGTCGGATACCAATCTGGTATGTGTTGGTTACCACTCTGGCACTCAAAGGGTTAAAAGACAACCATAAATGTAACATTCACCTGGATTAAAGATATACAAAAACAAAGATTGCTGTAGAAATGGCTACTAATGCACTTTAACCCTTTGAATGCCAGAGGGGGCACGCAACACATTTCAAAGGGTTAACCACATTACATAGTAGAAAACACATTGAGAAACAGTTGCTAGCATCCAACAAAACTAATAAATAGGATAATACGATATTTCTAACCACAATGAAGAATGTTGCAGAGATCCAAATAAATTCTAATCCAGAAAAAAATATGTATAAAATACAGAAATTACAAAAATGCAAATACTGACAAAAGTCAACTAGACTTCAGCACAAAGGTACGCAGCTCAAAGTTTTATTATGCACGTCAGAGTTTGAAGCTAGACATGAGAAGAATGACGGAAAAAGCCTTCTGGGCACTTAATGTAAGAACAGAGGCATTGTGATCCTATCATCTGCCATGAATATACCTTCACTGTTCTTCCCACAACAGTAAATCCTGTATTCTGTGAATGTCAGATTGTAAAACACAAGATAGTTAGTTCTTGGAATAAAACAATATTGCTTACGTTCCACCAGCATGAGGACACTCAAATGTTAAACCGCAGCTGTTTTATCAGAATGTATTAACGTGTGCACAATAATGAATCCGAAAGATACATTGGAATGCAACAATGACAGACCTCATGAATGAGGGTCCTCTTGCTAAATTATTTTTGGGTCCGCAGTTCACTGAAAACTAGTGGGAAACCTCAGTTCAGCTCATGCCACATCACCCTATTGATCCAGAGGAAGGCAAAAAAAAATGTTGATCCATATCCAACCAAGCCCCAAGAATGTAAAACATTCTTTCTAATTCCAAATGGCAGTCAGATATATTTTCCTAGATCAACTTACTATCTACGGTGAAACCAGCTGCCATAATTCTCAATATTGTTCTGAGCTAGAAAGGTTTCCATTACTTTTCTGAAAGCAACTGCAGTATCTAAAAGCACAGCATCCTGAGGCAAAAACATGCCAAAACTTTACTGCCTTTACTGTAAACAATCCATGCCTCTGTTTTCATCTAAAGCATATTTTTTCTAGTCTTAACAGATGACCTTTTGTTTTTTTCTCAGCTTGTTGAGTAAATAGTTCCTTAGAGAGTTCTTTGTTTTAACCTTGAATTAACTTGAGATTTTAAAAAAAACCAAGTGTGGCTAGTTCCTCTTCATAACTCAGGTACTCCAATTCCTTTATCAGTTTTATGCTCAGAACTGTAATCCATATTCCAGATGAGGCCTTACCAAGGAGTTATATAGAGGTAGTAGTATATTCCCATCCCATGCATCTATACCACTTTTTTATGCTGTATAGTACCCTATTGGCTTGCATACAGCCGTGAAGTCTATTGCCTATCAGTACTACTAAATCTCTCTCTAACGAAGATTTCCCAAGTAGTTTTCCATATAGTGTATATGCAGAGTGTTTATTTCTGTAGCACAACTGCATAACCTTACATTTATCTATATTAAACCTCATCTGCCCAATCACACAGTTTATCTGCAGAGAAAAACACATCCTGCTCTTTATGTATTTTCTTACACAGCTTAGTGTCATCAGCACCGACTGAGAAACTACTTTTAATACCCACCTAGATGATTAATACATTATAAAGCATTGGACCCAGGACTGAGACCTGTAGCACCACACTTTCAACTTTAAACCAGCTTGAAAAGGTTCCATGGACGACAACTTTCTTCCATCTATCATTTAACAAGTTCTCTATCCATACACAGATATTCCTCCAAAACGGAAGTCTTTTATTTTATGTAGTAACCTGTTGTGAGGCATAGTATCAAAAGCTTAGGCAAAATTCAAATATATTGCATCAACAGCAATACCTTTGTCCAAATTACTACTTACTCTTTTGTAAAATTTAAGTAAATTAGTTTGACATGATATATTCTTCATAAAGCCATGCAGGCTCCTACTAATAATATTGTTGGTCCTCACATAGTCCTGAATACGATCAGATAGTAAGACCTCTAATATCAGAACCATTACTGAAGTCATGGTCACAGATCTATCATTTCCTGGTTTAGATCTTGTCCCCTTTTTGAATAATGGTACTACATCAGGTTTCCACCAATCATGGGGCACTATGCAAGATGACAGTGAATAACTATATAGTAAGAATAAGGGTTATTAAGTTCCTTAAGTGCCCTTAGGTGTATGCCATCAGGTCCAGGTGCCTTATTCACCAACTTTTGCCAGTTTCTTATGGACGTTGTCCTCAGTGAGCCATGTCCATGATGGAGGCAATTCTGCAATTCACTTTGTTTGCCCATAGCCTGCCATAGTTTCTTCCTATGTATATACAAAAGGAAATTATTTGCTTTAAGGGGAACTATCACTATTTATTTCTAGTTGGTTACTCTACTAGTTGGAACATGAAATTGTCATGAAGCATACTTACAAAATTATTTCTCTTCTTTGTGCTGGAAGTCATATTTCTCCAGTCAATTTCATTGTAGTTGAAATATTCCATTACAATTGTATTTCCTGACTGATAAGCCTTTTCCATTTCAGTAACAGTTGGACTTCTTCAAACTCCCCAATATTAGGTGACTTGTAAAAAACGTTCCATTAACATCTTTTTATTCTGTATGACCCTGGTGTGTATTTCAACACACATGACCTCTACAATCTCATTGGTCTCTTCATTAATATCTTCCTTTATAGTAGGGTTGAAGGCAAGGTTTTCATGTAGGCATATCCCCTCATATTTTTAGTATCCCTATCCACCCTAAAAAGTGAATAACCCTAAATTCTCTAGAGTGACTGCCCAGTAATATGTACCATCTAACCAAGTTTCAGTCACAGCAAGGAGACAGCAAACTTTCTATTGCAGTGATTCTGGTGACAGATTACCCTAACTATCTTACAAATTATGGAATCCCCTACCACCACCATCTGTCTAGGTCCACGTGAGTACCAGATCCTATCAGAAGTAGAGGGGCTGCTCTCTCAGCTGTTACAGATAACAGTCATCTGTAGCAAGGGCATTCCTGTGCCAACACCCGCAACATCATCACTCAATGTATCAAATCTGTTAGGGTGTCCTCTCTCTTCCTCAGTTCCTCCTTGCTACGTCTGTCTGTAACCCATCTAATTACCTGCTCCTACTTTGTGCAGTCTCTACCCCCAGAACTACCTATGTCAGCTTCATTATGCTCAGCGAGCAGCAAACCCCTCTCAGATCGCCCATCTCTCTCAGTTTTGTAACTGGCCTCTGCAGATCTTTAACATGAGCTTCCAATGAAGCTACCTGTTGACATCTGCTACAGAGGTAGGAACTCTGCAACAGTTGTTCCAGGTGTGCAAACATATGGCAGTAGACAGTAATGCTACCACTCAGCATGCTAGTTGCGCAAATTAAAATGCAGGCAGAAATAAAAATGTATACACACAAGTTAATAAATAGTTGCTTCATTGTTGAATCCCCTCTGCTTTAATTCTCTGCTATTTAAATTCCATTAACCACACTGCTACACTTACACAATGTTCAAAATTCACACCTCAGGTATTCATGTCCCCTCTGTGTTATATAGCAGAAAGCCACCAATTACACCCCAGCAATCAAAAAGTAACACACCTACCACAGACACAGACTGCAATGACTGGCACACCTACAAGGAGATGGACAAATAGCAGCTTGCTTTTTAACCCCTCCCTTACCACATTAACACAGGTAACACAGAAAAACACTTACTCTAAGTAGTTCAGCGATATCTCACAGCTTAGCTTGTATCCGCTCACAGGGCTTAAAGTTGTCTGGGCCCTGGTTCTTTTGGCCTACAGCACCAACTTAGCCCCTGCAATCCAATTTCATAACATTTGTTTTAAGAAGAAGAAGAACTGACATAATCCTCAGCCAAAGCAACTGCACCATAGCGGTCAAATTAAAATCACCATGTTCCTACATAGTCAAATGAGGCATTTAATCCCTTGAATGCTAGAGAGGACCCCCAAATTACTATATAGATCTAGAACAAAAGTTATCATACTTTGTGACATATACAGAAAAGTTGAGCAATTCCTGTGCAAACCAACTGAATGACCGAACAAATGAATGAATGAATGAATATGTTTTCTATAGTGCCACAACTGTACTCAGAGCTTTACGATTTAAGGGTTTAGGCAACACAAGATTAGTGCTTAGTGCTTAGCAAAGGGAAACACTGGAAGTGGGGTCCCTGCTCGAAAGCTTACAATCCCTGCCTCACAGGGCATTTAAATTAATAGTACATTTGGGAACAGATATTTGTTTTCTATGGTGCAGATAGTTTATTCCAGAATTACTCTACTTCTGCTTAGTGCATCAGCCTCCGTGTCACAGTCTGAATCCACCATGTTTTGGGATTATCAATTAAAGTGCACACACTTTGTCATTAATGAGACTTTCATTTGAAAAATGCTAAGGAACAGGTTCATTTAAGTTTCTGGTGGGCCCTCAGCAAATTATAAAGCAGTGAGCCCCTTTAACCCCTTGAATGCCAGAGTGGTCCAACAAAATGTGTTGGAGACGTTCCTAGCATTGAAGGCATTAAGTAATAATGCTGAGTTTTCACACCAAGCTTAACACATTGTGCAGAACTGTATTGTATGTTCCAGATCACAGGGACCTCCATTCTACGATGTATGACAATCAGGGTTTCAGTGGGCCTTGGGTAGCTGCACACTTTCACTATATTTAAAATTGCCCTCCACAGGACAGTGGACTCATTTTAAGACAAATTCATCTGTGTCTTATTAGCACATCTCTACTATTGTGTCTAGAAGAGTGACATATTATTAAATATCCTCCCCAGAGCACCACTTACAGAAGCCCATTCATAGAGGCACTCAACTACCAGACTCTTAAATGTACAAAAGTATAAATTCTTTATTGGTACAAAAATCAGATCAATTAAAAACAATTAAAAACCAAGACAGGTCAAATATCCCAGAGTTGACATGGAGTCACTATTCACTTATTACAATATATAGTAAATCCTATAAAATACATATCAATCAAATATCCTAGGAGCTCACTAATACATAAAGTGGGATGGACATAAACAAATACAAAATGTGAATCGTAAAGTGCTATCATATAAAGAATCACATATTCCTATTCACCCATATACCATATACCATATACCCATAATAAATCTACAATTTTTGGTATACGGTTGTTAAACCCTTGAGTTGCACCTGATTATTATGGTTAATTTTGGGACTCTGTTATCTTTTGCCAGTGCCTACCGTTGTTTTGTTCCTAATATTATTATTAAATATCATGAAACTATTTAGGGACATGTAGAAATTATTATGTATTACTCAACTTTTATTAGAAAAATAATTTTCTTGTGGTATTTAATTTGTATTTTTCAATATTTCTGTTTCTTTTTTTACAATTTTGAATTTGCCAAGTGTCAAAAAAAATGTGTAATATTTTTTTCCATTTAACTGTATTAATGAATACCAGAGGTATCCTACACATTGCAAAGCAATGTGTAACTGCGTTGGATATCTCTCTGACTCTCAAAGGGTAAAATGCATTAACTGGAAAATGTTTTTGAAATATTCCAGCCTTCCAATAGAAAAAAATATTAAATTGTACAAATCAAATCTAAAAAAATTTGTCAATATCTGTGAAACATAGCATCCACCTGTTTACACTGGAGATGAGGAACACGCCTACCTCCCACTGCCTCCCACTCTAAAGCAGGTATGTTCACACATAGACACCAAGGGGGGCTTGAGCACCTGCCCTTTTTGTCCAAAGTGCCCTCATGCACTTTTAACAAAAAAAAAAAAATTAATCAGTCCTATTTTATTGAGAAGTGCCCTTTTTTTCGTTTGAGCCCCAGCCCTCCAAAATGTCTGTGCACATCCCTGCTCTAAGGGGCAGATGTTGTACAAGGAAGGAAGTAGAACAAGTGTGTATATGTTACCTGGTCATGTATAAATATGTATATATGTTTGTATATGTGTATAGTATTGTGTCTATATCTTGTGTGTGTGCGTGTGTGTCGCTGTGTAAACACAAAAGTATATGTTTGCCTGCATGTAAGTGCAAGCATTAGTGTATGCATTCGAGCATATGTAACATAATTGGCAGGTGCAGAAACTGATCTGCCATTCTGTGGAAGTTGAAATGAGTATTGTAGCCTCTATCCCCTCTTGTGCAGTAATGTTGCAGAAGGCTAGACTTTTTCTAGTTTAATAGTGCCAAAAACTTTACTCCATGTTGTAAATGAGGCCTTACCAAGATTTTATATAGAAGTAGAATTATATTCCCATCATGGGCACCTTACAGACAAAAAGAGAGTTGATTATTATCAGAGTATTGGTGGTAGCTAATTGTTCTCTGGACAGGTGGGGTACGGGGAGTGTGGGTGTGAAATGATAATTAAAAATAGATAAATGCATAAATAAAAAACAAATAACTTTTTACTAAGTGATAGTGATAGACAGAAGGTGATCTTTCCTACCTGAGCTGGCTGAACCTGAGACTCAGCTGAGACTGAGTGACGGATGCTACACAGACATAATATATTGTACATTCAAGACAAACAGACAATGGGTGCAAGTTAACATACTGTGTAACTTACACAAATTTAGACTTACGTTAACACAGATTATAATAGGAGGAATAAGCAAATCCTGAGGTGTTTGTGCTTCACCAGCTGCTGTGTGCAAACTGCAGATTCTGAAGCTAGCAGGACTATTCTGTTCTGTACTGTAAATCTGCTGGAAATGTGTATATTAGCTACTTGTGTAGAGGCAGATAGGAAAGGAGGGGAGATGGAGTTGTTTGTGGTTGCAGGGAGTGTGGTTGGGATTTATAGACTGCAACACTGACAGTGACAGACAGGGACAGTTAAAAAATACAAAAAAGTTTTGACTGGTAAGTGATAGACAGGCAGAATATCCTTCACTTGAGATTAGAGTGACAGTGACAGATACTAGAGACAGTGACTCACATCATACATGTGCTAATAGCTCTGTTGTGTACTTAAATGCAAAAATCAGCACTACTATCATTATGTCCACCAACTGTGCTAGGGGCAAGGATAAGGGGAAAGGAGTAGGACAAGGTGAAGTCCATGGACTTGTTCATGGTAGTACAAAAAAAGCTCATTGTTGTGCAATATATGATGATGATCCTCCTCCTGAGGTGAGGCTTTTTGTAAAAGTGATTTGAAAAGTTCCACCTATAGTAGTGATTAGCCTTTTAACACTGAAGATGATAATAAATCACATTCTAGTTTTGTTGTCATAGCTTAGGAGGATTTATCAGTGAGACAAACTGCTGCTTCAGACAATGATAGTGATGCCACCCTGAGACAAAGTAGAGGTCAGTGTTCTATAAATGCCCATAAAGGGAAAGATAAAAATAAACTTTCAAAACCCTACAAGAATATGAAATTAAAGTGGAGGAAATGGATGATGATGATGATGCTGATGTTAATTACCTAATTACCATATTTGCCCACATACAGGGTGACCCTGATTTTAAGGCGACCCTCCAACTTTCCAAATGCTGGGTGTAAAAAAATAAAAATTACACAATGGAAGACAACCCCCTCAGATTAGCGATTTTTTTCTAATTTTCACAGCCAGCATTCTCTTTCCACTCTTCTTCCCACTCTTTTCCCTCTATCTTTAAGCATCAATAAGGGTCCTGGAAGTCTTCTTCAAGTGTGGTCCTCCTCCACTCTCATTATGCATATCACAGAAAGGTTCTTCCAGTTCTCCCTTTCTGTCAATATGTATGGAGAATATGCAGTGATAGAAAGGTGGTTTGCATGAACTCAGCATGGAGGCAGACTGCACTTAGGGTTGCCACCCATCCAATATTTTACCGGCAGGCCGGTAAAAAATTGGCTTCTGTCCAATGTTAAGTCTATGTAGGGAATGTCATGGCCGTTATTTTTTTGAAGAAAAGGTGGCAACCCTAACTGCACTCCATGACAATTGATGGGTCCATCATTGAAGCTGGAAGGTTGAAGGAGATGTTCCAGACTGCCTGCTGGATGGGATTTTGTCCCATCCAGGTGGCAGCCAGAATAAAGGACAACCCTAAATATAAGGAGAGTTCGCTTTTTCAGATTAAAAGGCCTGAAAAATCCTTGCCTTACATTCTAGCAAATACGGTATTGATGATGATGTTGATTTAGAATATGTCCCTCCACGCTCCTCCCCTTGCTGTGTTTGAAAGGGAAAGGCTCTGTTTTCCACCACTGAAAAGGATCAATATGTCTGTTACAAACTCTTTTTAGAGATTAGCTGAAAATTGTGTACAATTATAATACATACAAACAAAATATCATCATCTTGATCATCATTACCAGCAGCGACTTAACCACTTCCAAACCCAGCCCCCACCCAATCATATTCATTATTATTGAATAAGTAGCAACACAGATCAATATCCACAACCATAGCTATGAGTTATACTACTGTAGCAGTTGAAATGCAGGTACCTACTGATAGTACATCTATACCCTGTAGTAGTAGTCTCCCCAGGAAGTCCTCCATCTATGAAATCTACAGTATGACTTCACTCATGATCCAAAAGCTAAAATGTTGCTATATGTTGATTCTGTAAAAAAAAAACATGTGATAATGGAGAAAGCAGGATTACATTTAGGCACATACTCACTGAGATCCCACCTGAAGTGCAACCATAGGTCTGATTGGGAGACACACCAGCAGCACATTGGAGTGGTCAGCAGTAGAAGCACTACATAATAAATGTGTTGCATATGTCTTTGGAGTATGCAGTGCATTGGTAAACAAAGCATTGCATACCCCTCTGGCACTCAAAGGATTCTAAAAAATGTTTGTGAATTAAAAAAATAATTAACCCATTGCACAGCTTGCATACCCCACTGGTTAATCAGCCACAAAATAACACCAAAAAAATAAAATCAACACTTACATGCAATTTTGATGTCCAGTGGGGTCTTCTTCAGCCAGGTCTTCTTCTTCAGTTCTTCTTCTCTAAGCTTCAATATTCTTTTTTTCATCTGTCACCATCTTCTTTCTTCTTCTTCATCTATTATCTTCATCTTTTCTCCAACTTCATCTGTCATCGCCATCTTCTTTCTTCATCTGTGTTCCTCTTCATTTTTCTTCCTTAAAGGAATAGTAATGTTTCAAAATAAAAGAAGCTCCAATTAATCTTCATAGTATATGGGCCATGGAGAGTGTTATTTCAATACTGTCAGAGTTGTAGTTCAAGAGTAATTGAATTATAAAGTATCCCCCTCCTGGCCCTTTTACCTAGAGTAAGCCACCTCCCCTCAGATGTGGAATCTGGTCTTAAGACCAGACAGCTCACAGCAAGGGACAATCTTCTTACTGTTAGAACAATGAAAACCCTGACGCCCTTGACAGTTTTTTCCCTTATGCTAAGTGAAGATTGTCCCTCTCTACAAGCCATCTGGACATCACTTTTCTGTTCTGAGGAAGGCAGTGTTACATCAGTAAAAGGGGCAGGAGGGGGATACTTTATCATTCAATTACTCTTGAACTACAATTCTGACAATATTGAAATAACACTCTCCATGGCCCAAATACTGAAAAGATTAATTGGAGCTGCTTTTATTTTGAAACATTACTATCCCTTTAAATTTACTGTTTAACCTATTTAAAAAAAAATATATATATTTTTTTATCTATTAAATTAAATCTATCAGTAACATAAGCTGCCACTGCTACTACAAGCAGAGGCAGGAAACAATATCAAAAATCCCCCCTCCTCACACCTTTCGGGCTGTTGCCCGGTGCGCACTCAGGGGAATTTGAATAAGCACTGCCTTTTATATGGTCAGTCCCTGTTCAAATCAATTCTGCCGTTCCCATTGGCTGTGATGTGGGGTTATGCAGGGCATGAAACGTGCCATGTAGTAGCCCCACTCTCCAGCCAATCTGCTTCTAGTGTGTTGAGTCATCCCTCCAGTTAGAAACTGATTGGCTAGGGGGTGTGATGACTGCAGGGCACATTCCCTGCCCTGCTTAACCCCACATACCAGCCAATGGGAGCATGGGAGGCAATTTGTACTTGGACTGGCCATATAAAAGGCAGTCCCTGTTCAAATTTCCCTCATTTGGCATCGGGCAACGGACCGAAAGGTAAGAAGAAGAGTAGTTAGTTGCTGGTTTCTCCTGCTGCTAAGGCAGCATATGTTTACTGATAGATTTATTTTCATAATTTTTTTATTTTTTTACTTGGTCAACCCTGGATTACAAGAAGAAGAATGAAGAGGAGCACAAATTAAGATATAAGATAAAGATGGCAGATGAAGATGGAGAGGACAGATGAAGATGGAGATTGCAGGTGAAGAAGAGGATGACTGATGAAGAAGAAGTGAGAAGAAGTGGATAGACGCTTACAGAAGAAGAATGGAAGAAGACAAGGGTGCAGAAGACCCCGCTGGACATCAGGATGGCAGATAGGTGTTCCTACTGTGGGTGATAGGACGTTTTTAGGGTTACTATTGGTATACTTTATTGTTAATGATAGGGGTAGTGTAGGACCAATGGGTGGGTTAATGTTTGGAAGGGTGACCGTGTTTGCAGCTCATTAGCTGGTTTCCTTTGATCTTCCCATTTCTCATGCTATTTAGCATTAGTTATGGGACTGAATAAACAAGTTAGGTTCTGTGTCCCAACGCTCGTCTTGGTTCCTGTTTGAAGAGCAATTGCATTCTGATGGTAACACTGTATGGGTACCATTCTGTGTTAATTTTTGCCCTACCGACAGTTTTAATGGTGGGAATAGGATCGAGCCCAGAGAGAGTGCTTGGGGGTTAAACATGGAAATGCAATGTCTCACAGAGCAATACATTTTCAGTTACTCATGCCACAGAGAAAAAAAATCTATTCTGAAATATTTTTTTGTGACTCAGTATATGCTCAATAAGAATAAAAGAGCAAATGTAACACATCATACAAATATAGAAGGAAAAGTGGCAGTTTCCGCAAAGCTGAGCTATTTGTATTCAATGACAGTAATTATACTGTACTATGGTAACACTGAAGTCCAGTCACTCTGACAATCTGCCTGTTTTGGGCAATGTATGGCCCTCCAGTTGATGCCACACTACAACTCCCATCATTCCCCCACCAACCATTGGCTGGCTGGGAATGATGAAAATTGTACTTCCCTAGCTATAACAGTTATAGAGCTGGGTTCAATTTCAGGTGATACATTTAAAGGGGAAGTAAACATTTATATATGTGTGCATATTTATACACATACACAAACACATCCTTTCAAATGGAACATGGCATTGCCTGTGTAATCACACACACACACACACACACACACACACACACACACACACACACACACACACACACACACACACTTCCTCAATACATACACACACATGCGCTTCATCAACATACAAAAACAAACAGGCATATCTGTTCAACATAGAAACATTTGGGCAATTCATTCATCTTATTGTATTTTGTCAGTGCTTTGGTAACCTTACTGCCTGAATTGTACCACATCTTTGTTGTTTAGTTTAAATTAGGTTTTTTGAGTCATGATCAGGAAGTGCAATGTAACACAGTATCCAAGAGGGTCCATACATAGTCCACATAGATGAAAGCAGGACATTTGCATTGGTGTCAACCCCGAGCGGGACCCATTAAAAAAACTTTAAAATAACTACAAGTAACAAACAACCGCTCATTCAAGGAAGGAAGGAAGGAAAGAAAGAAAGAAATAAAGAAAGAAAGAAACAGAAAAGAGATGAAGAGAGGAGGGAGAAAAGGAAAATGTAATCGTCTGTGTTTTTAATATGTTTAAAGCTTTTCAATATTAATAAAAGTTAAGTTTTATACCTATATAACAATTGCCTATCAGGATCCTTCACATCAAGGTAGTTCTGATTACAGATAGTATATATTATATTTATTAAAGTAGTTTTTCTTTTCTTTTTTTTCTTCTAAATAAAATTACTAAGCTACTTATGCCAAACATTTTCCTCAGTATGCTTCTTATACCAAGGGGAAGGGGGTTTGGGAATGTATGGGAGTTTCATGGTGTTCTCTTCCTTTGTGGCCTAGATACAATTTACCCCGTCTGCAAAAAAAACCCCCGGTATGCTATGAAGAAATACTGGCAGAAAAACAATTAATATTGTTTGTAAAAATGTGTTTCAAGTGATGTATAGCTAACCCTTTGAATGCCAGAGGGGTGCACAATGAATTGTGGAGCAATGTGTTGCATACCTCTCTGGCACACAAAGGGTTTAAACTGTTCCGGCATTCCAATAAGTAAACAATATTTGTGTAAAAAAAAGGCCCAATCCATGTCGCACAAATATATCAAATAAACCCAATAGACAATATAAATTTTCAATGCCATATACAAAATATCCTACTGCAGTTACAGTGTTAAAGATGCTGCCGCCTTTGCCGCTGGCCAACCCACCTTGATACCTTTCGGACTGTTGCCCGAGCGTCTCTGTGAAAAAAATCTAACAGACACTGGCTTTTATATGGTCAGTCTCTGTT
Source organism: Rhinophrynus dorsalis (assembly GCA_037306005.1). NCBI lineage: Eukaryota > Metazoa > Chordata > Amphibia > Anura > Rhinophrynidae > Rhinophrynus > Rhinophrynus dorsalis. The sequence goes on along the minus strand of CM074719.1, from coordinate 539,408,129 downwards.
AAAAAATGGTTTCCAGCCTACCACTGGCTGGGATGTGTGCATAGGCTGTAAACCATTTGCAACAGAGGCTGGCCATATAAAAGCCAGTCTCTGTTCAATTTTTGTCACAGAGACATTCGGGCAATGGCCCAAAATGTACCATGTGGAGGTGGGATTTTTGGCATACAATACAGCCACCACCAGCGACATCGGCTGAGAGATTGCAGCATCTTTAACACTGTAACTGTAGGATATTTTGTATTTGGGATGGAAAACTGGGATTGCCTTTGGGGTCTATTTTATATATTTATGTGACATGGATTGGGCCTTTTTTCACATTGGGCACACAAATATTGTTTAATAATTGGAATTCTGGAACAGTTTAAACCCGTTGTGAACTTCCACAGTACTCAAATGCATCACTTGAAACATATTTTGCAAACATATTATTGTAAACTTTATTTTCTTTTACAGGATAATCTGGTCGCAACAGAAGATCAGAAGATAAGAAGAGACAGAAGATAAAGAGAAAGAAGAAGAAGGAAGATAGAAGATGACAGAGGAAGATGGACAGTGGATGACAGTTAAGTGTTACACAGATCTGGGTGTTAGGCTAATGATAGTGCTAGTATTGTTGTTTGTCACTGTTAGGGGTATTGTAGGGTTAATGTTTGGGAGGGTGACTGTGTGTTTGAGCTTACTCTCAGTGCTTGACAGTGTGTCAAACACCGAACGTTACCCATTTTCATTTGATGTTCCCATTACTCACGCTATTTACCGTGAGTTTTGGGAACCTAAAACACACAACGGTGTTTGGCCACAAGTCAGGTTCTGTCACCCAATGTTCATTGTGGTTTAGTTGGTAGGACAATTGAATGGCTTCGGTGACACATTTTGTGTATGGGCCGTTAGCCATTTTTACCCTACTGACTGTTTTAGCGGGGTGATTTGAATCAAGGCCTGTATCTTCACTCTGTCAGTCTCATTGTGTAAATCTATGTATGTGTACAAACAAATCACAGTGGAAAGGTGTGTAACTTTACTTCATCTACCTATACATCCTATATGGTAGGTGTTCCAGATTAGCTTAAACTCTTAACAGTGGTGGAGTGGGTGCTGGTATACACAAAGTGCTCATGAGTACAAGAGCGCATATTCAATATACTGTCAAAGAAGATGAATGGAAGATTCATTATAAAAATATTTTTTTTTATTTAGAAAGTGCTTTACCAGAAAGAATACATTGAGATTTCTGTTGTTTGCAAGTATGCCCTGGACAACATTTACAATAGACAGTTACACATTTATACACAAATAGAAACTAATTCATTAAATAAAAATAACACATTCACTTTTTACAGTCTCCAAATATTCTATATCTGGACTGATTTATTTCAATCATGCAATCAGATGTGAAAATAGACTCTTATTTTCTGCCTGGAATCCATGTCTTTTTTAAGAAATAGGTCTTCTATTTTTATATTTCCTTTGGGAACTCTGAAATATGTGTGATTTGCAAGAGTCCAAAATGTGATTTATGCAGTCTTTTAGGCTGATATACTAAGAAGCACTGGAATAAATCTTGCAAAATCCAACTTCACTATAGGGGACACAAAAAAATGTCTGTAGATTTAATGGGGCATTTAAGCTCTTGAATGCTATAGGTTAGCAACGCATTGCGAAGCATGCAAGGGGTTAAATGCCCCATTAAGTTATTGGTAATTTGGGGGAATTTGTATTTCTCCACTCTACGATGCAGATGGTTTGCTCCAGAATGATTCCATTCTTATTAATCGACCAGCCTCACTGTCCTTTTAATTCTTCTTGCTAAGGCAATTCAAACATTGGGGTTATGCACTAAGGCATTATAAGGAGGTGATAAATCAGAGATAACTTCTCCAGTGATATCACTTCTCAAGTTCCTATGTTATTCTACAGAGCTTATGCACTAAAATCTCCAAAGACAGAGAAATCTTAGTGCATTGGAACCAAAGAAGAGCATATGGTTTGTAGAAGTCATCTCCAAGTTATCACCTCTTTATCACACCTTAGTGCCATACCTCCCAACCTTTCAAACTGCCAAAGATGGACACTTTTGTTTTAGGTGGTGTTGTAGGGGTGTCGCTGGTATGCGGGGCATTGCCAAGAATTTTCAGATTATTTCATAACCTATTGACACCTCTTTGTGTAACTGAATACATGATATATATCAAAGTATTTTATTTCCACAAAGTAATTTATAAACACATATACTGAAGTTTAAATAAACATCAATGTGAATTTTATTGCTGTGGAGCAATGTGATACACTTATATATACTCCACACGGTCTGATCTCCTGAAAAGGATACCAGAGTGGAAAGAAGGACAGAGGCATTTGGGTTTAAAAGAGGGAATATCACTCCTAAAGATGGACACTTGGGAGGTATGTGTTGCATCTCCCCCCTTTTCTTACGCACCAAATAGGATATGTACTTCAACTGTTCAGTTTATACAAAAAGGGAAGGTTTTCTCTGGAAATTCTCTAAAGTGTTTGTTTAACTTGGAAGATTTATGGCAGTTATTTTGAGGTTGCTATACAATGAAAGAGATTTGGAAAGAAAACTCATGCTTAGGGACGATCAGAACATCTAAATTCCTACTTGAGGTAATTTCCACAGAAAAAGGGCTATGGCTAGGCTGACCAGACCTCACCTTTAACCAGGGACACATAGGAAATAGACATATTCCAGGACTGCACTGAAATTAAAGCAGCCCTGCAGTATGACATTTTCATATGTGTCCCCGGTTAAAGGTGAGGTCTGGTCACCCTAACTATGGCCCATGTGTTTAGAAACAAACTTGAGTTATTCTGGAGAAAACCAACTGCACCATAGGGAAAAAATAAAAATTCCTAAATTTCCATGCACTCGAATAGAGATTTTTTAAACCTTTGAATGTTAAAGATGTCTCCAATGCATTGCTTTGAATTTTCACTTGTACCCTGAGGTGCAGTTGGTTTACTCCAGAATATCTCCAGCTTTTATAAATATGGGCCTATATTCATATTTCCTTGGCAATTCTCATGAGGAGGAAATCCCAGCAGAACTTATATATGAGAGGTGCAAAATCTACTGTTGAGCTGTTCTTGTGTTCAAGTTCTGTATTCCTGCTCAGAGTTCTGACATTCCCACACTGTATTTATGATATTTTAGCCATGATGTTACAAGCATGCATATGCACATTATCACATATCCACACCAATGAGAAAGAGATAAGAGGAAAGAGGGAAGTAGAAGGCCCTGTTTCCTGTTGATTTTTTTCCCAGTGAGGCATAATGCATATCCTATATAATAATTCGCTAAGTTGTGTGTAACGCCCGACATGCGCAGTAGACACTGCTGCACGTGCGGCAGTCCTGCACAGTACAGACTGCCCGTGCCGCGGCTGACACAGAGATGGGAGCTCCGAAGGAGCGTCCAGCTCTGTATCAGCAGTGGCGCGGGCAGTCTCTGCCGCGCGTGACTGCCCCGCGACCGGCTGCCAGAGGCACTGTGGCCCGTGTAACGGGCTCTTCAACTAGTTCTTTATATTTATTAGAAATTGCTTAGCTTGAGAAAGCAACATTATATTTGATTATTTTGCTGTTAAGAATTAAAATTTGATATCTTTATGGCTGCTTGGCTTGCCTGCTCCTGATGGCAATAAAAATGGTGACTTTTCAGATTCAAAAATCACATGAAAAGGTAAGAGTCTGTTTTATGAAGATCTGTACTATGACCCAACATTTGTTTTTCCACAGCATTAAGCTATAAACTAAAAGGGAATTATTCAAGATTAATATGCCTTCTCCGGCAATATCGAACTGGTAGAACTCAGATTCTGAAATGAGCGCAGGGCAGCTCCCTAACTGGGAGAACTTTTCTTGAAAGTGTATACGGAAGGTGGTGTAAGGGTGAAGGTGTGTATGTGGGGGAGTTGTCTATTTTCTTAAGACCATGATAAATGCTGGCAGTTTTTTCAAACTGAAGCAGTCAGGAGCCTGTCATATAGCACAGACTGGATGCCAGTAGATCTCCCTCTTCCTCTGGTGATCTGGTGCACGTCTTAGTACATTGGGTATTAGATCCATAAATAAAATACTTCAAATACATGGATGGGTTAAAACCGACAACGGTTTTATTGATTAAACACAAACTCTATTAATACTTCTATCTACTTTATTAACATCTTTTAGCCTTGCCAGGTATTATTCTCATGGTGCCAGAGCATGACCATTCCCATTCCTAATTCCATGCTTGAAACCACCATTGTCTTAAAATACCACCTCATACCTCATTAGCTGGTCCTTCTGCAGCTCAGTGGGTACATTCCTCAATCCACGACCTTAGTCTGGGGGCCCACTTTCTTTAAACCACTGGCGTCCACATAGTTAACTTACCCAATGTCCCAATTGATCTGTAACAATCTTTTAATCCTGGCAAGGCCCAAAATGCCATTTGGCCTGCTGCCTACACCTAAGCCATGGGCTGAACCCCACCCTTCAAAAGCAGTGCCTGCTCCACCGCAGCCAACAATTCCAAGTTAAAGAAATCTAACCCTGTCTCATTAGGTCAAACCCCATCTACCTGGAGCAATTCCAACCCTTCTTCCTCAAAAACTCTGTGCAAACTGCTAATCCCCCACTTTGCACCACATACTTGGTTATGTGTCTGTTCTTGGGTCTATTAAGCCTTATTCTGCTCTTGTTCAGTGCTTTTTGATCCTTGACACACCTCCAGTACCGTCACTGTATGATTTCTGTCCGTATTAACACCAATCCTTGTAATCGCAAAGCTAGGTTGGTCATATATTCCTTCATAATCTCCCCAGCCTCCAGACTGAAAGTGTGACAAGGTCACCCACCCCACCCCAGGTGTAATACTAGTATGTGCGGATCTCCACCCCGCTCTTAAGTCTCATACCCAATCACCTCCCAAAGCTGTGACCACCTCATGCCCTTCATACCACACCAGGAAACTTTGGCCACCGATTGATCAAGTGACATCTGTATTCCAGTTTAACAATGTACTAAATTTCTGGTTAGCCCTCTGTCCCACCATTCATGCCAACTTTACCGCGCACCATTCAGATTTGAAGATTGCCCCAAAGCACACCGAACTGGGTCGCATCCGTGTAAAGATGTGAGGTCAGTGTTCATTGTGGACTGTACCTGCCAAATAGCTTTCCCATTAAAGTCCTCAGAGAAATTGTTACAAACCTTCCAATAAACCTTAATTGGTGCTGCTATTCGAATATAGTGCCGAGATCACATAACCCCAGCTGTTGCCTGCACCAATATCCTGTTGAAAACTCACCCCATAGTTATTATCCTGAAAGCAAAAGTCAGTTTCCCTAACAGGGACTGCAATTGTTCAAGTGTCACCTTCTTGACCCTCTTTGCCAATACCACCAAAGTGATGTGCCACCCACTGCAATGTTCTTAAGAGCCTTGCATAAACATTCTTACACCCCCCAGTCCAATGCACAAGAAGTCATGTTGATGTGCAAAGTGGAATCACACCCCAATTCCCTCCTCACTACCCACTCCAAGAAGATATTGAAAGTTTCTAATAGTGCACATGAGATTGAACATCCCATGGGCAGGCAAAGATTCACAGTACCTTTCCGGTGATTTACATACCAATAAATGATGGCAATCTGGATGTACTGGCAAAATAAGAAAAACTGATTGCCTGCCCTGACGATCATACCATATACCTTGTACAAATCCTTTTCAATTCTGTTGTTTACCTACTCCCCAAATGGGAATGACAAGTAGAGTATGATCCAATATTTGCCTGGTTCTCTTTTTTTGAATGACCCCCAAACTCTTAGATTTCCCCAATTAAGGCACTCGGGAAGGACCCATCATATCTCCATCTCCTCCTCCTTTTTAATTTCTCCCTCAACACCTGAGGGAAAGGTATAGCAGATCTTAAGTTACCCACTTCTTGTACCCCTTTGCACTACTGAAATAGAATCCGAAATCCCTCCCTGAACCCTTCTTCCAACACCCTCACCGCTTCCTTATCCTTGTAAGCCTCTAGCCAGGGTTGAATCCTTTCTATATGCACTGGCTTCTTCCCCTTTGCCTCCCACTTCTGCTCCTTTAACCCTTCCTTTGCATCTGGATCCCGGATGGTTGCTTCCAAACCCTGAACATTCATGTTGAAATTTACATGACTCTCCCCACTTTCAGTGTCTTTTATTAAACTGCCAGGAATAATTTACCTTTCTGAAAAGACAAATGGCCACCCTGAATGTTGGCAGGCCTTGTCATGATGGAGAGCTATAGACCGATATGCATTTGGTCCCACGCCATTGTTTGCCTCACTGCCATCCTCTGGCAAAATTCTTTGTCATATCCACCATGACAGGCTTCCATATAGCTGACACATGTTCCATATCATGTCTTGGTAACTGAACAATACCGAACACTTTTATGGATAATGCTCACCTATCACAATGGACAATATTGTAAATCCCTTACCCAATTTCCAAAGACTTTTTTTTTCTATACCTCTTCTTCTTCTCTTCTTTATTCAACATCCTTCTCTTCCTTTTCCCGAGGAGCTTCCTCCAAAGGATGCAAAGTATAGATTTCCAGGAATTCACTCCTCCAAATCTTCTCCTTCACATCCTGTTTTAAATGTAGTCGTAGCGGCCCTTACCAGCACAGATTTGTGGCCCTTTATGCCACATCTGGCATTCCTGACAGCCCAGCCACCATCTGCAATTCAAAACTCAGCCGTGCTCCCTACAGATATAGCCTACAGGTACCACTGGTGTGCTAGCGCCGGCTACTATCCCTCACCCAGTGTTTATTCCTAATCCCCCAGCAGGGGATGAAATTATGCCACTTCCTAATTGCATCCACCTTTTCCGTTTTCCCTGCCAGCTGCTTCCCTGCTCTTGTTAAATCTGCTGTTTGACAGCCCCCCACTCTGATATACCCACAATACCTCCTCCCAATTCCAACCCAATCATCGCCTCCAACCTGCCTATGAACTCTGATTGTGGCCCAAATCCTCCACCCCTTATAGGCTCTCCCATAGGCTCAGGTTCTTAATGTGACTCCCCCAGCTTCCCTCTGCTCCAACGATTGCCCCCCAAGAGCCCTATCATTCATGACCCCCAGTTGGTGTTGTATGCTACTAAATAAGTCAGACTACCCCTCTGCCTTCCTGCTTATTATGTGCTGTCCCGTACCTGATGGCAGTTTCTCCTGCCCCAGAGGTGCCACGTGTAATCCAAGACGTACTCCTCATTCACTGTTCCTGATGAGCACTGGGATCTCCGCTCCAGCCTCTTGAACCACCTAACAACTATCCTGAAATTGACTGGAGAAATATGACTTCAAGCACAGCTTTGGAAAATTATTTTTTAAATATGATTAATAACAATTTTATGTCCCAATTAGTAGAGAAGCCAACTAGAAGAAAGGCCTGTAAAGGAACATTTAGGCAGTAGTGACCACAATATGGTATCCTTTGAAATTTGTTATGAGAACCCAAAATATTCAGCTTAAAAAGGCTAATTTTACAAAGCTAAAAGCAGTATTAAAGCATATTCAGTGAGATGTAATCTTCAAAGATAAAAATGCACAAGGATCATGGAATTTGTTTAAAATGCTCTTTAGACAAATATACTTGTCAATACATATCATTAGGGAATAATCACAAGAGGAGCAAATTAAGACCAATGTGGCTTAATAATGAGGTTTGCAAAGAAATGAGAAATAAGAAGCAGGCTCTTAAAGTGTTTAGATCAGATGGATCAGATGCATCATTTAAAAAAAATATATAGAATGTAAAAAAATCTGTAAAAAAAGCAATTAGGCTAAGACTGAAAATGAGAGAAGTATTGCAAAAGAGCAAGAACAATCCTAAACAATTATACAAATGTAAGGTGGTACCTGAAATTGTGGGAGGAGCTGGAGGACTACTTAAACCCTCCAGCCCTCTTCCACTACCCCTTTTGTGGGTCCGTCTCGTCAGACTGTCATCATGTGAGTAACTGCATCCGGCGCACCTGGCAGTACTCGTTCAAAATGTAGGTCCCATTATCTATATTACTATTTACAAGGCATCGCGCAACTTCAGATTCTTCGTAACAGTAGGGCCAAAACACCCTTGTCACTAACGCTACGTTTTTTAGATCCCGGTACAATTCGGAGGCAATGTCACTTCCAAGTGACACAGACTCCCATTGTGCTCTCTGTGGCACAACTCCTCAGAAGACAGGTATGCTGTAGTGGCTCCAATCACTGAGATTCCGCCCCTAGATGAAGGCACGATATCTCATTAATCCATAATATATTTACATTTTCCCAAAGCTTCTGTTCCAAGGAAAAGAGGGCATCAGCAGATTGAGTGCGGCTGATATCACTACCCAAGGGACAAGCGCCGATGTCCAGGGCCATTACTTGATACCTATTGCCGCTTAAAACCTCTATGATCCTTCTTGCTTCCTCCAAAACTAATCTCCACTTAGCTCTTACTGCACCGTACGGTGCACAAGGGACTGACAAGGGACTGACAGCGCAGGCGCACGGACGTCACTGTGAAGAGACGTCCGTGCTTCCTGCTCCTGTAAAACGCCGATATCTGAAGAACCGGGTAAGATTTCTGGCAACTAGCGCTACTAAGCAGCTAGTCGCCAGGTGAGCAGTAAGTGGACATGAAGTTATTGCGGGGTGAAAGTTCCCCTTTAACCTCAGCAGTCCAGGCTATCCAACTTAGAAACTAACTACACCAACATTACCAACCCACAGCTGTTGGCCCCTTCTATAGAAAATACAGGTAATAATACATTTCCACCCCGTGTCACTCCAGCATATATGATCCCGCAACATCTTCGTAGGGACATTCTGGAAGGAAAGGAGGTGAATCTGGTGGCTCTCCTCCTGGCCTCCCAGAACATTACTGAACACAAAACAGTTATCTGCGGTGAAGTTTCCATCACACTTAAATCCAAAGACCCCCGGTGGGTGCGCAAGTTGTCTATACCGGAGTTTGTTTTAGCATTCAGTATCTATCGGGATATCATTTGCACTTCATTTCCACACAGACGACAGGAATTAGACAATTATGTGTACGTGTTGGTCGATTTAGGCTACAAATATGGTGGCTCGGCTTTTTACGACTATCATAAGTCGTTTGCTGCTAAATCTGCTGCCGCCATGGCCTAATTTAACTACAATCTGGATTGGAGCCTTTTATACAATTAACTGTTCTGTAGACATTTCGCAGGAATCAAGATTCCAAACTGTAATTACTTCCAGTCCAATTCACATACCTCCCAACTATGCCCCAATATCAGCAGAACAGGCAACTCGGAGTTCCTACCTACCAGTAACAATCAGGCACCCACTTCCACTCCATCACAACCAACGAGGCCAACCAAAGACAAGTTGGGTTGAAACATACATTACATTGGGAATTCTCCCATTTGCAATAATTTCAATTCAAAAGGGTGCTTTTACAGCGCCTGCAAAATGCTTCACCTATGTATTCTTTGCCGTAAATCACACTCTAGGATCATTTGCCCTAGAAATGTTTATAGCAATAAATGACTAAGTTCTATAAACAAAAAAAAATTGCAGTCTCTTCTTTCTCTCCACCCAGATTCAGCTCTTACCAACTTCCTTATTACAGGTTTTTCAACTGGGTTCCAAACAGGCATCAATTCCTGCCAAGAGATGTCCTTAGAATGCTCCAACCTTAAATCCGCCAATTCAGCTCCTGAGTTAGTAGACGATCTCCTCAGTCACGAATTACTGAAAGGTTACTTCATAGGCCCATTTTCTTCTCCCCCATTTCCGGTTTGGAAGGTTAACCCTATAGGTGTCTCTACAAAAAAGTTCAATCCTCAAAAACACAGGTTGATCATTGATTTATCAGCTCCTCACGGTTCCACCCAACCCAGTATCAATTCCCTTATACCTTCAGTAGAAATGTCTATGGAATATAATAATAATAATAATAATAATTCTTTATTTTCATATAGCGCACACAGATTACGCAGCGCTTTACACTCATATTGGTTTCTGTGCCCATTGGAGCTCACAATCTAAATTCACCTATCAGTATGTTTTTTGGCGTGTGGGAGGAATCCGGAGTACCTGGAGGAAACCCACGCAAACACGGTGAGAACATACAAACTCATTGCAGATGTTGTCCTTGGTGGGATTTGAACCCAGGTGTTACGGTTCTTCTGACACTCAGACCAGGTAGTAAAGTAAAAACACAGTTTATTGAAATAGAATGATAAACAGTGCCCCTAGGGGCCAGTATTGGTAAGAACAATGCTGACAAATACAGACAAAGTATGGGTAATATAAACAGAGGGTAAATACAGCTAAAGGCTGTAGCAACCCCAAAGGGTTAACAGGAGCAACTGGTGAGGCTCAGGCTAGATTGGCCAACGCCCAGGAGAGATATCAGTCTCTGGAGAACAGTCTCTAGATGTAGAGCCAGGAACACAGGATCAGCACTGTATCACTCTCTAAGCAGAAGCAGGATGCACCCCTGTTGCTCTGAGCTGAGCCAGTACCACCACCGTGGGCTAGGAGGAATGCCACTGCCAAACCTGAAGTAACCAGAATAGGAACCGCCCAGACTGAGTAGTGAGTAACCCTGCGTGTGCCAAGGATAGTGTCACAAGCCCTTGGGATGCCACAGTAGATGATAGTTGCCCAAGCTACGAAGAGCCGATGCACAGAGCAGTGCAGATGGAACTGTACACTTTGAGAGAATGAGAGATGTGCCCGGGACACCCTTCCGGTGTCGCATAGAACCCTATAGCAAGAGCGAACAGACTACCGGCGCCAACCGGCGTGATCACGGTGCACCCCGAACACCGGACAAGCGGAGTTCTGCAAGGACTGGTATAGCGTCAAAAGGAGACTCAAAGTGTAACGGCTCAGAGAACCAACAGAAGCTTGGCAAGCTAAACAGGAGGCACGTAATCGGAGACTACAGGCACTGCAAGGGTTAATCTGGTACATTCAAAAGAGCGATGCTCAGCGAGTACAAGGCAGGCAACCTCAGCTACAGCTGAATGAGCGAGAGAGGAACAGAGAAACAGTTCAGAATGTCGCCAGCGCGACCGGAGGACACTGGAGCAGCAACCGGACAGGAGCGATAACCGGATGACACAGCAGCAGGAACACCGCCGGAGAGCGGATCAATCACGGAGCATGATCAGTAGCCAGAACCGGGTCGAATCACGGAGCAGGGTCGTCAGCCAGAGCCGGGTCAGATCACGGAGCAGGGTCTTCAGCCAGAGCCGGGTCAGATCACAGTGCAGGGTCGTCAGCCAGAGCCGGGTCAAATCACGGAGCAAGGTCGTCAGCCAGAACCGGGTCAAATCACGGAGCAGGAACAGGAGAAGAGTCAGACTAGCCGGGTCGGTACACAGGAGACACTGGAAATCAGCAACAAGGCGCAGCAACAGGAACACCACGAAAGAGCAACTGACAAGTGCCCAAACCCCAGCATATAAAGGCACATCCTGGGCGGGCCAATCAGACTCCTCCAATGCAAAGGTACACAATCAGAGATTGACAGGGAATCACGGGGCCGTGATAGTACCCCCCTCTCAAAGACCCCCTCCCCTGCCAGAGGGTCTAGGTTTAAGAGGATATTTAGAATGAAAGCTGCGCATCAGTTGTGGAGCATGTAGATCCTTATGATCAACCCAAGAGCGCTCCTCAGGCCCATAGCCTTTCCAGTGGACCAAATATTGCAACTTGCATCTAAATCTCCTGGAGTCAATAATGCTCTGAATTTCATACTCCTCTTGGCCTTGTACATCCACCGGCCCAGGAACCACCGGAGTGGTAGTATAACGGTTGCAAACCAAGGGCTTAAGAAGAGACACATGAAACACATTATGAATACGCATAGTCCTAGGGAGCTCCAATGCGTATGCCACGGGGTTGACCTTGCGAATAATCTTAAAGGGCCCAATGAACTGGGGAGCCAGTTTGTTCGAAGGCACTTGCAGGTTAAGATTCCTGGAGGAAAGCCATACCCTGTCCCCTATCTGGTAGGAGACCGCTGGTAGCCATCTGCGATTAGCCTGCCGCTGATGTCTCAGGAAGGACTGACTGAGGGACCGTTGTACCTGTGCCCAAGTGGAGCGGAGCTGCTCCATGTGCTCATCCAGAGCCGGAATCTGTTGGGACTGAAATGAGTCTGGGAGTAGACAGGGTTGGAACCCATAATTAACCAGGAACGGAGAACTCCCAGACGATGAATTAACCGCACAGTTCCTGGCGAACTCCGCCCATGGCAACAGTTATCATGATGATCAGTCACGAAGCAGCGCAAGAACTGCTCAAGTCCCTGATTGGCATGCTCAGCGGCCCCATTGGTCTGGGGATGGTAGGCAGAGGAAATTGACAATTGAATGCCCATCTGGCCACAGAATGCCCTCCAGAATCTAGACACGAATTGGCTTCCCCGATCCGACACTATCACTCTGGGAACCCCGTGCAAGCGGAATACCTCCCTGGCAAAAATCACTGCCAATTCCTGGGCCGAAGGGAGGCCAGAGAGGGGCACGAAATGAGCCATTTTAGAGAACCTATCTACCACCATCAGGATCAACGTGTAGCCCTTAGATAAAGGCAGCTCTCCCAAGAAATCAATAGAAATATGGGACCAGGGACGGTCACCATTGGGTACTGGTTGGAGTAACCCCACGGGGAGATGTCTGGGAGTTTTAGCACGGGCACAGGTGGCACAGGCAGCGGTAAATGCGGAGCAGTCCGCTCTCAGGGAAGGCCACCAGAATGTTCGTGACAATGACCAAACCAACTGATCCCTGCCAATGTGCCCGGCTGCCTTAGATGAGTGATAGGTCTCGAGTAACTGGGTACGAAAAGGTTCGTCCACAAAACACCTGCCAGCTGGGGTTTCGGGAGGTGCCCGTGCTTGTGAAGCCATGATTTGCTCCCCCAGTGGCGAAGTGATGTTGGTACGAATAGTAGCCAGAATCTTATCTGGCTGAATTATAGGCACCGGGGCTTCATCCCTCTCAATGTCTGTGCAGAATTGTCTGGAAAGAGCATCTGCCCTAATATTTTTGGACCCCGGCAAGTAGGAGACTATGAAATTAAATCTAGACAAGAAGAGAGCCCAACGAGCCTGGTGAGAAGACAGCCTTTTGGCCTCAGACAAGTAAATCAGATTTTTATGGTCAGTGAGGATTAAGACTGGGGTCCTAGTGCCCTCCAGGAGATGTCGCCATTCTTTCAAAGCCAAGATGATAGCCAACAATTCCCTATCACCAATTTCATAATTGCTTTGGGCACTAGAAAGCTTCTTGGAAAAAAATCCGCACAGCCTCAGATTACCTCCCTCCCTGGGTTGTTGGGAGAGAACTGCCCCTACCCCAACCTCGGAGGCATCGACTTCTAGGGTAAAAGGCAGGGTAGGATTAGGATGGCACAGAATAGGGGCAGATGCGAATGCCTGCTTGAGGGTCTCAAAGGCCAGTTCAGCTGCCTCAGACCATTGAGAGGGATTTGAGCCCTTATGCGTCAGGTCAGAGAGAGGTTTAGTAATGGTAGAAAAGTTCTGAATAAATTTTCTGTAATAGTTGGCAAAGCCCAGGAATCTTTGGATAGCTTTTAACCCCTTGGGTCGTGGCCATTTAAGAACTGCAGCCAACTTTTCTTGGTCCATAGCTATGCCAACCTTGGATATAACGAAACCCAAAAAGGGTACCTGAGAACAGTGAAATTCACACTTTTCTAGTTTACAGAACAATTTGTTCTTGCGCAAACGAAGCAATACCTCAGAAACATCCTGGATATGCTGGGTTAAATTAGCTGAGTGAATCAAAATATCTTCCAGATATACCACTACACAAGACTGTAACATATCGCGGAAAATATCGTTGATGAATTCCTGAAATACGGCAGGTGCATTACATAATCCGAATGGCATAACTAAATATTCGTAGTGCCCTGACCTTGTATTGAAGGCTGTCTTCCACTCATCACCGGCCCTTATTCTTATTAAATTGTAGGCGGCTCGTAAATCAAGTTTTGTGAAAATAGAGGAGCCTTTCAGCCTATCAAATAACTCTGTGATGAGCGGAATGGGGTACGCATTTTTGGACATGATCTTATTGAGTCCACGGTAGTCAATACAAGGTCGCAATTCGCCATTTTTCTTTTTTACAAAAAAGAACCCTGCACCTGCCGGAGAGGATGATTTGCGAATAATCCCTCATTTGAGAGCATCCTCAATATATTCCTCAATTGCCTTAGTCTCATCACAGGACAATGGGTACGTCCTACCCCTCGGTGGCACCATTCCCGGGGGGCAAATCAATAGCGCAGTCATATGGCTGATGCTGCGGCAGAGAGCTAGCCTCCCCTTTACTGAAAACGTCACTGAACTTGCTGTATTCAGCTGGCACAGAAGGGGAGGTACACATAATCTTAACTGGACGAAATAGACAGTGACTAGTGCAGTATTCTGACCATGACTTGACTTCACATGTCTGCCAGTCAAACTGGGGATTGTGCAATGTCAACCAAGGGAACCCCAGAATGACTGCATGATGGGGTGAGTGTATAATCTGGAAACGAACCTCCTCCTTGTGGAGGGCCCCCACTGCCATAGTAAGGAGAATAGTCTCCATAGTGATAAGTGCTGGTTCAAGAGGTCTGCCATCAATAGCCTCAATGGCTAGCGGAGTATTTCTTTTAGACAGAGGAATATTATGCCTTTCAGCAAATGCCTGGTCCATGAAATAGCCAGCTGCGCCAGAATCTACCAGGGCTAGTACCTCCACAGCTTGGTCGCCTAGGAGAAAACTCACAGGTATAGTGGGTTTCATGGAGCAAGGATCTGAGGACGACTGTACACCACCTAGGGCCTGTCCCCCAAGGTACCCTAGGTGCGTGCGTTTCCCAGCCGCACCGGACATGTGCGTAATAAATGCCCACCTTTGCCACAATACAGGCATAATCCCTGTCTTCTGCGATATGCCCTCTCCTCCTTGGTCAATCTAGTGAAACCAATTTGCATAGGTTCCCCAGTATCAGGTACACGGTCAGGAGGAATGGGAGGAGAGGGTGGGTTAAACAATTTCTCATGCCCATGGGTTTTGGAACTCGCCCTTTTTGCCAAGCGCCTCTCGCGCATGCGAGTATCAATGAGTATCACATAATCGATGAACTCATCCAAATCGGTAGGTACCTCCCTGGCAGCTATTTCATCTTTGATAGCATCCGAAAGCCCTTGGGCAAATGCTGTCAGGAGTGCCTCATTATTCCATGCCACCTCTGCAGCTAGAATCCGAAATTCTATAGCATAGTCAGCCACAGTATGATCGCCCATCTGAATTGTCAACAGTTTTTTGGCCGCAGAGGTAGCTCGCCCAGGTGTCTCAAACACTCTACAGAACTGTTTAATAAATTCTTTAAAGCACAACGTGCAAGGTTTAGCCTGTTCCCATAAAAGATTGGCCCATACCAGAGCTTTGCCAGTCAAAAGGGATACCATTAACCCCACCTTGCTACGGTCATTCGGGAAGGCATGGGGTGTGAGTTCTAGGAATATCTCTAGCTGGTTAAGGAAACCCCTGCACAGTGTGGGTTCGCCATCATATCTTAGCGGTAACGGCGCCGCCGCCGTTAAACATCTCGGGGGAGCCAAGCATTGCCCAGTATTATTATCCGGTGTCATAACTGGGGGGACCACCGTATTTTGATTTGGTTTCTCAAGATGTACCGTCCGTTCAAGCAAGGTCTGCATGGCCAATGCCAACTGATCTAAGCGTTGCTCGTGAACATCCATCCTCCAGTGGAGGTTCTGTGTATTACTGTCACTTTTCCTGTCTGAGGTCATGGCCCTTTCGTACTGTTACGGTTTTTCTGACACTCAGACCAGGTAGTAAAGTAAAAACACAGTTTATTGAAATAGAATGATAAACAGTGCCCCTAGGGGCCAGTATTGGTAAGAACAATGCTGACAAATACAGACAAAGTATGGGTAATATAAACAGAGGGTAAATACAGCTAAAGGCTGTAGCAACCCCAAAGGGTTAACAGGAGCAACTGGTGAGGCACAGGCTAGATTGGCCAACGCCCAGGAGAGATATCAGTCTCTGGAGAACAGTCTCTAGATGTAGAGCCAGGAACACAGGATCAGCACTGTATCACTCTCTAAGCAGAAGCAGGATGCACCCCTGTTGCTCTGAGCTGAGCCAGTACCACCACCGTGGGCTAGGAGGAATGCCACTGCCAAACCTGAAGTAACCAGAATAGGAACCGCCCAGACTGAGTAGTGAGTAACCCTGCGTGTGCCAAGGATAGTGTCACAAGCCCTTGGGATGCCACAGTAGATGATAGTTGCCCAAGCTACGAAGAGCCGATGCACAGAGCAGTGCAGATGGAACTGTACACTTTGAGAGAATGAGAGACGTGCCCGGGACACCCTTCCGGTGTCGCACAGAATCCTATAGCAAGAGCGAACAGACTACCGGTGCCAACCGGCGTGATCACGGTGCACCCCGAACACCGGACAAGCGGAGCTCTGCAAGGACTGGTATAGCATCAAAAGGAGACTCAAAGTGTAACGGCTCAGAGAACCAACATTAGCTTGGCAAGCTAAACAGGAGGCACGTAATCGGAGACTACAGGCACTGCAAGGGTTAATCTGGTACATTCAAAAGAGCGATGCTCAGCGAGTACAAGGCAGGCAACCTCGGCTACAGCTGAATGAGCGAGAGAGGAACAGAGAAACAGTTCAGAATGTCGCCAGCGCGACCGGAGGACACTGGAGCAGCAACCGGACAGGAGCGATAACCGGAACCAGATGACACAGCCGCAGGAACACCACCAGAGAGCGGATCAATCACGGAGCAGGATCAGTAGCCAGAACCGGGTCGAATCACGGAGCAGGGTCGTCAGCCAGAGCCGGGTCAGATCACGGAGCAGGGTCTTCAGCCAGAGCCGGGTCAGATCACAGTGCAGGGTCATCAGCCAGAGCCGGGTCAAATCACGGAGCAAGGTCGTCAGCCAGAACCGGGTCAAATCACGGAGCAGGAACAGGAGAAGAGTCAGACTAGCCGGGTCGGTACACAGGAGACACTGGAAATCAGCAACAAGGCGCAGCAACAGGAACACCACGAAAGGGCAACTGACAAGTGCCCAAACCCCAGCATATAAAGGCACATCCTGGGTGGGCCAATCAGACTCCTCCAATGCAAAGGTACACAGTCAGAGATTGACAGAGAATCACGGGGCCGTGATACCAGGACCCCAGTGCTGCAAGGCAACAGTGCTAACCACTGAGGAATATGCCAGAGTAGACGATGCCATCCAACATATCCTCCAACATGGCCAGGGATGCTGGTTATCCAAAACCGACATCTTGGATACCTTCAAACTGCTACCTATTGACCACTCCCTCTGGCATCTGCACGGTATACGCTGGAGGGATAAATACTATTTGCCACACGACTGGTGTTTGGGTTCAAAAGTAGCACAAAAATTTTTGAGTACTTTGCAGAAATATTGAATTGGTTAATTCTGAATACCTGTAGATGTCCTATGGCTATACACTACCTGGATGACTTCCTATTAATTGAACTTCCTCACCAGGCCCCATCCAGCTTATCCAAAGTTCTAACAGTAGAAATGTCTATGGAATATGCCAGAGTAGACTATGCCATCCAACATATCCTCCAGCACGGCCAGGGATGCTGGTTATCCAAAACCGACATCTCGGATATCTTCAAACTGCTACCTATTGACCACTCCCTCTGGCATCTGCACGGGATACGCTGAAGAGATAAATACTATTTGGCCACACGACTGGTATTTGGGTCCAAAAGTAGTCCAAAAATGTTCAAGTACTTTGCAGAAATATTGAATTGGTTAATTCTGAATACCTGTAGATGTCCTACTGCTATATACTACCTGGATGACTTCCTGTTAATTGAACCTCCTCACCAGGCCCCATCCAGCTTGTTCAAAGTTCTAAACCTATTCAAAGAACTAGACATCCCCCCCGCAGAACACAAAACTATCGGTCCAGCCCATATAATCGAGTTCCTCGGGATCATTTTAGATACTACAATTATGGAGGCCAGACTCCCCGAGGACAAACTTAGCAGACTCAGGGATATGGTTCATGATTTCAACCTCAAACACTCTTGCCACATTTCTGAGCTACAGTAATTCCTAGGACATTTAAATTTCACCACTAGGCTTCTACCCCAAGGCCGCTCCTTCACCTCACACCTTCTTCATTTACTGATGGGCAATTCCCACAAACAGTACTTAATCATTGACCATGCAGCCAAGTCGGACATTGCCATGTGGGACTCATTTCTAAGCCATTGGAATGGCCGATCTATGCTTCCCCCAACCAACTCCAGCCCCATTCTGGTCTACACTGATGCTTCAGCTGGTCATGGTTTCGCAGCCATTTCCGACTCAGAGTGGTCTGCGGAAGGATGGCCAGCCGAGGTGCGGGACATACCCGAATTCTTTACCACTTCTACATTATTTGAGATATATCTGCTAGTGGCATCAGCACTAATGTGGGGTCATAAATGGTCTGGCCAGTTAGTTCACTTTCACACGGATAACCAAGCACTTACACATGTGATCTCTAAAGGCAGGTCACGCAACGGTTACATTATGATGTGCCTCAGAAAACTCGTATTCACTGCACTCACATACGATTTCATTATCAAATGTACATTCATTCCAGGTCATCAAAACAAAGCAGCTGATCTCCTCTCATGTTTCAAATTTCAGCAGTTCTTCCTACTACAGCCACAAACCTCACTCACCAGACGCACTCTGCCTACCTTCTCAGATCTTATCATGCATTGAATATCCACATCAAGAGATCGGAAGAATTCATTAAACAAGCACTAGCACCAAATACCATCAGGAATTATGACAAGGCGTGTAAATCATTCAGCCAATTCAACATATCTCTAAAACCTATTTTTCAGTACAGCATTTCTAAACATTTTGGCTTTTGCCTCATTCTGTTATACTGACCTCAGGCTTTCACCCCCGACCATCAAACTATACCTTGACGGGATACAACACCACCTTAGCTTACTTTCTCCTTCACATACTTCTGTCTTTTCTTCTAACAAGACTAAACTTTTCCTAAAAGGACTGACAAAAGCTAACAAATAACACCAGCACCCACGACTCCCTCATCTTAGTAGCCATGCACCTGGCTTCACTTATCATGCCACACACGACGCATGGTGCCCAGTCTTGGCTATCAAATCTCTCATCTCTATTTTGCACGACAAACCCACTAGCTTTCCACTTTTGCCCATGCATGGTTCTCCATTGTCCATCCCTGTATTCACTGAACACGTTCGCTGGCTCTTATCCCGGCTGGGTTTAAACAGTGCCCTCTACTCAGGTCATTCATTTCGCATAGGTGCTGCTACTACAGCTTCCAAACACCATATTCCGCCACATATTATTCAGTGGTTAGGCCGGTGGAAGTCCAACTGCTTCACCAAATACGTACATAATCCTGTACACTAAATGAAAACAGCACTATGTTTTTTATTAAAATAAGTACCATGTACCTTAATGTCAAATAAATCTATGCTATTCTGGTTGCTTTTTTGCCTAATTTCAGAATTGCAGACTTAACATCCCATCTGCACATGCAGGTCGAGGGATTTATGGCACAACTCATATGACATACATACACAGCTCTACAAGCTGTGACCACAAATGTAAGGCGGTGCCTGAAATTGTGGGAGAAGCTGGAGGACTACTTAAACCCTCCAGCCCTCTTCCTCTACCTCTTTTGTAGGTCAGTCCCCACCCAGTTCCCCCCACTCATCTAATCAAATTGAATTGGCGAACCCTCATTTCAGGTTTGCTGACTTAACATCCCATCTGCACATGCAGGTCGAGGGGTTTATGGCACAACTCATATGACATACATACACAGCTCTGCAAGCTGTGACCACAAATATATTACTAATAAAAAGATTAAGGTTGATATTGGTCCTCTTAAGGCTGAGACAGGTGAATTGATTAGTGAGGATAAGGCTATGACTGACACCTTAAACACATTCTTTTCTTTTGTATACACAAAGGAAGCAACAATGACAGGCTTTGAATAAACAGACAAAACCACAGAATTTCTTCCACCTTGTATTTGGCTTATGGAGGACAAAGCCCAAAAACACTGGAAAATGTTATGGTGAATAAAGCACCTGGACCTGATGGTATACATGTAAGGGTAATGAAGGACCTTAGTTCAGTAATAGCAAGACCATTATATTGAATATTTATTGATTCACTTTCATCTGACATAATGCACTGTGACTGCAGGAAAGCTGATGTAATACCATTATTCAAAAAGTAGGCAAGATCCAAACCAGGAAATTATAGACCTGTGAGCTTGACTTTCATTGTGGGTAAGATATTAGACGGTTTACTAACTGACATTATTCAGAACTATATGAAGACTGAAGACCAACAATTTTATGAGTAGGAGCCAGCATGGTTTTATGAAGAATAGATCATACCAGACTAATTTACTTGCATTTTATGAAAGGGTAAGTAGTAATTTGGACAAGGGAATTGCTGTTGCTGTAGTATACTTGAATTTTGCAAAAAGCCTTCGATTCAGTGCCTCACAAATTAAAAAGGCTTCAGTTTGGGATGTGATGCCTGTACATGAATTGGTCAAATGATAGGTGGCAGAGAGTTGTTATAAATGTAACATTTTCAAGTTGCTCTAAAGTTGTAAGTGGGGTGCCACAGGGTTCAGTCCTGGGCCCAATAAGTTTTAATTTGTTTGTTATGTAGAAGTGGGAATTGAAAGAAGTGTATCAATCTTTGCTGATGACACTAAGCTGGATGTTTTTCCTCTGCAGAAGGATTTAGAAAAACTAAATGAATGGACAGAAAAGTGGCAGATGATATGTAATGTTGTTAGGCATTTTGGTTGTAGAAACAAACATGCTACGTATACAATAAATGGCAAACAACTTGGGGAATCCTCATTAGAGAAAGATTTAGAAGTACTGATAGAAGATAGACTTCACAACAGTGTGCAGAGTCACCCAATTGCTGCAAGACAAAATAGGGTACTATCCTGCATAAAAAAGGTATAGATGCAGGGGATGCAATTATAATTCTACCTCTATATAAGTCCTTGGCAAGGCCTCTTCTTGAATATGGAGTACAGTTTTGAAAAAGTGCAGAGATGTGCAACAAAACTGATAAATGGATTGGAGTTATAAATAGAGACTAGTAAGACTGGTATGTCTGCATTCGCGAAACAACATCTAAGAGATGATACCAAATATACTTGATTCAATACAAAGAACTCTCTACTTAATTATTTACTCAAAGAGCTGAGCTAAGAACAAGAGGTTATCCATTAAGACTAGAAGAAAGGAGCTTTCAACTAAAACAAAGGCAGGGATTTTTTATAGTAAGGGTGATAAACCAATGGAATTCTTTGCCTCGGGATGCTGTGCTTGCAGATACTGTAACTGCTTTAAAAAAAGTAATGGATACCTATCTATCCCAGAACAATATTGAGAATTATAACATTTGGCTTCAAAGCAGATAGGTTGTTGATCCATGGAAATATCTGAGTCAGGAAGGATTTTTTATCTCCTTGTGGCTTAATTGGAAACTGCTTCAATTGTTTTTTTTTTTTGCCTTGCTCTGGATCAACAGGTGTGATTTGTCATGGGCTGGACTTGATGGACACATGTCTTTTTTCAGCCTCATCAACAACTATGTTAATATGTAAATTAACAACCATCAGCAGCGGACCCAGTCTTCTTGCCCATCCCTGCCACCTCTTCTCTTTTTTTTTGCCATAACTACTCTCCCGTGTGCCTTCTGCCAGGCATCCTCTTCTTGTCCCACCATGCCTCTCCCTCTACGCTGCCGTTGACTTTCATTTTTTTTTTTATTAACTATCTCACCTGGCTAAGTACCACCTATTCTCTCTGCCTGGCCTTCTTCTGAGATTCAGATCACCTCACATGTCTCTCTCATCCTGCTTTTCTATCTACCCCTCTCTCCTCCCTTGCATGCCTGAACATGGATGTCCCAGGACGCTCCTCCTTTCTGCCTCCCTTCTAGCTGTCACGCCCACTATTCGCATTGCACTCCCCATCCTCATCACCTCCCTTCTCCTGCTCCTCCTTCTTCTTTACCTTCCACTCAGGCTTAGTTACACTGGAGACCATGTCTTCGTCTTCAGCACCTCCCAAGCACTTCAGCATATGTAGCATCCTCACTGGCCTTGTTCTTGCAGCCATCCTCCCCATCCCACTTCTAGCAACAGCTTCACTACCTCCATGATGCCCGCTTCACCCTCAATCTGGTCTCCAAGTATTTCATCACTTTTTTTTTTTTTTAACAAACTGCCACTGCCTCCCGTCTTTTTCTCCTAAGGATTTTCAAACACAAAATGTTGATACCACCTTTCTTTCTGTAGTCTTTGTTCCCTCACTCTGGCTCCACCCCTTTTTACCCTCCTACTTCCTTTCCAACCCCTCTTTCTCTAATCCTGCACCTAGACATTATTCCCCTCCCTACTCTGCTTTATTGGGGAATTCTTAGTACTGTCTGCTGAATGTGTTAAGCGAGGTTCAAATTCTGTCCAGCTACTCTGAATACCTAGAATTGTGTAAACACCCCCCATTCGGTTATGTTATTTAAGTTCAAAATGATGTATTATCTACGACAATCGTAAATACTCACTTTAAGCAGGATGGGAAAAAGAGACAGACATACACACATACAATTAACACACACACAAATATATATATATCCAATGTAACCCCAATTAATTGTAATGGCAAAGGGGACCAAAATGGAAACTTCCCTAGAGAAACATGTAATATGAGATGAGTCCTTGGGGTGTGTGTAATAAGCTGATACTATGATAGTGCCATGAAAACAAGCTGTTATGCTTTGGCTAATATATTCACCCCAGTTCTTATAAACCAGCCTATGTTTATGATCATGTGAGAGTTAAATGTAAAGATGCAGAGAGATGTTCTTCAGACCTGAATAGTGGCTGCTTCCTGAGTAGACTCAGGACCAGGTGAAACACCATTATATTTGCAGGAGCAAGAAGCAGCGAGTGTTCAGGTCTGTTGATAACATGATGCAGGAAGAATGCCTTTCAACATCTTAACATTTAAATCTCATTTCAGTATAAACATAGTGTGACTTATGAGGACTGGGGCTATTGGATTATTAAAAACTGTTCATTTGCTTGGTGCTACCATAGTGCAAGCTTCTTAAACAGAACACCATGAGATCATGGTGAAAATGAGGGTGAGGACACAAATGGATCTTGGATCATGGATGGAAAATGGATCAATTCTGTAATATACCAGCTGTGTCATAGTGGAAAAATAAAAATGAAAAAAAGTCCTGTTGATTTAAAGAGGCTTGTAACGTCTTAATTCCTAGGGAAATTTCATTAATTTTCAAGGGATTCGATGCCCCACTGTCAGTGGGAATCTATGGATTTTTACTTGCCCTTCAAAAATTGCTCCAATTTCCTTTTCTAAGATAACATTTCCATATATTCTGTATCTGGCCTGGTTTCTTTGGGCCATATGTGGCAAACCAACTGCACCATAGGGGCAAATAAAAATGCCTTATTGATTTAATGGGGCTTTTTTATTCCCTGAGATACTAGAGAGATCTCCAAAATATTCTAAAGCAGTGCATATGAGACCTCTAGGTTTCAATGGGTTTAAAGCCCATTTAAATCAATAGGATTTTTTGGTTGTTCCCAGCAATGCCCCAGAACTATTCCACTTACCTTCATACATAAGGACCTTGAAATCCTTCTTGCGGGTATGAAAATATGTTGGGTCTAGATTGCAAGTCTTCTAGGTTTTTTTTGCATGATCATAACTCTAAACTAATGGGGTCAGGTGAGAATAGCAGGTAGCCCCCCCATGAACTGGAATAAGAATGAATCATGCACAGACACAGACCGAATGTTCACTTCACCACTAGGGTATCTCAGAAGGTTTTCACTGGACTGGGAAAACAAAGAGAAAACTCTATTGATTTGTGGTACCAGAGAACTGTGGAATCCTGATTCATGACTCACATGCTGACAGTTATCTCTTTTATTGCTGGTGGGGTGTCCAACCTATTTGCTGGATGCCTTTCTGGTACACAAAGGGTTAATGAAGAAAAGGGAAGGGGCTCGTGAAAGGTAATTTTATCTTACCAGTTGGCAGTTGCCATGTGTGACCCCAGTGGCCATCAGTCAAGATTTCAAACTGCTCTATTGTATCACAAAATAGTGCAGTGCCAACAGAACCCCTAAGTCTCCGTTCCTGTCACATCTTCCTGTAGTTACCACCACCTCCACGAATATGTGTCCTTTGGAAAGTCAGAATAATGTATTTAATTTTGCACAGCAGATCATGTAATACTTTGCTAAAATGATTCTTTTATCTTTGTCCACAGCAAGTAGATTTATGTATCATCTGTCCAAATTACACAAACTGGAACCGTTTTCCCTGGAAAATCTCTGAA
The DNA here is from genome assembly GCA_037306005.1 of Rhinophrynus dorsalis. Classification (NCBI taxonomy): domain Eukaryota; kingdom Metazoa; phylum Chordata; class Amphibia; order Anura; family Rhinophrynidae; genus Rhinophrynus; species Rhinophrynus dorsalis. Next base: position 539,383,562 of record CM074719.1, on the reverse strand, counting down.
GTGCTTGTTCAACATGGCAGATTTATTATATTTACTTTCAGGTTGCTATAAAATAAAGAGATTCTGAACTAAATCGCTCAATACTTATTACAGATCTCTTAGTTTGAAGTGAAAATTATGTTTCTTCAGGATTTTGATGTAAGAAGTAATCATATGCACACTGGAAAACTTAGTCTATGAAAGAGAAAGAAAAAAAATCAGCGTTCAGCACTCACGGGGAAATAAATAACTTAACCCTTTGAATTCCAGAGGGGTACACAACGCATTGCTTGCAATGCGTTTCAGGCCCCTATGGCACTCAGAGGGTTAATCTCATCTAAGCTTATGTTTACATTACACAGAAATTGTATTTAAAACTTAACATTTATTTATGTTTTTCTTAAAATAGGACAACAATATTTTTAAAGGAATAGTGACTATTTATTTTGACTTTACATATTCTGCAACTACCCAAAATGTACAGTCAAATTATCTATACTATCTATCTATCTATCTATCTATCTATCTATCTATCTATCTATTATCTATCTATCTATCTATCTATCTATCTATCTATCTATCTATCTATCCATCTATCTATCCATATATATATCCTATATAATAATTCACTAAAAGTTTGTAACAATGCAGTGACGTGACTGATACGTAGCGGGGTACTCCCAGTTCAGACCGTGGTCCTCTCTGCGTACCGTGGTCTTAATTCAGAGTGCCCTGCTCCATATCAGCCACATCATGTGCAGTCTCTACTGCCCATGACTGCACTGCGACTGGCCGGCACTGTTGCCCGTGTACACGGCTCGTCATCTAGTATATATATATATATATATATATATATATATATATATATATATACTGTGCAAAAGTGAACAATGCTGTAAAGTAAGAATGCTTTCAATAATAGACATCCTAATAGTTTATTTTAATCTATTAGCAAAATGCATAGCGAGTGAGCAAAAGAAAAATCTAAATCAAATGAATAATTGATGTGACCACCCTTTTAACATGTCTATTTTTGAAGGCATTCCTACTTTACAGCATTTTTCACACCTGCCTAAAACTTTTGCACAGTAGGAGGGAAGGAAGGGAAGGAAAGGTTGAGAGTTAAGAGGAAAAGAGAGCAAGAAAAAGAAGAGGGGGAGAGAAGAGTAAGAAGATAGAGAATCAGAAAGGAGAATAAGATAGCTCTCTGAAGGAATCGGACAACCATGGAAGAGTCTAAGGGCGAGATGTTCAAAAAGTCGTCATAATGATAAAATTGTTGGATCATGAATTGATGGTGAAAAAAATGACAATATTTTCAGACATAAATCTGTCACATTTGAAAATATGTCATAAAGACTTAAAATGACGGTAAGAAAATTTTGATGAACATTGTCCTTAAAAATTCTGATGTTAAAAATGTCTTTGATTTTGTCTTTGAAACAAACATTTTCAAGAAACAAAGACATTTTTTGTGTTTAAAACAACAAATTTTCATACAAAGTATTTTTTTTTTATCAGCTAACTTTATAGTATTGCTTCTCACTCAACAGTACTTTAATTTGTCTTCTCCAAGTTAATACTATTTTTATTTTGTCGGGAAAAAAATGACCTTAATCAGACAAAAAAGTGTCAGTTAAAAGAATATTTTTTTCTGAAAATACTGTACAATAACCACATCCACTTTTAAAGGGACAGTAATGTTTCATAATAAATGCAGCTCTAATTAATCATCATAGTATTTGGACTTTGGAGAGTGTTATTTCAATTCATTCAGAGTTGTAGTTCAAGAGTAATTCAATGACAAGGTATCCCCCTCCCGCCCCTTTTACTGATGTAAAAGGGGCTCAGCCAGATCAGAAGGGAGGTGCCCAGGTAGACTGCAGAGAGGGACAAGCTTCAATTAAGATAAGGGAAAAACCTGAACTTGTCAAGGGGGGCAGGGCCTTCATTGTTCTCATAGGAAGAAGATTGTCCCCTTCTGTTATCTGTCTGGTCTATGGACTGGATTCCACATCTGAGAAGAGATGGCTTACACTAGGTAAAAGGTGCTGGAGGGGAAACTTTGCTTGTCAATATCTCTCAAACTTTTATGTCCCTGACAATGAGGTACCTGGATTTCAGTTTCCAGAGAGTATTCTGGTCACGATACACCATCAAAGCAAGATTTATTAATGCATTACAGTCTCCCTGCAGCACTGAATCCTCTGTGTGTTCTATTTTAGATTGTATCGCTAAACCTGCTTTTATGTTCTCTGACAGAAAGCTCTCTGCAAACAAATTCAGACAGATCACTGTCAAGGACATAGATGTAAAAAAAAATCGAACTATAGGCAACTGTATATATATGTGTTTGCAGTATGTGTAAAGTCAAAGTAAATGGTTACTGCTCCTTTAAGTCACAGATAAAGGGCCCTTTTTCAAAAGAAAAATAGAGTAATTATGGGGAAAGCCAGCTACACCATAGGGGAGAAATAACCCCTTGAATTCTGGAGAGGTGTCCAATACATTGCAAAGAAACCAAGAGGTTAAAAACACCATTTAAAATTAGTTGGAATTTAAGACATTTTTTAAAGATGTTTTTAATGAGGACATCGGATAGCGATATAAACAACATAATGGACAGCCTCACATTAAGCATACATAAATATGGAACATATTTCAAGGATTAAATTAAGGAGTACCATGTCCAACTTTATATTAAACTAGTCTAAAAATTACCCTCTTGACTAACTCATCACTAATCAGTAGGAGAAACTGTCCTACCTAGAAATGTCCAGTTCCTTTATCTCTCCCGTCCCCACCAATGCAGAATTTAAGGAATTTTTATTTCTTTTTACTTCTATTGTGCAGTTGGTTTGCCGCAAAATAGAGGCCAAAGTCTATGCCCCTGCCAGGCCAGTAATCTGGCTTACCACTGATCACTACCAAAACAGGCAATCTATACAGGTTATATTTGATTGATATCTAAATATCTTCCTAGAAAATACTTTCTAGAAGATTGGTACTTCAAAAATTAAGATGGAAAAAATAAAATATAGCCAGTATGTAAGAATAAAAATAATGCACATTTTACTTGATTTGAAAGGACTCTTGCAACCTACTATTACTGGTATTAAGAGATTTTTTCACAGAATTCTGTCAAAGGTCTAGATTCCATATCTAAAGAAAAAAATGTACTGATTAACTATTAGTCACATCAGTAGACATTTTCTGTTAGCCAAATTTGTGATCCCATTCAGGCTGAGGGTGGGAATCTGATTCTCAAATTGCATTTTTAGAAAACAAAGCACAACAAATAATAAATGCTGCTTTGAAATCATTTTGGAATGATAAAACATTCTCTAAAATAAACCCAAAATTAGGATCTCAGGTAGGATCAGGCAGGGGAAACTGGCTTATAGGAAGAGGTGATGCATGCACAACACATGTCCCTTTACTCTAAACACCTGGGAAGAAGTGTTCACGTGTTACGCACACGTGGCCTCTGGAGGAGGGTTGCTTTGGGTCACACAGAATGTCCTGTGTAACCCCTCCTGCCAGCCAATAAGAGTGTGGAAACTTTTTAAAAAATCCCTGTTTTTTTCCTTTCTTTTCAGTTTTCTGGGCACTAGCTGAGGCAGGGCTAGGGGAAAATATTATATTTTTTTTTACGTTTATTGAGATTGGAGTCTTTATTCATTTTTTTTCACTTCCTCTCCCAGTTGTAGAGTAAAGGAAGATGTCCTGGTACCCTTTCCTTAGACATGAAGTATATAGCTATGAAGGCTTCAGACCCAATATTGACTGATTTTTAAATATATTTTTGTTATATGTTCTCTGTATTAATTAATGTATTTTTGAAAGAAAAAATATGGCCATTTGGGCCTTAAATAAAAATAAACTCTATCTTTTTGACAACTTTAACAACCCCTTTGTTTCCTTGGCAGCTGGAATGCATTTATTTCAGTGCTTTCCCAGGCTGTCCAGCAATATAGAGTGATTAATGTTAGTTCAGGTAAGGCTAGTTGGGGGTGGTGGGGTACTTTAATGTTACTGTTAGGATAATGGAACCCTTCCAACAGAATCCATGACAAGCGTTGGGACACAGAATCTAACTTGTGGCCCAACCTTTGTTGTTTTTTAGTACGCTAAACAGCATGAGAAATGAAAAGATCAAAGGAAACCAGCTAACGCTCTGTATTTCACATGACGTCAAACACTGAGCCTGAGCTGCAAACAGAATGACCCTTACAAAAATTAACCCTCTCCTTGCCCCTACACTACCCCTAACATGAACAATAAAATGTACCCATACTAGCCCTAACATTATCCTTTCAACCAGTGCTGGAACATCTACCTGGAATCCTGAATCTTCTGCACCCTGGTCTTCTTCTTCATTTCTTCTTCTGTAAGCTTCTATCTTCATCTTCTCTCTCCTTCTTCATCTGTAAACTTCATCTGTCATCTCCATCTTCTTTCTTCATCTCCATCTTCTTTTTTCATCTGTGCTCCTCTTCATTTTCCTTCTTTAAACTTAGTGTTGAACCTATAAAAAAAAATAGTTAATAAATTAAATCTATCATTAAACATACTGCTGCTGGTGACATCAGGAGAGACCAGGCTATTGCCTGATGCCAACTGAGGGAAATTTGAACAAGGACACTCTTTTATATGGCCAGTCCCTGTTCAAATTGTCTCGCATTCTCCCATTGACTGGGATGTGAGCTTACGCAAGGCATGGAAGGTGCCCTGCAGTAACCACTCATCCCAGCCAATCAGATGGTAGCTGGAGGGTTGATTCAACGTGTTAGAAACTGATTGGCTGGGAGGTGTGGTTATTGCAAGGCACGTTCTGTGTCTTGCGTAACCCCACATTCCAGCCAATGAGTGAGTGGGAATTAGTTTAAACAAGGACTGGCCATATACAATGTAGTCTCTATATAAATTTCCTTCACTGCGCATCAGGCAATGGCCCGAAAGGTACAAGGGTGGGGTTACTATTGTTTTCTGCAGCCGCAGCATAAGTTTAATGACAAATTTAGTTTATTAAAACTATGTTTAAAATAGAAGAATGAAGAGGAGCAAAGATGAAGAAAGAAGATGGAGATGAAGAAAGTAGATGGAGATGACAAATGAAGATGGCGATAACTGATGAAGAAGAAGAAAAAAGATGGTGACAGATGAAGAAGGAGAGAGAAGATAGACGCTTACAGAGAAAGAATTGAAGAAGAATACCAATGTGCAGAAAACCCTGCTGGACATCAGAATTACAGGTAAGTCTTGATTTTAATTGGATGGTGTTATTTTTTTGGTTATTAACCCTTTGAGTGCCAGTGGGCTATGCAACACAGTGCATTGCATACTCCTCTGGCACTGCAAGGGTTACTTATTTTTACATTACACTCATTTGTACTTTGGATGTATTGATATGGGGCTTAGGGCCCCATATTAATATATCCACAGGTCACTTAGTATTTTTTCATATTTTTTTACACTGCACTTACACATTGGTGGTTAGGCACACGTGTTAGGGGGCTCAACCCCATCTTTTTCTGCCAGAAATTTATGGAGATAAAGTTGAGTCCTTTAATGTGTATTAGTAGCCACCACATGTTATTGCATCGCAAATGCAACTTCTCCTACATTACTTCTTATGGGCTCAAATTTAGTGCCCAATGTGCATTTTTTCCGTTCGGTAGCGTGTCACAGCGCAGGTAATTGCACACCTGACTGTGACTTAAGACTACCAATAGGAATTGGATTGAGTCCTAGGCCTTTTTTTTTCAGCTTCAAAAGACCTGAACTACTAAGGCATGAAAAGCCTCACTGGCTTCAAAAGAGACCATTGAAAAGACTATTCAACCAGAGTGTGTTTGATAGAATCTCCATATGCAATGCTTTTTTGGCCTTTTTACAGAACTTGCTATGTGTTCCCAAACCTTTAACTAAGGAATACCTAGCAAATGGAATGTAACATAATAAAGTAACATAGTTGATGAAGCTGAAAAAAAGACATGTGTCCATCAGCTTCAGCCTTTGCCATATCACACTTGTGGATCCAGAGGACAGAAAAACAAACAAACCTACTAAAGCAATTTCCAGCTAAGCCCCAGTTAGGTAAAAAAAATAATACTTCCTTCCTGACTTGAAAAGGCAGTCAGATATTATTTAGGATCAAGAGCCTCTGTGCATTGAAACCAACAATCATAATTCTCAATATTGTTTACTATTTTCTGCAAACAGCTTCCCAAGGAAAATTATTTCACAACCTTACTGCCCTTTATGTAAAAAAAATCTTTACAAGTGTTTTAACTGAAAGCTCGCTTTATCCTTTTACCCAGCTGTTCGAGTAAATAGTTTCTTAAAAAGTTCTTTGTATTGGCCTTGAATAGATTTTTACATAGCAGTCATATCACCCCTTAGACATTTATTTTCTAACGTAAACAAATTAAGTTTGGCAAGTCTGTCTTCATAACTAATACACAAACTATTTGTCCCCTTCATGTGAGAGAAAACAAGCCACCCACATAGGACAGAGAAGAGGCACACTCCAGTATTCCTAGAAAAATGTCATTGTTATTGAACAAGCATCACAGTCAACACATTTAGACATAATACATTTAAAAACAATGGAAACTGTCACAGGATAGAGAGCTAATAAAGAACACTAGGGGGGATATTTACATGTAAATTTGCCGTAGGCACCAAAAGAATAGTAAACAGGATATTAACTAAGCATTCGTAAAGAAGAAGAGGAAAGAAAAGAACCACTTTAAGGACACTCCAAAACATATGCCTAAATTTGCACAGCCTGCTAGTCTTTGTTAACGGCAAAGAGCACCCAAATTTTTTTAAATAAAAATTACTCTTTGTTGTTGATCATTTAAAAACAAAGAAAAAAGGAGGGAAAAAAATTAAAAACCAGCCACTCATTGATATCCTATTTATTAAATAAAAGTGATTGTAATGTCTAAACACAAGTATATCGGTGAGTCTTCTTTAGATTATAAGAAACACTTTACTTTGTTGTTATGAAGAGGAGAAGGATCCCCTCCCCTTCTGCCTACATCACTGCTGAAGCTCTCTGAGGTCTTGATGGATGTGGCGAGTGACAAACTTCAGTAAGCAAAAGGAAAGGATTTTCCTTATTCTTGCTTACTAAGTTTGACCCTTGCTGCAGATATCGGGGCGCACAACACCACTAGCCATTCAGTGGGAGGCAGCCAGAAGGGGCGGGCGGGGATCCTTTTCTACTTCATAACTTTAGAAAGACACAAGTTTTTAAACAGCGCAAAGTGTTTCTTATAAACTGAAGAAGACTCGCCGATATACGTGTGTTTAAACATTACAATCACTTTAAGGAAACACTACCATATGTAATGCAAGTAGAACATGCAATGGCTATTTGAAACTACCAATGGTATGTTGTTTAGATCTGAGTTTCACTATGTCTATGATAAACATATAGGAGCATAGGTATTTAGTTAGTGAAAACCCCTATATAACAAACTAAACAAATGTTTTGTACCAAAGGGAACTTATATACATATGGTCAATATTAGACATATAATGTAGGGCTTATATATCTAGTAAGCTGACATTATTATATTTGAAGTTGCCTGCTGCTCATTGCTTGTTGCTCATTGTCTCCATAATTTAACAGACCTTAAGTCAAAACCTCCTTTCCTCTAATCTCGAGGGGTGGCCACTGGTTATTTGACCAGGCCTTGGAATGAATAGCTCACCTGAGAGATCCTTGTATTGACCTCTCATATACTTGTACATTGTGAAAAGATCTTCTCTTAGTCGTATTTTCTCTAAAGCAATTAAACCAAGTTTGTCTAGTCGTTCCTCATATGTCAAGTCCTCCATTCCTTTAATTAATTTTGTTGCTCTCCAGTTCTGGAATGTCCTTTTTCAGAATTGGCTCCCAAAACTGCACTGCATATTAAAGGTGAGGTCTTACCAAGGATTTGTACAATGGCAAAATGATGTTTCCACTCTTGCTTCAATACCTCTTTTTATGCAAGACGGGACTTTGTTTTTGCTACTGCTATCCTTCAGCCAGGTTTCTATCCAAGCACAAGACTTATTCCCTAGCTCCAGTTTCCTTATTTTATACCCCAGTGTTACAGCTTACCTTAGTTTCAGCGTCATCTACAGGCGCGAGTCTTCAAGCATGCAGCAGGCCTCTGTTTTATGTGTTTGCTTCCTGTAGTCCCCTCCTACCTACTTCCTCCCTCTGAGCTGCTCCTCCTACCTACTTCCTATGGAGCGGTATCACAGTGCCTGTGATCCTCCTGTCACTCTCGTCTGTGGCATACTCTGATTTGCTGAGTTGGTTTGGCCCGCCCCTGGTGACCTTTTTATACCTGACCATCACAACTGTCAGATGCCCTTTCGTGGTGTTTCTGAGCCAGTCTTGCTGTTGCTGTGTTCCTGTGTCCAGATTCCTGTGTACCGACTTTGGCCTGTCCTGACTATGCTCCAGTGTTCCTGATCGTGTTTGACCCGGCTTCTCTGAGAACCTCCTACGTGCTACGACCCGGTCTGGCTGACTTCCTGATTCGTGATCGACTATGGCCTGTTCCAGCGACCTGCGTGTTCCTGTTGTCGCCGCCGCTACATTCTGACTCCTGCTGTGCTGAGTACCGATGCAGTGTGACCCTTACACTCTGGTGTAGCCCTTCTCCAGTGCAGAGTTCCTTGCTGATTTGCAGAGCTGTGCTCCTTGTACCGAGCCTCCATATGCTTGCAGAGCTTATTTACCATACCGAGCCTTGGATTGTTAAACGTACTCTTTAACCCTTGCAGTGCCGCCTCTCTCTTGTAGAGCCTCCATTCCAGTTATAGAGCCTTTACCTTACTGTGCTACGTCTGCTGAGTTGGCCGCTAGCGTGGACGGAGACCCGTATATACAACTGCAGAGTAGTCAAGTCTTGTCGGTCCGGTTGGGCGCCTTAGGCTCTTGTTATTACGTTGGTTACCGGAGGTATCCATTGCGGCTACTGGTTCTGAGAGAAGGCAAGGGGCAGGCTCCAAGCTCTGGCAGGTTCTGAAGGTATACGCCCGTGGGGGCTATTGGCTCGATTTATGCTCACTGTTGTCTCCGGTTATACGCCAGTGGGGGCTAAACGCCAGCTTTGCATCTCAGGCTATTCTCCGATTATGCCCGTGGGGGCTACATACTCTCGCACTTGCAGTATCAGTTGTCTCATTGGGTACGCCCGTGCGGGCTATATTGGGTCACTGTTCTGCTAAGGTTTTGCTGGTCACTGAACACCTTCTACCCTACCATCGCATGAACTCTGTGTTGTTCACATACTCTCAGTACATCACTACACCATTTGGGCGTGCCAAACCCCACAGCTGAGACAGACTGATTGTTCTTATTAACCCATTTGTGTCCAGCTTGCTATTATCTGTACTGTTTAGAGTGTGCCTCCTGTTCAGTATAGTGACCTTCTGTGTACAATTGTATTCACTATGCAATTGTTGCTGTCACCTGTAGGGGGCGATTATTCGCATTTATTTTCATTCAATAAGCACTGTTTTATTTTACCTACTGGTCTGAGTGTCCTAAAAATCGTTACAAGCGGTTTAAACGGAAGACTGAGTCCTGACTCAGTTGCCCTTGCATTGTTGTGCTTAGCAGTTCTCTTACCTTGGGCTCTGTGTATGACCTGGTTAGTCTTCCATCCAACCTGGTGCTGACCTGTGGCTCTGTCTGACTATTCTTTTGCGTATTCCTATTAGTGGACTGGACATCCAACCTGGTGCAGACCAGTGGCTCTGGCTGACTACCTGAACTGTGCATGACCTGGCTTGTCTGACTACTCCCTCTGGTGCTGACTTGTGGCTCTGTCTGACTACTCTTATGTTTGCTCCCTTTACCTAGCAGACACCCAACCTAGTGCGGACCTGGGGCTCTGGTAGACCAGCTCTGATACTGACCGCAGGCGTGAATCAGTTATCTACTCCCTCTCTGACTGCAGGCTGATTCAGAGTTCTCTCCTTACTGACGGCAGGAGTGCGTCGGTACATTGCCTACTTCGGATCAAGATCCTGTGTTCCTGTTCCTGACCCAGTTCCTGCTCCTGTTCTGTTCCTGATTCCGGTAGAGACTACTAGTGGCTGAATGCAGGCATTCTTAGGTTGGTTGACTTTTGCAGCTAGGGTGATTCCCATAATGATTTTACTGTCATGAAGTCAGTTAATCTAACTGAACAGATTAAAGTCACATGCAGGTAATGGTTGTCTATATGTCCCTGTCTCAAGCAAATATGGTCTCAAATTATTCCTATGTGTTTTGTGAGTGGGCTATCGCCCTGCACCATAGGAAGATCTAGACATAAGGTAAATCACACCATAGGGATTAAGCATAATAAGAATAAAATGGAAGAGGAGGAATGGTGCACAACTAGGGGATAAAGGCCTGCAGGTATTTACTGAGGCTACAGGGAAGGCCCTAAGGGATAGAATGTGGTCACAGAAAAAGGGGGAGATATACCAGCAAAAAGGGGGAGATATAGAGGGTACGAGGGCTTAGAAGTCCCCTCTATCAGGACCCCAACAGTGTGGCATAGCCAAGCCGGTGAAGATGAGCAGGCAGGCTTTTGGTTCTCTGTCAGGTCAGCATGCATAAAAGTCAGGCAATTGCCATAAAGCACTGTCAGAGGTGAGGCATGTTGGAGGTGTCATGGAGTATCGGCACTGGGGCCTTTTTATCTCCCCTAGAATAGTGTGTGGTATGGGCGACCATGGAGAGGGACCAGAGGCAGGGCGGTAGTGATTGCCTAAAAGGAGTCACCCTTTTTTCCCATGGGAGTAAGCTGGGTGCAGACATGGCCCAAGCTGGAATTGGTAGGGGCCTGGGGGGGGGGGCACGTAGAAGAGGGTACTCCTTAAATAGGTAAAAACCCAAATTAATAAAGCTGTGCCCTCACAATTTGCCACTGTATTACTGTTGGTGTGCTTTTAATTTAAAGGCTAAAAATGGAGAGGGGTGGGGGTATTTTGGGGTTCTTTGCATGACATGATTGTGCCCAGAGTGAGTGGAAGGGTAAATAGCAAGTCTTAACCTTATAAAACAGCCAGCCAGAAAAGACAGGAAGTCATGAGGCTGATGGACTAAAAAGAACTAGAGTGATTCTGGGCAACACCAACTGCATCACAGTGTCATGAATATTCCCTTGAATATAGATAGTTTTAAACTCATTGCAAAACAATGTGTTGGAAGCTTCCCTAGCATTCAAGGGGTTAAAACCTCCATGGAAAATGTGGGGACTTTTATATTTGCCCCCTGTGCTACAGTTTATTTGTGCCAGAATGGCTCGACTTCTTTTCCATATACCAGACTCAACATGTCTGAAGGATATTGAGATCTAAGGGCTAGATAATTAACTCATGTTTGCAGAATCAATACAAGATGATAAAAAGAAGCAAAATTGGTTTGTAAAATAAAAAAAATAATAATTTTTACAGTTTTAGTCAATACTCTCACATGGACTTGTTCACAAAGTATCTGAGAACACATTGTCTACTGCAGTGGTTCTCAGTCTGTGTTCCGTGGAACCCCAGGATTTCCTGTAGAAGTGCAAACAGTACACATGTAAATAGCACCAGAAAGATGAACATGTCCGGATTGGTGACAGTGTATGTATGTGGTTCTGTGACTGTCAGCGGACTACAATGCTTTTGTTAGATTGCTCATGTAATAAGTAGTATAACATGGCACCTTCAAGGAAAATAAGGATATCAAGTACAATGATTTGTTATGGTTCCCAACAGATATCTAAAATTACTTGTACCAACTAGCAGGGACAGTCCCTCTTTGAGACTCAAATCAGTCTGTACCTTTTTTTAGGAGATCAGACTGTATGATATCTATATATGTGTATCACATTGCTCTACAGCAATAAAACTCACATTAATGTTTGTTTAAACTTCAATATTTGTATTTATAAATTAGTCTGTATAAACTACTTTGGTTTTGCTCCATATCCTGTAATCAGTTAAACAAAGAGATGTCAGTAGGGCAAGAAGTAAAGTAAACATTCTCGGTAATACCCTGTCCACCAGCCACGCCCCCAACAACATCACCTAAAACAAGTGTCCCTCTTCAGGCATTTGAAATGTAGGAAGGTATGCATTCTCATAAATTTGATATTGATACAGTGTTAACCCCTTGATTTCTACAGAGGTCTCCAAAGCATGGCAAAGACATGAGTTGAGGATTGCATACATCCAAGACTCCATGAGGGTTTCCTTTATAAAAAGGGTTCCACCACAGCTAAAAGTCTGAGAATGCCTGTACTAATGTTAGCAGCAAGAAATCCTATATTTTTTCATTTTGGTTTAATCCATCTTTCCCAAATATTTTGCATCCGGACGGAATTTTTTCAATCCTACTTCCAGATGTTTAAATAGATTTCAGGCCCAGAATCTAAGCCTCTGTTAACCCCCAGAATGCAAGACAGGTGTCCAAATGTCTCTAGCACACAAGTGTTTAAAAACAGGTTCCTTTTATCAATATATTTCCTTTGGATGAGAAAATGCTTTAGATAGATTTTGGTTTTCAAGTTTAAAACCTTTCTGCTCTCTATCCAAAATGTGTTTTTATGAACTTTCCATCATTTTCATTCCTTTAACAATGATTTAGTCTTGTAGGGTAGAACATGTAATAATTAGCTAAGTTGAGGCTAATGTTTTCTTGACTATATTTAGTTGTTGTGCATCAGATGCTAAGATACGTTATGTTATGTTGATTTTTACAAAGACCAAGACAGGCAGCTTTTGATTAAAAAGAAAACTATAACTATATATATATAACTATAGCGATATATGAGGTGAATGAGGTGTTAAAATTATGGAGCTTATCGCCACAATTTATTAACACCTCATTCACCTCAGGTTGTGATTCTAGATGCAGCTGTCTAGTATATGTGTTTTATATTGTATCTACAGTTTCCTGTATTTAATGATATCCATTGGTGCCTTCATTTAGTGCATACCTCCCTACAAAGGACAATAGGAAGAAACACTCAATGATAAAGCCCTTAGAGAAATCTGTAACCTATAGTTCTGAAGACCTATGTAAGAGGATCAGATTGTGATGCGGAAGTGACCAGCTAAAGTCCAAATACGAAAAAAAAAAAATCATGGTTATATCTGACTGCTGCCTAAAGGACTCCTACCGAAGTCCTTCTGATAAACAAGTTAAAGGAGCACTAACATCCTAATAATAACCTCAACTTACTTTATATGACCAGAAAATCCTAATGTCCCTTATGAATTTTGCTTTTGCTCAAGAGATAACATCTTCAGTTAGTCCTGAATGTTATGCCCATGAAGGCAGACATGATGATGGTTGTTGGTAATTTTTTAAATCTGAAGCAAGCAGAGAACATGGGTCAGAGAGTTGTGAAACACAGGATGAAACAACACATTGCACACCCATCTGGCCCATAAAAGGTTAAGATTACCATGCGCAGTGAGCAGAGCTTGAGGTCCTGTGGACCTGCTATTCCTGCGGTGATTTTATTCTGTTCAGTCCGGTGAAGACTGTATATGCCACATTGTCCGAAGCCACTGTACACTGTTTAGCTCTATGCTGCTAGGAATTCTGTTGCCAGAAATAAACCTCTGCTTGGTTTCCATCTATTCCTTTGTCCACACTGGCTTTTGAGAAGCTGTAAATCTCTGCACGCAGTCCCCCCCCCATGCCTGCCAGCGGTTTGGCACTGAGCCGATAAGAGGAAACAATTATCATTTAATCAGTTACATCTATCTGTAAGTGCATTCATTATCGAACAATATTCGCAAAGGTCTAGTGCTCAGACTATTGCTTATAAATCACATGCACAGACACAGACGACAACCGGGACATGGGATAATAATAGTACAACAACCAAATACAATAAATTTATATATTAAAATATTGATGGGTAACTTAGTGCACAAACCCAATTTCCACAACCGGAATGGGCCTTGTGTCACATGCCCAATATCTAATATTTATAAAAACGCCAATTTCAGCACAAATCTGAATTGATCTGCGATTGTGCTGCCCCACACTCCTTCCTGTAGAAACGACTAACGGCTAGTTACATACCTAACAAGTGTCCCTCTTTAGGAGGGACAGTCCCTCTTTTAGACCCAAATCCCTCTGTCCCACTTTCCCACCCTGATGTCCCTCTTTTTAGGAAATCAGACTGTGTGGTGTGTATATAAGTGTATCATACTGCTCTACAGCAATAAAACTCACATTATTGTTTGTTTAAACGTCACTATATGTGTTTGTAATTTAGTCTTGTTTTAAATCATGTATTAGGTTACACATGGAGGTGTCAATAGGTCGTAAAATAGCCTAAAAATTCTTGGTTATGTCCCATCCACCAGCCACGCCACCAACAACACCCTCTAAAACACAAGTGTCCCTCTTTGGCAATTTGAAATGTTGGGAGGTATGTAGTTAACCCTATAGCCCATATTACACAAACCTCAGCCTGAAGTGGCCGCAATAGGTGATATTAACTGGCAGTTTAACTAGTCCAACAGAAATAAACTCACTCCGCCCGCAATTTACCACATCCTCTTTTTTGTGTACCTGTCTGTAGGGGTGTATATATAGTGTTTTACTTATTAACTGTGAGGAGATTGTACATGTCCTCACATGTCTGTCTATGTGGCAAATGTTGGGTGGAGTGAGATTATTTCTGTTGGACTATTTAAGCTGCCAGTTAATATCACCTATTGAGGACACTTTTGGCTGTGGTTTGTGTAATATGGGCTGTTGTTTGTTTGACGGAAAGGTTAACTAGCCGTTAGTCGTTTCTACAGGAAGGAGTGTGGGGCAGCAGAATCCTACACCAATTCAAATTTGTGCTGAAATTGGCGTTTTAATAAATATTAGATATTGGGCATGTGACACAATACCCGTTATGGTTGTGAAAATCAGGTTTGTGCACTAAGTTACCCATCAATATTTTAATATATCAATTTATTGTATTTGGTTGTTGTATGATTATTAAAATTATTTTATAGTATTCCCATGTCACTGTTGTCGTCTGTGTCTGTGCATGTTATTTAGAAGTAATAGTCTGAGAACTAGACCTTTGTGAATATTCTATTTTTTTACTTTGAGAGTGGAGGTCAAGGTCGGGCAGCAATGACATTGTCCCATCAGATGTGCCTTGCATTTTGCACCACGATCAACTAATTGTTTTTGCATTCATTATCGCACCGATTACCGACAGGGGTCATTGGAGGACAGGAGACTGGAGAAGATCAAGCTGTTATATCAGCACAAAGGATAAAGGACAGACCAAGGCGTCATGATTTGGCCATACTGTAAGACTATATGGTCCGGAGAGGTATCAGTATAAGACCTTTTACAGTTATATACATCAGCTTATGCTAAGGACTGTTTAAATCAAGTAGCCTTTATTCATATTTGTCCACTGGACTATATTGGACACATTATACATTATAGTATTGTAGCACTGCTGTATATATGTTTATATGAGTTTAGTATCTATCTTTACCCAGTAAACTATATATTTTATTCACATGCTTCTCCAGTAGTTTCTTTGAGGTCTCTTTGCCTTATAGCCATCTATTGAAGGTTCCTATATTTACATATCTAATATTTAGCACTCTCCCTTTTTCTGTTTAATGTATAAACACAGATACTGGTGTTTAAACAAACATTAATGTGCGTTTTATTACTGTGGAGCAATGTGATACATTAGCTCTATGGAGTCAATGTATTAAGAATTCTCCAGCGCTGGAGATCTTAGGGCTCAGTACTATTCCCTCCTGTAAAACAGTTGGTAAGGGGAAAAAACAGGGCAGGAAACCCACTTCTGTCCCACAGCTATCCTATAGCTGGACCAGTACATGGAAAAACCAGCGTTGGTGGCCAAAATCCACATTGTGGCCAAAAATCTTGTTGCTTTTTTTGTTCCCACAACTCACACCAAAGGATGGCAGAGGCAAAGTCTTCTAATTAGCCCTTGGGATGCCAGGATATTTTTGAAACATGGAATGCCTGCCTAAGTTTTTTGGAAGGAATGCCAGCATCTATTTATGATTTGTGATGGCTGAATCTTATTTTGCCTTGATCTGCCAGCATGCATTTAACCCTTTGGATGCTGGGTGGGTATGCAATGCATTGCAGAACAGTGTATTTCATACCCCTTTGGTACTCAAAAGGTTCAGACAAGCATATTTTCAGGGCCTATTTTTTTGTCGCATCTTTCATTTAACTTTTTTTTCATTTTCTACTACAGATTTTGGAAGAAGAAGAAGATTAGAAGACATAAGAGAAGAAGAAGTGAGGTGAAGGAAACATAGTAACATAGTAATTTAGGTTGAAAAAAGACTTGCGTCCATCTAGTTCAACCCTTTTCCTATTCCTGTTTACCACTGCTGGTCCAAAAGAAGGCAAAAAAAAGAGAGGAGATTGAAGAAGAAGATGTACAGTAGCTGACCAGGGTGCTGAGGACCCAGCTGGACATCGGGATTACAGGTTAAGGGTTTATTTTCAGGGGATGTGTTAACTTTAGAGAGATTAACCCTATGAGTGCCAGTGGGGTATGCAACGCTCTGCAATGCATTGCATACCCCACTAGCACTGATAGGGTTAATATTCTTTTATTTTTAATCACATTTTTGTTTCTTGGATGTATTGATATGGGGTTTAGGGCCTCATATCAATACATCCACGTGTGACTAGTTTAGGGATCACTAGCCTTACGTATATGTGTTGGAAACCACTGTTCTAATAGACTTCGGTGGCTCTCAATGCACTTTAGGGACTCAGTGCCTACTTTTCAATTAGTACAAGCTCACCCACACAAATTATAAGGTGGAGCTCTCAGTAGCATTCAATGGGTTAAATTCCCCATTTAAATCCATGGGAATTATTGGAATTTTTAGTCCCCCCCACAGTGCAAATGGTTTGCCTCAGAACTCCTCCACTTTTCTTCTGAACATACGGGCCAGAATATTTCTGGATAATCAGACTTTAGAAACAATGTAAAAATATTCCTATTATCACTCATAAACTGAGTGCAACCACAGGATGTGGCTAGAAACGAGCTATGTAAACAGACTAAAATAACAACTTGTAAAGGCATTTACCAATAAAAAGAACAATCATACTATTCTTGTCATTTATCCAACGATTTAACCCTTTGAGTGCCAGTGGGGTATGCTATGCATTTTGCTTTGCATGCCCTCTCTTGCACTAAAATAGTTAACCATATTATTAATTGACATAAAATCTGCATTTTTTCATTAGGAATATTTGCAAAACTTCAAAACACTGCATTCCTGACAACCACTAAATAGGGAGTGAGCCTCGTTTTTTTTCTATATTATGTATTTCATGAGGAAAAACTCAGACATGGCATTTTTTGGCTTTCAGAAATGCCCATATTAGGTCTGGAACCAACATGCTTTTATCTTAGTAACAGTGACAACGATGCTGCTTTTAACCCTTGAATGCTAGAGACGTCTCCAACACATCACTACTACTCACTAATTTTATTTTATTTAGTGTAATTGCTTTCACTTTTTTATTATTATTATTTTTTATAATCATTTAAAATTGTACTTTTATTATTGGTCTTAAGACATCAGTAGGTCCTCTCTCTAGTGGTAAGACATCTTTAAAGCAGGGATAGTGGTTCAATGCAGGACTGTCTGGAGGGAACTTGTGGTACTCCCCTTCCCCCCCAGTCATACATTACTTATAGCATGCAGAGTGCTCAGCACTGTGTATACTGGGAGTATGTCTTTATTTGGGTCCTCTCAATGTTATTCCTATTTGTATTTTATACCAGTGAGGTCCTTTCTCACCCCACCAGTGCTGATAGATACACGCAACTTGGCTCTCTATGTACTGAGCTGCCACACCACATGTCTCTGTTTATCAGTGGAGCTGAGTTTCCTGGGAGAGGCAATATGTGGTGGGCACATCGCCTTGGTGATGGAGACACACATCACCATATGCACTAAGAATTAAGCATGCCATAGGAGAGGGATCGAATTTAGTTATTATCATGCAGGTTTATTGAACTGCTGGAGATTCGGAAGAGATGCCCTCCACACATCGCCAGCAGTTTAACAACCCCAAAGGCTGAGCGCATTCTTTGTTCTCCCACGTTTGTCCACTGGGGGACAGAGAGGATCCTCTCAGACTTCAGCACCACAAACAGCATCACTCCTGTAATCCTATATATCAGTACCATCTTTAGCTCAAAATAACTCAACCACTCAACCATAGCGAAGATGTTCCCGATGTGTACTCATTAGCTACACTGCTGACTTCCTCAGGGGTAAAAGCTTTTGCCTTCAGTACTGGAGCGGCTATATTGGGCGGAGCCATTCAAGTCATTATTCACTGTATAAAGATACAAGTGGAGATCTACTCTGTTGTTATCATCAGGAATTTATTGGACAATTGACTGAAGCCAGTAACCAGGTACTGGGGCACATAAAAGGATGCAGCTTTCATGGCTGTTAGGGGTAGGGACCCTGATATGCTTTTCTCAAGATAGTGAGTGACCATTTGTGAAACCTTTTATTCTTTTATTAATGTCCAATAAACTAAACTTAGATCTACATCTCTCTTTTTCTGCGCTCCCTGTTCTCTATCCTAAAAAAATTATCTTGGGTGGTAAGTAAGGGTTTGTGTGTATGTGATGAGGGAGAAATTAAAGGTGAGTCAGGCATGTGTTGTGCAGCATATGAGAGGAATGAGAGTAAAATATGTATGGAGAATTAAAGGGATAGTAATGTTTCATAATAAAAGCAACTCTAATTAATCATCATAGTATTTGGACTTTGGAGAGTGTTATTTCAATTCTGTCAGAGTTGTAGTACAAGAGTAATTGAATGATAAAGTATCCCCCTCCCGCCCCTTTTACTAATGTAACACTGCTCAGCCAGAGCAGAAGGGAGGTGTCCAGGTAGATTGCAGAGAGGGACAATCTTCAGTTAAGATAAGGGAAAAACCTGAAAAGCTTGTCAAGGGGGGCAGGGCTTTCATTGTTCTGATAGGAAGAAGATTGTCCTCTGCTGTAATCTGTCTGGTCTATGGACTGCATTCCACATCTGAGAAGAGATGGCTTACACTAGGTAAAAGGGGCGGGAGGGGAAACTTTGCTTGTGAATATCTCTCAAACCAAAAAGGTTTGAGAGATAAGACATATATCGTTATTCATGTTTTTTTAATGCCTACAAAATAAAATAAAGATAAAACGAAGTATTACTATCCCTTTAAGGCAGAACTGAATGTGAGTGGGATGTTAAGCTGTCCAGTGATTAAGGCAGGCAAGGTAACTCAGGCATGTGCAGGGAGTGAGGAATAAGACATTTATTAATGTAAGTGGAATAAGATTTTACAGTTGGAAGTAAGGCGTAGAATGAATGTGGAGATACGTGTGAGGAGGATCATGTGTGAGGTGAGTGAGTAGTGATATGAGTGTTAAGGTGTGAGGTGACTAAAGGTAAATTGAACAGGATCTGTGAGTGAAGTGGATTTTGTCTGTGTTTAGACTGCAGATTTAATGCTAGACATCTCAGTGGTTCACAAGTTTGCTTTTAATTATTACACACAGATGCATGTGTCTAACAATAACAGTGACTGGAAAGGTGAGTGGATGTTAGCAGTTAGCAGCACATACTTCACCAAGCAGAGTCTCCTCCTGCTGCCAATATTTTTGCTGGACAGATGTGTCTTTGCATAGCAAAAGCTAATTATAATAATTAACAGCATAATTATAAACTACAGGGTCTTCTAGCATTAAATCTGCTGTCTAAAAGCTAAACACTGACAGAGGAAACCGTGAGGGTCTCACACAGCAGACAGAATCCACCTCATTCACAGATATTCATTTATATTCAGTCTCCTCACACCCTAACTCACTTATCACTCCTCACTCACCTCACACATACCTCCTCCTCCTTCACTGCACTCCCCTTCCTTCCCTTCCTTTACACCTTAAATTAATTTCGCGTTTTTCACTCCCCTCATACATGCTCCACTGCACATGCCTGAGTTACCTTACCTGCCTCACTCACTGTGCAGCTTAACATCCCACTCATAGATTGAGTTTTACTTACCCTAATGCTCATATCTGGGAACTCTACGGATTTGCCCCAGAGACTCCGGTTCTGACAGAGCTTTGCCAGGTCTCCGGGTCAGAGGCTGATTCCTCCGGATGTGGGGAGTTTCTATAGAAACTCTGCCACATCTGCTTTTTCTTCCACTGTTCCTCCGTCCCCAGCCTTCTGTGTGACACCTTTAAACCCTGCCCCCCTCCAACTTGCGTCAAACCTGCCCCTTTTTGACGCGATTATTGTCATTTTTTTCACCCCCTGCTGAACAGAGGACTCCTCTCTGGGAAGCCCTCAACTGGAAGTTCCCAGGTATGCTAATGCTCCTTACATCTTTTACTCTCAGCTCTCTTTCCCTTAACATATACCTCGCAACACATGCCTGACTCACTTTAAATTTTTCACTGATCACACAGCCTCATTTACCACTCAAGAGTCATGTTTTACTTACTTAAATTCACCTCACACCTTGCATTTAACTCTCATGGGCATGTAATGCACACGTCACACTAATGATTCACCTCAGTTGTGCTGATGTTTCTATAACAACTGCAAATTTGCAGGTTTAGGGTATTTGGGAGTTCAATCATGGAGTCAGTGTCGAGGATATGTGTATGTGGTGAGGGTGGCTAGGTTATAAGGGAGGTGTGTTACAAGGTCCTATACTCCAGAAAAGTGCAGAAAAGAACATGTGGCTAAAGAGAGGGGAAAAAGTGGGCTAAGAGGAAGCAGAGCAGTCAGAAATGCTAAGGGGAGTTACTGGGGTTGGGGTTTGGAGTGCTAAACAGCAAACAGGTAAAGTAATGAAAAGGATGAGGTTCAGTATTCAGGGGCGTAACTACAGGGGGTACAGAGGGTGCAGTTGTGTAGGGATTCAGCAGCCAAGGTCTAAGAGTGCCCCATCTGCCCAAGAGTCCAACAGGCTCAAATTATGCATCTGTGGAAATATGTTTGTGCCAGGAGGACCCCCAAAAAATGTTTGAACCCCAACTGCACGATAGGGGACAAATCACAGTTCCCATTGACTTAAAGGGAGAGTAATGGCTCAGTTGCAGTCGTTCCTTATAGTGTACACTATTGCTTTCGTTGGCAATGCTGACATAGCTCTAGTTTCTATTAAATTATATTATAAAGTATCCACCTTCTGCCCCTTTTCTCCTCAGAGCTGAAATCTGGTCATCGGACCAGACAGATCTCAATGAGGGACACTCTTCCTTCTATCAGTATACAGAGAACCCTGCCCCCCCTTGTCAAAGAAGGACAGGTTTTTCCTTATACTGAGAGAAGACTGTCCCACGTCACGATCTGTCTGGATTGGTTTCAGTTCTATTAACAAAAGACTGACGTAGGTAAAAGGGGCAGGAGGGGGACACTTTATAATATAATTTCACAGAAACTAGAGCAATTTCAACATTGCCAACCTTGGACAGCAATAGTATACATTATAAGGAATGATCGTACCTGAGGTTATAATGAGCCACTGCTATCCCTAAAAATGTATCTTTTTTTTCAAGTCCTCTCTAGCATTCAAGGGGTTAAGTGCCCTATTTAAATCAGTGGAAATTTTTAAATTAAGTTGATGTCCTCCATAAGTGAACCTCTTTATCTGCATGAAGAAGGCCCTATATATAGCTCTTATAGTGGGCGAATAAAGCCATTGGGAGTTGATAAAATGTCCCAGTGATAGGGTGGAGTGTACAGAGAGGAATGGTTCAATGAGTTCTCCATCAGCTGGGGAAGAAGAGAGGAGGACATGCTGGGAGATAAAGGCACCAGTGAAAGAGGTAAGTAAGGTACAAAGAGAAGGAGAGATTGCAGAGGTAAGAAGAGAGCCAGTAGGAAACCACATAATTTACGCCAATGAGGACATATGCTCAAAAGAAAGGTGGAGGAATTCTTGGGAAAACCATTTACACTAAAGTGGAGAACTAAAAATCCCCTTTGATTTATGGGGATTTCAACCCCTTGAATGCTAGAGAGGTCTTCAATGCATTTAAATGAATGGGAATATTAAGAATTTTTAGTTCTCCCCTATAGTGTAAATGGTTTGTCCTAGAACGCCTACACTTTTCTTTTGAAAATATGGCCCTTGTAGGGGACTAAAGTGAAAAAGAGTGGTCATCAAAACTGAATGCAGTAAAACCCTCCAGCTTTTCAGGACTACAACTCACATCATCCCCAGTCATCCCACAGCAGACTGGGGATGATGGGAATTGTAGTCCTGAACAGATGAAGGGCCTCAGGTTGCCCGTCTCTGCAGCAGAGAGATCAATTCAGTTATTAATAAAAAAAAATGCAATTGCACTGCAGAGGACAAATAAACATTCCTCATATTCAGATTGATTTGAAAATTTTAATGACCAGAGGAATGTGCAAAGCATCTCTTTGCAAAGCCTAGCTAACCCCGCTGGTCAATAAAGGGTTACTGGGGATTATAAACCCTTAGAGAGATCTCCAGTAGGAACATGTGAAACTTTACTCCATGGGAAGATATTCAGAGGAAAAGAGGGAATTCCTGCCTAAAGGCCCTTTCCACAATCCTGTTCCTTGTGACTAGTGTGTGATGATGTATGTGTCATGACGGAACTTACAAAAGTAGATGGGGTGCAGTAATATACAACACAACAAAGTGGGATGAATATAAAACATACATGTAAATGTAAACTTTCTTCCAAATTCTGGTATAATTGCATGCACCCACCCTGCTATGGGTATACGGATCATAGAAACTCTCCCCCAGACTTGACGCAATCCCAATATGGCTAATGATAAGAAAAATGAAACAAAAATGTATTTAAAAAATGATAAACATTTCAAAAACCCTAAGAGGTCCTTTTAATGAATTTGATGCAATAGATAAAATGTGAGCTGTGTCTACACTCAGTGGTAATAACACAACTGACCATACATATTATCAAAGTGCCATTTCATTGACAAATGTTTATAAGGTAACAGAGAACTTTCAAATAAGTATATATCCTTTAATGCATCAAAAATAATTAGATAACATAAATTTATACATAAAAAGAAAATATCCTATATAATAATTAGCTAAAACGTGTATAACGATGCAGTCATGCACAGTAGAGACTTCTGAGCGTGCTGTAGTCATGCGCAGTAGGGACTGCCCTTGATGAGGCTGATGCAGAGTATTGAGTACTGAGTACTGAGCATGATTGCACCGCGACCAGCTGGCACTGTATCAGCTGCGGCGTGGCCAGTCTCTACTGCGCATGACTGCCCCGCGACCAGCTGCCAGTGGCACTATGGCCCGTGTAACGGGCTCTTCAACTAGTATACATGTAAATAATAAATATATATAAACCCCAAAAGGCACATGAATAGGAATAAACCACCTATAACGAAATATAAATAAAGGAATATGAACCACAATGATAATATACATTTTATATTATAATTCTGGTTCATATTCCTTTCTTTTTTTATATTTTATTACGGTTGTTTATTCGTTTTGTATTTATGTCCCTTCGGTGTGTTTTGGGGTTTATATATTTGTATTGGTTAGATGTATTTCTTCCAGATTGGTTAAAAGCACTCACTCACATGCAGGATTTTTGCCCCGATGCACAATCCTACACTATAAACACGAACACAGATAAACGAAGACAGCACCCAGAGCTCTTTTGAAATGGAATCATAGGCACTTTATCCTGGTCATTGTTGAAAGGTCCCAGTGAATACCGAAACATTGACCAGAATAAATTGCCTGTGATTCCATTTAAAAAGACCCATGGGTGCTACCTTCTGCTATTTGTGTTTGTATTGTTGATATGTATATATTTTATTTTTATGTATAAAATGGTGTTATCTAATTATTTTTCATGAATTAATTGAAATATATTTATTTTCCAGTTCTCTGTTACCTTATAACATTTTTTGTAAATTGAATTGCAACTTGATAATACAGTAATTATGGTTGGTTTTGGTATTACCACTGTGTGTAAATGCAGGTCCCATCATATTTACTTGCTATATATTTTGAAAATCATCTATACTCAATAGATTGAATGAAGTTTGTCTGGGAGATGTCTTATGACCGGTACATTCTTGAAAGCATAATTATTTAAGGGGGGTTCTTTGTCATCTCTCGGCTAGTTTGAGCAATTGGGTTCTTGAAAAAAAGAGTGTTATAGCTCAGAACTGTGTCAAACTCTTTAAGGACCTATTAAGTGTTTTTTATTTGTCTTTTTTTTTCTTATCATTTGTTATTATCCATACCATATTGGGATTGCTTCAAGACTGAAGGAGAGTTCCTGTGATCTATATACCGATAATACTGATTTACATTTACATGTAAGTTTTATATTCCTTGCACTTTATTGTTTTGTATACTGCTGTTACTTGCCAGTGGCCCCATCTTCTTTTGTATTTTATTTTTCTCAGAGGGATCACTGTCTGGATGCTCTTTGATATTTAGGAGCAGCAGATTGACATGATGTGACTGTGTGGAGACAGCCAATATTCTCCATCTGTTATTGCTGTCCATGGCTAATGGACCTAACAATTATAAGTACTGTGGTGCCTCAGAGGTAATCTTAAGTGTATTGTAGCAGTTTTACATTATGAACGTCCATTTGTTTTCTGTTTTCTGTATGAATTTGAGGTGAAAGATAAGGAATTGACATATAAATTTTGGCATTGTCAGCATATAGATGATACTTGAAGGCAAATGAATGAGGAGATGTTATTGCCATGGACAAAGAAAAGGAACATTGTAAAAGATAGGAAGAGAGCCATGAAGCAGTTTGAGTGTGGAAAACCAAGACTATGGGGAATCGGAAGAGAATGGTTAACTGTATCAAAGGCAGTGGGTAAGTCAAGTAGCATGAGTACAGAGAAATAGCCTTTGGATTTGCAGACTGGATGTCACAGGGAATCCGTAGGACTATGAAGCTGTTGCTTGAGAGCGACGCTGGGGCTCGTGGCTCGGGTTCGGAGACGGCCAACCCTATCCCTTGCAGCGGCCGAAGCCGAGTTAAAGGTGCTGGCCGCGAAGCCAGATGCCCGATCCTGGTTGAGCCGGAACCCTGGCCAGGATGGGAGTAGAGAAGAACCGTAATGCTTCAGGTCCTACGAGGCAGAAGAATCCCTAATGCAGAGGATAATCGGATGCCCAATTGGCCAACTTGATTGCAGACAGAAGCAGATACAACTGAGGGCTGTGGTACCCCTACCACCTTTCTTCATAAGACAAAAATAGGGAGATTGGACTGCTAGAACCAGAGAGAGAGACCCTTATTGCATGGCTTAGTCCAAGACTGGACATCAAATACCCTCCAGGGAGGCAGGGTAAGCCTAACCAATCCCAGTGACCCAGGGTCTATCGGACCAGTCTATCCAAAGGGAGCATCCCTTACTACTAAGGCCGGCAAGAACAACCCCAGGGCGGAGTAAGACCACTACCACAAAGGATGGGTAACCAAGGCAGGAAGGTCCAACTACCCTGGACAACCCTAGAATCAAGTCCTAGATGGACATGGCTGAGCTCTGACCTACACCCACTTGGAATCGGCTGCTATTAGGACCGAGCACAAAACCCTCTGGCAACAGACCGGAGGCAATGAGCACTTTTCCCCTTACTCCTCCCGCAGCCCTGAAAGCAGCCAGCAGAGAGGGTAGGCGACCAAGATCATCAGTAGCCTATCCCTCGCTTGGCCCGTCAGCTGGGAGGAGCAGAATCGGTAGCGGGACAGCAGCCCACTAACAGCCGAAAGCCGAATACACCGGCTTTAGCAGAGTGGCTGACAAAACGTCCGAACCTAGCCGGGGACGCCGCTCCTGGGGGTAGACAACAGCAAGGCAACAGCCGGGGCTAGGGATGTCCAAATGGGATCACCAGAAATGAGGGTCACCAGAAACGGGCACAGCGAAGAGGCACGCCAAGCCAGCAACAAAAGAAACGGAGCAGGGAATACTGGAACTAGATCTACGATACAGGTAACGCTTCACAGCTCGAATAATCGGGCACCCAGTAAACCCGGAACAGGAAATATAAAGCAAAAGCCTGCCAATAGGAAGGCCGGCCTGACGCTGCACTGAACAGCTTAAAAAAAAAAAAAAAAAAAAGAAAACAAAAGGTAGCATCGTGACACTGGAGAGAAAGCTGTCTCAGCTGAGTGTCCACAATGGAATCCAGACTGCAAAAGGGTCCAAAAGATTGTTACAGTCAATTTGATTATTTGGGTGAAAACAAGATTTCTAAGAGTTTTGAAGTATGAGGTAAAAGGGAGACAGGTCAGTAGTTAGAAAGACAGGAGGGGTAGAGGTTAGCCTTGTTGAGTTGCGGTTTGGTTTGTGCCTGTTTGAATGAAGAATGGAACGTGCCTGTTGAGAGAGAGGTGTTAAAATGTGTGTTAATTTAGGTGTAAGGACTGGTGCTAGTGGTTTGAGTAAGTGGGCGGGCAGAGGGTCCAAGGAGCAGGTGGTAAAGTGGGTGGATAGGAGAAGTTGTGAAACTTCTGCTTCTGTTACTGGAGTAAAATGATCAACATATGATGATGAAGGGGGTTTGGGAGAGAAAGAGAGTGCAGAGATTGATGGAAGAATAGGAATCTATTTTTGAATAGATTCTACCTTGAAGTACTCGGCAAAAGCTTGAGGTGAATGTATGGGGTGAGAGGAAGCTGTGGAAGAAGGATGAAGCAAGGAGTCAAAGACTGCAAAGAGACGGTGAGGGTTAGATTTGTTGGGGATTAGTGTGGTGTAGTATTCCTTTGATATTTTATTTATTTAGAAAATGTTTTACCAGGAAGAATACACTGAGATTTCTCTTTCTCTCTTTTCAAGTATGTCCTGGAGTGTTTACAGAAAAGAGTTGTGTATTTGTACAAATACAGAGACATTTTATATTTTTTATATATATACTAGTTGAAGAGACTGCCCGTGCCGCGGCTGATACAGAACTGGATGCACCGAAGATGCTCTGCGGGCAGTCTCTACTGCGCATGACTAGACAGAGGCACTCACATTATTAGCAAAGATTTCAGCCTGGGTGCTCGTGTTTAAGCCACAATATAAGTCCAAGATTGAACAACAGCACTCACAGGGCTTAAATAAAGTGGTGACAAATAGTGGATCTTTTATTGTATCAACGTTTCGGGTGCATTACAGCAGCCTTCGTCAGGATAAACGTGAAGCAAACAAACTTCCCCATTTAAACCCCTTGCTCATACTTAGCGCCAAAATTAGTGCTAGTGATTGGTGCATTTAAAAACTTAGTGGCGCTATCATGACAAACACAATGACAGATAACGGTACATATGTTAATCAAATGATAATAGGTATGTTATACTGTAGATACGGAGTCAAAATTGCTGATTCATGCTAAAGCTGTTTCATAGTAAAATCAACACCTAAGGTGAACCCGCGGTGTTACAAAGTATGCCATCCCAGTGTGCCGCACCGTGTGCACCATCCAACAAGTAATGTGAGTTCAACAAGTCACTTTGCATAAAGGGGGACATATGGTAATAAAAGGACAAAATGTCTTTAAGAGATCGCTGTATTAAACATCGCGAGCGCTGTGGAATGTGATGGAGACCAAACGGGTCTAATGTATTGTACACCCACAGCGCTACACAATATCGACACATATTTCATAGGATGTATATTAGAAAGTTACAGAAGGAGATCACTTTGATCAAAATGGCGGATGCTGTGCAATGTGATGGAGACCAAGCGGGTCTTCTAAAATAGCAATGCACAATTACTTGTTGTTGGATGGTGCACATGGTGTGACACACTGGGATGGCATACCGTGTGCCACCGTGGGTTCACCTTAGGTGTTGATTTTACTATGAAACAGCTTTAGCACGAATCAGCAATTTTGACTCCGTATCTACAGTATAACACACCTATTATCATTTGATTAACATATGTACCCTGTCATTGTGTTTGTCGTGATAGTGCCACTAAATTTTTAAATGCACCAATCACTAGCGCTAATTTTGGCGCTAAGTACGAGCAAGGGGTTTAAATGAGGAAGTTTGTTTGCTTCACTTTTATCCTGACGAAGGCTGCTGTAATGCACCCGAAACGTTAATACAATAAAAGATCCACTATTTGTCACCACTTTATTTAAGTCCTGTTTATATATATATATATATATATATATATATATATATACACACACACACATATATTAAAAATAGTATATACAGTTGCATATTGTTTTTAGATATAAAGAAGCAGTTGTTTTTAAGAATTTTAGACTCATAGATAGAGGGTGATAGAGTTGGACTGCATATACTTCAAAAGAAGAAAAGTGAACAGATGGCAGGATTGAAAGGGTCTGGAAGCGGTAGTGGGAGGAAAGAAGGACACCTACCCCCATCCCGACCAGTAGAACGAGGTGTGTATCAGAAGCAGAAGCCTCCACCACTATATCTTGTACAGACAGCCAAAAACTGCAGTGACTGCTCACAGAAACAATAGTGAACGAGTGTTGACTTATTAGCTAGAGAGCAAGTTTACTCCAGAATGACTCCAATTAGCTTTAATAAATATGCTCCTGATTTCCCTTTCCATGGGAACTCCTGCAGGAACTAAATGAACCTCCCACATATTTCTGAATATCTCTAGTATTCAATGGGCTAAAAGAAACATTTAAATCATTGGGAGCTTTCATTTGTCCCCTTTGGCACAGTTAGGTTGCCCTCAAGTTGCTAACCTTTAGCTTCCTAAATACAGCACATAGTTTGCTATTTCAATTATGACAATAAGGCTGATGTGCTAAGAAGTACAACAGTAATTCAAGAGTAAAACACCATAGGTAACATGTAAACAGTCCCCAAATTCTCATTGATTTAAATGATGTTTATCCCCTTGAATGCTAGAGAGGTCTGAAACGTATTACAGTACAATCCATTGCAGACCTCTCTAGCATTCAAGGGGTTAAAAGTCTCATTTAAATCAAAGATATTTTGTATTTATCTCGCAAGGTGCACTTGGTCTGCCCCAGAATTGCTCCATCAGATGAGAATGCACAGGAGCGCAGCAGGCAAAGAGGCAGACAAACTCCCCTTATGCCTATCTGCATAGTATTTATGTTAGAACTGGCCAATAGTGTGCCAAGAAAGAAAAAAGAGACAGAGGGCAGTACATTGTAAAGCAATGTGTTGGAGACTTCTCTAACATCCAAGAAAAAATACTTGGACTGCATCGGTAAGAAGTGAGTAATGATGAGAGGTAATTTTTGGCAATATAAAGAACGTCAAAGAAAAAATAAGTGAGTCATTAATCAGTCTAGCAGGAAGGTATTGATGGGTGGCCTCAATTCAGAGAGAGACAGATGATGGAAGAACTGGCCAGCACTCACCTCCAAATAAGAGACAGATGGTGAGATAGCTACAAGATAAAATGGCTTGATGAGAGCATAAATACCTAGAGCCTCCTAACTACACAGTACAGTGATTTGCAGGGAGACGTGGTGCATGGAAGACCAAAACAGACAATGGTGTCCTCTGATATAGTCATACTGGAAGAGCCAGAATTATCCTGTGGTTTAACCCTTTGAGTGCCAGAGGGGGTATCCAACGCATTGCTTTGCAATGCGTTGGATACCCCTTTGGCACTCAAAAGAGAACTAATGACTCAATAATAATAATGCCCCATTGCCCCCACCTACCTTACTATGACCTGCACATATTAATTTCCCCTATTCATTTTGCTATGATGCTATTGTAGGTAGTTTGGAGGTAACACCTTCAGTCAGTCCTGGTTGTCATGACCATGGAGGCCGACGTGACAGTTACTAGTAGTTTTTTTTTTTTTTTCCAAAGAGGAACAGATAAAATGGCTGAGCATACTTAACCTTTCAAAGACCAGAGAGGTGTAAAAGGCAATTCATGACGTACCTCTCTGGTCCTTAAAGGGTTAACATTACCATGTGCAGTGAGCTGAGTTTGAGGTCATGTGGTCCTGCCAGCATCTGTCATGTCACCTCCATGAATATGATATCCACAGGTTGTGTAGAAACTTCAGATTTCACATGCTGGGTAGCACACACAGCTAGGGCAGAGAAGAAGAAGGGTAGGAATAAAACTCTTACTAGATGGGGAAACAACAGGCAAAAACTAGTTACTGCAGATGTTATTATCACAGGATATATAACTAGTAACAAGGAAAAACAGTTGTGAGGGAAGCTCCCTCTTATGAAGGGCAACACCATTTCACACTGCTAGTTATAGAATGCATTGTGTACCCCTTTGGCACTCAAAGGGTTAAGGTCCTGTGGTTATGCTAGCAGCTGTCTCCATGGATATGCCATCAATGACTAACTGAAGATATCCTGAACAAAGCATAAAGGCAAAATTTATGGGGGCCATTAATATTTTCTGGTCACAGTATGGTAAGTGGGGGTTATTATTATTAGGATGTGTTTTTCCAGGTGCCTTGAGGGAAAGAAAGATTATGAACCTCTGCTCTTCCTGGCACAGAGATCTGACACCAAGTCTACTATTAACACTTTGAATAAAATGCTCCTTTTAGTCTAGAACAGTTGTTGCCATCAGCTGTGTCAGATAGTTTATGTGTCGCAGCAGTGTGTCACGTCTTCACAAATACATTCATTAAATGATACTATTATTACTGCAATAACGTGTAAGAGAAATTAACATTTTCACCTACATGTCACAACTCAGAAAAAATTGTGTCCTGATTAAAGAAAATTAGATACCACTGATATAGAACATATTCTTCTTATATCCGCTTGTCAGGTGGAATTGAAGCTCACTGCTCATGGTCCGAAAGTTATTAACCCCTTAAGGACTGGGAAAATCTGAGTTCGATTTCACTTAAGGACCAGAGCAATTCTGACCCTTTTGACTATGTCTTTGTTCAAGTGTTTTCCCTCTAAGTACTTTATTTTACCCATGAAAATTATATACCATTTCTTTACACACAAATAGGGCTTTCTTTTGAAACCATACTTATACGAATAGACCACCATTTATTTTAGTAAAATTAAAGAAAATGGTAAAAAAAAGTAAAAAAAATGCAATTTTTTTTTTCTCTTGGGATAATTTGGGCACAGTAGGTTAAATTTTTATGGACACTGCATGAAAGGTATGACTGGTCAGTCATACCTACAGAATGGGCTGATTTAAGTGGTCACTGTCCCCCCGGGTGAAAAACCCCATGTCCCTTTTTCCAACCCTATTTTCCCACTTTTTTATTGATAACAGTTGGCGGTGTGTATAAATGTATTTCATGGCTCCACAACAATCAGACTTCCTATTTTGGTATTTGACATTTTTTTTATTAAAAAAAAAAAAAAGTGTTGTGTCGTTAAAAAAAAAACAAAAAAAAACCCCAAAAGGTAATTTTAGCAGTCCAAAAATGGACCTGCATTTAGCCAGCCTTCAGCACAGCAGTGCAGGGATTAATACCCCCAGCTGCTGCATTTTATTTGTCCACTAGGTGTCTCCTCTCTGCTTCTTTGTCCTTTATTTGATAGCAAGGGACAGATGACAGAGAAGAGACACTAGAGGCAGTATAGAACACTGCCTCATTCATTCTTTCACAATGCCGGTACATGGGATTGCTGCTGTAGCGATTCCGTGACCCGGCACTTGTGAAAGTGGCTGAGACTGAATGCTCCAATCCAGGAGCGTTCAGTCTCACCCAGGAATTAATGATAGCAGCAGGCACGGAGGTGCGCTGCTATCATTTAACTCATTACAGTCCAGGACCGTCATGGGTCCTTAAAGCAAAGCAACCCATGAAGGTCCAGGACCGTCATGGGTCGTTAAGGGGTTAAGCATTATATGCACAAAGCAATGGAGCAATTAGGTGAGAAAACAACCACAGTGTAAGGGAGACCAGAGAGGTTGCAATTCAATGCGTATTCACTCCCCTTGTCCTAAAAGGGTTAAATGAGGATTTTAAGGCTAGATCCAAATGTTGGAGTAAAAAAATATCTGTAGGGCAAAATGGATACCGACCGACAAAATAAAATGTCTTGGTCGGTATTCAAATGTCCTACTGACATTAAGCACAACGGACGTTAGGACACAAAACTGGTGTTGTGTCCAAACTTCCGTTTTGTGCGTTAAGTTCCCAAAACGCCGCTAAATAATGCCAGTTTTGGGAACTTAACAGTAAAAAAGTTAATCATCGGTGCCTGACACATTGTCAAGAACCGATTGTTAAAAAATCTGTGTTAAACTTACCTGTCATCCACTGTCTTTCTCCTTCTGTCACCATTCTTTCTTCTATCTTCTTTCTTCTCTTGTATCTTCTGTCTTTTTGCTGTAAAACAAAAACAAAAGTTTAAGTTAAAAGAATACATACTTTAACCCCTTGAGTGCCAGAGGAGTACGTACCTCTCTGGGGCCCAAAGGGTTAAAGTATGTAGTAGTGTGCCAGTTGTTAAAATCCAAATGCCCAATAATAATAATAATAATAATAATAATAATAATAAATGTTTTTAATATACTAAAAGCCAATGGTATAAGTAAAATAAAATGATACTTAGCATATATGTCGCTGCCTCCGCTGCTGTGTGAGGCCGCTGAGGCGGCACCGGAGACAGAATACTGTGCCACACTCCCCCTCTTCTTTTCCACAAGCCGATGCCTGCTCCAGTCAGAGAGAATTAGAACTGAGGCTGCCCTTATACAGTTAGGGAAAAAATAACTTGATCCCCTGCTGATTTTGTACATTTGCCCACTGACAAAGAAATGATCAGTCTATAATTTTAATGGTAGGTTTATTTGAACAGTGAGAGACAGAATAACAACAAAAAATCCAGAAAAAAAAAACATTTCAAAACAGTTATAAATTGATTTGCATTTTACTTAGTGAAATTAGTATTTGACCCCTTTGCAAAATATGACTTAGTACTTGGTGGCAAAGCCCTTGTTAGCAATCACAGAGGTCAGACGTTTCTTGAAGTTGGCCACCAGGTTTGTATACATCTCAGGAGGGATTTTGTCCCACTCCTCTTTGCAGATCCTCTCCAAGTCATTAAGGTTTCTAGGCTGACGTTTGGCAACTCGAACCTCCAGCTCCCTCCACAGATTTTCTATGGGATTAAGGTCTGGAGACTGGCTAGGCCACTCCAGGACCTTAATGTGCTTCTTCTTGAGCCACTCCTTTGTTGCCTTGGCCGTGTGTTTTGGGTCATTGTCATGCTGGAATACCTATCCACGGCCCATTTTCAATGTCCTGAATGAGGGAAGGAGGTTCTCACCCAAGATTTGACTGTACATTTCCCTGTCCATTGTCCCTTTGATGCGGTGAAGTTGTCCTGTCCCCTTAGCTGAAAAATACCCCAAAGCATAATGTTTCCACCTCCATGTTTGACGGTGGGGATGGTGTTCTTGGGGTCATAGGGAGCATTCCTCCTCCTCCAAACACGGCGAGTTGAGTTGATGCCAAAGAGCTCGATTTTGGTCTCCTCTGATCACATCACTTTCACCCAGTTCTCTGAATCATTCAGATGTTCATTGGCAAACTTCAGACGGGCCTGGACATGTGCTTTCCTGAGCACGGGAACCTTGCGGGTGCTGCAGGATTTCAGTCCTTCACGGCATAGTGTGTTACCAGTTGTTTTATTGGTGACTATGTTTCCAGCTGCCTTGAGATCATTGACAAGATCCTCCCGTGTAGTTCTGGGCTGATTCCTCACTGTTCTCATGATCATTGAAACTCCATGAGGTGAGATCTTGTATGGAGCCCCAGACCGAGGGAGATTGACAGTTATTTTGTGTTTCTTCCATTTGCAAATAATCAAACCAACTGTTGTCACCTTCTCACCAAGCTGCTTGTCGATGGTCTTGTAGCCCATTCCAGCCTTGTGTAGGTCTACAATCTTGTCCCTGACATCCTTGGACAGCTTTTTGGTCTTGGCCATGGTGGAGAGTTTGGATTCTGATTGATTGCTTCTGTGGACAGGTGTCTTTTATACAGGTAACAAGCTGAGATTAGAAGCACTCCTTTTAAGAGAGTGCTCCTAATCTCAGATTGTTACCTGTATAAAAGACACCTGGGAGCCAGAAATCTTGCTGAATGATAGGGAGTCAAATACTTTTTTCACTCAGTAAAATGCAAATCAATTTATAACTTTTTTGAAATTTGTTTTTCAGGATTTTTTTTTTGTTATTCTGTCTCTCGCTGTTCAAATAAACCTACCATTAAAATCATAGAATGATCATTTCTTTGTCATTGGGCAAATGTACAAAATCAGCAGGGGATCAAATCATATTTTCTCTCACTGTATATGGGTAGCCTTACTTCTAATTCTCTCACAGCCATTGGCTGGGATATGCTTACGCACCTCCCAGCCAATCAGTTCAAAGCACAGCCGCTCAAAGCTGATTGGCTGGGAAGTACGTAAGCATATCCCAGCCAATGGCTGTGAGAGAATTACAAGTAAGGCTGCCCATATAAGGGCAGCCTGAGTTATAATTCCCTCAGACCGGTGTAGGCATCGGCCTGTGGACAAGAAGGGGGGGGGGGGGGCGGCGGCGCAGTATTCTGTCTCCACCGCCGCCTCAGCAGCCTCACACAGTGGCGGAGACAGCGACATATATGTTAAGTATCATTTTATTTTACTTATGGCAATAACATTGGCTTTTAATATATTAAAAACTATTATTGTTATTATTATTATTATTATTATTATTATGGGGGCAATTGGATTTTAACAACTGGCACACTACTACATACTTTAACCCTATGGACCCCAGATAGGTACGCAACGCATTCCTTTGCAATGCGTTGAGTACCCCTCTGGCACTCAAGGGGTTAAAGTATGCATGCTTTTAACTTAAACTTTTCTTTTTGCTTTACAGCAAGAAGACAGAAGATACAAGAGAAGAAAGAAGGACAGAAGATAGGAAAGAAGATGACCAGGATGCTGCGGACTCCACTGGACATCAGGATTAATGGTAAGCGTTACTTGTGATGTTTTTTACTTAGTCGGGTTAACCCTATGAATGCCGGATGGGTGATTATACCTCACTGGCACTCATAGGGTTAATTCTACTAACTCACTTTTTATACTTTGGATGTATTGATATGGGGCTTAGAGACCCATATCAATACATCCACTGAGGACTTAGGGTTTTTTAACTTCAAGTTTCTGTGTCGGCTGTTTAAACAGGTGATAAGGGACTCAAGTTAAAAAAAAAAAGAGATGTTAACTTTCCTGCGATAACTTGAGTCCCTTATCACCTGTTCGGCTAACTCAGACATTTGAATTGCTATTTATGGTGTTTTCATCATTTTAAATCCATTTTAAATGGATGAAAACACCTCTTAACTTTAACAGACAACGGATCTCTTTTTTGCCGGTATTTTTTCACAGCACAGACATTTGTATATCTTACTGTGCTGGAAAAAATGCAGTCAGCAGAAAAAACAGCCGTCTCCAACATTTGGATCAAGGCCTTAATTCCTTGATTGTTAGAGTCTCTAGCATTCAAGTAGTTAAAATGCCAATTTAAGTTAATCAGTATTTGGGCATTTTTTATTTAATTTGTGCCCTATGGTGCCATTGATTTTCCCTAGTATTGTTCCCCTTTGTGCAAATGGCTCTGTGCTACTCATATAGATGCACAAAGCAGCTTCAGTCCAGAACCTTTATACCTGACACATAATAAAAGTGCTGCAAGTAGAGCCAGGAATTGCATGCTGTGTATCACTGTTTATTTTTCTAATGATAGATTCCTTATAAATGGAGTAATCTTTTGTCTGTGAACATGGCGGCATACCATACCCTCATTTTACAGGTATTATGCAATCCACAGACTTTTATCGCTGAAATTCTGTCTGGAAATTTTCCCCATTAAAAAAGTGCATATTTTGTAGTTCACTTTTTTTTATATAGTTTCAAGAATCCTAATACCCTTTGGTCTTCCAAAACCACAAATGGAAGTCACTGCTGTAAATCTGTAACTGTTCTTCTGGATTCTTACAGTGGTCTTTCCCACAAGCACTTGACTGGGTTCCAAACTGTTCCTGTATCAGTGGCAGCCATTTCTTTACTGAAATAGGAGCAGTCGGCTTCAGCCAAATAATGATGTATGTTACATTGTCTCCTGGACCTCTAAATGACAGCTTTAACCCCTTGGGTCAGGATGGATTTCCAGTGTGGCAGAGTAGGCACAATTTGAAGGGTGACTCAGTTGTGCTGGCCATTCCCATAGACTGAGCTGTGGGTTTGGTCATGGCATCTTCATGACTTAACCTTTTGGGTGCTAGAGAAGTAGCCAACACATTGCAAAGCAATGCATTGGACACAACTCTGGCACTGAAAGGGTTAAACCACACACCTGTTTTTTTTACACACAAAACAAAAGAAAAAGGCTCACAGTGTTAGAATGCTAAAATTAATATATATTAGATTTACAAAAATAAAATTCATGGGAAGAAAATATGGAGCTCAGAAAGGAATGAAGGGGATTCTCCAAGTCCCCAAAAGCAGACAAAATCTAGAACAAAAGCAAAAAAACACCTGCGCTGCTCCATACAAAAAAAACAAATGTGACCCATATGGAAGGTACATATAATACCAATGTGTTGATATACTTATTTTTTACTTATTTTTTTGTTGAATAGTTTGGGGAAAGTATTTGTTTGTCAAGTAAATATTTTAAGTGTATTTTTATATTTATTTATTTTTTTAGATAGGGACTAAGTGTTGAGAGTAGGGACTTACCACTAATGAGGAACCTTGGCATGGTTGGTGATCTTACCCCTCTTTTTTGGGCCAAAAAAGTTGGCACTAATGCCTCGTTTTTTCACAGAGTTATTATATATGCCCAATACAGGGCTCACTAATCACTAGTACACTGGAGGAGCGCAGGTTTATGGTTCGTTCTATGTTTGCACTTGTTTGGGGGATTGGAGAACCCTGTTATTCCTTGCTGCATACTTCAGTTATCTTTAAACACCCTTTAATGGACATTTCAAAATAAATGATAAAATTATAAGGTATTATACACACACACACATATATATATATGTATATATATATATATATATAGATATATATACATTTCTATACACTTAGGTGAGTTAGCGCTGAAAGCTGTCTTCTTTGTCTATTTTTAATCTAGAATTTTCTTGACAACATAATCAGATTACAACTCGCTTAAAATGAGGTACCATGGTGAGTTAAGCGAGCTAAACCCTTTGAGTGCCATAGGTGTATACAACGTATTGCAAAGCAATGAATTGTGTACCCCACTGGCATTGAAAGGGTTGAACATACTTTGGCCAAACTATGCAAAAAAAACCCCAAAACATTATTTTTAAATAAGTAATTCAACACATCGTATGATACATGCCTTCCATAGGGTTCACATTTGGTTTATTTGTATGGAGCAGTGCAGGTTTGTTTTGCTTTTGTGCTTTTTTAATTATAAAAAAAACAGTCTGCACTGCAGTTTCTTGGCCACTATTTAAGCCCTTGTGAGGGGTGAATAGCTTTTTTTATAACTATGTTAAAAGACAATATTATTTTCATTGTCAGACAAGAATAGATTGGTCTATTAGCAGGGACATGTAGGGAGTTGGTTGTGGCCTTTGGTGGTGCTAAGAGCACTTAGGGTGCCTTTCCCTAGGTGTCATTCATTGCTTTGTATTGTGCTTAAGGCCTCTCTAGCAGCCAAAGAGTTACATATTTAATCTGCAACTGATGATACAAGATTCCAAAGGGCAGGGATTGGCAACCTGAAGCCCACCAGCTGTTCTTGCATTATATTTCTTGTCTACTTAAAGGATGATGGGAATTTGGGATTTTTTTTTTCTTGTGGTGCAGAATTGCTTAACTTTTATGTACATATGGCCCTTTGAGTTTTGCTGATGTCAGTACTGGCAATCAGACTTCTTTCTGGATAGAAATTCTACATGTGTTCAGGGCTGTTTGAAAAAAATGTCACGACTAGAAGAAATAGATGAAAATGGTCTGTTTTGCCTCCCACAGTAATTATAATGTGAAGGCAGGTTCCTCCATGTTCCAGATGAGATGAGCTGAGGGAATGTGTGTGCGTGCAGGCGTACTGAAGAAAGTGTGCATGATTCCATTTGAGTGTACATTCCTGAAGGATAAGCTTATTGATATCACTTGTGCTTACCCTTCTGGTATTAGAACTTTTGATTTTCTACTGCATTTTTCTTCCTAAAGGAACTTCCATGGAAAGGAGAAACATTTCTCCTATTCTGTTTTCAGCCTTTCTCCAGCCTTTCTAAAGTATTCATATTTAGTTGAAATGTACCTTTTGTGTGCTCATACAAGTGTTCAATGCATATATAGGTAATATACCCAGAAAACACATGAATGTTTTACTGTAGTTTGAGACACAATAAAGGAGAACAATCACTATTCTATCTATCTGTGTCTATATGAATAAATGTTGGATTATGCAGGTCTCAATGTGTAACCACACTCAAGGCTAGAGTATCCCTCATACATGGGAAGGCATGACCTACATCACAGGAGTCCACTACTTGTTTGCCCATGAGTGGTGATACACTAATGTGTGTTGTGAGTGATAAAGAGGTGATACAGGGGACATACTTCCACAATGATTTCATGTCCACAGTTTATGTGTTGCTCAGTGTAATCAATGTTCTGAGATTGCTTTAGTTTGATATATCTCAGTACATGGGCTACATCAACAAACAACCAGACTAAGCGGGCAAGTGTTATCACTGGTGAAGTCTGTTACAACCTTAGTAAAACAACAACACAAGTAGATAAACCAATGTTCAGCATAAGGTTTCAATGTGTGTGCTACATATTGAAATCCTAGGGTGAACATTGGGTTCTCCAGTAAGTTAGGCTGTGATTCATACTCTTATTGTGAAACTAACTTACTGGAGGACCCAATGCTTACCCTAGGACTTCAATGTGTAGCACACACATTGAAATCCTAGGGTGAACATTGGGTTCCCCAGTAAGTCAGTCTCCCAATAAGAGTTTGAATCAAAGACTATTTTGCTGCATGTTCCATCTGTCCTGCTTGTTAGTTCTCTGCTAAATCAAATAGCTGTTTGCTTGGTTAACCCCTTAAACACAACAATTGATGCAGACAAATGTTCACAATGTTGCACCAGTTGTTGTGCTAAGGGGTATGTTTTGTACAAATTCACCCAACATCATGGCCATATAACACTGTCATGTTATTTGGCTCCAGGGATGGATTGCCAGTTGAATTTGTACAACGGTGTGTGAGAACCCATGTTGTAACATCCCACAAACATATTACCTAGGCTGAATCTGTGTTCATTGCATTGCTTGGCAAAGCATTGGCGACATCTCTGCCACCCAATCTATCACTAAACACAAAGCATATCAGACAGAATTCAAAAGCACAATGTTTTTTTATTAAGGGTGAAAAGAACAAGTTGGGCAGTTTTTTTTTTTTTTTTTTTGGTGGGACCTTCCACTGGGTGCCAGAGGTGGATGCCCTGGCTGACTGCCTGGTCACCCTTTGCACCCTTGGTGTACCTTCAGGGGTCACATTGGAGGGAGTGGAGGGTGCAGTGGACCCCTCTGTCGACCGGTGCTCCCTCTCCACACGCAGGTTCTCCCTGCGGTTGTGATCTCGAAACTCCACCAGCAGCTGCCCCATCATGTCTATCATCCCTGTATGGTACTGATGGAGTTGTATGCTCTGTACCGTGTGCACTACCTCCAGAGCACGTATCCGGTCTTCAATTCTTGAGGTGTTCCTCCGGGATTCCCTTCTGAGCCTTGTGATGTTCCTGTTGGCCCTCTGGAATTCCCAGATTAGCCTCCTCTGGAGCACCATGCACTCCGCCTCCATTCCCCTCATGCATGTACTGTTGGTGGTGGATGTGCCTGGTGAGTCTGCTGGTGTGGTTGCTGCTGGTGGAGTGTCTGCTGCTGCTGTGTCATCTGCTGCTGCTGTGTCTGCTGCTGCTGCTCTGTCTGCTGCTGCTGCTGTGTCTTCTGCTGCTGTTGCTGTGTCTGCTGGTTTAGAGGCTGCTGCAGATGATGGACATTTGCCCACCACATCTAGGGACTCAGTGCTGCCAAATGATGTCTGTGGTGGTGGTGGTGGGGTAAAGTGTTCCCTCGGTAGAGGGCGCTGGGGCTCCCCAATCAGGCCCCGGTTTTTGGTAATCTAGTGGCCAAGGGTCATACCTTGGCCACTGGTAGGTGCTGGGACCCCACCTGGGATCATACCTGGGGCCATGTTGGGGAGCCATCCACGAGGGTAGGTCCATCTGCTCTCCATATGGGCCATAATGAGGGGTGGCCACTGTCCCTGGAAGCCATTGCCTCCCTGGTGGTGGTGCAGGTACTGCTGGATGGTAGTACCTTGTGGAGGTGGTGGGATGCATCCACCTGTCTTCCTGTAGCATCCAGGCACTGTATAGGGGTGGTGCAGCAGGAGTTTGAGCATGTGGTGCAGCAGGTGTTTGAACAGGTTGAGCAGCTGGTGCAGCAGGTGTTTGAGCAGGTGGTGCAGCAGGTGTTTGAGCAGGTTGAGCAGGTGTTGGAGCAGGGTGAAGCAGGTGTTTGAGCAGGTGAAGATGGTGGGTACGGTGGGTCGCCTCCTCTGGATAGTAATGGTTAATTCCACCTGATGTAAAATTGTAGGCATTCTAAAAAGTTGTGGATCGATGTAAGTCCTATCTCTCAAACCCTTATGGTTTGACCGCTATCACTTGGTAAAGTTAACTCTTCCTGTCTGTTTTAGTCAAGTCAGTGCCCTATGGGACAGCTGCAGATTCCAGTCATTTGACCAGATGGAGGCTCTTCAGCAGAGCCAAAATGTAGCTATTTATAAATAAATACTTCATTGGAATGGTCTACAGAGTGTGCTTGCAAACCAGGCACACTTTGTGGACTATTCCAATGGGGTATGCATCTCTAAATAGCGAAAATTTAGCTCTGCTGAAGAGCCTCCATCTGGTCAAATGACTGGAATCTGCAGCTTTTTAGAATGCCAACAATATTACATCAAGGTGATATTAACAATTACTATCCCATACAATGTACACAGAAAGAAAAATGGTCTAATATCTATGTGGATATGTACATCTTATATGTGTACAAATATATCCTACCAAGATATGAACCCAGAGATCAGTTCAATACATTTGATTGCCTTACCGGATGTATATGTGCAACCATCAAAACTAAAGTTTTATTGATATCATAAATAAAAACATACCTAGTATATGCCATGTAAGTGAGGTAAGGCAATCAAACATACTGAACTGATCTCCGGATTCATATCTTGGTAGAATGTATTTGATTCATGTTATTGAATAGTCGCCATAGCATAATATTGGGATTGTTGAAGTGAGGGTATGTAAAGGTTATTTTCTCTCCATCATCTCTTTTTCACCGCTTAGTGAATGTTCCCTGTGTAGCATGTAGTTAGCCTATTGACTTGTGTTTGTTTTTTGGTTAACCCTTTGAGTACTGGAGGGGTTGCCAAAGCATTATTGAGCAATGTATTGATAATCCCTCTAGCACTCAAGGGGTTATATGCTGGTTTCCCTGTGGGTACATGGGTGACATTGTGTAGAAGCAGTTCTGGTGTTTAACATACAACACTTTTATGAGCATGGTTTGTGTGGATTGTGTGTGAGCAGCACAGAAACATGAGGGTTAACCTGGGACTTGGACAGGTTTGGGCCTGGTTGAACCTTGACATTTGTCCTTATATTGTGTCCTGTTTTAACCCTCAGGGTGCTGTGTTGGTGCAGTTGTGTGGATGAATGATGGACATATGTTGGGATGTGACTGTGTTTGTGTGCAGTGGTTGTGTGGGTTGATGTGGTGTGTGGTTATGTGATGATGCAATTACCGGTAGTGTGGAGGCTCCTCTCTTCCCCAGTGTCCGATCCTCCAGGGACCCCCCTCAATGAGTGTGGAGCACATGGTCTGCCACAGCATCTCATCCCACCGGTTGTAGGTGATGTCTACCGGTGGACCACCTCCAGTGCCTTGGGCGTACAGGGTGGCATCACCCATTTTCTTCTTCACCTGCCTCTTGCAGTCACCCCATCTCTTTTTAATGGACTCCACGTCCCATCTGCAGGTGACCACTGCATTCACCCGGCTGCATATCTGGTTCCAGACGGCCTTCCTTCTCGCAGCCATGCCAGGGACCCTCTCTCTCTGGAAGAGGACACATTCCCTCTTCAAAACAGCCTCCATGAGGGCCCTATTCTCTTCTTCCGTACAGCGAGGATCCCTGATTCTCTCCTCAGCTCCGGCCTGCGAGGAATCAGAACCAGAGTGTCCTGCCTGCGCTGCCCCTGTCTGTGCAAAAAAAGGTGCGACGCTGATTTTTGTGTTACATGTTTTTGTTGTGCCTACGCTTGTTAGCTATTCTTGTAGACTACCTGTCGAATCCGCCATAATCATGTATTATTTACATGCGATGTGCCTTTTACCATTAACAGTGGTGTTAACTCAAGCCTTTAAATCTACCCCTAGGGAGGGAAAGAGACATAGGGATTTTTGTCCCAGAAGGACAGTATCTCCCCTAAAAAGGGACATTTGATAGGTATGAACAAACTTATTATCCAGCCCCTATTAAAAATGAACCAATTGAACACACATTATCACAGTAAAGCCTATAAAAGGTTTTTTCCCCACTTTCCTCATATTTTTATTAACATCAAATTCAGTGATGGGTTATCCATATAAATGTGGTATCAAATGAAAGCCCTGCTTATGCTTAAAAAAGTATCTAATTTGTGTGAGTGAACTAAATGAATTGAAGTAAATATATAGTTGAACAAAGGCTAAAATTGTTCTTGTCCTCTAGTGTCAAAAAGCCTCGTCACTAAGGGGTTAAATCAATGCAACGTTCATTTGTTCCCTATGGTTCAGCTGGTTTGCTTCATTAACAGCTGGAGAGCCTTAGTCCTGATGTACAGAATCTTTTCCTTTGCTGTCACTGAAATCTTTTTCCTCCATTAATAGACAGACTTGGGTCTTCTACACATCTGAATAAAACATTTCCCAGAAGGTTCTTCATACTGACCTTGATTCATTATATATAGTACACTTATCTCTTCAAAGATGCAGGTTACAATGTGCATAGCTGTTACATAAATCTATATATGGACACATTTAGTAATTTAACATTGATCTTGTGCTAGTGTGAGACACGTCCATTTTAAATGAACATAAACACCTCAGATTATACACCCCACTTCCACCTCAAGAGATAACATCTTCAAGTCAGACCGGCATGTTATGTCCATGGAGCTGGACATGACAGTTGCTAACAGGACAACATGATCCCATATTCTGCTCATTGCCCGTTGTACTCTTACCCCTATTAAGTATATTGTGCACCCATAGGGTTAAGTAGATTCATGCACGCTGTCTGCTTCAGTTTGTACATGACATCCAGTACTGACTGACGATGTTATTACTTGATTAAGGCACAAGGACAAAATTCTAAGGCTTCATTAGAATTTTTTGCCTAGTAAGTTAAAGGGGAACTATCACCCCGCAATAACTTAAGCTTCACTGAAGCTGCACCGTGCGGTGCAAAAGGGACTGACAGCGCAGGCGCACGGACGTCACTGTGAAGAGACGTCCGTGCTTCTTGCTCCTGTCACCATCGGTAAAACGCCGATATCTGCTGAACCAGGTAATATTTCTGGCGACTAGCGCTACTAAGCAGCTAGTCGCCAGATGAGCAATCAGTGAAGCTTAAGTTATTGCGGGGTGATAGTTCCCCTGGCATTCAAAGGGTTAAGTGGGTGGTTATTATTAGATGGTGTTACGTCTCCTTCAACTCACCTTCTGCTGCATTTTCCCCAGTAATCCTGTCACAGGAGGCTTGGCTGCCGCATGACCCATGTGAGTGTCAGCCACATACTATTGTCTGATGCTCATGTGGGCAGGCCATTCATTGGAGGTAGGGTAGCTAAAGTAGTTTGTGTGAAAGATCTGCCTCCAGCCTCACGGGGCAACATGCAGATCTGCCATGCTGCCACTTTACTGCATGAACATAGTATAGCTGCAGCATGCTGGATTTTGGCAAGTTCATTCAAGACAATAGATGCCATGTGAACGGCATCATAGGGCATACATTCCTGCAAGGGCAACATCTCCAATCCGCAACTGTTACATTAATATTGCCAGTGTGAAAGGTGCCTAACAGCTTTGGTGCTGCACAGAGAAAGTATGATTTCTTCTTTTCACAGTACTGAGAG
Organism: Rhinophrynus dorsalis; assembly: GCA_037306005.1. Lineage (NCBI taxonomy): Eukaryota > Metazoa > Chordata > Amphibia > Anura > Rhinophrynidae > Rhinophrynus > Rhinophrynus dorsalis. The sequence continues at coordinate 539,339,282 of CM074719.1, read as the reverse complement.
TGACGCATTGTATGGGACATGCTTTGTGATAAATATATCTCTGCACAGAAAGCCAGAAGTGATATTTCTTTGTGTAGCAGGGCTATATGTATTCAAGCAGCCAGGCTGCATCTGGGAAGCAGGCCTTATTTTGCCCACATCTGTCTTAGCCAACAACAAAAGCACAAAGCCCAGGTGCAAGAAAGCAGTCTATAATAATAATCCTTTATTTATATAGCGCACACAGATTACGCAGCACTTTACACTCATATTGGTCCCTGTCCCCATTGGGGCTCACAATCTAAATTCACCTATCAGTATGTTTTTTGGAGTGTGGGAGGAAACCCACGCAAACACAGTGAGAACATACAAACTCATTGCAGATGTTGTCCTTGGGGGGATTTGAACCCAGGACCCCAGCGCTGCAAGGCAACAGTGCAAGAAGTTAAATAATGGTCTATAAAGGTGTATGTAAGCTGGTAAATTAAACAACCACCATAAACCAGAAGCAGGTATCTGGTGCAGAGACACTGGGATAGCTCTGGGCATACCCACAACTCAGAACATGAGCATGGCTAGTACTGCAGAAGCTCCCTTCACAAACTGGCGCTGCAGCTGATTGGTTACACCACCTAGAGCAAAATGTGACCTGTGTCTTTACAACTGTTGATGGCCTACAAATGCTATCCCCTGCAAGGCATTGAATGACTCGAGGTGAGGTGAGGGAGGGGGTTTACAGTCTAACAACATCTGAAGAGTCACAGGTTACCCATCTGTGATTATCAACTGAGGTTGATGTAATTATTGGTACTGAAACATTCCAGCTGTATCATTGGATAGATATAAAAATTCCACAAATCCAGGGTCTTCAATACCTTGTATGCCAGAAAGGTCTCCAGTGCATTGAGCTGGAGACCTCTTTGAGATTCAAGGAGTTAAAAAGCCCATTTAGATCAATGGGACATTGTAATTCACCAGAATGACTTCAGTTCTTTTCAGCAGATCAGCCTCAATGATTATATTTTGCATGTTTACAGAAAGTAGAGCAGCATATCTCACCACTAGACAACACCCTCAGGGTAACATCCATTTGTAGAACAGCAGAACCTGACAAAGCCAAACCCCTTCATCATCACAGCTCCTACTGATTGTAAATCACAGTACAAACCATTTGTGGCACAGTAAACTAAGTTACAAATTACATTTGACACAACCCCGTATTTGGAATATACTGTGTTTTCATCTGTAGCTATTTTCCCAGAGACGCCTACGCTATATCTGACAGTTTCTCAGCTCGATCCAAGTGAGATTGGGACGATTGTATTTTTTGGCTTTCATGTATGCCTGCAAGCAAACCCAGTATTAAGGAAACAAAAAATAGCAAAAAATAGCAAATCCATGGAACTTCATAATGTGTTCTCTTACCACTGTCCAACTGCAGCTGAGGCTGATGTACTAAGAAACTGGATCAGTTCTGGAACAAGCCAACTCCACAATAGGGGACAAATTCAATTGACTTATATGGAGATTTTAACCCCTTGAGTGCCAGAGGGGTACACACAACGCATTGCAGAGCAATGCGTTGCCTATCTCTCTGGCACTCAAATGGTTAAGTGTTAAAGAGGTCTCCAATGCATTGCTTCATAAAGTGTTGGGGACCTCTCCAGTAATCCGTTGGAAGTTCTATCTGCCCCAGTTTGTCTTATTACACTAGTCTTACGTTCTAATAAACCAAATATTATTGTAACTCCTTTATCCCCTGGTCCCTGGTAACGTAACCCTTTGGGTGCTGCGGCTCCACTTAGAAACCAGGTGCCACCTTGATAGGCAGAGCAATGCTTCTTACTGCTCACTACTGGTGGTGCATGATGGAGACCATGTGTACACCATACAACAACCTATCTTCGTACATCCAAAGCTCTTACAATTGAATTACTTTATTTATGTGGCCCCTATCCCAGCTAGAACTCTAGCACTATATTCTTACTGTCGCTTTATCAGTGTTGTTGCACATCTGTACATTTACCAGTTCAATAATGATTTTTCTTTAAGAACTGACTCCCCAAACTGTATTCTATTCCAGATGAGGCATGTCCAAGTATATTGTCACTCTCACTAACTGGGCAAGACACAGACCTGCACTGCAGAGGAAGGACTCAAATAACTGACCTGGGATACTGGGCCAGAAGAATATAATGCAGGTAGTGGCACTTAAGGGCACAACAGGGCAGGAACAGCGCTATGAATACACAAAAACAGATTAGCCACTTACATGACCTGCTAATATGGAGCTTGCTTAGGCTGAAGTACCACCTGTTGATGAGCCCACATTGACATATGCCAGTTGTGACTACTAGAGGGAAAATAGTGAGTCAGAACCAGAGTGACGATGCACAGGGGTCGTGAGCAGTGTCAAAGAAACTTCAATGTTTTAAAACAACTTGGGTTGATACAGGCAGCAGGCAAATGGCAGAGTCATTAAACAGACTAGGTCAGTGCAATCAGAAAGCAGATAGAGGAGTCATTAAACAGGCTTAGGTTAGTGCAGGTGGAATGCAGATAGCAGTCTTTAGGTTAGGCTGACCAGACCTCACCTTTAACCGGGGAGGCATTGGAAAAATTCATACTGCAGGACTGCTTTGATTTCAGTGAAGTACTAAAAAATGGCTATTTCCTATGTGTCCCCGGTTAAAGGTGAGATCTGGTCAGCCTACTTTAGGTGGTACAGGTGGCACTCAGATAGAGTGCTTTAACAGTCTTTAGTTGGTACAGGAGGCAGATAGAGAATGGTCACTAAGGCAAGGCAAGGATCTCAATAGAAAATGCTAATAGAACAAGGCTCAGGAATGCTCTCAGTAATACACTATACTCGCTCACTGCAGTGTTTGTGTTGCTGCTAGATAAAGGTCAAGGAGGCATGCACAGGAGAACAAACAGAATCCTAGGTAATTGCAGAACAGTAGTAAGTGAAGCTGGTATGTCTATGTAAGTTCACAGATAAACAGGAAAATTCAGAAACAGCCTGACTGGTTGGATACTTAAGAATATGCCGATATGTGAATGAAACCCCTTAAAGCGCACTGCAAGTCTAATTACTGTAAACTCAAAGTGAGAAAAAAGAAGACAGAACAATGTGGGCACGATGTGGGACCATTGATTCCCAATCCGAATAGAGCCATTAGCTAGCTTAGCGTTAGTTTGGATAGAGTGTTTCAGCCGCCTTGATACTAATTAGGGGTGATCCAGAAATTGAGCTTTATAATAGTATGACGTACTAGTTTTTAGGCTCTGGGATGATGTGGGATCATTGACTTCTGACCCTTCCGAATAGAGCCGTTAATAAGTCAGCTATAATTCTAAGGCACATAGCGTGTTCCAGCAGCCTGTATAGTGGTTAAAGATTTATGGGAATAAATAGACGATATGGATAATCCTGTATATAGGAGCGCTTTTACTAACATGTAAGATATTGCTTCAAATATGACGTATTTGTTTTGACTATGGGCAATTAATTGCTATCAGGCAGTTGTCCTATGAGTAAAGAAAGACGGTAGCTGATGGCCTACAATGTCACTTTATTATTAGTGACGGTTTTAGGACTATTGTTAATAAATTATTCATAGTCCACATTGTTTTAAATGTTGTATGTATAGTTTGTTTAATAAAGATAATATAAAAATGTCTAGGGTGTTTTTTGTATGATATTACAGTTACAGCACTGAACTGGTCTTTTCCGTGTATTGACTTCATAGTCAATAGTTTTCTTTTCTTGTTCTGTCTTCTTTTTTCTCACTTTGTGGATACTTAAGAATACAGTATATTAATAGAATTATATTCCTATCACATATCTCTATACCCCTCTGATAGTACTTTACGGGCTCTTGCAGCAGCTAAGTGACACTGCACAATGTTCTAAAATCTATTGTCTGTCAGTAAACCTTGTGGCTGAACTCAGGAGGTTATCTCACACTCTCAGTGACATCTGCATCCTGTCTGTTGTCTCTGGCTGTCCCCTCTCCTAAGCCAGATCAAGCTCTGCTTCTTCCCAGTGTTTTCGATGGTCAAGATCTTCCATGAAGCAACAACAAGAGCATTGATGCAAAGTACAGAAGAATCAACCCAAAACAACATAAATCTGAGTCAGGATAAAACAGGATCTGTTTTATTGGGGCTAAACATAATTTTATAGTGATCAAAACAATATTATTGAAATCATAATTCAAATTTAGTATCCAAGAACCAATGGGAACCAGGGGTCAGACATAGAGTAGCAAGTAGGGGAATGTATACAGTGAGCAGTTAGGAACAAGGCAGCTGGACAAAAAGGAAAAATCAATACTGGAAATAATGCATGAATAAAGAAAAGGGGTCTTCATTGGAAGTGACCAATCAGACAGATGCCAATAATTTGAATCTTTACAGGAAACCAGTGCAGGATGCCTGGGTTAACATTTATTCAAAACAGCTGGCTGATAGTGATCCTCTGTCCCTTCCTCAAAGGAGATTGGTTTTTTTCTGTTTTTTCATCACACCCCTCCATATTTCTCTATAAAGGATTCCCTAACTAGCGTTACCTTCAGTATCTATGCTGCATTCTTTTTTTCTGCAGTTCAAATGCATAAACTTTCATTTACCTATATTAAACCTCATCTTCCACTTTTCTGTTCATTTCTGCCTATCCAGGTCTTTCTGTAAGAGAAAAACATCCCGTCAGGCACACAAGTGTACAGGACCAGGGAGATGTGAGAAGTGTGTGTCCAGGGGAGCTCATGATAGGGCAGGTGTGAGGGATGAATGGTTGCGATCAGACAGGTGAGAGAAGTACAAGTTCTCTTGTTTGGAGTAAGGCACATAAGTGTGAGATGCGCAGTGCCAGGGGTAGGACTGGGTGAGACACTGACATGCCCAGAGTTGGGCAGGTATGAGGTTCACAAAGTTCCAGAGTCAGGAATGGGTACAGTACACAACTCTCAAGCTGGGCATGTGTGTGGCAATTGAGTGTTGGTGTCAGTCAAGTATCAATGCAGCAACTGAGTGTAAGGGCCAGTCATGAATTTGTAGTGAGCCAGATATATGGCCATCGAGTGTCAGGGCCAGTCAGTGATGTGGCAGGTGAGTGCCCTGGCTGGACACATATGTAGTATGTGAGTGTTTGGGTCAGGGATCTGTCTTGAGTGTGTCAGGGTTGCAGCACAAGCGTGTTTGGGCTAGACAGGTGCACCAGAGTAGAGGCAGGCCAAACAAGCATAAAGCATTCAATCCTATATTATTCTCCAGTCCTGATAAGGGTTGTGGAGTTGAGGGTGGGCTGAAAATATGTTGTTCAATTGAATGTATGACACTTGAACCCAGCAGTTAAAACTGGTGCAGCAAAAGCAAGCCAACTTACCTGGAAACTGCATAGTAATGTAACCAACACAGACCCAGCTAGGTAACCAATTCCCCTTATATTGTATTCTAACAGACAAGCAATATATTGACGTAGGTGAAATATCTCCTAAAGCAGAATTCTACCTGAAATAAACAAACTTCCATTTCTTAATGCCATTTCAGACAGTGGAAATTGCAAGCAGGAAGCATATATATTTATAGCGCTCCCCTGCTTTGTTAGAGTCAAATATCTGTATTATATGATTCTCAGTCGGCTGCTTAGAAGAGCCCATAGTTGTTGAGTGCAAGCATAACAGCCTTAGAGGTTCGAAGAGTCAGGAAATTTTTAAGCTCTGAAATTGTCATCACCTTAATTAGATTAAGGCTTAATGAGTCAATTAAGTTCTGAGGCCTAGTGTATCAACTGGAAGGGTACCCAAACTTTTTCACATGCCACATTTTCCGTTTTATTTATTTTTTGTACTCTCTTAAAGGGATAGTAATACATCGTTAATAATAATAATGTACCTAGTAAAAAAATTAATTGCGCCGTGTCCAATCTCTTAACCCTTTATGGTTTGAGAGATATCAGCTTACAAAGTTCCCCCTTCCCTCCCCTTGCACTGACGTCAGCTTTCTATCTTACAGACGGAGATCCCGGTCCGCAGACCGTCCTGCAGCTCTTCAGCAGAGCCGAAATCGCGCACTTTAGAAAAAAATACTTAATCTGAACGGTCTACAACGTGTGCCTGGTTGCAATCACATGTTGCAGACAGTTCAAATGAAGTATTTCTTTGAAAAGAGCACAATTTCGGCTCTGCTGAAGAACCGCAGGACAGTCGGCGGACTGGGATCTCCGCCTGTAAGATAGAAAGTTGACGTCAGTGCATGGCCGCACTTGCTCCATTGACAGTGTGCTTTGGCATATATCTCTGCAAGCGTTCCACTTACAGAGTTGACAGAGGGCTCATTCTTCTTGTCTCCCCTTGTCCTGCATTCCTGTTCAAATGCCCAGCATCTTGTGGGTCTCTGGGGGGTTCGGGCACTGTTTTTGGCTACCTCAAAGAGAGAACTACATTTCCCATAACTCCCATTTTGCAAACTTTTCTCTGATTGGCTCTGAGTTCGGATGCCATTTTCTCTCTCTCTTTGGCTGAGTATCCTACGCAGGGCCTGGATTCCCTTACTCTACTCCACAGGTTAACTATTCACCTGCCAGATAAGTACTCTTTTGGGCTTTCTGAGGTGATTTTATTAATCTGGGTTCCCTATTACTGTTAGACACTTCTCCTGCTAGGATGTTGAATCCAAAGGGACATGGGGCTAGACCTAAGGCAAAGGACTCAGGGGCGTCTTTGACCCCCCCCTTGGACGAGGCCACTCCAGTACCGCAGACAATTTTTGAGGGTCCATGGCGAACCCGGAAGCGGAAATAATATACCCCAGAAACATTACTTGGGGCTTATGAAATTCACACTTTTCCAACTTGCAAAAACAAGTTGTTTTTGCGTAATAGGCTCAAGGCTTTGAATACATCAGAGCGATGGATCTCCAGTGTTGGAGAGTGAATGAGGATGTCATCCAAATAAACAACCATGCAACTTTGTAGGAGTTCTCTTAAGACATCATTGATGAACTCCTGGAAGACAGATGGGACATTGCACAAACCAAAGGGCATGACCAAGTATTCATAGTGCCTGCTCCAAGTATTAAAGGCTGTCTTACATTCATGTCCTTCTTTTATTCGCACCAAATTGTAAGCGGCTCTCAGATCAAGTTTTGTGAATACCTTAGACCCTTTAACCCGGTTGAAGAGTTCAGTAATCAAAGGTATGGGATGTGCCAATCTTGACCAACAGTTTGTTTAGACCACAAAAGTCAATTCACGGACGTAGCTCTCCATATTTTTCTTAACATAGAAAAATCCAACACCAGCGGGGATGTGGATTTACGAATGATGCCTCTTGCCAGAGCATCAGAAACATACTCCTCCATAACCTTATTTTCCTCAACAGATAAGGGGTAAATAGGACCCCTAGGAGGCGTAGTACCAGGCAACAATTCCAAAGAGCAGTTGTAAAGCCTATGTGGTGGTAAGGACCCGGCCTTACTTTCGCTAAAGACATCTTTAACTGTGGCATACTCCTCAGGGAGGAGTGAATCAATAGCGTGAGTGAGTCTGATAGGACATGACAGACAAGACTTAGTACATTGAGGAGACCAGGCCACAATGTCACATGTGTGCCAATCCATCCTGGGGTTATGTTTCTGTACCCAAGGAAACCCCAGAATGATGGCATAATGAGGAGAGTTAATCACATGAAATCGCAGGGTTTCGGTAAGGAGGGCTCCTACCCTCAGGGTTAACAGAGTGGTTTCGTGCGTAATGTGTGAGGGGTGTAATGGTCATCCATCAATTGCTTCTACGGCCAGAGGAGAAGCAAGGGGCTGCAAGGGTATATTATTACTGACTGCAAATTCTGCACCAATAAAGCAGCTAGTGGTCCCCATGTCCAATAACGATGGAACTGAGATTGATTTATCTGCCCAATAAATGCAGGCCTTCAACATGGGCTTATCTGGGGAAAGTAAAATGCCGCCAATGATTTGTCCCCGGCCTGGACGGACTGGACAGGACCGCAACAAATGTCCAGATCCACCACTGTACAGACAAAGTCCCTCCCTCCTCCTGAAGGCCCTCTCTTCTTTCGAAAGCCATGTAGCACCCGCTTGCCTGAGTTCAGTGCCGTCAGAGGCCAGTACAGGAGGTGTGGGAGGTAAGTCAGAAGGATGAGAGGACAATCTACCCGGAGGCCTCCACAGGTGCTCAAGAAACGGGCCTCTCTCCCTGATATTGGCATCAACTTGCATCGGTTCGCAACCGTCAGAAACAACTCCAGGAGGCTTGGGAGGTGAGGGAGGATATGGTGGGCCAGAAGAACGAGAAGACAATCTGCCTGAGGGCCACTGCAGGCTCTCCCTAAAAGAGGGTCTCTCCCTGAGTCAGGTATCAATCAGGATGCAATACGAAATCAATTTGTCCAATTCATTAGGTAAATCGCACACAGCGATTTAATCTTTCAAGGTATCACATAGCCCTTGTGAAAAGGCGGCTACTAAGGCCTCATTATTCCAGCCTACTTTTGCAGCCAGGGTGCGAGATTCAATGGAGTAGACCACCACAGTACGTGCGCCCTGATGAATGGTCATAAGGTTTTTAGAAATCGAGACCATATGGCCTGGCCTATCGAATACTTTCCTAAAGGAGTCCACAAACTCCTTAAAGTTATACACAATGGGTTTGTCAGTGTCCCACAATGGGTTAGCCCATGCCAACTCCCTGCCAGTGAGGAAAGAGATCAGAAAGCCAACCTTACTGCGCTCAGAGGGAAAGGAATGCGGAACCATCTCCAGGTATATGCCAAGTTGATTGAGGAAACCACAGCAAGAATCTGGGTCCCTACCATACTACTGTGGGAGCTGAGTAGAACCAGATAACCCCTTGATCGTGCCTGCATCCAATGTCTCCATCCTGTTCAGGATGCTTTGAACAACTGCATTACTATTACCATCTGAATTCATGGGCCTTGCGTACTGTCACGGTTCCCCAGAGATGTTCAGGAGTCAGTACGGTATAGTAAAATGCAGTTTATTAAATAATAACATACAATGGTAATAAGGCAAGCACAAACAGGTGGTCACAGCCAGCAAGCGCTACTATCAGGAATAGTAGACTGCCAAGATTGACCATACTGCTGGAGACTAGGCCGAAGCCACTGGTAGTCTCAGATGGAACCAGGAGCTGGAACAGGAACAGAACAGGAGCAGGAACCAAAACACAAAATCTTGATCGGATGAGCGAGGAATACTCCTGACTCATGCCTGCAGTCAGTATAGTAAAAGTGGATACCTGTCTCATGCCTGCAGTCAGTACAATGAATGCGGATACCTGACTCATGCCTGCAGTCAGTATAACTAGTCCACCAGAGCCCCAGGTCTGCACCAGATTGGGTGTCTGCTAAATAAGGGGAACAATCAATAGAATAGTCAGACAGAGCCACAGGTCAGCACCAGAGAGGGTAGTCGGACAAACTAGGGCATACATAGTTTGGGTAGTCAGCCAGAGCCACAGGTCTGCACCAGACTGGTTGTCCACTATAAGGGATCAGGCAGAAGAATAGTCAGACAGAGCCACAGGTCAGCACCAGATTAGATGGTCAGATAAGACAGGTCATACACAAAGCCCAAGGACACAGACCTGCTTTGTACAACAACGCAAGGGCAACTGAGTCAGGACTCAGTCTGCCCTTTAAATCCCTCCTCAGGAAGTAGGTAGGAGGAGCAGCTCAGAGGGAGGAAGTAGGTAGGAGGAGACTACAGGAAGTAAACACATAAAACAGAGCCCTGCTTCATTCAGAAGCCTCGCGCCTGCAGATGACGCATTTTGCTGTGATGCGTCCAACCACTACCATAATCCCACGTCAAATTGTGTGGGATGGGCTGACGCCAAAGAGTCATTCTGAGCGTCGCCTGAAGAGGTGGTGCTGGAACCAAGGTAAACTGTGATTATTTATACACTGTTTTTGAACTAATTATAATTCATCATTAAACACTTCACAAGTCACATTTATAAAAATAAATATTAGGCATATCTATGTACATTAAAAATCATGATCAATAATAAGTAATGGTAATTTATTTTATTTTAAATTAAAATAGGTACATATATATAAGGAATGTACACATTTCAATTTAAATATCAGCATTCTTTATTCTTCTATATCATATTTTAGATAACGCACAATAATATAGTAGGCAAGTTAATATAATAACCTAAACAAAGATAAATATATTTAATTATAAATAGGACAAAATTAATTTAGTGGGCATATTGGAATGAATAATATCATAGTTAATTGTCAAGTTTACTGATACAGCAATAGGGAGTAATATTTTAAACATGATAAAAATGCTTAAATTATTTATTTTCTCAGAGTTTAATCTATATAGTATTTATGGTTTTATTGATGGAATACTTTAGAAATATCACAGTTGGATTAGTATCACAGATCCCTTAGATGTATAGTCAGATATATATTCTTGAGATAATAGTGACAGCTTTATTATTAAGAGCTCCTTCATGCATATATAAAATAGTATTATCTATATATCAGAAGTCGATACTTTTTAGAGCTTAAATGTGTCCTATGTAAGGATAGATATCGGACACAGCAATTACTTTGAGCTAAAAACTAAAGGTTTATTATTTTGGAAGAGATAAACCTCCCCTTAATGGTGAAAATACGACTTCGACTTTCATACAACTAAAACGCAATTAGTTAGTTGTGTTAGGGAAATAAATCAATATACAATAAATACCTATCAGAGTGTTATGATTTAAACTAATTTGGAGTATAACTAACCAATTGTTTATATATACCTCTGGGCTAAATTGTTTTGTCTTGTTTATCTAAAAAATTATTTGAAATGTAAATTTGTTTTATAATGTATTTGGTATAGAATTCAATTTCAAAACGATAATATGCACCCATGTAGAATATAGAGCTTTGTGCCATGTAGCTATCGATCTTTTTTAATTATTAGCTTTTCTAATTAATGGTTTTCTTATTCAGATATACCGACATGCAGGTTGAATCCCACAACCTTATTATATGTTACTTCTCATGATGTCGGAGAGTATAGTGGAGCCGACTAGATACTGGACATTATTAATTGACTTATCATCCTTCAATTAGGAAGTTGCTTGACAATTCGAATACTCCAATTAGGAGGTTTTTTGACAATTTGAAAACCAGTTTAAAAAGGGGGTCCATGGGGGCCAGCTCACTATAGTTTCTAACATCCTGATGAAAGGATTTAATGATCCAGAAACACATTGGTGTATTGTACTACTGTGAGTTTTATAATTGCTTTTAATTACTATTAATAAATTACATTTCTATAACCTGGATTGTTTGGTTATGAGATTTATAAGACAAAGGACTCCAAGGGAGATGTAGGACTCCTGTACAGGGGCAGGTTTACTTATCCCCTGTTGCTCTAAACCCATTGTATGCACTACAATCGGTATTTATATAAGTGTGAGTAATCTTATTCTCTCCTTAATACATTGAGAATTTGTTTTTTAAATAAGCACACCTTCTGTGTTTGTTGCATTTTCCGTACTCCACGGCTCACACCAGGGAGCTTCAGAGGTTCACTATCACGGTTTGCCGGGGGAATCCGGATCTTTTGGATTGTCTGATCTCTCTTCCCCAGGAAGTGAGACAGGACCTCCTCTGGTGGTTGGACAGCTCCAACCTGTGGAAGGGGGAAAACCTTTGTTGTCCAATTCTGGACCTTTGGTGATGAGAGACGCCATCCTTTTTGGCTGGGGGCTGTCCTGAGTCGCCTCGGGGTTCAGGGTCGATGGACCGCGGAGGAGACCCTTCAACCCATCAACATTCTGGAGCGCCGAGTGATTCCTCACGCTCTGGTGTACTGGTCCTCTCCACTGTGGGGCTGTCCAGTCCACGTCCAGTCAGACAATGCCATGGCCATGGCTTACATCAATAGGCAAAGAGGCACAAGAAGCGCTTCCGCTTGGTTAGAAGTCAAGGTTATTTTGGTCTGGGCAGAAGAACACGTTCCTGCCATCTCCACCATGCACATTCCAGGCATAGAGAACGTTCTGGCAGACTACCCCAGGTCACCAAACAGTGGACCCTGGAGAGTGGAAGCTCCATCTGGAGGTCTTCGGCCTATTGGTTCAAAAATGGGTGCATCCTTGAATAGCCCTGGGACAACAGGAAGGTTCAGATTTTTTTGTTCTCACCGGAGGGATCCTCTGGCATTTGCAGCAGATGCCTTGTCCATTCCTTGGCACTTTCATCTAGCCTACATTTCTCCTCCTCTCCCTCTCATCTCCAGGGTGTTGAGGAAAATTTGGATGGATGGTGTGTCTGTCATCCTGATCGCACCTTATTGGACCAGGCAACCTTGGTTTCCAGAACTGTTGGTGTTGTCTGCTCAGGATCCGTTTTCTCTGCCTGCAGACTGGATCTCCTCCTCCAGGGTTACCTCTGGAGAGAGGACGTGGACAGTCTGGCTTTGACGGCATGCCTGTTGAAGCCTCCATCTTAAGGAGAAAGGGCTTTTCTTCTGAGGTGGTCTCCACCATGATCCAAGCCAGGAAGCCAGTTTATTCTAAGGCCTACCACAGGGTTTTGTCTACCTTCCATTCTTGGTGTGTGGACAGGGATCTGTGCTCACAGGAGTTTGATCTCTCTTCCATCCTGTCCTTTTTGCAGGATGGTGTGAACAAAGGCTTCAGCCTTATTTCTTGAGGGTGCAGACCTCAGCTCTCTCTGTCTTTTAACAGAAACACATTGCCATTTTTCTGGATGTCAATGTCTTCTTTCAGGGTGTTGTGCATGCTTTCCCTGCCTATAAGGCTCCCACTCCACAGTGGGACCTTAATTTGGTTTTAGGCGTTTTGCAACGGCCTCCTTTTGAGTCTTTGGCTACCATTCCTCTACGTCTTCTGACGTGGAAGATGGCCTTTCTTTTGGCTGTGGTCTCTGTCTGAAATGTTCCTGAACTGCAGGCCTTATCCTGCAAACCACCTTTCTTAGAGTTTCATAAGGATAAGGCTGTCCTTCGTACTTCTCAGAAATTTATTTCTAAGCTGGTCTCCGAGTTCCATATCAATCAGGAGATTGTTGTGCCTTCCTTTTGCCCTGACCCTAAATCTGACAAGGAGAGGGATATCCACTTGTTGGATGTGGTGTGTTGCCTCAAGTTCTATGTGCATCACATGGAGTTTTTCTGTAAGACTGATGCCTTTTTTGTCATCCCTGAGGGTCCCAGGGCTGGTTTGGCCGAGTCCAAGGTGACTATTCCATCCTGGATTAAGTCTACCATCCACAAGGCTTATAAGCTCAGAGAGAAACCTGTTCCCTTCTGCATTACAGTGCATTACAGCAAGGCAGCCACTTGGTCTTCTCTGCACACCTTTGCCAAACACTACCATGTGGATGTTCTGGCTTTGGCTGAAGCCAGCTTTAGCTGCAAAGTCCTGGATGCAGCTTTGCCTGTCTAGCCCTTTATATTCATGTGCCTTTTAGCTCTTTAACTGTTTGAGCCCTGTTGGCTCTTGTTCTTGTGTGCTGTGTATTTTTTGTTCTGTGTCCATTGACACTTTATTAGTTTGGGCTGTTCCATGTCCTGGATAGTCCATGGGAACACTGGTATCATGGGGGGCCGGCACTTGGCCCTTTCCTTCTTCTTCCCACCCTGGGAGCTCAATGTTGGTACATCCGAATGGTACCTGTGAGTTATATTGGACGACAGAGAAAAGAGGATTTACTTAACTGTTAAATCCTTTGCTCTTAGTCAATATAACTCACAGGTCTCCCACCCAGTGAAAGGGACCATGCTGGGTTTCCTGTGGCTGGACATGGGAGTCCTATTGGGTTCATTGCTCACATGAGTTTTCCTCTCTTCCTTCTTGCTATCTTACTTTTTAGGTTTTTTTTTCCTCAGATCTATCTGGGCAGGGCTAGTAAGGTAGCCTGATATGATGGAGGGGGAGGGTCTACTCTCTGCACTTCTTCTAGAATTGTTCCAGCCCACTGGCAGGAGCTGTCGCCTCCCCATGGTACCTGTGAGTTATATGGACTAAGAGAAAAGGATTTAACAGGTAAGACTAAAATCTTCTTTATTCTGCATGTTTCTCTTTTGAGGTGAAAACTTTTGCCCTTCAGTAGTGCTGCTGCTGCTAATGAGAGTGGTGATGGTGATGATGATAGTGATATGAGAGCTTTCTTAGCTCAAACAAAAAAAAATGTGGGAGATGGATGATAAAATTGGTATCTGCACCAGTTGTGACATTATGGTGTTTGCTAAGTTAATTAAACTGGTGTGCTCTCCATTCCTATGGGTAGAAATAGTATTGGTGGGAGTCAGACTGGGATCATCATCTTCTAAGAGTATACTGGTTGAACCAGCGCCAGAGGTGATATGGGACAGGTGGTGGTAGTTCCTAATAATTGTAGTGTTGTCAGAGCAGCAGCACCACAATAATCCAACACTCCTTTACATGCATTTAGAGAGAAGATGTCCTCTCAACAGGTTTTGAAGAATGAGAGGAGGGATCACACATTGACATGTCTGCTCTAATTAAGTGCATCCACGATAACCACCAAGTTTATGTTGAGAGTGTTAAACCATCACCCAAGAAATCAGGTGCTGTCACTGTGCCCTTGTCTGTCATCAACAACAACGATAACAATGTGCTCCACCATCCCACACTGAATGATGATGATATAATTATCTAACTTGTCTCTGCTGCTAGGGAAGGGGCCAGGCTAGTAGTGATAAAACTGGAACAATTACATATTTAGCCAGAATTCCTGTGGAAGGTGGAAAGTGCCTTTTTTCCATGCTTCCTTTTCTCCCATCCCTACTTACATAGAACAAAGTCCAGCCTATCCACAGACACCAGAGTGAGGACCGAGGCTATTAGCTCCCACTTTACTGATAGTCAGTAAGCCTGAGCCCTGCAGCTACGTGAGAGCAAAGCAACGGCAGCGTGGCTGAGTAACACAACCCACAGACATCTCTATAAAGAGGGGAAGCCATCTAGCTCACGTAGACTCCATGTGTGTGACGTAGCAGGTACTGCTGGTGACTACCTGAGGGGGCAGAAGCGGTGATGACACTGTGAGGGCTGGAGGATCTTTTTTCTCTGGATGAGCGAGACTTTTGTCTCTCCACTCTGCTGAGGCTGCCTGATGTGGTAAGTCAATTTCAGTCATAAAACAGCAGTAAAGCAGTCATTTAAGTTTAACCCTTTGAGTGCCAGAGGGGTATCCAACACATTGCTGGATAGCCCTCTTACACATGAACACATGGGTGTTGAATGACTAATATTAATAATGTAAGCTAATACCAACGTATATATCAATTAGAACCATATACAAAAAAGGGGAATAGACAGAGCAAAGAGGGGGGACATGAGAAAAAAAGAACAAAGGGGAAAATTAAGTGTAGTAATTGTGAACACTAAGAATAAAAAAGCTTAAAAAAATAATTTATTAAAGCTGACTAGGCAAAACTATATAAATATGGTATGTATCAAACAGTGGCTAGAACCGTGGAAGACAAAATAAAAGTATAAGTACATAACCACTGGAACTGTAGGAGTAAAATGGCAGTACACAGTAAGTGGTACAGATGAAATACTATGTTAATAGATGTACTCATACTTAGTATAGGTCTTTGGTATGTCATAAATCAGAGTAAATAGCAACTGAAGTGGTCACATCAATAAAATACGAGGAATTCAAAGTGCTGGTACACATGTACCCTTACTTCCATATGGTATGTGAAAGCATATCCCTATGCCTCCAGTGTTGCGTTACTGTAACAGCGACCCTGCTACTTCCTGGCTGCCGCTCAATGCTAGTTGCTGTTCTTATAGGTCACTGGTAATTGCTGTCATGTCTCCGCCTACCTGCTAGGCCTTAAAGGCCTCAGTATTTCCATTTCCCAGTGTCCTTTCGTGGTGTACCTGAGCCTAGTGTTGTGTTGGTCCATTTACTGATTCCTGTGTATTACTCCTGGCTTCGTCTAGCTACCCGATCCGGCTCTGACGCCTGGCTTCATCTGACTACCCGATCTGGCTCTGACTCCTGGCTACGTCTGACTACCTGAACCAGCTCTGACACTTGGCTTTGTCTGGCTTCTAGATCTGGCTCTGACTCCTGGCTTCGTCTGACTACCTGATCCGGCTCTAGACCCTGGCTTCGTCTGACTACTCGATCCGGCTTTGACTCCTGGCTTCTTCTGACTACCTCTTCCTCTGTTGCACTCCCGGCTTGGTTTACTGCCAGCCTCGGCTACCCAGGCCCGGCTATCATTATCCTCAGCTTCCTGGGCGTACCGTTATTGCCGCGCTTGCTACTCCTGTAGCAGTGCTTGTTTGGTCAGTCCATGTCACTGACCTTCTGCGGTCTAGGTGGTGGTTTGTTGCTTCACCTAGCGTTCTAGATTCAGTTTACCTTGCCTTTGGTATACCCTAGAGGTGGGGTATAGTTGCGCTATTTTAACCTGCCTTGTGAAGGATTGAGGAAGTGCCATGCACTGTCCTCATATCTAGTCTCGTGAAGGTCACTACGGGCTATATGTATACTAGCTGACACCTGCCTAGTGAAGGGTTGAGGAAGCATGCGCACTGTCCTCAGACCTGGTCTCGAGAAGGTGGTGGAGTTAAAGTTGCTACTTTGGTGCTCCAGCATTCTGGAGTTTCTCGCTCCTGTTGCCTGGGTTTACCCTAGCTTTAGGGTACAGACATGGGTCCATCTCACAGTTGCCTAGTGAAGGGTGAAGGAAGTGTGTGCACTGTCCTTCCCTGGTCTTGTGAAAGTGAGAGGTACATTGTTGCTACTATTGTGTTTCAATAAAATGTATTCATTTTATCTGTACTCGTCAGTGTCTTTATTTCTCAAGTCACTCCGTGACAATCTCCACAATGAAAGCTACTGTGAAATCAGAGGTTTAAAGGGATAGTAATGCTTCACAATAAAAGCAGCTCCAATTGATCTTCGTAATATTTGGGCCATGGAGAGTGTTTTTTCAGTGCTGTCAGAGTTGTAGTTCAAGAGTAATTGAATGATAAAGTATCCCCCTCCTGCCCCTTATACTGATGTAACACTGCTCACCTCAGAACTGAAAGGTGGAGTCCAGATGAGCTGCAGAGAGGGACAATCTTCAATTAGCACAATGGAAAAACCTGATAAACCTGTCAAGGGGGGAGCAGGGTTTTCATTGTTCTCACAATAAGAAGATTGTCCCTTGCTGTGAGCTGTCCCAGGACCAGATTCCACATCTGAGGGGAGGTGGCTTACACTAGGTAAAAGGGGCTGGAGGGAGATATTTTATCATTCAATTACTCTTGAACTACAACTCTGACAATATTGAAATAACACACAGATTAATTTGAGCTGCTGTATTTGTGAAACATTACTATCCCTTTAACACTTGGTAGGAAAACAAGTATTTTACCAATCTACAAATGTTTTGCATTGATATAATGTGTGTACATATAAACCCACTTGTGTACACTGTGCATGTCATTATTTATGCTTAGCCAGTTGACATTGCTCATTAAAGAGGCCCCTTCATTTTTGCATGTGGCCCTATGTGTGCCCCCCCCTAGTTATTATTTCTGGAGTATAAAAAATAGACACTTGATTGAAATGGGACTTTTAACCCCAATGCTTTGGGGGCTTCTCTATAAATAGTAGATAACCTGAGGTTCTAAACTATTCCGGACTACAATTCCCATCACCCCCACACAGCTGTTAGCTGTCTGAGTTTGATGGAAATTGTAGTCTTGAACATGGTAGGGCCTCAAGTCATTCAACCAATGATCTAAAGGGTTCATTTAATAACTATTGTGTGGTTCTTTTACCCCAGAACCGTTGCACTTTGTATTTTATCCATATGCCTGACTAACTTAGCGCACTTGCATTTCTGGAGTAGACCAACTGCACAGTAGGGTGAGAATATAATTCCCATTGATTCTAATATGATTTTGAACCCCTTAAATTCTAGAGAGGTATCCAGTACATGGCTTCACAATACTTGGAGAGCTCTCTAGGATTCTAGGTTTTAACCAGTCCTATTTAAATCAACAGGAATCTGTATTTATTCCCTTCTGTGCAGTTCATTTATTCCTCTTTTGTTTTCTGGATAGGGCCCTTAGGAGTGTACGCACAAAGAAAAGAAGAGAAAATCTGGAACAAGCCAACTGCAAAGCATCATAGGGGACAAATAAAAATTGCCAGAATTCCCATTTATATAAATCAACTTATAGAACCTTTATTGCTGAAGAGGTTGGAGACCTCTCTAGTATTCAATGAGTTAATGGACCCATTTAAATGAATGTGCATTTCTATTTGACCCTCATGGTGCAATATGTCAGAATTGTTCATCTTTTGCTTTCTGCATAAAAATATCTGTATGTTGGGCAAACATGTCTCAATGGGTACAGTCCTATGAATCAGGGCCACTTTAACTAATGGACAAAGAGAGCATTTGCCCAGAGCCCACACTTGAAAGGGGGCACACTGACACCGCTCTGGTCCTTAAAGGGTCAAACCCTTGTGGTAGTGGGAAATATCAGGTATTTTTTGTGATTTTATGAATAGGCAACTTATATATCATGTGCTGAAAAGGAATCTTTATTTTTTGCTCTAAATCACTGAGAAATATTGAAATAATCTAGTCCGCGTGCTTTTGCGCATTTCTTTGTCCAACATCTGCCATCTGCACACAAGCATTCTTAGACACATTTATTGCATAAAACCTCTGATCATCCTGCGCACAGCTGTTTCTGTTATGTATCAACTTACAAATCAGCAGCCAATAACCACTTCAGATTTGATCCAGAATTACATGAAGAAATTGGACTTGTACATTGGATTGGATTTAAATCTTAGGTGCCTCTATGCAAGGGCATCCAAGATGACCTTAAAAATACTCATGGAACCAGCCCCACATCTCATTGGACTCAACCACTATACTCACTCATTGTTGCTCAACACAGAAAATACTTGTAGCCCATAACAAACAAGCAAACAACATTGATAACTGAATAGCTGCTTTAGGCAGTTGGCTACTTTGCTTAATGGGAACTACATCTGTGTTTGCAGTGCAAATAAAATAACATTATTTTATTAATGCTAAACATAAGACAAGGGTAAAATACAGACATGTAGGAGAAAAGCAATCCAACTTTAAATGTGTAGTTCCAGGTCTGTAATTAACCCTTTAGGTGTCAGAGGGGTGTTCAATGCATTTCAAATCAATGCAAAACAGTGCTATGGCCACCTCTCTGACACAGTTGGTTAAGGATCCACCTGGCAGAAAACATTCCTAAATTTCATATAAAGCACACATAAAAAATAACCTGGGCCCCCAATAAATTGTTCATGCACTCACATCCTTCTAATCCATGTAATTTATTGTCTCACAGCATTAGTGCACTAATTTTTTCACCCAAAAGTGTTTTATGTCGACAGGGTGCAAAATCAGAGCAAAAAGTATAATTCACAGTATGGTATTATCCCCACTAGGCATGATCCTACATGAGAGAGAGTGCTAGGAGGCAGAGTTTCCAGCGTGTGCTGATTATCATGGGCTACAAACTGCTTGACTGTGCTGTGGACTCCAGCCGCGATGCTGGATAACACCCTCCAGAAGAGTCGGTGAATGTTCAGGTTGATCAAACAGTTGTAGTGTAAGCTCTCTTGTAGTGGAGAGTGCAGACTAGGGTGCATGGCTAGGAAGCGTGGTTAGTTTGCAGGGACCACCAGGAGGTCGCCATCTCTCCAATAGATAGAATAGGTACACCTCCAGTGACCAACTGAGACACAATAAGGATACTGTTACCACAATACACAGCAACAGGTACAGGGTAGGTAGGAAGGAAGATGAAGAAGCAACTACCACGAACTAGATGGAAGAGAAGTGGTACAGGCCGGTCAAACACAGAGAGACAGATGGATAGCCATACAGAGAGGTGAGTATTCTTGCAGGCCAGGTCGACAAAGAGACAGCAGGGTAGTCATACAGACCTGGTCCAACACAGATAGAGAGCTGGGGAGTCATACAAGCCTGGTCCAACACAGATAGATAGCTGGGTAGTCGTACAGGCCTGGTCAAACACAGAGAAAGAGCTGAATAGTCGTACAGGCCGAGTTGAGCACAGCGAAGCAGCTGGGTAGTCATACAGGCTTGGTCAAACACAAGAGGAAGCGAGGTATTCATACGGGCCTGATTGAACATATAAAGATCAGGGCTTAAAATGTGAAGTCCTTTTCTACTAGCCAGACCTGAAAAGTTACTCGCCACTGCAAGCCATAACATACCCACCAGGGCTGAATTTCTACTTGCCAGG
The DNA here is from genome assembly GCA_037306005.1 of Rhinophrynus dorsalis. Classification (NCBI taxonomy): domain Eukaryota; kingdom Metazoa; phylum Chordata; class Amphibia; order Anura; family Rhinophrynidae; genus Rhinophrynus; species Rhinophrynus dorsalis. Next base: position 539,318,968 of record CM074719.1, on the reverse strand, counting down.
GCTGAATTTTCACTCGCTGTTGGCTAGTGGAGAGTGGAAATTTTGAGCCCTGGAAAGGTAGCTGGATATTCATACATATTGGGTCAATCACAGGGAAGCAGCGGGGTAGTTGTACAAGCTGGGTCGAACACAGAGTAGCAATCCGAAAAATAAGAACTAGGAACACAGGCACAAAGCACGGGAAACCAAGACTGGGCTCGGAAATGCCAGCTAGTGCTTCAGCGAAAGTGAAAGGATTGGCTTATGAGCTAATAGTGGGATGAGCGAGAGGAGAGAAAACAAAAACGAGGCCACACACTGACACTCCACTGACAGGTATAATGTACATATAAAAATGTATGTAAAAATTAGGAATCACATAGGTGAGCACTTATTGAGAAAAATAAGTTTGTTCAGCTTATAAATGTGTAAAGAGAAGAAATATAAGAAAATGCGACTCTCACCCTCTATCTAAACTAGAGTATTAACTATATGAATGTGAACAGGTGAGTGCTAAAAATATAATATAGAAAAAATAAAGCGTAAAACGTAAAAATGCCAAATATTCAATCAAAACAATAATGTGATACACATAATGAATTGAAAAGGTGTACTCACAATTTGATGGAAAAACAGAATCGAAAGAATAAAATACACTTATATGGAACATGCCCTGCTGTTACCTAAGCTCGTAGCCAATCAGCTTGGCTAGCTGGAAGAATGACTAAACGTGCATTTGTGACACCTCCAGTAAGATGCTGATTGAATGGGAGGTGAGGTTACAACAGAGCATGTTCTGAGCCTTGCGTAACACCACATCTGAGCCAGTGGGAGCATGGAAGCCATATAAAAGCCAATCTCTGTTCACTTTTCCTTGACAATGGAACATGAATGGGAGTTTTTTGTTTTACTTTCTTACAGGTGGCATCAACGACAGTGGAGGCGACAATGGGAGATTTTAATTATTTTTTTTTTTTAATTGCAGGTGAAGAAGCAGGAGCACCAGGGTGAAGAAGATACCGCTGGACCTCCAACTTCCAGGTATGTTATTGTTACAGCTGTGGGAAGTAGAAAATGGGCCATATGATAGTGTTAGGATTTATGGGGCATTAATCTTTTCAGTGCCAGAGGGTTATTTATTGTTTTGTTTTTATTATGTTTTTTGTAACTTGGATGCACTGATATGGTGCTTAGGGCCCATATCAATATATCCACAGATCACTAGTGTACGGATGCCTAGCTGCACATCGGTGTTTGCTATTAGGGATCCATCATCCAACGACTATGTTTGTTAGGCGCTAAAACACCACCAAAAAAAGACAGTCCCTGTCGCTAATGTTGCACCTGTCATGCTTTTCTAACTGGTGGTAGTTTGTCACAGCACAGGTAACAGAATACCAAACCGTGACTTAAAACTACCACCCTTACTTTGGTTGTAAGAACGGTGCTAATAGAATCAAGCCCAGGGAGAAAATGTTAGAGACACACAGAGATACAGAAAATATAAATTATACAAGTTCCTGGTGAGCTCAAAATAGCATTTATTAGTGAGCGTTACGTGTCATACAGGTTTAAAGCTGTTAACAGATTACAGTTTACAGTTAATTTGATCGAATGGAGCTAGACATATCTGTCTGAAGAACATACTCATCGGACATATACAAATGGCTGCATAATATACATCATAATATTTATGCAGATTCAACAGGATAATAGTGATCAATCTTAATAAATAGACATAATACAATGCACGGCATTCCTGAATAGCAAGAAGGGTAGTCAAAATATAGACCATCGGGCGTACGAATCCTGATTTCTGCCACTGGTGGTGTGGCTGTTTTGACCTTATGGTTCTGGTTGTTGACACGGTTGGCAAAATTCTGAAACAAGTAAGAACTGAATTACAGACCTTTGAGTTAACACATAAAGAAACCCTAGTTGCTGATACTTCCACAGACTGGTATGCCAAACTGAAAAGCACAGTAACCAAGTAGGAACTGATTACTTTCAAAAACAGTAAATGATCTGGGGCTGTTGTCATGTGGGATAGTGAAGATTATAAGACCAAGGTTCTCCAGCAAATATCAGACACTAATACCTATCTAAGATTGACCCATGACCCTATGTCCAAATACAAACGCCATATTGATGGAATTCTGACTAGTATGATTAACCAGAATATAATCACAGTGATCTTAAATATATATATGACTATAACTTACCCCATGTGTCCAATCATTTATTTACTTCCCAAGATCCACAAATCTCTCTCCCCCCCATGTGGGAGACCAATAATTTCTGCTAGAGGATCACTTCTACAACCTATTGCCAAATTCATAGACACAGTCCTATAACCAATAGTGCAAAAATCCACCTCTTTCCTCAAAGACACCACTCATATTTTACAAAGCATAATGCAACTGACAGTATCCCAACAGAAAGATCTACTTGTCACAGTGGAAGTAGATAGCTTATATACGGTCGTTCCACTTGACGAAGAAATAAAATTTATTTAGACAGATCTGTCTAGTTCCGTTTGATCAAATTAACTGTATACTCAGTGTAAACTGTCATCTGTTAATTAAAGTGATGGTAATGTCCCTGAAAAACAAATTTGCATTTTGTAGTGCTTCAAAAATTTTATGGAATGCAGAAAAAAGGTATCTCTCAAACCATAGCTGTTTAAGAGATATTGGCATTCAAAGTTTGATGTTTCTTGCTGTCAGTTGTAAAGCTGTCAGCAGGAGACCCGTGTTTGTCGACACAGAGGTTCTACAGCAGAGCCGCAATTGTGTTATTTACAATTAATTACTTCATTGAAATGGTCTAAAAAGTGTGCTTGGTTTGCAAATAACACGATTGCAAATGCAGATATCTCTCAAACCATAGCAGTTTGAGAGATATGTTTTTTGCATTCCATATAATTTTTGAAGCACTACAAAATGCAATTATTTTTTCCAGGGACATTACCATCCCTTTAACAGTTTTAAACCTGTATGACACGTATAGGTAGCACTGAGCTCTATGCAATAGCAGCCGTAACATTCTTCTTTCCATCCAGTTACATTATGAGTGGAACAGGATACATTATACCAATCATGGCCACTAGGCTACCCATCAAGTCTTTATTACACATTACCCGGTTCTCTCCCTATGTTACCTGAGTTGACCTTTCAATGACGGCACCCGCTATACATAATGCAGATTACACTTAAAGAGGTATGTCCAGTATGCGCTTGATTTGTACAGTAAAGCATTATTTCTTTCTCTAATATCCCTCAAGACAATTCACTCCAGAAAAAATTGGTCTCATTATACATACACCACACAGTGGGGAAGACTGGTAAACTAAGCAGGTCTATAGTGCATTGCACACAAATGGACCTGCAAGAATGAGCATCTTTACATACTAACGACCCTGACTGCTATGTATTTTATAGAGGACCCTGACAGACAGATATCATGCTCACTTACTCTAACCTCTAGAGACATACACTTAATGGTAATGCATTTTTAGTGGAGTGGGTCTCCTGCGCATTATGCAGCAGACCGCTATACTCTTGAACTATTAGTTGGGCTCACTACTATAGACAGCAACACCAATACTAATTCATAAACCATGGAGCTTTGCAGTAAGCATACCAGTAACATAATAAACACATTTTGAACATCTTTATGTTTTATGGTACATCCAGTACTTCTGTCTATAAAGTTTCATGTAATTTTTTTGGCCAGATATTGAGGACTATGCAGTTTTTTTAAATAATGTTTATTTTATGAATTAGGTTTATTCCATTTTTTACACTTGGGTGTTTACATTGTAAATTCCTGCATAGATATGATGTCACTAATTAGGGGATGCTGGATTTTGGCGCCCTCATTGGGGTGAAGGGTTTAAAACACGTTACACAGCTGAAATGTTGATCTTATAACATTTCTTTTGCTTAAAATTTTCCGGTGAAGTCCTGAGAGTGCTTACGTCCTAAAGATACAAGAATATTTCTGTGTCTTTTCATCAGAACCCAGACAGTAAGTGTGAGTGCTTCCTAGAAACATACATTATATATATATATATATATATATATATATATAGGCCAAATGAATGAGTAGTGCAGTATGTAATAATACATTTTTTATTGGACTAACATTCAGTTATATGGACAAGCTTTCGAGAGTGATGCTCCCTTTTTCAAGTCTAAAGCATAATGGTTTTAAAAATGCAACGTATATTAAAGGCAATTCTAAAGGAAAGAAAAAACTGATAAGTAATAAATTGCATAAAGTTCTTAATAGAGGAATGCGAATCGGGGGGGAGAGGTGGTCGTATGAGAGACAGAGAGAGACAGAACCATAGTACATAGATATAAATTGAATAATAATCTGAGAAAGATGCGTAAACATATACTAAAACATGAAATGTTATGTAAAGTTTTGGTAATGTGTGAGGAATCCCAAGTCCTTATTTAGTCCAGTGTATTTGGTGCTGAAAAAACTGATCATCTTAATTCAAATGTCTTTCTCTACTGTGTATTTTTGAAATTTGTTTTAACAGAAAACCCACAGATACGTGCAGTTATCTTCCAAACTGCAGCTTTCACCCAATTCACACTAAACACGGCATCATTCATAGCCAAGTTATCATATACCACCGCATATTATTATTATTATTTGAGAAGGCCTTGGAATGAAAAATTTTACTGACAAATGCTTCCTTGTATTGACCTCACGTATATTTGCACAATGTAACAAGATCCCCTCTTATGTTTCTTTTAGGTTTCTTTTCTTAAATAAACCAAGTCTGGCTAGACGTTCTACATACTTCAGTTTCTCTATTCCATTAATTAAAGTTGTTGATCTTCTCTGCACTCTCTGCACTTCTAGAATAATATTTTAAAGTGATAATAATGGTTACTATTGAAAAGAATACACAATACAGGGCAAAACAAGAGTATGCTCACTGCTGAGAGATATTTGATTCAAAAGATACTATAGCACATCTTGCATTTTTTTGGGTGCAATTACCTCCATGGCTTGAAATTGTGCAATGACACTGTTGCTACGCTATCCTATAGAGGTTTATGGTCAACTGAACAGAGTTGTTCATAAAATGCTGTAGGAACAGTGCCATTGTAATATTTCTGGACTTGGAGATACTGCATCCAGTATCTCTAGTAACATAGTAAATTAGGTTGAAAAAAAAGACAAAAGTCCATCAAGTTCAACCTTTGCCTCATAACCTAGAGAAATTCAGAATGATATAAGCTTTCCTACTGTCAAATAAGTTAGCCTTTCTCTGAACTTCCCATTTTACCTACTAATACACAGTATAATCTTATATATAAATGTATCTCATCTTCTCTTAAATGCATCCATTGTATCTGTCATTACCACACCATTGGGTAAGGAATTCCACAATTAACAGACCTTACTGTAAAAAAACCTTCCTCTGCTGAAGTTGAAACCTCATCTTGTCTAATCTTAAAGGGGGGCACCCTGGTTATTTGATCCGGCCTTGGAATGAAAAGCTCACCTGAGAGATCCTTGTATTGACCTCTAATATACTTATACATTGTGATCAGATCTCTTCTTAGTTATCTTTTCTGTACAGTAAATAAACCAAGTTTGTCTAAAGTTTCCTCATAAGTCAAGTCTTTCATTCCCTTAATTTATGTTGGTGCTCTTCTCTGTATTATAATATCCTTTTACAGAACTGGTGCCCAAATGCACTGCATATTCGAAGTGAGTGGCAAAATGATCTTATCCACTCTTGCTTCAATACCCTTTTTTATGCAAGACAGGATTTTGTTTTCTTTTGCTACTGCTATTTGATATTGGTCAAGTTTGTAGTTTACAAGGATTCCTGGGTCTTTCTCTAGCAACGAGTCCCCTAAAATGATTCCATTAAGCTCAGAAGTAGCACTGGGATTTTTTCTTCCCAAATGCATTACTTTACACTTACACTATCCTAGTCTCAAGTAGCTTTGGACCAGTGCTAGAGAGCGTAGTTCAGGACCAATGCCAACCACACCCATTGCTTGCTGTGGCCAAGGCTGGGTAAAGGTACTGGCAGTGAAGTAAGATATCCGATCCGGGAGACCAGGGACCCTGACCAGGATGGATTCTGGTGTGCACCGGTGGACAGACTCAGACCACCGAGGTCCGATGGAACCCCAATAGCAGACAGAGGACCAAGTAAGCAGGACAGGGAAAAATATCAAAGAACAGATTTGCTAGAGAGGGCACAACAGACAGGAGGACAACCTCTTATACTTGAGGAAAGGTAAATGAATGGATACCACTAGTGGATATAATGGAAATGCCCTCGTAGTGGGAAGAGGGACAAACAAGCTGGTACAGGACTATGGTACCCAAGGTGGGATAAGACTACCAACAGGCGAAACCTGCAGGTACCTAAGGTGGAATAAGACCACCAACAGATGGCTGGATATCTCTGATACCCCAGGTGGGATTAGACCACCAACAGATGGCTGAATGTCTCTGATACCCCAGGTGAGATAAGACCAGAAACAGTTAGCTGGACATCTCTGATACCCTAGGGGGGATTAGACCACCAACAGATGATGACTCATGGGTGCCCACCATGGAATGAGACCACACACAGGAGAACCTACTACAGACTGCCACCCAGGATATCCTACAGCCTGGCAAAAAGAGTGGCTAAGAAAGCCAAAGAAACAGATTGGAATATCTAGGCCCATTGCCTGAAGGAAAAGCCCCACAAGAATGCCTAATGGGTGTGGAATGAGGCTGCAACAGGCACCCCGAAGGCCAGAAGGATGGCCCAAGGGAGTATAGGGGGAAAGGGGTATTGGAAGCACCAAAAGCAAAGGTGGATGAATCGGGCCAGAGCAGGTGGAGGCCGAAACCTAGGATACCCACTTGTGATGTATGGCTGGCCACTATGTCCCTGATAGATACTATCTGCACTGGAATCACCACTGGAACCCAGGATGTCAACAGTGGCAGAGCCCAACCAGGCCTGAAGAAGCAAAAGGGTGGAGGACACCGGCATGTAGAAGGAGAGCACCACCAGGAGCGGTAAGTGAGGCCGTGGTCTGCGATAGCCAAGTCATCTGGAGCGTCAGGTTCTGCAAAGAGACAAAAATAATCCATTGTCAGAGAAAAACAAGCCAGGTCACAAGGAGCATCAGGAACATAGGGGATAAACAGGGCCAAAGTTAGAGGGCAAGCAGAGTCACCAGAAGTGTCAGGAACATAGGGATAAATGGAGCCAAAGTCAGAGAGCAAGCCGAGACACCAGGAGCATCAGGAACATAGGGGATCAATGGAGCCAAAGTCAGGAGAAAGCCGAGAAACCAAATCAAAGGAGGTATTCAAAAATCTGAGTGACAAAACAAATCCAGGAATCAGGAACCAGAAAGCAATTGAGGGACAAGTACTACTCAGACCAACATAGAAGGCACAGAAGCTTGAATAATTGGGCAAGGAAGATAGAGCCCAGCAACATTTAACCTGATCTCCACCAATCAAAAGAGTGGGAGATGCTGGTAGAACAAACTGAGCATCGGGTCAAAAAGGAAAAAATGTCAAACCTGAAATACCCACATTAAACCTCATATTCCATTTGGCTGACAAATCTGCCATTTTATTGAAATCCCTCTGTCGAGAACAATCATTCTCTTCTTAATTTATTACCCTACGTATTTTAGTGTCATCTGCATATATTGCTTTCTATATCTATTTCCAGGTCATTTATAAACATGTTAGAAAAGCTGTGGACCAAGTACTGAACCCTGGAGTACTTCATTCTCAACTTTAACTCTACTGGGGAATTTTCCATTTACAGCAACACACAGTTCCCTATCCTTCAACCAGTTTTCTATCCTATTACAAATGTTATCCCTTAGCCATGGTTTCCTTATTTTATACAGAAGCCTCATGTGTGACACTGTATCAGATGCCTTTGCAAAATGTATACTACATCTACTGCTTTACCATTATCTAGGTTGTTACTTACTTCGTCATAGAAGCTCAAAAGATTAGTTTGGCAAGATCTATTCCTCATAAAACCATGTTGATTCTCTTATTTCCTACAGTGTATGCCTGAATATAATCCCTTATATCCACATTATTATCAGTTTGCTCACAAATCTCTTCCCTTAAACTTGTCTTTGATTTGGTCTCATGTATAGATATACACCTTCCCTGTACTGTTAATTCTTTGTGACCTAATCTGGGAACAGCCATGTGCATTATCCCACTATGTACCAGTAATTGTAATTCAGTAAAAATCTTCATTTAATGCTAGCATTTCCAGCTCTTATATTGCGCTTACCATGCTTCTTGCATTCACCAACATAGTTATTTTTTTACTATTTTGCTTTTTCCAGGCCCAAATTTATATCTCAGTTGTGCCTAGGCAAGATACATAAGCTGTCCCTGGACACTGAATTGATGGGTGGGTCTAGTGAGAAAGCTGGAGAAGAAGAGGGGGATGAAGGGGAAGGGAGGAAGAGACAAGCTGAAGGGGAGGGAGGGAGGAAAAGAGAGGTTAAAGGGAGGGGAAGAAAAAAGAAGCTGAGGGAGTGGGAGGAGGGCCCATCCTTTTGAGCCTCTCACACTATTAACCCTTTCAATACCAGAGGGCTACACAATACATTGCAAAGCAATAAGTTGTGTACCCCCTATCATGCAATGGGTTAACCTCTCAGCCCCTTCACCAGATTCAAATAATGGAGTACAGAAAGCTGGATGCCTGGTCAAGTGGTGATCCCTAATCTAACAGATCCAGGTCTTCTATCCCCAAGCATACACTGAATACTATCCTGCCACAGCTCTCTAACAAGCCATGAATAATATAACAAGTCCTATACATATATGTTGTGGTGGTCACAGCTGCACATATATGCAGTAGTCAGACTATGTCCAGTGATCAGTGCAGATTCATTTACAGCTCCCTTCACCACACCAACACTTTCTACTCAAAATGATCTGAATAGAGTACAAATAGAGAAAAGAACGCTGTAATACATTACATTCAGAAAGCACTCTGTTATGAGACAAAGTAATTACTTTGATTTAGCTGGTGTGGTGAACTATTGTTGACACAAGCATGCAGAATACAGAAACATCCTATATGACAATTTGCTAAAACATGTGTAACGACACAGTCATGTGCAGTAGAGACTGCTGTGCATGCTGCAGTCATGCTCAGTAGAGACTGCCCGTGCCGAGGCTGATACAGAGCTGGGCGCTGCAAAGGAGCGTCCAGCTCTGTATCAGCCGCGGCAAGGGCAATCTCTACTGCACATGACTGCCCTGCGACCGGCTGGCAGTGGCACTATGGCCTGTGTAACAGGCTCTTCAACTAGTTTCCTCTATAAATGCCTTCCTACTCCCAGGACTCTGGATCAATTCAATAACAAGAATAAATAAAAGTAATATATTAGGACCTTGGGGGAGATTCACTGAGCGGTGATAAAGAGGTAATAAAATGAAAATGACTTCTCCAGTTTATCACTTCTCCAGTTCCTATGTTATTCTATAGAGCCTATTCACTAAGATCTCCAAAGTTGAAGAAATCTTAGTTCATAGGCTCCATAGAATAACATTGGAATAGGAAAAGTGATAAACTGGAAAAGTTATCTCCACTTTATCACCTCTTTATCACCGCTTAGTTAATCTCCCTCAGTGAGTTTTATTTTATGTTTTTTGCCAAAGTACCTCAGCCTATGCATGTTTTTTTCCCCCTTTCCACTGGAGAAAGTGCTTTGACCCAATCACATCCACTCATTCTATGTAATTTTATTGCAGTGCTCCCTATACTCGCTCATGGTTGAATTACGCCAGTGTCCTGTGGGCCTGAGTGGGAATGGGGATGTATAAAAAATGTTCTTATGTGCTATTGCCTGCATTCCCAATAGGTCACTGGCTATGCTAATCAAGTAATTACTCAAATGAGAGACACTTTCTGGAGATAATATATAACCTATGTGAAGATACACCACCATCTTTGTATCTTGCACCCATTTCAATAAGGAGAACAAGATTTAAATATACTCTTCTGTGAGATCACACTGGCATGATCAAGTAGACTTGGGTAAACATCCCTTCACATCATCTTAACAGTGCAATATGAAGATGCTGGCCAAATGATCCTTTAAAACTCTGTAGATCCCAAGCACCTTTTGACATAGGAAGGGAGGAAGCATCCAGGTGGATGGGGTGATGATATTAGGCATGGCAAGCACTTGCCTGCCAACCCTTAAAATCTAGCATGAAAGGCAAATGTCTATTTTGCCTATTGATAGATCCAGCCCTATTTTTCTCTATATCTGAATTTATTAGCAACTGTTGACTGCATTTATTATGTGCCCCTACTCCACCTCTGTGATTCCTATTTACGTTATATACCCCATTTTCTAGCTATGCCCATTTCCTAGTTTAAAATATCCTTAAACCCTCTATATTTTCAGAGACTTCAGCTTTAGACCAGAATTTCCAAATAGTTATTTATTTTAAAATAGGTCCCTTGAAATCTAAAAGTGAAGCTGTCACCCTCACTCTAAGACAGGTTTATTTTGTTTTACAGATAACTAAAATCTGTTTTGCTAACTAATTTTCTGCAACATTAATAGTTTTTCAGAGTAAACCTTTATGTTGCACTTTATGCTAATTCCCAGCACATGATGCTAATTAGTTGGTCTGAGGCCAAATGAAGTGAATGCTGTGCTATTACAAATGACCCCAATGTGTGGGATCTGTTTACATTCCTTCATAGCACAGTCTGGAGACAACCCACCCTTAAAGCAAGAAATACAAAAAAAATAAGACAGATTCTGCTCTTGCTGATACATCAAGACTCTCTACACTAAATGCAGAAAAGGGAAAAGTACAACAAATCTAAGTACATATAAAAAAAAATTATATAAAATAAATAAAATTATTTGCTTAATAAAAAATAGGATAATTTATTGAGAATATAAATAGCTTCTTACAAGCATAATATATTAAAAAGCGACTACACAGTCAACTCTATGAATACAAAATATAAAAATGATACTATTTCCAACAATATATTTGTGAGAATCCTACTCTTCTAGACCCAAATATTGTTCATGCATATAAGGAAACACTTACATTTGGAATACAGCGCTTGTAAACATCACATAAACTCTCCTGGCCAGGAAAAAGAGATTCCAAGTCTGCAACGCATTTCACACTGTAGTGCTTTGTCAAGCTCAGATTTGGAATGTCTCTGTGATGTTTAGACTTAACAACTATTTAAATACTACTTTAATACCTTTTCATTGGTTCTTTCCATTTACCTATTTAACGGAAGCTGATCACAGTCATAATAGTTATAACAGGTAAACTCTGGCTGCAATAGTTCTTAATTAGTATGTACATTCACATATGTGTGCTTCCTGCATATTCATATATAACTTTTTTATATCTAAATTTTATAATAGAGCCCAACTCTACACATACATAACACACAATAATTCTCGTATTTATAAACCAGCGTCAATGAGGGCTCTTCAAATATATTCGATTTATTAAAGGGATCTTTTTAAAAGAATATTTGTCAGAAGATATAATTAAAATACATGTTTAATTATTAAAATAAATACAGATATACTTGTGTCTTACACTTCTTGGATACATGAAATTTTACATTCAATAATTCAATAGAAAGATCCCCAAATAACTCATATCCTTAAAGGGATAGTAACACTTCAACCTCAACACCTCAACCAGCGCTAGTATACACTCCATTCTCACAATGGTGCCCGCACAGCCGAGAAACGGCACACAATGATTATGACCCAAATTGGATATAGAGGTAGACACTACTCTCTACGCCCAATGCGTTTTATGCTAACACTTCCTCACGGGCAATCAGTAGGTTACTAGAATTAGTGTCTTTTTAAAGAATAAAACCCTGACGTCAACGTGTATGGATGCACCAGCTATTCAAGCAATAAAGCTTTATCTTCTGAAAGGGATAGTAATACTTCGTTTTATCTTTATTTTATTTTGTAGGCATTAAAAAAACATGAAGAATGATATAAGTCTTATCTCTCAAACCTTTATGGTTTATGAGATATTCACAAGCAAAGTTCCCCTCTCCACCCCTTTTACCTAGTGTAAGCCATCTCTTCTCAGATGTGAGTCTGGTTGAATGACAGTACAGATAACAGAAGGGGACAATTTTCTTTGTATGAAAACAATGAAAGCCCTTCCCCCCTTGACAAGTTTTTCAGCTTTTTCCATTATCTTACTTGAAGATTGTCCCTCTCTGCAGTCTACCTGGGCATCTCCCTTCTGATCTGGTTGAACAGGGGGGGGGGATACTTTGTTTGTGAATATCTCTTAAACCATAAAGGTTTCAGAGATAAGACTTATATCATTCTTCATGTATTTTTAATGCCTACAAAATAAAATAAAGTTAAAATGAAGTATTACTATCCCTTTAAGGGTAAATTCCCCTCACACATATAACTTTTTTAGATGAATATTCCAAAAAACAAAAATATTTGGATAAAGGGGGATTTTTTATCCCTAGTCCAACGATGTAACTCCATCATTTGTGTACAAGAATACATAGCTACTACAGCTAAGTTGTAGATCAAAAATTAGCCATTCGGGCTGTGTTAAGGTAGACTACGTCTACTACATTATACATTACATGTGATGATCTCTCCTTATTTTTCTTTACTCATTTTTCTTATTAGAACTTTAGAAGTAAATCATGGTAGTAATACAGAGAATACAATAATTTCTCCCTCAAATTATTATTACACAGAAAAAAAGGAAAATCTCAAACGTGCTCTTAACAATAATTGTACTTCTTCAAAACACTATACTTTAGAACCCAATTCTTCAAATCACAATTATACAAAATGAATGGTATTAAATTATCACCAAATAATCCACACAATACTTCTGACAAATGTCACAGAGAATATCACAAAACATATATATAAATACATATATATATATATATATATATATATATATATATATATCACAAAAAGGACACCAGTTCTATATTTTCATTTTAAACCCCCCCCGGATGCAAAGGTCCTAAGGTATAGATCCAAAAGTTTCTTGTCTGTTAAGCGTTTTATCGTAGTCTATTACAAATGACCCCAATGTGTGGGATCTGTCTACATTCCTTCATAGCACAGTCAGTATAGCACAGTCAGTTGAGCACAACCATTAATTAGCATAATGTGCCGTACTATGCTACAAGCTTCTCAAAAATATTTATGTTGTAGACAAATAACTAGTACAACTTATATTCAGAATGACCTAATGTTCTCATAATGACCCTTTATTTTGACTAATATGTAAAGTAGAATTTCCTGTTTTATTATTATTATTATTATTATTATTATTTATACTTTTATATTTTTTTTTTAATATGTTTTTTCATCTTCACCTATTTTTAATTACACTTTTATGTCTCTGATATTAAGCTTCATGGTTCTGTTTCCAGAAAGCTTCTGTCAGGGATGTAGTGATAAAAACATTCAATGTAAAAATGATAAACTACAGCATATCAAGCACTCAGTGCTGCAGGGCTAGTGTTATATTGTTTCACTGCCCTGGTTTATATGATTGACTGATCCGATTCTGGAAACGCTGAAAACATACATCCAGGGAGCTTACTGGTATGTCAGGGAAAAAAAAAAGAAAGAAGTTAACCCTTTGAGTTCCAGAGGGGTACGCAACACACTGATTTGCAATGTGTTGAGTACCACCTCTGGCATTAAAGGGGTTAAGATTAAAAAAAAAATGATTTTACATATTATTTACTTTCAGAATATGTTAAGTTAAAATAAAGCATTACTATCCCTTTAAATTCTTTAGTTCTGCATCCATGTCAGCTGTTAAGATATATATTTTTTTTAACTAAAAGCTATTTGCTGTTTTAGGGATGAAGACTTTCTTGTATCTCTCTGTTCCATATGAGGATACACACGGCGGTTAGTGTGGAGAGCAGAGAGTAACTTAGTCCGCCCTTCACTGCTCTTTAGCGCTTTCATTCATAAAATCCTTTGAGTATTCATCAATGACGTGTTTCTTTCCCACTGTGAATCACAATTGCCTACACTACGGGAATACAAATAAATTAGCATAATTAGGGCTTTTGCTGTTGAAAGTCCTCCTCTATGATATTATCAAAAACACATCTATGCATTTTGCTCATGCATTAGTTTTAACCTATAAACTAACATATGGCTCTCCAGCTAGTACCTGCTGTAGATCATTGATAAGTGAACCAATCAAAGTAGCTGATGTACTAAGAGCAATTTTAGAGCAAACCAAATGCACCATAGGGGACAATTAAAAAGCAATTTTGGAGAAAACCAACTGCACCATAAGGGACAATTAAAAAAATCCCAAATTCCCATTGCTTTAACCCTTTAAGGACCCATGACAGTCCTGGCACGTTGTGGGTTAGCGTGCAATAAGGACCCATGACGTGCCAGGACCGTCATGAATTTTAGGTATACCCGCATGGCTGCACGCCGTTCGGGAAGCCCTGATTCGGATAGCATAAAAAAAATAAATGGTCTATGGTCCTTAAGTGCAAGGCGTGTGCAGCCGGTCCTTAAGGAGTTAAGTGCCGAACGCGTGTTTGGACCTTAAGGGGTTAAATAGGGGTTTTTACCCCTGAAGGTTAAAGGTCAATTATATACCTGGGAATTTTTATTTTTTTATGTGGTACAGTTGGTTTGCTCCTGAATTGTTCCAGTTCTTGTCACTATGCCAACCTCAAAGTCTAGTACTACTCCATGATAAATCCAAGGCTTGTAAACACTCCATAAAATGCTGTTGTTTGTCCTTTAGTAAATAACCCCTTAGCTTTTCATTATAATTATCCTTTAACCATACTGTAAATTGATTTTCTTTCCTGGAAATCTTTTATTAACATTTGAATAGAGATATATTTGTCAGAAGTTGATTCATGCCACATTGAATCAAAGACTGAGCAACTAAATTCACCAACTAGTGCAAAATCCAATGTAATAAAAATGTTTGACAGTATTTACGCTATTAACAGTATGACTGCATGTTTTTATTTTATTACATTGGCTCGTGCAACATTTTATCAAATTTCTATCTATTAAATAAAAGTATTACATAAAATGCATTACTATGTCATGCTGGTTATATTTTATACAACTAATTTTTTATCTTAGAAGTTAAAAGGAAAGGCACATTTCTTAACCCCTTGGATACCAGAAAAGTCAACGACACATTGCAGAGCGATGTATTGGATACCTCTCTAGCATCCAAGGGGTTAAAACAAATCTCTGTATGTGAGCCATTTTGTTAATAAAAAATAGAAAGCAGTGTTCAGTTACACCTACAAATAATGATAGGGAGAGGAAGACATTGTGTATTACTTCAAAAAGAGTTATTGACCCAGGAACATAATATAAGTTGCACTTACTAAACAGACATGTCACAGACATATCACATGTAAAGTGGAGCAAAAGCGATACATCACCCAAGGATCAAAACAAAGACAGGTCTTTAGCCAATAGTTACACCCACATACTGAGTTGCCTACAAGATATCTCTAGCTCTAGAGTCTAATCAAGTATTCCATAACTCCAGGCATCCTAGCGATATTTCTAGTGACCCTATTACCAGTAAATATAGTACTGTAAACTATTTGATCAAGGCCTGGGACTGAATTGTACTTTCCAGTCAGAGGATCCAAATCATGGCTTAGATGCTGGTTTAAAGCTAAAATAGTCTCTTGCTTTAGTCTAAACGTTTGCACTCTCTTGATCAGACAGGTCTACCAGATCAATTCTGGAGGCAAAAAACCTAGGCCTAATCATCCAGCTGCTGCTCCCTCTCCTGTACTCTCCTATCCTTCTCTTTCACTCTCCTCAGAATACTCCATGTGATTTGCAGTGAGTAGTTGTAGTGAACAACAGCATAACTCCCAACATTTCAAATTGCCAAAGAGGGACACTTGTGTTTTAGGGGGTGTGGCTGGGGGTGTGGCTGGTGGGCAGGGCATTACCAATAATTCTTAGGCTATTTCATGACCTATCGATGCCTCCTTGTGAAACCTAATAAATTACTTATAACAAGACCAAAGTATTTTATTTACATAGACTAATTTATAAACACATATACTGATATTTTAACAATCAATAATGTGAGTTTTATTGCTGTGGAGCAATGTGATACACTTATATACACAGCACACAATCTAAGCTTCTAAAAAGAGGGATATCAGGGTGGGAAAGAGGGATTTGGGTCTAAAAGAGGGACTGTCTCTCCTAAAGAGGGACACTTAGGAAGTATGCAACAGCTTAAAAAATCCTAATTGGGTGAGGCTGAAGAGCACTGCTAGTGACAGATGCTGGCATGCAAAGATACCCAACTAGGTAGGATGCAACAGATACACAAGAAAAACAGTACAACAACAGACAATCCCTTGGAAAACTATGGGGACACCAGTAGGCAAGATGCTAGGGGAGGATGAATAGAGAGTATTGCTGGCTAGCGCGGACTACCCCTTCAGCCAAAGACAGGCAAAAGGTGCTAGTTGCAAGACTAGTTTAGTGTTGACCAGTGAAGCTGGCCAGCACCCAGTATGTTTGCATACTGGGGATTGCAGTAAAACAAGACAGTAACAGAAATAAGACACTGCTGTGCAGATCTGTAGAGAGACTGAACGACAAGAAGTTGAACACAAACTGAGCAGACAGTACTAGTCGAATCTCTGCTGTAGTAAGTCTGTAGACAACTGAAGGCTGAAAAATTGAACAATGACTGAGCATGCTCTGATAGCTGAACAAGTCGAACAACGACTGGTGGGAACAGGGACTTACTGAAGACTGAATCAACTGATGGTCAAAGTAGCTGAACATAGACTGCACCAGAGAGATGAACCGATAGGAACTTCAGGGAGCTGGACTCTGAGCAGGAGCAAGAGATGTGCATCTTCAGACAAGCAGGGTGGACAGAAAAGGAACAGAATCCGTAGACTGAAGAATGGCCAACAACGGATCATCCACAAGGGAGGCAAGGTAGAGAAGCGGCAAGCTGGAGAATAATCAGTAGTAAAGACAAGGTTGGTAATGAGGAATCACAGCAAGAGGAAGGGTAACAGGAACACAGGAAACAGGACTGAGACTGAACTCAAATACACACACTAGAACGCTAAGATTGTGTGTCAGGACTGGGAAGCTGGAGATTAATAAAGGCACAGAAATAAGCCTGTAGAAGGAGTGAGGATCCGGCAAGGCTTAAGGAACTGCACAAACCCAGACATGGAGTGGACAACAAACACCGGTCAACAAGGACAGAGTGTGACAGTAGCACAACAATCTGCAGTCCTAGCACATCCATTCTGCTCCACTAGAGATTCTCCCATTGAACACACACCACCTAAAAATACAATTCATCTAATATAGACACTCATGGAGTGTCAACTTTTAAATATGACTAGCAATACAGCCACCGTGCCGTGCCCGTGGTTTTTGGCTTTCCCTCACCATGCTTGTATGTTTGTATGGCACTGCTTGTAAGTTATGTCCCCTTGGTCAAATGTTTACATCTCCGCAGTAGATTCTGTAAGTGTCTGAAAGTGTTAAGGTGCGAGTGCAATGCAGAGAATGTGAATATGTATATTTTTTATTTTGCAAGCAGGGCAATAACGATGTAAAATGTTTGTGTGGCAAATGAAAGGGTTAAGAGCATAAGTGAGCTGAACACCAAAATGTTTATGGCTTTTTTTATTCTTCTGTATGGAGGTGTGTGTTAGTGTCTCCCCAAATAACTACTCCCCCCACTCTCATCACATTGAGTAAGTTGGAAGGGTAGGGAAATGAGTGGTTGGGCTGATGGAAGCGGGACAGTGAAGGTTTTAACTAACACACACACACACACCTCCATAAACAAGATAAAAAAATCGCCATTAATATGCACCATGGAGAAGCCAACCTATATCCAAAGGGACATAACTTACAAGAAGGACCATATAAACCTACAAGACAATGCGCTGGATACATGTGAGGAGCTCAAATGGTTAAATTATATAATGTCTGGTGTACATTTACCGTTTGAGTGCCCTTTGAGTACAATGCATTCGGTACCTCTTTGACACTCAATTAAATAGTGTACTGTGTGGAGGAGAATTACATTAAGCAGTGGCAATAATGTGAAATGTGTAGAACATGACATGTAACTTAACCCCTTAAGGACCAGCGGTCCTGTTACATTTCCATCCCATAAGGACCGATTTGATCCTTGCCGACGCGCCGGTACAAGTGACCTGTTGCGTGTATCGGCGCAACGCTTCTAGGCCTAAGAGAGATCGCTCCAGACTTGGAGCGGTCAATTTTAGGCCCTATTTTTACTTACAGTGCTCCCGGTGGAGCGCTATAAGTAAAAAGTATGTGACGTACTATGACCGTCATCGGTCCTTAAGGGTATAAGGACAATGACGGTCATAGTACGTCATGTAGTCCTTAAGGGGTTAAAGGTGTGTGTGGTGCAGTTTATAGAAATAGGCTTACAGGCAGATAGTGTAAAGTTAGGGTGTGAGAGACACAGTTTGTAAATGAAGGAACTAAGTGCAAAGACTTCCAAAAGTCCATAGTAGTTTGTCTTTGTACATTTCTTGTATGTACTGTAGCTCTAATTGTTTTTCTATTTATTTATTTATGCATTTATTTATTTCTTAGGTATCTACTATAATTGTATTATTGTGTGTCTATTTTTTTACATAGTTTTTTTTTAATATTTATTTCAATAAATGTAATTATAATTTTACTGTTTATTTAATTTTTGTTTCATAGTTGGACTGCCATTGCTACTTTTAGATAATTTGTTGTACTGTGCATTTGTTCTTTTTCTGTTTGTTGCATGTATTCAGTCTGTGGGGATCGTGGGAAAAAGAACAGCAGCACAGAATATCTAGTGAAATAAATATTATCCAAAACTGAATGAATATTGACTGCACTGTTTGATGGAATAATACCATATTTGACCTTCATGTACAGCTCATCAGACAAAACATCACACAAATCATCCTTGTATCTAATCCTATTTCTTTCCATCCATTCTTCACGTAAACTGCTGTAAGAACTAACCTACGTATTTAATTCATTTCATCTGATTCATTTCTTTTCCAATGACAGTGTAACAAGAAATCTGCTAAATACAAGACTATGGGTAGAAAGCAAGAAACGTGCACAATCACTATTTACAGTGTACTTTTGTGATAAGCACCAAATCATTATTGAATTATGCATGTTTTTTTTCTGAATTAGCGAAGGTTTATTTGTTTTTTAGCTAATGTGCTTCAAAAAGTGGGCATGGCTAAAATGTTTGCCGCTTTTTAAGAGGATTACATCTATTTCCACAAAGCAGTTAGCACACATTTTCTTATGTCTAACCTCATTGCATGCTGCTATCATGCTGAGCAGGCTGAAACTGAGCTCTCCAGGACCAGAGAGCTCAGTTTCAGTCCTTCTGTGCTCTGCCGGTACACGTGATCACTACTACAATGAATGCAGGTTCATTTATGACCTGCCAACAGCAACTTTGTTGTTTTCAATTAAATCCAAACAAAAGCAATGTATTTTATTTAAACACATTTATTTGTAAAAATAACTATTGAAGTTTAAACAAATATTAACTGCAATTTTACTGTGGTGGAAAAAAGTAATACACATACACAATGCACAAACTTGTACAACAAAAAAGTGGAAACTATGGTGGCAAAATGGGACATGGGGATTTTCACCCCAGAGGCACAAGGCCAACTTAAAACTGCCCATTTTGTAGGTATGAATGACAGGTCATACCTTTCATGCAGTCTCCATAACAATTCAACCCATTGCGCTCAAATGATCCCAAGAGGAAAAAATAAAAATGGTGGGGCTTTTTTTTACATTTTTTGCAGTTTTTCTTTAATTTTAATAAAATAAATGGGGGGTTATCCATATAAGTGTGGTATCAAAAGAAAGCCCTAATTGTGTGTGAAAAAATAGTATATAATTTGTGTGGCTAAAATAAAAGTCTTAGAGGGAAAACACTGTTGAACAAAGACATAGTCAAAATGGTCACATGGTCCTTATGTGAAATCCACCTCAGATTTTCCTGCAAGAAGAGGAAAATTTATTCCAATTTGTACTTAGTAAACTCTTATCTTTCAACAAAATAATATCCACTTGCACAGTAGCTGATCTTGTGCCACTTCAGTGGATTCAAATCCTCACTCTACTTAACTTTCCACAATAGTCTTTACAACCACAGGCGGGGAAACCCGAATGATTCGGTCCACTTACTCCTCTTGATCCGCCTCCTCTTCGTTGTTTCAGTTCACTTCGTTCCTTCTCAAGCAGTTGATACAAATATACAGAGAGGAATATTTAGTGCTTTAATCATTCAACTCCAATATTAAATAATAAATCCACTCACGTCTTAGGTTCTCTATATCCAACGTAGTATCTCTGGATTCAATCTCTTAATGTGTAGATCATTCCAGGTATAGATAATCCTCACGTTGCGGGTGAAGTTGAGTGAATATATAAATATATACAGGTAAACAAAAAGTGTAGACTTTATATCTCAAATATAAAGATAGTATTTATTACACGGATAGAAATTAAAACATCACACAATATACTAAAATTATTAGAGGTGTCAAACCACCAATCCAAATAATTGGGTTTTAGGAACGAAGTACCTCAACCAGCGCTAGTATACACTCCATTCTCACAATGGTGCCCGCACGGCCGAGAAACGGCACACAATGATTATGACCCAAATTGGATATAGAGGTAGACACTACTCTCTACGCCCAATGCGTTTTATGCTAACACTTCCTCACGGGCAATCAGTAGGTTACTAGAATTAGTGTCTTTTTAAAGAATAAAACCCTGACGTCAACGTGTATGGATGCACCAGCTATTCAAGCAATAAAGCTTTATCTTCTGAAAGGGATAGTAATACTTCGTTTTATCTTCATTTTATTTTGTAGGCATGAAAAAAACATGAAGAACGATATAAGTTTTATCTCTCAAACCTTTATGTTTTAAGAGATATTCACAAGCAAAGTTTCCCCCTCCCGCCCCTTTTTCCTAGTGTAAGCCATCTCTTCTCAGATGTGAATCTGGTTGTAAGACCAGACAGATAACAGCAGGGGACAATCTTCTTTGTATGAAAACAATGAAAGCCCTTCCCCCCTTGACAAGTTTTTCAGCTTTTTCCCTTATCTTAATTGAAGATTATCCCTCTCTGCAGTTTACCTGGGCACCACCCTTCTGATCTGGCTGAACGGGGGGGATATTTTGTTTGTGAATATCTCTTAAACCATAAAGGTTTGAGAGATAAGACTTATATCGTTCTTCATGTTTTTTTAATGCCTACGAAATAAAATAAAGATAAAATGAAGTATTACTATCCCTTTAACAAATACACTGTTACAATCTAATGGTCTGTCCACTGCATTCTCCTGTTGTCCCCAATATCTTCAAATACCACCAGCGATATCATCGAATATAATGGACATAAGACCATCAGAAATAAAATCATCCTCAAAACATAAAATGATATTATTGTAAAAAATTATTACTTATACATTAAATAACTGTGTGGCACATAAGACACTATGACTCTGATAGACTCCATATAACGACTGAGCAATTCTCTTCATCAGAAAAAGTATATCCATATATTTCTTACTTTATAATCATTAAATAAACAAACCACCTTCTCCAATTAGACCAGAACAAAAAAGGTATTATAATTAAATTCTTATTCAACATTTGAACAGACATAATTAATTATGCTTCACTTAAGAAAACAATTAAGATCTATCTAAGATCTATGGTTATGTTTAGTCTATACGGGATTAGTGTTTTGAATCGGTATATCCACTCAGTTTCTTCTTTTGCTACTTTTATGGCTATATCTTCTCCTCTCCAATTTCTATTAACTTGATCTATCGCTACCAACTTAAATATGGAAGGGTCCGTATTGTGTGTTTTCAAGAAATGTTCCAGAATCTGCATGTTGTTAGCTTTATCCCCATCCATTCTGGATAAATCATTAGATGTAATACAATTTCTCTCTTTTGTTTTATAATCATTACACTCCCTTCGTAACTTATGTTGTTTCTTCTTTATTATTTCCTCGGTATCCTTGTCAACTACAAACTTGGAAACAGTGACCAGTGTCAAACAGCAGTAGCAAAGGCAAACAAAATCCTGTCTTGCATAAAAAGAGGTATTGAAGCAAGAGTGGATAACATTATTTTGCCATTGTACAAATCATTGCTAAGACCTCACCTTCAGTATGCAGTGCAGTTTTGGCCACCAGTTCTGAAAAAGGATAAAGAAGGTGTAAGCTATATGTTACTAAGAGCTTGCACTATGGCGACAACAAGGCAAACAAAGGCAGTCAAGCAGAATGTAAAACATTGGTAGCCAGCATGTTGATACTATTGTTTATATTTTTAAATTGAAATAAAAAACCCTATCTTCATTTGGTTTTGACCAAACACCCTATATGCTATTATGTTGTTGTATTCCTGTCCCTCAGAGAGAGTAAGGGCAAATGGGTTTCTCTTCTGTGATGTGGCAGGCTAGGGTGAATGAATATGCTGAAGTGGAAAGGCTTCATTCTTACTCCACCCACTCCCTTTCTGCGTTTTATCATAAATGGTCATTATGAAATTCCTACATCAGTCTGGGTGCTATCTCCTTTGTACCTGGGTAATTCAGAGCTTATATGGTTCTAAGGACCCTTCCTTGGATTTAGGTTCCACTCCACATCCATGTATGCGGACTGCTGGCTAGTGATTTCTTATGCCTTCCTCCTGCAATTCCTCTCCAGCCTCCCTTTATCCTTTCCCATTTACTTCTCCAAGTGCTGCTTTTCTTTGCATTCAGTACTACGTTAATCATAGGGTGATGCATGATACAAACCTTTGAACTATCACTAGCTTTTCTTATGTCAGGATTTATTTTTTATCTCTTCTATTTTCTGTAAATTACTTTGACAGCCTGTGATTCATCATTGATTGTGACTTTGTACTGTTACACAATAGAATTTTTTTAAAAAGGGAGCTAGCGGTATCTTCAATGGTGGTAACTCATGCGTTTGGTTCAATATATCGTGAAAAATGTTCACATTAAATACAATAACAGGCTTAATATTCCAAAAGCTGGCTTATAGCCAGTGGGGAATTTTCTTGCAAAAAAAAAAAATTAGTTTATTGCAAAACTATAAAAATAAAAAGCATAAATTTAATTGTGGATAGTGCTAGTGCCTGTTACTTTTTTTCTAGTCCCTTTAATTATGCTTCACTTAAGAAAACAATTAAGATCTATCTAAGATCTATGGTTATGTTTAGTCTATACGGGATTAGTGTTTTGAATTGGTATATCCACTCAGTTTCTTCTTTTGCTACTTTTATGGCTATATCTTCTCCTCTCCAATTTCTATTAACTTGATCTATCGCTACCAACTTAAATATGGAAGGGTCCGTATTGTGTGTTTTCAAGAAATGTTCCAGAATCTGCATGTTGTTAGCTTTATCCCCATCCATTCTGGATAAATCATTAGATGTAATACAATTTCTCTCTTTTGTTTTATAATCATTACACTCCCTTCGTAACTTATGTTGTTTCTTCTTTATTATTTCCTCGGTATCCTTGTCAACTACAAACTTGGAAACAGTGACCAGTGTCAAACAGCAGTAGCAAAGGCAAACAAAATCCTGTCTTGCATAAAAAGAGGTATTGAAGCAAGAGTGGATAACATTATTTTGCCATTGTACAAATCATTGCTAAGACCTCACCTTCAGTATGCAGTGCAGTTTTGGCCACCAGTTCTGAAAAAGGATATACTAAAACTAGAGAGGGTACAGTGAAGAGCAACAAAAGTAATTAAGGGAATGGAGGACTTGATGTATGAGGAACGACTAGACAAACTTGGTTTATTTACTCTAGAGAAAAGACGACTAAGAGGAGACCTTATTACATTGTACAAATATATGAGAGGTCCATACAAGATTCTCTGCGGTGAGCTATTTATTCCAAGGCCTGATCAGATGACCAGGGGACACCCCTTGAGATTAGAGGAAAATAGGTTTAGACTTAAGCAGAGGAAGGGTTTTTTTACAGTGAGGTCTGTTAAATTGTGGAATTCTTTGCCCAAGGAGGTGGTTATGGCAGATACAAGGGATACATTTAAGAGAAGATTAGATACATTTCTTTCCAAATGGAGCATACAGAGTTATACTGTGTATTAGTAGGCAGATCAGGAAGGTCTGATAAAGACTAACTTATTTGGTAGAAGGAAAGCTATAAAATTACTGGGGTATGAGGAGAACGTTGAACTTGATGGGCTTGTGTCTTTATTCAACCTAATTTACTATGTTACTATGTTACTATGTTTTCTTCAGTTTATTGCTAATTTCACTTGACATTTCTATAAAATCATTTTATTCTTTAAATGGTTCTAGCTTTTTTTGTATGTCCTCTAACTTTTCATTTATTTCATCTAATTTTTTCTTATGATTATTAATAATAAGGGACATGAAGGTCATCGAACATTCATCCAGTGTCCTATTCCATTTATACTGAAACTCCTCCAATGGATAGTTAAAGGAAGGTTGTTTATTTAATCTTAAGCCTCTTGGTACTATATTTAACTGAATATACTTTTCTAGGGTGACCATATCCCACCAGTTCATCATCTTTTAGCTGTGTATATATCTCATTTTGGTACACTTATTTTCATTTATTTTCCATATTTATCATAATTTTTGTGGCAGTGGTGCCAGACACATTATCCTGTAGATATGGGAAAAAATTCAGGGTACACAAGGTACATTAAATAATTAATGACCATCATCTCAGTATGGTCAAAGTGTTTTTTCAGCTAATCTAATTTGTTTGAATGTATATTTTATTATTATATTTGATTCTGATCCAGTACTAGATGAACACTGGACCATAATCTGCTTTTGAATTGCATGTTTATCTGTTTGTTCTTTTTAACTTCTTATTGATTCTCGGAGTCCATCATATTATTTTTTCTATTAATTTAATAAGTCGAACTATAAAGAAGGTGTAAGCTATATGTTACTAAGAGCTTGCACTATGGCGACAACAAGGCAAACAAAGGCAGTCAAGCAGAATGTAAAACATTGGTAGCCAGCATGTTGATACTATTGTTTATATTTTTAAATTGAAATAAAAAACCCTATCTTCATTTGGTTTTGACCAAACACCCTATATGCTATTATGTTGTTGTATTCCTGTCCCTCAGAGAGAGTAAGGGCAAATGGGTTTCTCTTCTGTGATGTGGCAGGCTAGGGTGAATGAATATGCTGAAGTGGAAAGGCTTCATTCTTACTCCACCCACTCCCTTTCTGCGTTTTATCATAAATGGTCATTATGAAATTCCTACATCAGTCTGGGTGCTATCTCCTTTGTACCTGGGTAATTCAGAGCTTATATGGTTCTAAGGACCCTTCCTTGGATTTAGGTTCCACTCCACATCCATGTATGCGGACTGCTGGCTAGTGATTTCTTATGCCTTCCTCCTGCAATTCCTCTCCAGCCTCCCTTTATCCTTTCCCATTTACTTCTCCAAGTGCTGCTTTTCTTTGCATTCAGTACTACGTTAATCATAGGGTGATGCATGATACAAACCTTTGAACTATCACTAGCTTTTCTTATGTCAGGATTTATTTTTTATCTCTTCTATTTTCTGTAAATTACTTTGACAGCCTGTGATTCATCATTGATTGTGACTTTGTACTGTTACACAATAGAATTTTTTTAAAAAGGGAGCTAGCGGTATCTTCAATGGTGGTAACTCATGCGTTTGGTTCAATATATCGTGAAAAATGTTCACATTAAATACAATAACAGGCTTAATATTCCAAAAGCTGGCTTATAGCCAGTGGGGAATTTTCTTGCAAAAAAAAAAAAAAAAATTAGTTTATTGCAAAACTATAAAAATAAAAAGCATAAATTTAATTGTGGATAGTGCTAGTGCCTGTTACTTTTTTTCTAGTCCCTTTCTAAATGGAGCCGTCTCCTGTTGGATTAAGTGGATACAGAGGTGCATATAAATGAAGCTGCTGATACCAAGAGTGGTTTACCTGTGTGGAAGCAGCAAAGTATCCTCCACAAGCTTTGAAAGATTACCTCTGGATACCTCTCTGTCACAATGTGTGCAATTTGTGATTTAATGGTCTGTATTTTATTCAATCTGAAACTGCATGTAATTAATGGAAAAAACATGATCCATTATATGTTTTTTTCTGTCTTGTGTTGCATACTAGATTGATCCAAAAGGCAGATGTAACATAGGGATGGGTGAAAATTCTCACCACAGTAGAACAATGGAGAAAAATTCAGTTTTGTCTCTCATGATAATCCATATGGGATTGAACATTTTCCCCTATGCCTTCCCAAGGTTATGATTCCCATGTGAATGTGTGGTGTGTTATTGTGGTTAAGTGTACGTATTTGTGCACATGTATGAATAATGACATGTTCATGTGTGCATGAGTGCCAGGAGGTGAAGTCCACTGAAATCAATGGGTTTCACCTTATGTTACACCAACTTGAATGCATCTTCCTTCCAGTAGGAACATCTGCTGAAAGGAAAATAGTTGTCTAATTCCTCAGAAGTTACTGCATGGATAAAACGTTTTTGCCCATCCGTACTTAGGGACAACTGGCGTACAAAAAGTTATATCAATGACCAAGCCAATAGCAGCAGAGGGAAGTAAATCTGATGCTCTATGTATGTTGCGTAGTAAATGATCCCCCTGTGTCTCCTCCTATGGAAACAGACATTACTAAACAGGGCCACTAATTATGTTTGTTTCTTTTGTATTACTGGTAAACATCAATTTTTTATAGTCCTCTGACCTATATGACATTATCGACTGGTAACAGTTTCCCAAACTAATAAATTCCTATTCAGGCATAGTGTCTATTTTATCTGTTGCATATAACAATTGTGGAAAGGAAACGTCATAAATCTGCGCACTGGATTATTTTTATAGGCAACAGGGAAAAGAAACACAAGTGTATGATTTATATGGCAGCTTCTCATAGTGTCTGCAGTTTGTTTTGCTCTAGATATATCATCTGCCTGGAAGCAGGCTCCTTTTAAGGACTGATAACTTGGCAGCTTGAAGCAGGAGTTTGCTGTTTATCAGAGATTACTGTACTTTTACGTCAAATGCGTGAGTCATGGATGATAGCACAATACTGTGCAAGATTCTGACTTTGGCAATACAATTTCTGCATTACAATGAGTTCAGCAGTATTCTTCTGTTGTAACTGATTGCCAAGTAATAGCTAGAAAACACTGTAATTTATCCAGGATGAGACAAGTAGTGTTAACAAAAGATGGGATGTGGAGGCGTTAAATAGAGAAATATGACAGGTAGTGAAGCCTTGAGCTCTATTACAGACTTGCGTGGATTGTAGGGAAACACTGTTCATTCATTACTGACCTTGAGAAGAAATGTTAAAGCTCAGTCATTCAAGAAAATAATCAGAGGAGGATTTTACTGAAATGTTACTTTTCTCCATAAGTGTTGTATATCATTTTAGAAAAATAGACAATAGGGGATGCATTAATATGGTTCTGCACTAAAATAATTACTGGAATAGTCTTTTGTTCACTGTGGCTACCTAACACCAATGTACTACTCTGTCTGAGCTGAAACTTCTGCTCATTACATCACTTGCCTCAAGATAGGGGGCAGTTGGGTTGTGTATTGGCATTTGCAGTTTTCTGTTCATCTGCATTTTGTTTCTGTGTATTTGCTAGGAAATTACTGACTTTTCCTAAGCATACTACAGGACAGGCCTTAGCTCATTTTACAGTCCTGACACTGGTGGAGACAGCAAACTGGCATGCACTATACAGATAATATATGTCCATGCATACCTCAGCGTGAAGATGCGTGTTTGTTTTGCCATTGTATAAAGGCAGAAATTGAGATGAATTGTCACATTCCTCACATTGGTCCTTAGCATGAGATTGGTCTTAGATTTTTGGATGCAAGGTGAAGCATTGGGGACTTCTCTAGTTACCAGGGGGTTTAATGTTTTGTAATCTTCTTTAGCATCAATTGGGTTTGATGTTCTGGAAACTTCTCTGTTATCCAAGTATTTAATGTCATTGAGACTTCAGGAATTCAAGGGGCTAAATGCTCTGCAGTCTTCTCTAACATCCAAGTAGTTTAATGCCGTAGAGACTTCTCTATCATCCAAGGGATTTCATGACTTAGAGACTTTTCTAGCATCCATGGGGCTTAAAGCTCAGAAGTCTTCTCTAACATCCATTGGGTTTAATGCTCTGGAGACTTATCTAGCATCCAATGGGTTTAATGCTCTGGAAACATATCTAGCATCCAAAAGGATTACTGCTCTGGAGACTTATCTAGCATCCAATAGGTTTAATGCTCTGGAGACTTATCTAGCTTCCAATAGGTTTAATGCTCTGGAGACTTATCTAGCATCCAATGGGTTTAATGCTCTGGAGACAAATCTAGCACTCAATGAATTTAATGCTCTGGAAACTTATCGAACATGAAATGGATTTAATGCTCTGGAGAATTATCTAGCATCCAATGGGTTTAATGCTCTGGAGACAAATCTAGCACTCAATGAGTTTAATGCCCTGGAAACTTATCGAACATGAAATGGATTTAATGCTCTGGAGAATTATCTAGCATCCAATGGGTTTAATGCTCTGTAGACAAAACTAGCACCCAATGGGTTTAATGCTCTGGAGACCTATCTAGCATTCAGCTTGTTTAATGCTCTGGAGACTTATCTAGCATCCATTGGGTTTAATGCTCTTGAGAATTATCTAGCATCCAATGGGTTTAATGCTCTGGAGACTTATCTAGCATCCAGTGGGTTTAATGATCTAGAGTCTTTTCTAGCATCTAATGGGTTTAAAGCTTTGAGCACTTATCTAGCAACCAATGGCTTTAATGCATCCCAGACCTCTCCAGCAACCAAGAGGTTGGCATTTTCTTTGGCATTTGAGTCCACCTAGCATATGGAGCCTATTTTTGTTCAATTGAGATTAAGAAAGTAATGCACATTTTTTCACACCAAATACTGTGATTAGTTTGGCAGAATCCATATGTTGCTTTTTGTGATTTTAATTAAATATATCCTTTGTTTATATAGAAATGAGAGAATAACAAAAACTAAATTCATAAAATATTTCAAATTTCAAGACACCACACATTGCATGAATTATAAACTGTCTGCATTTTAGGGCCATCTTGGAAACCTTAAGAGAGACAGCTGTAGTGTATCATGAAAGTTTCCTGTGTTCTAACCACAAATGTTCCAGTCGGCTGTGACTGTTCAACATATGTCTGAAGATTATGAGGCTCTGTAAGACCCATTGCATGGATCTTACAGAACTCTGTCTTCATGCAGTAAATATTGTACGTAATGTTACTCCTGGCTTTAGGTTATGGGAATAAAAGTCTTTAAAGAGCAACTATCATTGGAAGATGCCTTGCCAATGAGGTCAAAGCTCAATGTGCACCCCAGCAGAGTAACAGGGGTCTGAACAAGACCCCAAATGCTTCCCCCTGGAAAAATACTGAATTGAACTGAGCAGACACTTGCACTGGACAAGCATGTACCAATAAACCACTTTATTGGACTAACATAGCAGGTCTATGAGGACAATACAGACAGCCCAAGAGTTTGTGGCTGAGAGCCACATATTTCTGGATTGTGTTCTAGACAAGGAGGTACATTATCTTCCCCCTGGAGGGCTGATTGGAGCCATTTGGGGGGTCTATATAATACAGCGATAGGCTTTTACCAAGTTTGCTTCCATGCATGGATTGATAAAATATGCTAATTTCCCTTTAAATGACTGTGGCAGTGAGACACTGGTAGTGTCTCACAATCAGTAACACCTTCTAAGAGGCTCCTATAGCCTTAAGACTTATACACATAAGCAAAACCAAAAAGATACACAGAATAACAAAGAATAAAATATACACATTTATTTGGGCAGATCTCAAATCCTTAATTAGCATGCAGATCTGGGGTTATCTTATTGTGGGAAGACTCAGCCATCACTGCAGAATACAGAATTAAGAACCTTTGGGTCTTGACCTTCCAGCAGGCCCTAAAGGCTTTCTTTGCCCCTTAGTAATTCCAGAACAAAGAAAATCTAACTCCACCTTTACTCTGCTAAACAGATCTGCTTCCCCCCACCTCTTGAATGCCACATCTGGTATGACATAAGTTTGCTTTGGAATTCTAGGACAGGGATGGGCAAAATGGTAACCAAGCACTAACTTAATCTAGGGCCAGGACAGACTGACTAGAAAGCAACCAATCATAGGGCCACTTCTACTCCACAAAGTCAGTGACCTTGTTTTTCTCAGGTACACATACTGAGGCACAAACCTCCTTAAATAGTTCAAAGATGCCCATCAGATCATCCTTATGTTCCACCCAAGGTTTCATAACAGCACCTTCTTGATTGAACATGTTAGCCCCCATTGGCTTTACTGGACTGTTATCTGGGTACCTGGGATGCCCAGGAGAGGCCAATATCCCCATCTCCTGCACAATCAGGAGCCTTTCTTGCACCAGCCTTGTTGTCTCTTGTTTCAGCATGAGCTACTTCTATTCCTTCAGCTTTTTGCTTTCTAAGGCCAGCTGTGCCTCCCAGAGTGTGGTTGACGGGCCATGGTACCCAGGCTTGGGCTTGCTGGGGTCCCCTCTTCTAGACCAGAGGAAAATGAGCTTGTTTTTCTCTTCCAGTGGGTGCTTGGCCATTGGGCTGGTTGGGCACTGGTCCCTGTGGGATGGTAAGGACCCCTCTCCTCTTCAATAGCTCCACTGCTAGATGGACAGAAGCATCTGGGGATCTCCTGTTTGTAGAACTATGCCTTTGCTTCTCTGGTTCCAATCTGGTCTTCTGCCCTGAGGCCTGATGGAGCTAGCCAAAGTTCAACATCACTGAGGCTTCCTTTGGACTTCTGGTGCATCCTGGGTCTTTGTTCCTGGCTCTAGTTAGTCAGTTGCCCTCTTTCCCTGTACTCACTTAGATCTCTGAAAGCCACAAGGGGATAAAATTGCTGAGAGTCAGCCACAGGGCTTGGATTGATGGAGCAATTATAGCCCAGGCTCCAGGATTCTTCTTGATTTAAGCCTGAGACACTCTCCTCTCCGTCCAGTTGCTTGATAGCTGTTACAGTTATTTTGCCCTAAAGCAGAGTGTGTGTCTCCTGCAGTGGAGAGTACCCCTTTCAGTTGTAAGGCCCTCTCACCCAGAGGCTTTGACACTAGGGTACCCCTTCTCCTGAATTCGTTCTACTGACTGATCTGCCTGCCTTTTGTTCTGCTATACTGGATTTGGTGCTGTGTGCACCAGTTCCTGAGCTCTCTCATATTAGCCCCTAAAAGCCAACAAAGGTCATCTTAATTCCCATGTTTATTATACTAGCCAACAGTATCCCTTAATTGTCTGAATGTTTGGAAACCTACAAAACTTTTAAAAGCTTGAAAAACATTGTCTATCTTTTTGGCACAATGCCGGTTCCTTAAATCCATCCCTGAAGGGCTCCTATAGCCTTAACACCTCTAGCGCTACTTTCTAAAATGGGTCAAAGAATGTTTAGCAGTGCTATCAACAAAACTTAAAAAATTTGTCTTGCACCAGTAGATATTATAGTGTCTAGTTTAATCCAGTGAATAGTGTGTTGCTGTCTAGGACAAACACTATAGAAAATAGTATATGGCTCAAATAATCCGCCAAAAAGAAATGATGAGCTGAACCAAAAAGTAGTAGACCTGTATAGTGAGGCATTCAACTAGAAAAAAAAATCACAGTAATAACCTTTTATTAAACAATACACATTTTATAAAGAATATCCTACTCCTTTACCTATAAAAACAATTAAAATTCTGAAAACTACTTAAGGAGAAATACCCCTGTCCTCCTGATATACATATACATTCAATTTTATTATATAGGTATATTTATTATACATACATTCAATTTTGCCTCCTACCTGGGGCTACTTTAGATGAGTATTTGTTCACTTTGAAAAACCATGCTCTTTGTCACATGCACTTTTATATACTTGGTTGTACTTGTTTATTCAGTATTGTATCTAGACTTTGTTGATTACATTTAACATGTATGCACTTTTTTAATAATGTTGTAGCCTATATGTAAGTTTCTTTGTTACTGCTTTTTGTAGGATATTGCTTAGATGTACTGTACCAGTTTACTATATGCTGTTTGGCGTACTGTACACCGGTTCTGTTCTGTATTAACTTTAGGGAGCAGTGGGATTTCTCCTTAATGTGTTTTGTGTGATTTTAATTGTTTTTATATCTGTATGTGTAAAATTTGTGTTATTTAATAAATTATTATTACTGTGATAAGTTTTTGTTTTAGTTGAGTACCTCACTATATAGGTCCACTACATAGTTCCACTGCTAACAACTCACTGAGTATACCACACTACAAAAAAGAAGCTGGTTGATCTACCTTCTCCTTCAGAGTGCAGAAAGTCTGGAATAACCTGCCCGAAAAAATCTGATTTTCTTCTAATCAAGATAAATCTCAATATATTCTTCCTGGCAAAACATGTTTCTAAATAAAAAAACATTTTTTGGATCAGCTTACCATTTCTTTGTGGTGGCTTCTTTGAGCCAGATACCTGTTTTCTATAGCAGCTCTACCAAAGCATCAGACAAAAGTATTGGCTATAATTTTATATACACATTTAATACATTAATATGAAATATATACACCATGGGAAATCCCAAAAGGGGCTCTAAATTAATGGATACACATTAAACTAACAAATAAGAAAATACACACAGTAATTCAGGCAGATCTCAGACCCTTAGTTAGCATGCAGATCTGGTTAGTACCTTATTGTGGGAAGACTCAGTGTCACGAGGTGATGAATTTCCTAGATGCTCGAGAGTGGCACTGGTGAGAGATGCCAGAGGTCGTAGGAAGAGACTAGGAATCCTTGCTGGACTGATGGAGTCGACAGTAAGCTGAAAGGGGTGTGACTGGCTGTTGGAAAATTAGTTCAGTCAAGGATCGGCTACTAGTCGGAGTGAAGCTCTGGTCAAAGGATTGGAGTCTCACTATAGGTTCGACTGGCAGTCGGAGAAGACTTTGTCGAGAGTCGAAGTCTCTACGTAGGTTTGACTAGAAGTCAGAAAAGATTTGGCCGAGGGTTTGAGTCTCACCATAGGTTTGACCGGAAGTCAGAGAAGACTTGGTTGAGGAACACAGTCTCACCTTAGGTTTGACTGGAAGTCGGAGAAGACTTTGTTAAGGGTTGAGTCTCATCGAAGGTTCAACTGGAAGTCAGAGAAGACTTTGTCAAGGGTCGGAGTCTCACCTTTACAGCAGCTGAAAGCTGGGATCCATCCAACTGACTGTCAGGATGCAGCTTGGCCTAGTCGGAGATCAACCTGCCGGTTATGTTGGCTGGGATCTATTCGATCAGCTGTCATTGAAAACTAGGCCGACGGGTATGTGTGATCAAACCATCAGGCCGTCAGATGAACTGCAAGGCCCAGGAGGTTATCAGCCAGTTTAGTGGTACACGTACAGGTATTCAGGTAGACTCCAGTAATAGGAGTCAGAGACTAAGGCCTAGCTGGTGAACCATGAGGTGGAAGGCAACAAGCAGGATGTTGAAGAATCTGTCAGACTGGAACAGATCAATGTCAGGATTATATGCTGAAGAATGTCAACAGAATCTCAATGGGCTGACAGGCATGTGGCTTATTGAACATTCCCCTTGTTTTACTATTTGTTACTATGTTCCAATAAGTATACTGGCACGAAAAGCTTCACTTTATTTTGTACTTATTGCTTATGTGTTTTGCATTGTCACTATGCACTTTACTGAGGTTTCTTCTTTTTTTGAAAACCTTATTTGTTCTAGTATACTTGTCTCTTTTTAGATTATTGACTTATATAGGGGATACCTGATTGGTTCTCTTACCTTTTGACTCCCCATTTTCAATGTATGTATTGTTAGCCTAAAAGTGCACCTTGGCCAATAATGTGTTATATTTTGGTTTCTGTTTACTTTTGCTAGTGAAGCCTATTGTTGATCATATTGAAGAATCTCAACAGCACGTAGGTTGTTGAAGATCAGGCAAGGGAAGTCAAAAACGGGAAGACTTAAAAGGACCATCATCCAATCAGGAGTGAAGGGGGCAGAAAACAAACAGACAGAGTGACACTCAGCCAGCAGTGCTGAATGCAACATTAAGGACCACTGGGCTTTATCCCTTCCAACAGACCCTAAAGACTTTCTCTCCACTTGGTAATTCCAAAACAAAGAGAATCAAAATTACCAGCCTTACTCTGCCAAATAAATCTGGCTTTTCCCATCTCTCTGAAGCCAGACCTGGTATGACATCAGCTTGCTTTGGAAATCTAGGATGGAGGTGGCTAAATTGGTACCCAAATGTTAACTAGATCAAGGGCTAGGACAGACAAACCAAAAAGCAACCATTCATAGGAACGTTCCTACCCTACAAATTATAGTCCATGGCCCCTTCCCTTGCCTACCTGTCTTGTCATTACAAAGATAACTGAAATGTAGAGTAAAAGAAAATATATATGAAAGGATAACTGAAATGTAGAGTAAAAGAAAATATATATGAAAGCTAAGTCTTTTGATAAATAATTTCTGCTATTCCCACCTCTGGGATTAGCAGCAGTATACATCCCTCTAGGTGCCCCACTGAGGGCCACTCATCTACAGAAATTCCACTGTGGGCTCCACAGAGGTGACTGACAAATCCTATTGGATGTTTATTATCAGAAGCTGATGATTTCTATTGGCTGCAGTGATGGAATAGTGACATATTGCCTGAAACGGAAATATTAATGTTGAAATTTTAGTAGAAATGTTGAATTCTTTAAAATGTTGTTGGATAAATATGTTAATCAATGCAAGAGTATTGTTAAGACTGATGTGGCTTAAATAATGTGAGTAAAACAGTGGGAAGGAAGAAGCTGGCATTTCAATTAAAGAAATAGTAATGCTTACAAAAAACTTAATATTAATCTTTTGTGCCACTTTTACTAGTGCAACTGATGTCAGTCGTTTTGGAAGTTATGCTATTTCTACAACCTCCATGTCTCTTGCATCAGTGTATTCTACAGTGAAGGAGCTGAAATGGTTGATTGACTGTTTGCCATGGCAACCCTGCTAATCAGTGATATAAAGTTTGACATTCCTTGTCTGTAAGTCATTTCACAGGATCCTGAACACTAAATCCAACAGAGTATCACTGCCGAGTAGGGTTGCCATGGGAATCTTACATCTGCCAGTTGGTGCTGATGTCAGAGAAGGAGAGGGAGAAATAGATACCAAAGGGCTGCATTTTATAGATTTGCACTGCCACACTATTAAAAGTAATACAACAGATTTATATAAAGTTATTTTTAAACAATACTATTTCTTTCATTGATTTATGCATCATTTAATTACACAAAGAATACCTTACTTTGCAAAGGAGTGATCAGGTTACCTAAAACTTAAAACAAGGGCTGAAAAAGATAGTAAGTCAAATCCCCCCAAAATTATTCAAGTACGTTAAAGATAAACAAACATATTAGAGTGAAGGTTGTTATTCAGGCACTATTTTTTCTTCTTTGAGTTGATATTTATAAATGCATACCTTCCAAGTGTCCCTCTCTAGGAGGGACAGTCCCTCTTTGAGACCCAAATCCATCTGTCCCTCTTCCTCATCCTAGTGTCCCTCTTTTTAGGAGATCAGACTGTGTGGTGTGTTTATAGTGTATGACACTGCACCACAGCAATAACACTCACACTAATGTTTGTAGAAACTTACTATTTGTGTGTTTATAAATTAGTCTGTATAAATAAAATACTTTGGTCTTACTCTAAATTAATTATTCAGTTACACAAAGTTGTCAATAGGTACGAAATAACCTAAACAAATCTCTGTAATGCCCCGCCCACCAGCCATGTCCCCAGCAACACCTCTTAGAACAAAAGTGTCTGGCCATTAGAAATGTTGGAAGGCATGCAAATGCAACCTCTGTTTTATGAATACAGAGATAATCAGCAAATTCATTCATACAGTACTATCACTATTTTTTTAAAGGGACAGTAATGTCCCAGAAAAAATATATAGCATTTTGTAGTGCTTAAAAGGCTGAAATGAATGCAAAAAAACCCTATCTCTCAAACTGCTATGGTTTGAGACATATATGCATTCAAAGTTTGACGTTTCCTGATTGCAGGCAGAAAGCCTCCATCAGAACAGGTAAACGCAGTCTATCCGGAAGTGCACTCTTTAAACATTAATTTTCATCCAAATAGGGTTAAAAAAAATGAATAAAGAAATCCACCCAGTCGCTATATAACCTAACATTTAACGCACACTTATATACGGATGATAGATCCCCTTTAAAGGGTTCATTTTAATATAGCTGGTTAGAGGTAAAAATAAAGGGAAGTATGTACAACCACCTGACACTGGAAATAGAGGGCAGATATTACCCATATTGCATCTGTGGCATACATACAATGTCTCCTCACAATCTAATAGAATTGGTGGCGCTGCCAACATTACAGGGATTCACTGCGAGGTTGGAAGTTCAAACGCACAACTATATAATTTAGACCAGATATATGGAAAAACTTGAACAATTCTGGTGCAAACCAGCCACATTATAGGGGAGAAATAAAAACGCTCATTGATTTGAATATGACTTTTAACTCCTTGACTGATGGAGAGGTGTAAGATCCATTGTTCTGCAATGTATTGGAGTCCTCTCCAGCATTCAAGGGGTTAAAGCCCCATTTAAATAAATGGGATTATTTAATTTCTCCCCTATGATTTATTTGGTTTGCACCAGATTTGTGCCAGTTTTTATACATAAGGCCCAATGATACCCCAGCAAGTATTTTCCTTGTACAGCTGGGGGATTGTTCTCCTGACAATGTCTCTACACAGAAGAGAAATGAACTAAGCTATCGCAGGCCCTTTGAACATATGTATTTTGAGGAAAGCTGTTCTAAGTAAATTAGGTCTTGTTTTGTACATGCCATTCAATGTGTTAACCCTTTGAGCCAGAGGGGTACGCAATGCATTGCTTTGGCACTCAAAGGGTTAAGGTTTAATACTTTAGTACCAAAGGAGTGCACAGCGCATTGAAAAGCAATGCTTTGCACACCCCTCTGTTTTTAAAAGGGGTAAACTAGCAATTTTATCTCATAGGATCAAATGCACAAAGTGTCAGTGGAACAAATATGGGTTAAACCAATTGCACACAAAAATCCACAAATTCACATTGATTTAAATGAGCCTTTTGATCTCTTGAATGCAAGACTGATCATCAACATAATGCAAATCAGTGCACTGAAGACCCCTTTGGTATGCAAGTGGTTAAAAGCCCAATCTGAATAGACGGACATTTTTCATTTACTTCCAGTAGTGCATATGAGTTACCCCAGAATTACTGCACTTTTCTGTTGTACATATGGCACATACAGTAGGGATATTAACCTTTTAGTTTGACTTTATATATTCTACAAGCACATAATATGTAAAGTCAATGGAATTTTTACATCTTCACCTATTTTAATTACACTTATCTGTTACTGTCTGTAAGTTTCTTAGATCACTGTTTGCAGAGAGTTTTCTGGTTAGTGGAATATCAAACCTGGATAACAATACAATGTAACAATATCACTGCAGCCTTCAGAGCTCTGTATGATTTCCTTTTTACTTAGTACCTTTCCTATAATTTATCTTTCATAGTCCCTGACAGAAAACTCTCTGTGAAGAGATACAAGAGGCTCACTGTAAGTGCATAAAATGTAAAATTAACCACTAGAGTGCCACATAATTATCCAATGCATTGTAATGCAATGCAATGGATACCTCTCTGGCACTCAAAGTATTAACCCTTTAAGTACCAGATGGGTAAGGAACGCATTGCTTTGCAATGCGTTCCGTGCCCATCTGGCACTCAAAGGGTTAAAGGGAGAGTAATGTTTCACAAACAGCAGCTGCAATTAATCTTCATAGTATTTGGGCCATGGAGAGTGCTATTTCAATACTGTCAGAGTTGTAGTTCAAGAGTAATTGAATGATAAAATATCCTCCTCCCGCCCCTTTTATCTAGTGTAAGCCACCTCCACTCAGATGTGGAATCTGGTCCACAGACCAGACAGCTCACAGCAAGGGACAATCTTCTTACTGTGAGAACAATGAAAGCCGTTCCCTCACTGACAGGTTTTCAGGTTTTTCCCTTATGTTAATTGAAGATTGTCCCTCTCTGCAATCCACTTGGACACCACCCTGCTGCTCTGAGCTGAGCAGTTTTACATCAGTAAAAGGGGCGGGAGGGGAATACTTTCGCTGTAATATAAGGCAGTGAACCGGATATAGCTTTTGAATAGTCTTGAGAAAGCCTGCGGATATGTAGGCGAAACGTGTTGACTAGAGGATATGCACTGACTCCAGTGTACATGTATGTGAAGGAGATACAGCATTGTGGGGGGATTTTATGTGCAACGACGGATTTGGATTTTGGAGAAATATATTTTGGAGCGAGATGAAGAAATAAGGAGATGATGCCAGCATAAGCGATCTGTGAGTGGCGGGAGTCTCCGTTATGGGAGAGTAAGGTACTCAGTTATGCCGTTGCTATGTGGGAACTGTACACATGACCTGGTTATGATTGGAGAAGACGGGTCTTTGGCCAGACTCAATCACTTTAACACTGTAGTTGTTTCTTGGCACATCCTCATTTGATTAGTCTATTTGAAGATGGCTATATACACACAGAGGATTGACTGTGGACTCAGACGATAGAGGATATCTGTTGTGAATACTGGATTCAAATTATTTTCTACCATCAACCATCTTCATTATCTTCATTATTCATATCCATTTACCATCTCATCATTTCATGTTCATATTCCTCCATTGCAATGTGGTTATGATACTTATCTGTTCTCCATCAATTTTCATATACTGGCGCCAGTGTTTTTTATTTTTTTATGTGTGTTTTTTAGAGGGGTGGGTGGAGATATAGGGTGGGAGGTATGTTGGGGGGGTGATGTATATCACGCCCGGTTGATGCCTATGGGGCTTTATGAGCTCAATCTTGTATTTATAAATTTTCTATTATCTGTGGATATTAATAATAAAATGGTTTTGAATATAGTGATTTACTGGTGGTTATTTTGATAATGGAGGATGAGTGCTGATTAGAGTCCTACTTTGTATTTTTTTCTAGTTTGTTTTGAAGAGTTTTCTATAAAACTCTATCCACTTCTGCTCCTTCTCACCCAGTTCCTCCAACTTCTCTTCCTTCCCCTCCAGCTCCTCCCACTTTCCACCCACTTGTGTGTGATGCCTTGGAAACCCTGCCCCCAGTAGCAGCTAAACCCCACCCCCTTTTTTCAGTGACTTGCGGCACTTATACTCCCCAGTGGCATCAGAGGGGACTCCATAAATGAAATTTCCCTGGTATGTACACGTTATACACTTGCAATATATGTAAAATCAATATAAAATGCTTACTGTACCTTTAATAGAGAAAGTGCCAATATGGCCAAAATAACCACTTTATTTTTCCTTATTTTTCTGTGCAACATCAGTGCAGCATTTCTTTATAGAAATATCCAATTTTGCAGCTCTTACAGCTGAATTAACAAAAGATAATTTTCTGCTTTAATGTGCATACAAGAAATGTCCAGTAGTTGGAGACTTTATAACCACCCAAAGAGTTTCAGAATCATTTCATTAATGCAATCTGACATTTGGGAATAAAATACATTTCCTATATTTTATTTGGCCTGTAACAGGTTATTTATTTTATGGCAAAAATACAAAATTGCTTGATGCTTTGATTCGCAATAAGCAAAAATAAAAAAATAAAATAAAATAAAATAAATAAAAATAGTGATGTCTCTGCAGTGAAAGTAAACTGTTGGCATTCACATGGACTAACATGAAACATTGTATATTCAAGTGTGTGGGAACAGCAAGTTACACTTTTTCCTAAGAAACATTTGTCAAACTCCACTGTTGACTTTAAATATGCCTCCACCAGAGGTTCTATACTAGCAAACCAAGTACTCCAACCTACTTTCCCACCAGACTGGAATGTCCTATCGAGAAAGGTCTTGCTTTTTTCTTAACCCCTTGGATGCTAGAAAAATGTTAAGAAAAAGGCAAAACCTGTTGCTTTGCAATGCGTCTGAGATCGCTAGAGCTTCCAAGTGAATAAACACCTTTTTTTTAGTATTTAATAGAACGCAACAGGATAAATCTGTTCTTGCTTTTGGCCGATATCTGCTACAATACTTTGAGACCCATGCTAAATCCTATTATTCTAGGAAGACAATTTGATAAATGAGTGGCAGATAATAGAATAGGTTTTGAGACATTTTATTTTCTGGACAAATAGTTTTCCTAAGAATAAGTATGTTTAGCTTCTCTCTGGGAAGTAGGTAGAAAGAAACTCCCAGGATCAGCAAATAGCGAGAGCCTCTCTGACAATAAAGCAGACAATATAAAATGTCCTTCAAATACTACACTTGGAAAGTGTAGTATTTTAAATACTTTGGAGCCAACACCAAGCACCCAGTGCTCTTTGGATACTACTCACTTTTTTGAGAGGCTATTATAGATTGCCTCTCAATAATAAAAGCACTCCTGGTATCAACCCCAGGATGGTTACCATGTCAGTCCTCCTTCTGTGTTCCCGGATTACTGCCTTCACTGGTAAGGGATCTAGGGCTTTGTTTATAGTCTTACAATGGATATTAGTCCATGTAGACCTTAATATGCCCAGTCTCCTTTCTGGAACAGAGGTGGTGGGAGTAAACTATAGTAAACTGGACTATAGTGTGGCAAATGTTAACAAAAGATCTATTTGTACAAACATATAAAATATTTAAAAACAAAGCAATACTTGCTACAATTCCGCTGTACAAGTTTCATAAAAGTAGTTACTTCTTCTATCCGGGAACACAGAAGGAGGACTGACATGGTAACCATCCTGGGGTTGATACCAGGAGAGCTTTTATGATTGAGAGGTGATCTATAACAGCCTCTCATAAAAGTGAGTAGTATCCAAAGAGCACTAGGTGTTTGGTGTTGGCTCCAAGGTATTTAATAGACTACACTTAGAAGACCCTTTCTGTGCTGCTTTTCTTTTTGTATCGTTCCTAAGAATAGGTGACTCTTAACTTGTTTAGCAGAAGGCCATACCTAGGTAGGTGTCCTTCATACAACAGTCACTTATATATTTTTACTATGTTAGCTGCCTTTGGTCTTCACTGTAGTCAAATACAAGTTGATTTAGTTTACAGTCTAATAGACAGTTGACCCTTACAAGTCATTTAAGTCAGTTGTATCCTATTTTTTGTTGTGAAAATCTGTGCCTTAGAGGCAGACTTCAATAGAAATGAGGTGGAGAAGATGTAATATTTACAAATAAATGTGTGATTTTTTTCTGCCTCTAGTGGTTCACAAATCTTACTGCATATAGGATTGAATGAGGTTCTCTGTGTAATAAACAATGTGTTACTTTGCAAGCTTCCATTGTAACTCGGCAGACAATGGTTTTGCTCAATTGGCTATAGTGGGATAATACTGTAATCTGGGGAAGAGAGGAATTTGGAG
The DNA here is from genome assembly GCA_037306005.1 of Rhinophrynus dorsalis. Lineage (NCBI taxonomy): Eukaryota > Metazoa > Chordata > Amphibia > Anura > Rhinophrynidae > Rhinophrynus > Rhinophrynus dorsalis. The sequence goes on along the minus strand of CM074719.1, from coordinate 539,277,248 downwards.
AAAGCGCCTAACCCTAGTTATTAAAGGGATAGTAATGTTTCATAATAAAAGCATCTCTAATTAATCATAGTATTTGGACTTTGGAGAGTGTTATTTCAATTCTGTCAGAGTTGTAGTTCAAGAGTAATTGAATGACAAAGTATCCCCCTCCTGCCCCTTTTACTGATGTAACACTGCTCAGCAAGATCAGAAGGGAGATGCCCAGGTAGATTGCAGAGAGGGACAATCTTCAATTAAGAAAATGGGAAAACCTGAAAAACTTGTCAAGGGGGGCAGGGCTTTCATTGTTCTCATAGGAAGAAGATTATCCCCTTCTGCTATCTGTCTGGTCTATGGGCTGGATTCCACATCTGAGAAGAGATGGCTTACACTAGGTAAAAGGGGCGGGAGGGGGAACTTTGCTTGTGAATTTCTCACAGCTTAAATTGTGAGTTAAAGGGCTTTTCCCTCTGCAGTATCCTGGCCCCTAAGAATTACTGTGATTGGGAAACATGATTACCAACTCAATAATTCATTTTTTGGCAGCAAGCCCTAAATAACTTCCCTATAGTATGCATGCAGAAATTGGATAAAGTTACTCCAGTTTCCTTCTTGCCTTGTTAGAACATCACATAAAACACGGCACAGTGGAAAGGAAAGGCCAGAGAGAGGCTTTAAGGAGAGAAGTTTGGTGTAATTTGTGTAGTAAAATGTTTGAATGCTTAGGTCTATACTGGTGCACTCAGTGTGCTGTCATTAAGACTCTAATGTGAACAATCCACACACATCTCCTCTATAACACGTTCAGGGAAAGGTACACCATTTTCATTGCTACTTGTTAGTACATAGCTCTGAACAAGCTCTGCAATAAATGATGACCACTGAAATGCTCATACACTTCCCATGGGGTGAAAGTGACATACAGAGGATGACATTTACAGAAAGTAGCTTAATAAATTGACCTCAGACAGGCATAACACTAAGAAATTGGTTCCAGAGCCCATTTAGTGTGCAATCTTATACGTGCATACCCCCATAAGTTAGGAATTTTAAACCACAGTCCTCAAGTACACCTAACAGTGCAAGTTTGCTGGATTTCCTTGTCTGAGCACAGGTGTGTAGTTAGTGGTTTTTTTCAGTCTCATTTGCTCACCTGTTTGCAAGTAGAGAAATCCTAAAAACATGCAGTTAGGCTGGATTCACACTGGTAATAATAGTGTAGTATTTTCAATGCTGCGCTATTCACAAGTGCTTGGAAAGCATTGCTGCTTCTAAGGCTGTTCACACTGGCGGTTTCGTCACACATGAACAGAACCAAATACAGCATACTGCAACTCAGCTGCATCCATGCACTGTTCAGAGTTAAGCTGAGTAGAGTCTATGGCCCACAATACAGATCATTCACACTGGTATCCTGGCATTCCAAAGCACATTGCAATGTCCAGTGAATGGGAAATCTGCATGTGTTAAGCCCTTGGGGAGATGAGGCTTTGAGGAAACCATTTCCCCCTGGATCAATTGCTAAATGTAAGCCAAAAGATGTGAGAGGCTCTGACCATGAACAAAAGCAAAGTTGCCTGTTCTCAGGCTAGTCACCTCTCAAGAGCATCACATTTTACCTCTCTAGTGCCATTACAGAGGATAGATTTCCACAAACATATTAGACTAATCCCGCCCATAAGGACAGTCCAGTTCCAAAATGATGGGCAAGTCCCCTCTGCACGGAAAAACCAGCCAACCCCAGACGTATGTTTTGTCCTTGTTTGGGCCAGGTGCAGCTGGCTTTCCTAGTGTCATGATTTTCCAGGTTTTTCTGCTTTTCCTTACCAGGTTTTATGTCTCTATTTTCTCTCTTTTGGTATCTCAGCCCTACCTTGTTTACGCCCTTATTTTAGGCCTTTATCACGCACTGACGCCCTTTTGTCAGTGCGCAATCAAATCGTTTTGAGTCCTTGTGATAGAGTTTCCAGTGTTTCCTGTTACCAACCCAGCTTTTCTCAACTTCGTTTCCATCTCCTGATTTGGCGCCGCCTCCTGTATTGATCTGACCCCGGCCTGTTTTACGACTCTTCTCTTGCCTGAGTCGGTACTGTGTTGTCCGACTGGTTATGACCCTGGCTTGCTCGACTCTTCTTCTGTCTTATCCTAGGTACCGTGTAATTCCCGCCTGTTGCTGACCCGGCCTGTCAACTATTCTCCCTCCGACTTAGCAATATCCCCAGTGCCCAGTGTACTGAGCTCGACGTTGTCAACTATCTTATGTTCCGCCTCCTTGTCTTAGTAATCCTCCGACTCCGGTGTCGTCGTGAACCAATGTCGTTGACAACCGTTTGCCCGACTCCTTGTCGTACAGTAAATCTACAAACCCCAGCACTGCAGACTCAGTTTTCGACATAGGCAGTCATACTTCAGGTAGGTTAATTAAGCTGTTTCCAGACTTAATGAGTAGTTGTCTGTTTCCTGTGGGGTCATCCACCATCAGGCTTTGCGGCCTGCACCGGTTCCCGGCTTCTGCTGCAGCAAGGTCTCCTACGAATAGCCTCCGACTGCTAGCAACTCTCACAAAACCTTGAACCCAAGCTTCTGGCTCACTGGGGCCTAACCTGTAAGTATCCTGTAATTGCCGACGGTTGTCAGATCTTTATTATCCATATTAATTCAGCAGTGTTCCATATCATCGTGGAACACCATTTCCACAGGGGGTGTCAGACCGCTTACATTGGGCGCTTAGGTAAGATCATTACACCTAGTCACTGAGATCAAGGGATCCACGCAGGGACGGATTTACATCTCAGGAGCCTGTAGGCACAGAAATCTGAAGCAGCCCCCCCCCATTGGCCATCTCCACTGGACACCTCCACAATTGCCATCCATCAGCTCCATATTGCCCCCATCATCTCCATATACCATATTGCCCTCACATTGCCCCTGTCAGCTCCATATTACTCCCATCATTTCCACATTGCCCCCATCATCTCCATGTACCATATTGCCCTCACATTGCCCCCCATCAGCTCCATATTGTCCCTATCATCTCCATATACCATATTGCCCTTACATTGCCCCCCATCAAGCCAGTATTGCCCCATCATCTCCACATTGCCCCTATCAGCTCCATATTGCCCTCACATTGCCCCCATCAGCTCCATCTTGCCCCCTATCAGCTCCATATTGCACATTGCCCCCCCAATGTTCATTTCCTACCTCTTCCCTGGTGGCCCAGTGGCAGGAAAGGTCTGTGCCTCCTCCTTCTGCACAGACCTGTAGCTGCTGGAGCTCCCGCGTGGTCTAATCTTCAGTAATGCAGAGCTCTGGGAGATGATAATAGATGAGAGTTGGTACCGTGTTAGCCATGGAAATACAGGATGCAAAATTTTTTTGTAAAGTTGATACCTTTATTGGCTAACTAAACAGATTTAAAATGCAAGCTTTCAAGACTTCTTAGGTCTCTTCCTCAGGCATGTTATACAGATAAATATGAAAACTTCTCTCTTAAATACAAGTACACATTACATTGTTTATAATGGAAATCAGATAAGAACGTTAGTCCAGATACCAATTCCTTGATCAGTCAATGGTAGAGGATGTGATTTAAATAGCATTCTTCCTCTACCTGGACCCAACAAAGGAGCTCAGATCTGTGCCGAAGAAGGCACAGACCTGTCTTCACCGTGCTGCGGTGCTGGGCGGCGGGGGAGGCATATAAAAAAAAAAACAAAAAAAAAAAACAACAACATGATCACAATGACACACACCCCTCTGTGGGCTGCACCTGTAGGCAGATGCCTTCTCTGCCTAATTATAAATCTGGCCCTGGGTCCACATCTAGATTACCCTTTACACTTAGGGAGAGACCCTACGTGTTTCTCAGAAACAAGTCAAAATATGTGAGAGGCTCTGAGCACGAACAAAGGCGAAGTTGCCTGTTCTCCAGCTAGTCATCGCTCAAGAGCATCACATTTTAGCTCTCTAGTGCCATTACAGAGGAGAAATTTCTACACACACATATTAAACTAATCCCTTCCATAAGGGCGGTCTAGCAATTTCTACAATTTCAGCTGCACCCTCCTGACAAGGCCCAACAAGGCCAAAACATACTTCGGGGGTTAGCTGGTGTTACCATGCAGAGGGGACTTGCCCATCACTTTGTAAATGGACTGCCCTTCTGGGCGGGATTAGTCTAATATGGATGTGGAAATTTCTTCTCTGTAATGGCACTAGGGAGCTAAAATGTGATGCTTCTAAGCGTGACTAGCCGTAGAACAGGCCATTGTGCTGTTGTTCATCCTCAGTAGCCTCTAACATTTTTTAATTGATAAATGCATTCAATCCTTTGAGCGCCAGAGATATAAAATGGATTGCGTGTGCTTGCATGTGTTAATTTTTTAATTCTATGTGTGCCTAACTCCAATTTACTAAAACACTTAAAACCACAAAAAAATCTCCCATTAATGCCTCTTCTCCAAGGGATTAGTATTTTTAGAGTATATAGGTGTTTCGGAGGGATTTCCCTTCCTTTACTTCTTGTTTAATGCTAAGTATTGCGTAAAAAGTCGATGATCTGGTGTAACTTTACACAATATCCCAGTGCATACTGCTGTAGGGTGACCAAAGGACAGTCCTGGATTTTAAATGTTTGTCCCTTGTCCCGGGCAGCCCCCTTCTGGGAAAGTACAATGTCCTGGAATGCAGATTCCTGGACTCAGATGTCTAAACACTATAAAAAGCGAAGCAAATAGAGTACTGTTACAAAGTGATGTCCCATTTGGGCTACAGAAAAATAGCTTCCAGACAGAGCTTTAAACACTAGAGAGAGAACTGAGCCTTGATATTGACATAAGTTAGGACCTGCAGTGCAATTTTGTTGCAGTGGAATGCTAGTCTAAGGCTTTGGGCTTGATGTGCATTTTCTTGTAGACCACCACAGGCACTGCTTTTTGTCGCAGTAATCAATGGGCAGTTCTCCCTACAGTGTTTAGAACTATGTGGTGTGCTCTTCTCTCTGCAGTGTTCCTGAATTTCAGAATTGAAATGTGGTCACCCAGTAACTACTGGGAGGCTTTCTAGTGCATACATCAAAGTTCAGGCGGAGGAGTTGGAGGTTAACCCTTTGCGCTGCATACCCCTCTGGCACTCAAAAGGTTAAGGTGAGTGGAGCTACACTAGTGGATTTCTACTTTCCTCCTTTGACTTTTAAACAGAGAAGACATAATAATGCCACATACTTAATACTGTGATCTCTCTATCAGATGTACACAGCAGCTGGACAAGTCTAGATAAACAGTGATAACAATGACAGCAGATTATTTACTACTCTGTACGGAGGAAGGCTGCTTTTGTCATTATATACTGCTACAGTAAACATCGCGTGCAGAAGTATAAACACACATACAGGTAACATCTGCTGCATGGCTGTTTTATGTACTAGGTACACGTTAACCCCATGGATGCCAGGGATATCTCCAGCAAATTGCTTTGCACTGCATTGGAGATATCTCTAGTATCCAAGGAGTTAAAGCAGGTGCGTCAAAGCTTTTTAACTGGTGGGATACATAATCAGAAATACATACTAGGGAGGGCTAAATTCATTTTTCTGTTAATTACAGTGGTGAATTATAACCTGTTAGCATTTGATCAAATTAATGAGAACATAGTTAACCTACTGAACTATTATGGAGAACTGTAGAGTATCAATTACACAACTGTAGAGTTGGGTAGATGATTAGAACCTTCTACTTCATATGGGCTAACTAATTAGGTTAAAAAATATTTTTAGTTAAAAATATAAGGTGGAATGCAACCAAGGATCAAGTAGGATGCATCTTGACCATGGGATGCACATTGGATGGACATGGGTTAAAGGGACACACTTAAAACATTAATAAGGTTCATACCTTTTAAAGGTCACTTATTCCCAAGCAGTAGGGATGAGCGAAACAATTCATCTTAATCCTTTCAGTGCCAGAGAGGCAAACCCCACTGAAAGGGTTAAATGCAAAACATGAGAAACATTGCACTTCCTGACATGATGAAAAACACCAGTGAAAAGTGCAGTTTTTATGCTTTGTGCCTTTTTCATCATATTGAAATAAATGATAGAATTATTTATATCGACCCACCCCCAGTGTGGACAGTTTCGTAATGTATGCCACCATACTAGTATAAAAGGTTGTCAGTGTGCGTATGATAGAGAAGGAAAGCACATGGATTTGATGCTAGAGGGAGATGGAGTTGCTTGATGGAATTTTTGTGCTACCCAGTTGTTTTCTAGGTGTTGGGAGTGAAGGGAGAAGGGAGTGTTACATAATTAAATAAATATCACTTTTTTGACTGATAAGAGAAGGAGACAGCCAAACAGACAGGTGTTCCAAGTTTCTACCTCAGCTGGCTGAGCCACTACTGAGAATTAGGGAGTTACAGATACACTTTTCAGATTAAAATACATCATACACCCAAGAGACAAACAGACACAAGCCTGGATTTACATCTCACCTGCCCCTAGGCAAGACATCATCTAATGCCCTTGGCCCTGCCCATAACCATGTGCAGATCTAGGTTTACATCTCAGGCACCCCTAGCCAAAGCATTACCTTCATTTACCAAATAAAGAAAGGATATGGAGAGGAGAGATTTTGCAGGGATAAAAATGCTTGTATGGGGGGGTATTGCAGGTGGGCTTAATACATTCACGAGGGAAGAAATATAGGTTGGTGGAATGGTAATGACAGTGCAAGGCTGGATTATGAAGAGAGGTTGTTGAGGGGAATGAAAATAAGCTGAGAAGGAAGAGAAGAAGGATGTAATAAGTCACAACAGGAAGAATATGAAGGAGGCAAGGGGCAAAATGGGAGATTATGGAGAAAAATGCATCATCGATAATAGTAAAACCCTTCCCTCCCACACAACTCTTACATTTATCTTGTGCAGAAGGCTAACAAATACAGAGCTCAAGTTATACCTTCCAGCCTCACCTACAGCTGTCAGTCTTTTATCTGCCATCTGATTGTACCAGTACCACCATATTAAATGACTAAAGATAATGTTGGAGGGCTGCGCCTGAAAATACTTGGAGCAGTGCACTTTTTCCCTGAACTTCCCTCAATCGTGCCTTTTTATATAATAAGCTCAGTACAGAAGCAATCAGTAGGTATAACAGTTTGCTTGACACACAGACCAGTAGGTTCGGATAAAACACAGTTTTATTGAACAGTTGTAATAACAATAACCCTCACGGGTCCAGTAATACATCAGCAATATAGTACAGACACAGGACAGGTTACAATGAGGTAAACCCACACGGGTCCAGTATATGCAAGTAATACAGAATACAATATACTGACACAGGTCAGGCAGTTTTCGTGTGATACTCAAGTTAGGCAGCACTGAATGGGTTACTATTAGGCCGGGAGGACTGACAGGCCCTAATAGCGCGAGGCCCTTTAAGAAACTCAATCTTGAAGAGAGAGCACAATATCAAGTAACACCCAAGCAGTAACGGAGACCAGAGCAACTTGTGGACTGCCGTAGCAGTAACGGATACCAGAGCAACTTGCGGACTGCCGTAGCAGTAATGGAGACTAGAGCAACTTGTGGACTGCCGTAGCAGTAACGGAGACCAGGGCAACTTGTGGACTGCCGTAGCAGTAACGGAGACCAGAGCAACTTGTGGACTGCGGTAAGAGTAACGGAGACTAGAGCAACTTGTGGACTGCCGTAGCAGTAACAGAGACCAGGGCAACTTGTGGACTGCCGTAGCAGTAACGGAGACTAGATCAAGTTGCCCAGAGAGGCACCCAACCAGGGACAGCATGGATGGAAGGAACACACAGCAATGTCGCCTGGGTGACACCGATAACAACGGAGACTAGACTGCAGAGAGTGACTGTCCGGAGACAGAGAGGATCCTGACACAACCCCAACTGGAGGCCGGATAAGGCGTAGCAGGAGAGATACGCAACCACAGGAGCCCAGCCAGGCCGGGTCAGTACACAGAGCAGGAACGTCAACCAATCCAAGTCGGTACACAGAGCAGAAACGTCAGCCGGGCCGGGTCGGTACACAGAGCAGGAACGTCAGCCAATCTGAGTCGGTACACAGGACAAGAACGAGATGCAGAATAGTCAGACAGTCCGGGTTGGTACACAGGCAGGAACAAGATGCATATTCGTCAGGCAGGCCGGGTCGGTACACAGAGATCACACGAAATACAGGAAAAAGTGCTGGTACAGAAACACCACGAAAGGGCACAGGATAAATGACAAGGCCCAGTATTTAAGGACAAATACTGGGCGGGGACAAGACACTTCAACCAATGAGCGAGATCAATAAAGGAAACTGACAGAATGTCGCCAGCATAGCACGGGCACCATGATAGTAGGGCAACTTTAAATGTCGTGAGAACATGAGATTTAAAGCTTACTTTCTGGTTGTCTTGGTGCTGAGCTCATTACATAGAATGGCATGGTTGGACAGCAGATAAAACACTAAGAACTGCAGAGGAAGCTTGAGGAAAAAGCACACTGCTCTTAGTATTTTCCAGCACAGTCCACAAATGGTACTATGGTCATTTAGTAGAATGGAACAATCGAACGGCAGCTAAAAGACTAAATGCTGCAAGGAAGGCTCTGTAAAACTACTTTACTTTTTTATTTTCTGATACACGTATATGCAGATCTATAGAAGATATATTTTTTATTTGGAATGGTGGATCTTCACTATACAAATATATTAGTAACAACACTTTTAATTTAAAATTCACTTTAAATCATAGTTGTGGTGAAATTAAATATCGCAATATATGTTAAAATATATGTTAATAAATTAATGTCTAGAAGTTATCATAAACTGGTGGATACGAGTAGTTTAATTTTTCAGAGAGTTGTCATTTTTCTTCATAGATTTTAAATATCCCTTTTGGGGGCTGAGGAGGAGACTGAAAAGGAATTGTATGTAAGAAAGTGCTTTTCAAGAAGGAATGCCAGTTTCCAAGAAAAAAATTAAGGAAAAGGGTTATCCACAAGCCAATTTCAGTAATTATTTAAAGGGTTAGTAATGTTTCCAAAAACAAGCAGCTCATATAATTTGTAATTCTGAATAGTACTAATGTCTGAGGCTCCCAAAGTTCATAACTTGCTAGTTACGCTGTACTTATATGATGAATTTCACCCCTCCACTCCTTTACCAGACATCATTATATCCCGTTCAAATCTGAGGGTGGGTCACAACGAGGGACAATCTTCAGTGTACTTTGTCAAGGAAGGCAGGGTTTTCCTTACACTGACAGAGGAAAGATTGTCCGTAGTTGTGATCTGGTCCGATGATCAGTTTTTGAATGTGAGGGGAAATGGCTTCAGAACGGGAAAAGGGGCGAAAAGGGTAAAATTCGTTATATAATTACAGCGTAACTAGCAAGTTATGAACTTTGAGCGCCTCAGACTCAGTACTATTCACTATGACATTACTAACCCTTCAATTAAAATCAATAATATAGAGAGAAATTAACTATTAAGGGATAGAGATAAGAGAAATGTAGGTCACTCTCATGAATTAGCTTAAATTTTAAAGTATAATGCTGACAACAAATATATTTTAAAAATAATTAATAAACATGGGCACATTTTTGAAAAAGGTTAAAGTTTTAGCTTCCATATAAAACTAAAATAATTTATAAAAAGGTCAAAAAAATGGGTAATATTTTAGCTCCTACAGTAAATTGGATAAATCTGAAACATATGGGCAGAACTTTGTTACATAATAATACAAGGTAGGCGCCGGCCTAGGGCGCACATCTCCTGGGGACGCCGTGCAGAGCCTAGCCGCACGCACCTCGGCAGCTGCTGCTGTTCTGTACCTGGTGCAGAAATTGAAGAGGAGAGAGAGAGAGTGGAGCCACTCTAAAAAGAGCAAGCATCTACAAAGCCTCCTCCTGCTGCCACCACCTGACCTGCGAGTCATGAGCTGGAGCCAGCATTACTGGGAGGAAAAGCAATAAGTTACAGGGCATGAGGAGTGGGAGAAGCTGCCAATGAGTGGAGGCAGGGAGCGGTGGAACAGAGATCTGCGCAGCACTACCTCTCCACCCTACACCAGCCAGGCCCAGTGTTGGCTGGTAAGTTAAAGACAGCTAGTCCTTCATTAATAATTGGCATTGCAGATTGAGATGGAGGATCAAATGATCATGGCCTGTATTGAAGCTGAGATTTTTTGCAGGCTGGAGCTAAACAGGGGAACAACATGTTTAGCAGAGCCTGTGTCTGTACCCCCGTCTGGTGGGTAGCTCATGTATTAGTCCGTTGTCCAAGAGGCAACATGCATGTTAAATGCAAACAGTTGTATACTAACTGTATAAATATAATTTATTTATCTATTATGCAACAGAAAATGGACCAAAAGTACTGGCACTGTTCATTCATTCTTCATCAGTGATGAAGAACAGTATCAGTGAATCAGTGTTTTTGGTCTATTTTCTTTAGTTGTACAATAGATAAATTAGATCTACAGTGCTGCGTATATATGTGAGTGACCCTGAACTGTATGCATTTGACATGTCTAGCTTAAAGAAACAAACCAATAAGTACTAACCACTAGACAGCCAGGGTCCTGCTAAAAACAAGTTGTCCCTCTGGCTAGCTCCAATTTGCTCAGTTATATCAGAGGTTATGTGATGAAGTCACATCTCAAAAACCTTGAACAGGTTAACTTCTTTGGTCCTTGAAGGGTCAACATGGAATGTTCTTTGTTCTGGGTGGCATTCTCTTGTATCAATCACACTTGCTTTTCTGCAAAATAAATGGGCTTGGCAGGGTGCCTCTGGTTTGGGTATGTACTGTACCATGGTCCAGGCTTCTCTATGCTGTTTCCCTCTGCACCCAATACACATTTTGGCAATGTCAGCAGTGAGAGATGTTGGAACATTCAATGAGTTAACCAGACTGGGGAATAAGGAGGAAAGAGAGCTGTCCAACACATGGAGATATATAGGGTAAATTATAGTTAATTTTAGGCTTTAACTCTTGGAATACCAGAGATGTACCAGAGAAGTATTCACGCTTTGCAGCGCAATGCATTGTATACCTCTCTGGCACTCAAAGGGTGTTTATATAAGAACTGCTACGGGGTTTCAAAAGGTTAACTCAAGCTGTCCTCTAAATTTGTGACAAAAAACATCTGTTAATTAGCACATAAGGAGCTAAGGTAGCAATCATTAAAAAAGTGGGGTATAAGCGGGCGGGGCATAAATGGGCAGGGCACAAGGGGCAGGGCCTAAGGGCAGTAAAATGAGGTTTTTGCCTAGGGTGGCAAAAATCCTTGCACCAGCCCTGGATATTTATGCTACTGAAGAATAGGTACTGAAAAAAGAAAAACTGATTTTGTTTTGACTAGTAGAGGTGTTAAATACCAAATTAACGCCTTGATTCAATTCTGTGCCTTAAAGCAGCTGGTAGGGCTAAATTGGCAACTCTCTGACGGAAAAAAAATATCTAAGTCGGTATTCAATTGTCCTACCAGCTGAAAGCACAACGGACATTGGGCCACATTGTGTGTTAAAGCGGAATTACTACGTGAACTATAGTCACCCTGCCATACTTAGGCAGGTGGCTACTAGCTTAATAATCCTTATTTTACCTGTCAAAAGTGCCCAGGAATAAGGTTATCTCTGATCTTCCGAGACCGGAAGCCAGGCATCAGCGCAGACATCTTGTCTACGCGCCTGCTCTTTCAGTCCCCATCATTCTTCACAAGCCTTGCACTGGCCCGAACGGCTCCGTATGAGACTGATGGCACAGGCATGCAAGCTGCACTAACCTGGCCATCAGTCTTGGAACATCAGCGATAACTTTACTCCTGGGCACTTTTGTTAGTTAAAATAAGGATTATTAAGCTAGTCGCCACCTGCCTAAGTATGGCAGGGCGACTTTAGTTCAGGTGGTAGTTCCGCTTTAAGTTTGCAAAACTCATCAAAGGAAAAAAGCTAAGGATTGGTGACAGAGATACTTTCAAGCACCAATCATTAGCTCATCTGTGTTACACTTTTTCTAAATCTGGCGGTAGTGTCATGGTTTGTTATGACTCTCAGACACAAGTTTTAGGTAAAAACTCAATTTTATTGAAATAATTAAAATGATCACTTAGAATGGCAATCACATACATATATATATCATGAGTAAATAGCAAAGACAGTATGCAGACTCTACCGGTCCTGTCAATATACCGGACAGGACAGTCTGAAATAATGGAATAATAGGCTCTACCGGCCTTGCCAATACCGGGTAAGGCAACCTGCAGATGGAATAGCGTCAAGGTTCTACCGGCCTTACCTAAATACCGGGCAAGGCAGCCCCAAAAGTACACAGTGTAGGCTCTACCGGCCCTGCCAATACCGGGTAAGGCAACCTCAGATGGAATGTGGCAAAAGGTTCTACCTGCCTTACCAATACCGGGCAAGGCAGCCCAACAACCCTCGATATAGGCTCTACCGGCCTTGCCAATACCGGGTAAGGCAACCTCAATAGCAACGCGAAGCAAGGTTCTACCGGCCTTACCAATACCGGGCAAGGCAGCCCAGAGGTATCAATAGCTGTCGGATGATAATGACAGAGTGACAGGATCGTAAGCAACCCAGTGTCCGCACACTGAGACCAACAGAGGAATTGTATAGCCGCAAGGCTTTGGAGCAAACCAGTGTCCGCACACTGGAGTAACAAGTGAATCGTATAGCCGCAAGGCTTTGGAGCAAACCAGCGTCCGCACGCTGGGACCAACCACTGAGTGGTGTAGCCGATAGGCTTTGGAGCAAACCAGTATCCGCACACTGGACCAACAGGGAATCGTACAGCCGCAAGGCTTTGGAGCAAACCAGTGTCCGCACACTGGACCAACAGGGAATCGTATAGCCGCAAGGCTTTGGAGCAAACCAGCGTCCGCACGCTGTGACCAACCACTGAGTAGTGTAACCGATAGGCTTAGGAGCAAACCAGTGTCCGCACACTGGACTAACAACTGAATCGTGTAGCCACGAGGCTTTGGAGCAACCCAGCGTCCGCATGCTGGGACTAACAAGCAATGTCTCCGTCGCGACCAAGCAGAAGGTCGCCAGGATCACAGGAGGCAGGCGAGGAGATGACAGGAACCAGCAGCGATCAGTCAGGTCAGGAAACAGCAGAGAAGAAGGTCAGCAGGAACTGCAACCCCAGAGTACTAGGCCGGAACCAGGAATGGAACAACTCAGCATGCAGGAGACACTGGAACAGTTGTAATCAGGAACTCAGGAACACAGGAACAGAGGCCCAACCATCACTGGACATAGTCATAGCAAAAAGGTCAGAAACAACACGAAAGGGCACTCAAAGGGTGCCCAATCCAGGTTTAAATAGGCAATATGAGGCGGGCTAAATGCAGACAGCCAATAGAAGCCCCCTACTGGTGACAGACAAGGAAATGCAGCAATCACAGGCACCGTGATAGTACCCCCCTTTCAAAGACCCCCTCTCCTAGAATAGGGTCTAGATTTCTGTGGGTATTTGGCATGAAAGACCCTAGCTAGCCTAGGTGCATGAAGGTCCTTACTATCCACCCATGATCGATCTTCAGGACCATATCCTTTCCAATGTACCAGGTACTGTACCCTTCCTCTAAGCCTTCGGGAATCATTAATGCTCTGAACCTCGTACTCCTCCTCACCCTCGACCTCAACAGGTCCTGGCACCACAGGTGTGGTAGTATAGCGATTGCACACCAGAGGCTTGAGAAGGGACACATGGAACACATTATGGATACGCATGGATGCAGGTATGTCTAGTGCGTAGGAGTCAGGGTTAATTTTGCGAATGACTCTGTATGGACCAATGAACCGGGGAGCCAACTTATTAGACGGAACCTGCAGCTTGAGATTTCTGGAGGAAAGCCATACTCTATCCCCAACCTGAAAAGAAACCGCTGGAAGCCTTCTGCGATTGGCATGGTGCTGATGATGCTGAAATGACTGACCAAGTGCCCTCTGAACTTGTGCCCATGTGGAATGGAGTTGCTCGATATGCTCATCCAGAGCTGGAATCTGTTGCGTCTGAAATGAATCTGGAAGCAAACAGGGCTGAAACCCGTAATTAATCAGAAACGGGGAGCTCCCAGATGAAGAATTGACCGCACAGTTCCTGGCGAACTCTGCCCAAGGCAACAAGTCGGACCAATTATCATGATGGTCAGTAACGAAACAACGGAGAAATTGTTCCAAGCCCTGATTAGCTCGTTCAGCGGCTCCATTGGTCTGGGGATGGTAGGCAGAGGAGAAGGACAGCTGTATGCCCATCTGTTGGCAAAATGCCCTCCAAAACCTAGACACAAACTGGCTCCCCCTGTCGGACACCAGTACCCTGGGCACTCCATGCAACCGAAATACTTCTCTGGCGAACACAATTGCCAATTCCTTAGCTGAAGGAAGGCCACGGAGGGGCACGAAATGAGCCATTTTAGAAAACCTGTCCACCACCATGAATATAAAGGAATACCCTTTAGACATAGGCAATTCTCCCATAAAATCAATGGAAATATGAGACCAGGGGCGTTCGCCATTAGGCACCGGTTGAAGCAAGCCCACTGGGAGATGTCTCGGGGTCTTAGCGCGGGCGCAGGTGGCACAGGCATTCGTAAATTCGGCACAATCGTTTCTCATGGAAGGCCACCAAAATAACTGAGAAAGGGACCATAACAGTTGGTCTCTACCAATATGTCCCGCAGCCTTAGTGGAATGGTACGTTTCGAGCAACCTAGTACGAAATGGTTCAGTGACAAAACATTTGCCCACTGGGGTTTCATGGGGAGCGGACCCCTGAGAGGCCAGGATCTCTTCCCCTAAAGGAGAAGTGATACTCGTGCGTATAGTAGCCAATATTCTATCGGGTTGGATGATAGGTGCTGGTGCTTCTACTCTGTCACTGTCGGCCTCAAATTGTCTTGACAGTGCATCAGCCCTAACATTCTTTGATCCCGGTAAATATGTGTCACGGTTTATTATGACTCTCAGACACAAGTTTTAGGTAAAAAATCAATTTTATTGAAATAATAAATTGATAACTTAGGATGGCAATAACATACATATATATATATACAGAATATAGCACAGACAGAAGGCAGACTCTACTGGTCCTGTCAATATACCGGACAGGACAGTCTTTAGGCTCTACCGGCCTTGCCAATACCGGGTAAGGCAACCTGCAGATGGAATAGCATAACGGTTCTACCGGCCTTACCAAATTCCCGGGCAAGGCAGCCTCAATAGATACACAATGTAGGCTCTACCGGCCCTGCCAATACCGGGTAAGGCAACCTCAGATGGAATGTGGCAAAAGGTTCTACCGGCCTTACCAATACCGGGCAGGGCAGCCCAGAGATAGTAGCAGCAGTCAGATGAAACTGGCAAATTAGCAGAGTCGTTAAGCAGCAAGGCTTTGGAGCAAACCAGCGTCCGCACGCTGGGAACAACACTGAATAGTATAGCCGTAGGCTTTGCGAGCAAACCAGTGACCGCACACTGGAGTAACAAGTGAGTAGTATAGCCGCAAGGCTTAGGAGCAAACCAGCGTCCGCACGCTGGGACCAACACAGAATTGTATAGCCGATAGGCTTTGGAGCAAACCAGTGACCGCACACTGGTGTAACAAGCGAGCTTGTATAGCCGCAAGGCTAGGAGCAAACCAGCATCCGCACGCTGGGACAAACACAGATTTGTAAAGATGATAAGCTTTGGAGCAAACCAGTGACCGCACACTGGTGTAACAAGCGAGCTTGTATAGCCGCAAGGCTAGGAGCAAACCAGCGTCCGCACGCTGGGACCAACACAGATTTGTATAGCTGATAGGCTTTGGAGCAAACCAGTGACCGCACACTGGTGTAACAAGTGAGTTTGTATGGCCGCAAGGCTTAGGAGCAAACCAGCGTCCTCACGCTGGGACCAACACAGATTTGTAGAGCTGATAGGCTTTGGAGCAAACCAGTGACCGCACACTGGTGTAACAAGCGAGCTTGTATAGCCGCAAGGCTAGGAGCAAACCAGCGTCCGCACGCTGGGACCAACACAGATTTGTATAGCTGATAGGCTTTGGAGCAAACCAGTGACCGCACACTGGTGTAACAAGTGAGTTTGTATGGCCGCAAGGCTTAGGAGCAAACCAGCGTCCGCACGCTGGGACCAACACAGATTTGTAGAGCTGATAGGCTTTGGAGCAAACCAGTGACCGCACACTGGTGTAACAAGTGAGTTTGTATAGCCGCAAGGCTTAGGAGCAAACCAGCGTCCGCACGCTGGGACCAACACGGAATTGTAGCAATGTCACCAACGCGACCAGGCAGAAGGTCGCCAGGATACTGAAGACAGGTGATGAGATGACAGGAACCAGCAACCATCAGTCAGGTCAGGAAACAGCAAAGAAGAAGTTCAGCAGTAACTGCAACACCAGAGACTAGGCCGGAACCAGGACTGGAGTAACTCAGCATCCAGGAAACACTGGAACAGTAGAGATCAGGAACTCAGGAACACAGGAGATCAGGAACTCAGGAACACTGGAACAGAGGCCCAGCTATCACTAGCATAGTGATAGCAAGAAGGTCAGAAACAACACGAAAGGGCACCCTTTGGTGCCCAATCCAGGTTTAAATAGTCAATAAGAGGCGGGCTATCTGCAGACAGCCAATAGAAGCCCCCTACTGGTGACAGACAAGTAACTGCAGCAAATCACGGGCACCGTGATAATATGATACAATGAAATTAAATCGGGACAGGAACAGTGCCCATCTGGCCTGACGAGAGGACAATCTCTTGGCCTCCGAGAGATAAGTCAGATTTTTATGATCTATTAGGATTAAGACAGGATTCTTAGTACCTTCAAGCAAATGACGCCATTCCTTAAGAGCGAGGATAATGGACAATAATTCTCTGTCACCTATCTCATAGTGGCTTTGAGTGACGGTCAACTTTTTTGAAAAAAACCCACAAGGTCTGAGTGTTCCACCTTTATCGTGTCGTTGTGAAAGTACTGCCCCAACCCCGATATCTGAGGCATCAACCTCTAACGTAAATGGAAGTAAAGGATTGGGGTGGGATAACACAGGAGCCGCAGCAAATGCCAACTTCAATTTCTCAAAGGCCTCCTCAGCAGATACCGGCCAACAAGAAGGATTAGCACCCTTGTGCGTAAGATCGGACAGAGGTTTGACAATGGAAGAAAAGTTCTTAATAAACCTCCTATAATAATTAGCGAAACCCAGGAAACGCTGTATGGCTTTAAGACTCTTGGGTTTTGGCCATTGTAGGACAGCTGACAACGTTTCCTTGTCCATAGCAATGCCATCATTGCCAATTATGAACCCCAAGAATGGCACGCTGGTTCTATGAAACTCACATTTCTCCAATTTACAATATAATTTGTTCTCACGAAGTCGTAGCAATACTGCGGATACATCTTTGATGTGCTGTGACATGTTTTGGGAGTAAATCAGTATATCGTCAAGGTACACCACGACACGTCTGCAACATATCTCTCAGAACATCGTTTATCAGTTCCTGAAAAACTGCGGGTGCATTACACAGCCCAAATGGCATCACTAGATATTCGTAGTGCCCAGATTGAGTATTAAAGGCAGTTTTCCACTCATCACCTGCTCGAATGCGAACCAGATTGTAAGCGGCCCGTAGGTCCAATTTGGTAAAAATCGAAGAGCCCTTAAGCCTATCAAAAAGCTCGGTGATGAGTGGTATTGGGTATGCATTTTTTGCCATTAGTTTATTCAAGCCCCGGTAGTCAATGCATGGTCTTAATTCGCCATTTTTCTTTTTTACAAAAAAGAACCCAGCCCCAGCTGGAGAGGTAGATTTTCGTATGATCCCTCTAGCAAGGGCATCAGAAATGTAATCTTCCATAGCTTTATTCTCCTCACAAGATAATGGATAAGTGCGTCCCCTCGGAGGTACTACTCCAGGAGGCAATTCAATGCAACAATCATAAGGTCTGTGCTGAGGTAGTATACTAGCCTCTCCTTTGCTAAAAACATCGCCAAACTGTTGGTAAACATCCGGTATAGCAGAGGAAGTGCACAGGACCTTAATAGGCTGGATGACGCACTTGTCCATACAAAACGGGGACCAAGCAGCGATTTCACACTTTTTCCAATCAAATTGTGGGTTATGTAACTGTAACCAAGGAAATCCCAATATTACAGCATGGTGAGGAGAATTAATACGTTGGAACTGCTGCTCTTCACTGTGAAGTGCCCCAATAGTCATAGACAGTGGCATAGTTTCAAACGTAACTTGAGCCGGTTCTAAGGGTCTGCCATCAATTGCTTCAATAGCCAAGGGGTTTTCTCTTTCAATACGTGGAACTCCGTGCAATTCGGCGAAGGTATTATCCATAAAATACCCTGCTGCACCAGAGTCAACCAGGGCCAAAACCTCCACAGAGCATTGTGCCCAGGATAATACCACCTGTATGGTGGGTTTCATTATGCCCGACACTGGGGAGGATTGTACACCACCTAGGGCCTGTCCCCCAAGGTACCCTAGGTGTGTGCGTTTCCCGGACGTACCGGACAGGAATTTAGCAAGTGCCCGTTTTTACCGCAGTATAAACACAACCCTTGTTTCTTGCGATATAGTCTCTCTTCCTTGGTTAGTCTAGTGAAACCTACTTGCATAGGTTCACTTGGTTCCCGTACTGGTTCACTAGACTTCAATACCAGGGGAGGGATGGGTGGGCAAAACATGCTACTAGGCTCATTATTTTTTGACCGTATCCTACGAACTCTGGCAGTTGATCTCTCACGTATTCTGGAGTCAATTAGCATAACATACTCAATGTAATCATCTAGGTCAATAGGTAGATCTTTTGCAGCGATTTCATCTTTAATGTGGTCATTCAGTCCTTGAGCAAAAGCTGCCAATAATGCCTCGTTATTCCAACCTACCTCTGCTGCCAATGTGCGGAATTCGATGGCATAGTCACCCACTGTACGCCTGCCCTGTTGTATCTCTATAAGACGTTTGGCAGCAGAGGTGGTTCTACCAGGAGGCTCAAACACTCTTCGAAAAGATTGCACAAATTCTCTAAAGTTCTTAGTGCAAGGTTTAGCATTCTCCCACAAGGGGTTAGCCCAAGCCAATGCTCTGCCAGTGAGCAGCGATATCGTGAACCCCACTTTACTACGATCATTGGGGAATGCGTGTGCCGTCAATTCCATAAATATTTCAAGTTGGTTGATGAACCCTCTTCAGAGACTAGGGCAGGGGAGGGCTGGCCTGGGGGGCAGGGGGGCAATTGCCCCCTGGGCTGGCCATGTGTCTGGGCTGGTGGGCCACTGCCTCACTCAATCTCCCACTTGCTGCTGTAAATGGAGCCACACTAGTGATACCACAGAGCTTATGAAATGAATCTATATACAAGTGATACCGCAGAGCTACAATCCAAACAGAGCTGCACTAGTAGCATAATCCGTTTCCCTTGCAAGCTCTTTGGCATCACTATTCTATATTTACTTAACTCTTTGAGTGCCAGAGGGGTACACAACGCATTGAAAAAGCAATCCTGGCACTCCCAGGATTAAATTGTAAGCACTATAGTATCACTAATGTAGCCCCATTCCAACAGTAAGCTCTGTGGTATCACTTGCTTTAATTCACAGCATTAAGGACAATTTTAAAATTAAGGAAACAGGGGTGGGCTGGGACAATGGGCTTGGACGATTGTAGATATGGGCCACTTAATTGTATTTGCCCCCTGGGCCGTATATTGCCAGCCCTCCCCTGGACTAGGGTCACCATCATATGTTGGCGGCAAGGGTGCAGAAGCCGTTAACCCTTTAACAGTACCCCCTAGGGGCCTGGTATCACTTTCCGGTGTCTGACTTGGCGAGACCACCGGGCTAGAGCCAGATTTGTCAGCGAGTACCGTGCGTTCAAGGATCGTTTGAATTGCAACCGCCAACTGATCCAAACGTTGCTCGTGCATATCCATTCTCCAATGGATATTCTGTGCGTTACCTTCACATTTGCTGTCTGAGGTCATGGCCCTTTCGTACTGTCACGGTTTGTTATGACTCTCAGACACAAGTTTTAGGTAAAAACTCAATTTTATTGAAATAATTAAAATGATCACTTAGAATGGCAATCACATACATATATATATCATGAGTAAATAGCAAAGACAGTATGCAGACTCTACCGGTCCTGTCAATATACCGGACAGAACAGTCTGAAATAATGGAATAATAGGCTCTACCGGCCTTGCCAATACTGGGCAAGGAAGCCCCAATAGTACACAGTGTAGGCTCTACCGGCCCTGCCAATACCGGGTAAGGCAACCTCAGATGGAATGTGGCAAAAGGTTCTACCGGCCTTACCAATACCGGGCAAGGCAGCCCAACAACCCTCGATATAGGCTCTACCGGCCTTGCCAATACCGGGTAAGGCAACCTCAATAGCAACGCGAAGCAAGGTTCTACCGGCCTTACCAATACCGGGCAAGGCAGCCCAGAGGTATCAATAGCTGTCGGATGATAATGACAGAGTGACAGGATCGTAAGCAACCCAGTGTCCGCACACTGAGACCAACAGAGGAATTGTATAGCCGCAAGGCTTTGGAGCAAACCAGTGTCCGCACACTGGATTAACAAGTGAATCGTATAGCCGCAAGACTTTGGAGCAAACCAGTGTCCGCACACTGGGACCAACCACAGAGTGGTGTAGCCGATAGGCTTTGGAGCAAACCAGTACGCACACTGGACCAACAGGGAATCGTACAGCCGCAAGGCTTTGGAGCAAACCAGTGTCCGCACACTGGACCAACAGGGAATCGTACAGCCGCAAGGCTTTGGAGCAAACCAGCGTCCGCACGCTGGGACCAACCACTGAATAGTGTAGCCGATAGGCTTAGGAGCAAACCAGTGTCCGCACACTGGACTAACAACTGAATCGTGTAGCCGCAAGGCTTTGGAGCAAACCAGCGTCCGCACGCTGGGACCAACCACTGAATAGTGTAGCCGATAGGCTTAGGAGCAAACCAGTGTCCGCACACTGGACTAACAACTGAATGGTATAGCCGCAAGGCTTTGGAGCAAACCAGCGTCTGCACGCTGGGACCAACCACTGAATAGTGTAGCCGATAGGCTTAGGAGCAAACCAGTGTCTGCACACTGGACTAACAACTGAATCGTGTAGCCGCAAGGCTTTGGAGCAACCCAGCGTCCGCACGCTGGGACTAACAAGCAATGTCGCCGTCGCGACCAAGCAGAAGGTCACCAGGATCACAGGAGGCAGGCGAGGAGATGACAGGAACCAGCAGCGATCAGTCAGGTCAGGAAACAGCAGAGAAGAAGGTCAGCAGGAACTGCAACCCCAGAGTACTAGGCCGGAACCAGGACTGGAACAACTCAGCATGCAGGAGACACTGGAACAGTTGTAATCAGGAACTCAGGAACACAGGAACAGAGGCCCAACCATCACTGGACATAGTCATAGCAAAAAGGTCAGAAACAACACGAAAGGGCACTCAAAGGGTGCCCAATCCAGGTTTAAATAGGCAATATGAGGCGGGCTAAATGCAGACAGCCAATAGAAGCCCCCTACTGGTGACAGACAAGGAAATGCAGCAATCACAGGAACCGTGATAGGTAGCTCTTCAGTGATCAATATTTTCAAATGGAGAGTTTTCTCATCTCTAGATAAATCTAGACCTAGGCACCTACCTTTCAAAATAATAATAAAAAATGATATGCTACTAGCACCACAATATTTATTATCTTTTGAATGTCAGTCTTCAAATAAGGGGGATTTGTCAAGCAGCAGTAAGAGCATTATACCAAATATTTTGCTGGTTTCTCCAATCATTGACCACCAGATATTTATACAAAGGATAAATATTGTTGCTGCATAATATTTCCTTGTCTTACATTCAACAGCTTCATTCAAGGTGTTAAAGGAGAACTAACTCCTCCTAATAATAACCCCCGATTAACATACTATGGCCAAAAAATATGCCTTTGTTCATTTTCAAACAGTCCTGTATGTAATGTACATGGAGGAGGACATGACACTTGCTGGCAGCTTTGAAGACTCAAGCACATAGAGTGTATGAACCTAGTTAAGCAGTGAGGAAAGTTTGAAATCCTGTGGTCCTGCTGGCAACTGTCCACAAAAATGACATCTGGGACTAATGGAAGATTTTATCTCTTGAACCAAGAAACAATGGAAAAGCCATTAGGACTTTATGGCCATATTACAATAAATTGGATGTTATTAATATGTGGTATTAGTTCTCCTTTAAAGGCATAGTATTGTTTCATAATAAAAACAGCTCTAATTAATCATCATAGTATTTGGACTTTGGAGAGTGTTATTTCAGTTCTGTCAGAGTTGTAGTTCAAGAGTAATTTAATGACAAAGTATCCCCCTCAGCCCCTTTTACTGATGTAACACTGCTCAGCCAGAGCAGAAGGGAGGTGCCTAGGTAGATTGCAGAGAGGGACAATCTTCAGTTAAGATAAGGGAGAAGCCTGAAAAACTTGTCAAGGGGGGCAGGGCTTTCATTGTTCTCATAGGAAGAAGATTGTCCCCTGCTGTTATCTGTCTGGTCTATGGACTGCATTCCACATCTGAGAAGAGATGGCTTACACTAGGTAAAAGGGGCGGGAGGGGAAACTTTGCTTGTGGATATCTGTCAAACCATAAAGGTTTGAGAGATAAGACATATCGTTCTTCATGTTTTTTTTTAATGCCTACAAAATAAAGATAAAACGAAGTATTACTATCTCTTTAAATCGGTTGGGATTTAAATGAACTGATGGTCTGTTAAGAGACAACCATTCATGGTACCAAATAAAATATGTGAAAAGAGTGACATCTTCTGGGCATTTTATGAAACTCACTTCAGCTTAGAGCAGGGATGCAAAATGCATAATGGTGAGAGCTGCTGTCTCAGGTCATTAACCTGATATGGGCCAGCATATATCAGATTGCCAGTCCCAAATGATCTTGCTTAAAAGAAAACTGCATTGTATCAAAGAAACATTACCACTGAATTCAATGAGGCCTTTATATTGGAATCTCATGGAGCAGACGTACAAACTCCAGTTTTACATCAAAGATAAATGCCCATGTGTATCAATAAAAAATCACATTATATTTAGTAAGGCTTAGTGCACATGGGTGACTTTAGTGCAGCATTATTGAACTTGAGCAGATTCATGTTTCAGCATGCATATCTGCATTGAAGCCTATAGGCCACCATACAGATCTTTTGCACAGCTAACACTGGGGTATGCCACACTGTTTGTAACCTCTGATGACCATGCAATTCAAGTCCGTATCAGCCAATAATATATGGCTGGTGCCCATGTCCTCCAGAAAAGATGATAGCTGGGAGATTGGAGGGTTAGAGCTGGGTTAGGAAACCTTTGACTGGCTGGAGATGATGGGAGTTGTATTCTCTAATAGCTTGAGAGCCAAATGCTGCATAGCCACAGCAGGGCATCAAGCTATTTAAATTCCATCCCTCGCTCCAGACTTCGTCAATAAAATCATAATACAGACACTGGTAGCCATTCCTATTGCAATCTTTATAGGAAATTGTTGAGTGTGTGGTCCTTTTTTTAGGAAACTAGTGTAAAAGCCTGTGTACATGAGCCAAGTTCCGGGTGATGTTAACCCTTTGAGTGCCAGAGGGGTACGCAATGCATTGCTTTGTAACGCGTTGCGTACCCTTCTGGCACTCAAAGGGCTAAGAGGCCGGTCCTGCTCTGTGTACTGTCTCCACCTCACTGGCGGCGCACGTGATGCAGTCATGCGCTGTAGAGACTGCCCGATTGCACAGAAAGCTCCCAGCATTCTGTGCGTTCGGGCAGTTTCTACTGTGCATGACTGCATCGGACAAATATTCTAGCGTTTTATCATATAGGATGGTTGAGTGTGTGGCCCTTTTTATAGGAAATGGGTGAGCGTGCGGCCCTAGTTAGAGGGAACGGATGACTATGCAGCACTCAGCTATATATGACATGCGTGGCCTAAGAATTTTGTATTGTTGAATATGTCTGATGAACTAATGTCTCCTGGGAGCAAAACTGGAGAAAAGTCACTGTACCATTCCTTCCAAGTTTCCCTCTTTAGGAGGAACAGACCGTCTCTGAGACCCAAATCCCTCTGTTTCTCTTTCCACTCTTATGTCCCTCCTTTTAGGAGATCTGATTGTGTGATGTGCATATAAATGTATCATAAAACAGCAATGAAATTTGCATTGTTTGTTTGTTTATACTTCAATATATATGTTATAAAATACTTTGGTCTTCCTCTAAATCATTTATTAATTTACACAAAAACATTTAAAGAGCATACCTCCCAACATTTGAAATGGCCAAAGAGGGACACTTTTGTTTTAGGTGCTGTTGCTGGAAGCACGGCTGATGTGAGGGGCATTGTAGAGAATTTTTAGGCTATTTCATGACCTATTTCCACCACTTTGTGTAACTGAATAAGTAATTTAGAGCAAGAGCAAAGTATTTTATTTATGCAGACTAATTTCTGAACACACATACTGAAGTTTAAACAAAAATGTATATGAGTTTTATTACCACAGATCAATGTGATACGCTTATATGCACATCACACAGCCTGATCTCCTAAAAAGAGGGACACCAGGGTAAGATAGAAGAACAGAGGGATTTGGGTCTCAAAGAGGGACTGTTCCTGCTAAAGAGGGACACTTGGGAGGTATGCAAGAGGTCATGAAATAACCTAAAAATTCTTGATAATGCTGCACCCACCAGCCACATCCCCAGCTCTTTTTCCATCTGTAATGTTGTGTGGTATGCAATACAAGAATAGCACCATATCTATCAAGGTGCACATGGGACAGTTTGAAGGTAAAGCAAAGTCACTAAATGGTTCAAATTAAAAATCCCATTGATTTCAAATGGATTGTTCCTTTGATATATGGGGCTGTATGCACAAAATAAAGTGGGTTAAGTGTGGGGCAAACCAAATGCTCCACAAATGAGCTATTAACCCTTGAATGCTAGATAGGTTTGAAAAATATTGCAGAGCAATATACTGGGGACCTCCAGAGTATTCAGGGATTAATAACCTAATTTAAATCAATGGGGATTTTTGGGAAGTTGGCTTTGGAGATCTCTTGAGTTTTCAAGGGTTTAAATGGTCCAGTTAAATAAATGGAAATATGGGAAATTTGGCAGTGGAGACTGCTCTAGCATTGCAGGGGTTAAAAACTGAATTTAAATAAATGGGTATTGGTAACTGGAGACCTCTCTAGCATTCAAGGGGTTAAAAATCTTAAAATCAATCATGTTTCCCATCTGGTGCAGTTGCTCCAGAACTGCTCCTATTTAGATAGAAGAAAGAGCGGAGGCACTCATATGGTTAATAAGGTCTTGGAACCAAAATATATGTATGAACAATTAAACACACTCACCTGTTACAGTGGCCACACTCAAATCACTGGTGACTAAAAGGCAAGTGGGGATATTAAACTTCCCTCTACACAGACAGCATTCAAATCGGAAGCTCCCTGGATATCGAAAGAAAAAGAAACACAGAATAGACAGCATGGGGTGCTCTTATAAAGAACTTCTGAAGAATGCCCCTGCAATTGTATTCTGTGTTTGTGCTCCTATTTAGCTTACTGAGTGCTGCCCAAAATGTCTTCATTCCTATATTCAGTTTTCAGTGTATATGTAGAAGAATTAGCCCATTTCATGCCAGAGACACCTCCAGTACATTGCTTGATATTTATTGAAGACTAGTGTAAAAGCCCATGTACACGGGCCAAGGTCCGGGTAATGTTAACCCTTTGAGTGCCAGAGGAGTATCCCCTGGCACTCAAAGGGTTAAGTGGCCGCTTCATGCGCAGTAGAGACTGCCCGAACGCGCGCAGTCTCTACTGCGCATGACAGCTTCTGACAAACATCCTAGCGAATTATTATATAGGATCTGTAGCATTCTATTATTTAATTTTGTTGATTTATGTTTTGGTTAATCAAAGAAAGTCACCTGCATTGTTTAACTCGCAATGCATTGTGGGGCAACGAGCACCACTCTGGCACTCAATGGGTTGACCCCTTGAAGACTAGTGGGGTGCCAACCTTTGATTAGCAATGTGTTGCATAGTTCTGCGGCCCTGAAGGGGATAAAAGTGCAAAATCAGCTGCCAGACTCGTCTATCCCCTTGGTAAATCAAGTCCATAGGGTATGAAGAGAAATTCAAAGCAGGAATGTAATTTCAGGTTCATTTTAAGTATAAGTGTCTTATAATGAATAGAATATGGTGCACAATGATTCCATTTAACAACACATTATATACAAGACTCAACAGAAATGTGGATGTAGATAACTGTAGACTTTCTAAGTGTAAATAATAATTCTATAATTATTGTCAAGGCAGCTATATACTATGGGAGACAAATTAGGTATAATAAAATAATAAAGCTTTGTATACTAAACCTGAGCTGTTTACTTTCCTTAAAGAGGCAGATGACTGATGACAATCTCCTAATGCTTTCTGTTTAATGAAGTTCCTGACCTTGACTATGAGAATGCCATCTTCTACACAATAAAACAGATCCTCAATGCAAAATATTTAGTGCAAATCTGCTTCTGCAGTCACAGAGCTCTTACCCATATTAACCCTTTACATGTTAGAGAAAGCTGAAGCAATGTGTTGCACTCCCTCTGGCAGACAAGGGGTTAAGTACAGACAGCTTCACGCTAGTCAAAATAGTTTATTAGTTGTAAAACCCCTAGCCCTGGGCTAGTTAATTGCTGGAACTCCAGCTGTTGTGGACTACATCTCCCATCAACCCTAACCAGCTGTTGGCAGGTTGGGGATAATGGGGATAATGAGGATAACATCTGGAGGTCAGACAACTGACCACCCCTGCCAGAGGATCTGATGACACAGGTGATTATGCAGCAACAAGTCCCCCTCCCAACAGTTGCCCAAAAATATCATGCAATGTACCCTATTCAGCTGTTCACGTGAATGATTGTTGGCCATAAGTCATTCACAGATGTGACATGCTGCAACTTCCTAGCTGCAGAAAGGACTCTCTATGGCAAATGTGTTTCTCAGCATCAGTCCTCAGGGCACACTAACAGGAACATTTTCAAGTTATCAGTTGCACAGCCATTGTGATTGCTCCACCTGTGCTTAACCAGGGATATCCTTACAGCCTGGCCTGTTGTATGCCATGATAACTGGAGCTGAGAATAGCTGGTGTAGGCTGTTCAGATGAGTGATGATGTAATTTGTACTCCAATTGCAGCTGGAGGCTGCAATTTTTTCCTGAATAATAATAAAAAAGCATATTTATAAAGAAAATGTGGGGAAACTCTGAGTACAGCAACTGCATAATATTTATTAAATGAAACCCTCTGATACCACAAAGGTCTCCAGTCTTGAATGCATTAGCACCCCTAATATCCAATGGTTTATTTTTTTAACTGTTACGCAGTTTGTGTTCCACATTTGACCCCATGAAATCAAAGGGAATTTTCTTGTCGTGGGCATGAGGTACTGATCAAGAAATCCAAACAAACTTTTATGGATGAAACCATGCCACAGCTTTATTAAATATTTAACATATTACAACAACCCCACTTTAATCCCTTGCCAACTCACCAGGCTTAATACATATGCCCATATCTGGGAACTTTCAGTTGAGGGCTACCCTGAGGGTAGTCCTCTGTTCAGCAGGGGGTAACAAAAATGGCGCTAATCGCGTCAAAAAGGGGCGGGGCTTAACTCAAGTGTTGGGGGGGATTTAACCCTTTGAGTGCCAGAGTGGTACGGAATGCATTGCAAAGCAATGCATTCCGTACCACTCTGGTACTCAGAGGGTTAAATGTGTCACACAGAAGGCTGGGGACGGAGGCACAACGGGAGAAAAAGCAGATGTGGCAGAGTTTCAATAGAAACTCTCCACATCCGGAGGAATCTGCCTCTGCCTCGGAGACCCGGTAAAGCTCTGTCAGAACTGGAGTCTCCGGGGCAAATCCGGAGAGTTCCCAGGTATGCATATGCCCCACCCCTACTGAGCAAAAGCTCAACCTATCATTTCTACTCCATCCCACCACACCCCATTAGCTGGGCTAAGCAGCTCAATGGGGAGCGGTGACATAACCAGGGACCAAGGTCCTGGTGCAATATGTGCCAGCGCCGTTGGCCTGACCTCCACCTGTTAACTATAAAACCCACACAGTTAATTTACCATTTAATCCATTGGCCCAAAGCACCCACAGCTGTGACAAAACAACCTCCAGGTGCTTTTACGACCTGCACAATGCCCAAATCCACCAACCACACCAAACAACAGGGAGGGAGGGAAGGATGATTCAGCTTTGAATATCCAAAGAAGAAGTTGTCACAGAAGGTAACCCCCTTTTATCAACTTTTACATCCCACACCTTCCTCTTACACTAGCTCCCCTTCTCCAATCCTAGCGCTTTCCTATTGATCACCCCCAGCCCAGACATGATTCCCCTTTTTTATTGTGTGGGGAATTCTTTTCTTATAGTGCAGAAATTTTTCCTCATAGATTGCTCTGCATATTGATCAGCTTTTGTCTTTATCTATCTATCTATCTATCTATCTATCTATCTATCTATCTACATCTAATTGGTTCCAGATTCGTTCTCTGCCCCGCCCTGGAAGGCAAGGGGGGTGAAGGTTAGCTACACGTAGTGAATCAGAGGAGGCGATTTCCACAGGAGTGGGTGGGGGCAAAGCCCCTGCCCATTCCTGTGAAAATCTCTGCATTGGCAAGGTCCCCAACATGCACGGTGCACTATTTGCAAATGTATATTTCCCCCATAGTACAGTGTAAGTTTCTACCCTTAACCCCAGTGGGACATGCAAAAATATCAACCAGCTGTACTGCTTTAGCTTCTGTTGGATCCCTATACCCATTTCATACAGGTGCTATCAATGCAAATAAGCTTGTTTTACTTTCCACAACTGTGTTGAACTCACAAGAAATACTATGGGAGTGTTACAGTGTCAGTACATGTATTGTCCAGTAGATGGTACCAGATAACAGGGTATGAATAACTTCAATTATTTACTTACATGTTTATAAAGAAACTGGAACTGAATTGAAGAAATGTTGTGTATATATGATGAAACTGTACTGGCCTTGCTTTAATCCCTTCAGGACTAGAGGGGTGTGCAGCGTATTGAGAAGCAATGCACTAGACATCTCTCTGGTCCTCAATGGATGAATAATGTTTACGGGGAAATCTAAACTGTAGAAGCTATGTTTGATTACAATTGTCTAAAATATTGTAGCAAAAAAAGCTGAACACATACTAATAATAATAGGAGGAGTGTATACTAAGGGTTATTAAGGCTGATGTAGTATCCCCTTAAGGAACAGAGGGGTACGCATTTGATTGAATGGAAATTTGACTTTGTCCCCAGTAGTACTGTTGATTTACTCCAGAATGACTCCAGCACTTGGTTCATCAGCCTCACTGAGAAGAAAGTAAGACTCTTCAAGTGCTCTTAGTTTGGTCTTAGCTTCAAGCTCACAAGGTAGCACTTTAGGGTAAATATTGATATGTATGATTCTACTGACATACACACTCACTCCGCCATTATAAAAGTGACAGTATAGGGTGAAAACAAGAACTCTTTTAGACACCCAGCTATTTCCTCAGAGATATGGAAACAGGGTTCCCATAGCACAAAACTCCACAATTATCTCCCAGTTTGCTGTTCAGATCACCAGGGCTGGATTTCACAATAGGCAGACTAGGCAACTGCTTAGTGTTTTGAGGGACACCTCAGATATGCTGTCCACACTCACATTCTGTGTTGTGGAAGTGGCAAGAGCAATCTCAATGGCTCTGCACCAGTTTTATACCATTTTACAGGTTATTATTTAAAGAGATAGTAATACTTTAATTTACTATTCCCCATATTGTAGCTATTTCAAAAAGAATTGAAGTGCCCCCAGGTTCATCTCTCAAACCTTTATGGTTTGAGAGATAACCAAACGCAAAGTTCCCCCTCCCTCCCCCTGCAGGGGAAGTCTGTCGTACGACAGGCTTGCGGGTCTGCAGCTGAGCCTAGATCACGTTAGTAAAAAAGAATTATTTCACTGAAACGGTCTTCTACGTGTGCTTAGTTTGCAATCACACGTAGAAGACCGTTTCAGTGAAATAATTCTTTTTTACTAACGCAATCTTGGCTCTGCTGCAGAGCCGCCTGATGAAAATAAGACCGGATATCCCTGCATTCAGTACAACGCTGACTTCAGATAAGGGGGAGTTCGGGAGAAACTTTGCGTTCGGTTATCTCTCAAACCATAAAGGTTTGAGAGATGAACATGGGGGCAATTCAATTCTTTTTGAAACAGCTACAATATGGGGAATTATTACTATCCCTTTAACCACTGGGATGGTGAGCTCTCCAATGCATTGTGGAGCAATGTGTTTGAGATCTTTCTATCAACCAATGGGTTAAAGCTTTTTTCATTCTTGCTTGTTATAGACCCAGAGTATTTTCTGCTCCCATAAACAATGGATGGGATTGTGGTTGGGGTCATGTGAAAAAGGATATGTGGCCATGGGTGGAGCTCAGGGCACCTAGACTATATTGTCTAGGGGTGCCTGAGATGTAAATCCAGCCCTGCAGGTTACGGAGAACTGCAAAGCTGGATGATGCCAACACCTTACTCTAAGCTTAAAGGAACTTCTCCCCTCCCCACTGAAGCCCACTGATTGTTGATTCACTAACATGGGGCTTCAACAGGGAGAGACAGATTACTCTGAGCACAGAGTAAGGAGCAGACACCACCCAACTGTGATCTCTGTGATTTTCACAGCAAACTGGGAGTTATACAATATGAGAATGTGAAAATGGAAGGAGGGCGTTATTTAGGAAGATTAATCTAATTTTGTTGTTTACAGGGATGTGATAAGTTCACTTTAAAAATGTCTTGTATTATTTATCTGCTAAGCTCATAGTGGTTTGACAAAGTAGCGGTTAAACGATACTAAACGCATTACATTTTGATGAGAATTTATATAATTGTGGATGAAATGCTTTTGTGTGTAACACACTATCTTTTAATGTGTATTTTTAAATGAATATTTTATGATACATTCAGCATCCTTACAATTTTGACTTTTTGGTTACCTCCTGTGGTTTAAAAGCCAGGATTAACCCTGTGATTACTGATATTGATCAACTGAGACCTAAAAGCTTATCTGGTTACTTTTTGTGGTACAAACACCAGAATTAACCTTGTGGATACTGACATTCATTGATTGAGTCTCGAAAGTCTGGTTGCTTGAGCAGGGACAAGCAGATCCTCCCTGCACGCTAAGCCGGCGTAATGAAGACTCCGGTGAGACCAGCTCTGTGAGTATCGATATTATAAATTCCTGAATCAATGTTATAGTGCTCTGAATATCAAGCTTGTCTACTTGCACTGCCTTTTTTGTTTCGTCTTTTGGGTCCATTGAGGTGATCGTTTTATGGGGCACGTGGTGGCTAACGTGAGCAGCTGTGTGATTCCGGAAGAGTGGACCCAAGTGAAAGTTGGTTAAAAATATCTTTCATCTGCTATTCTGCCTATTTTGCATATATGTGTGAGTTAGGCCATTAATCCATGTGAGTACCCTCATGTAGGGACTGGTTGTGGGTCCTATTGATAAAACATTACTACTCTATGAGGCGCCCCTTTCTCTCCTTCCCCTTTTTTTCATTCATGTATTTGAATGTTTCTATCATATCCCCCCCCCCTCTCTCTTCTCTCTTTCAAGCTATAGAGATAAGCTACTGGCTACAGTTCTTCTTGGAATGTAATAGTAACAGCTCCCCCGCTTCACTGCAGTTTGATTTATTATAACTTTTGAAAAAAGGAACTACCAGCAGTGGGTGTAACCTTGTTTTACACAGCAGCAAAAAACAATGAAACAGAATCATTGTTAATGAGACTGAAAAAAAAGACATGAGTCCATCACGTTTAGCCTTTGCCATATCACCCTTGTTGATGCAGACAGGCAAAATGTGTGTTTTTAAGTAATGAAACTTAACTGAAACTTTATTAAAGGAGAAGTCTGGTCACCTCATCCAAGAGTATTATTGTTAGTAATGAGCCACTGGCTCTGTATGAGTTCTGTAAACAATCATTGCATATGTACGCATTTTTTGAAAGTTTGTTAAGTCCTCATTGAATCACTAATGGAGACATGCTGCCGACTCTCCTATCTTGAACAAATCAAATCTCCCACACAATGATATTTTAAAAAGGCAGCATTTTTTGAAAAAAATCAATTAAAAGTTAGTCAGCATAAAACAGTTTAATAATTAACGATCAGTTAGCTGACTAATAGTCTTTGCATAGTCCTTCAATAAACAGTTTCAACAAAAAATGTGGAGATAGGGTCAAGCTTTACATATTGATATATGAGTTTGTGTA
This sequence comes from Rhinophrynus dorsalis, assembly GCA_037306005.1. Lineage (NCBI taxonomy): Eukaryota > Metazoa > Chordata > Amphibia > Anura > Rhinophrynidae > Rhinophrynus > Rhinophrynus dorsalis. The sequence continues at coordinate 539,244,794 of CM074719.1, read as the reverse complement.
TGCATGTGTGTGTGTGTGTTTATGTGTGTGTGTATATATATATATCTGAATAAATTGAATAACTTGCCTGGGTGCCAGTCTCCAAAGAAAGCAGGATACAATAGATGACAGAAAGAAACACACTCGCAGGACTTCTTCAATGTGAAAGACAGTGCTGATTTATTGAATCAACGTTTCGACCCTGACTTAGGTCTTTATCAAGATTGACATCTTGATAAAGACCCAAGTCAGGGTCGAAATGTCAATTCAATAAATCAGCACTATCTTTTACTTTGAAGAAGTCCTGCCAGTACGTTTCTTTCTGTCATCTATATATATATATATATATATATATATATATATATATATATATATATATATATATATATCTCTGAAACATATTAACAGTAGAAGTGATTCCATTACAACAACTAATCTGCTTCATAACAGTGAAACCCACAGACATACAGACATATTTGCAGTTTCTAATTTACTTTCTCATGTATTGAGTGCCATAAGGGTGTGCAAAATGTTATCTCTTTCTGTGTTGGGGTGCTCACTTTAGAGAGAGCAATCCTCCTCTCTTTTCACCAATACCAGATCAGTGCAATGGGGAGGTGCAATAAATGTAATAAAAGTAAACCTAGGGCTTAACCATTGTTTTTTTTTACCATCAGGCAAAGTGTTAAACCCTGGGTTAACCCTTTGAGTGCCAGAGGGGCATGCAACGCATTGCAGAGCAATGTGTTGCGTACCCCTCTGGCACTCAAAGGGTTAAGATAGCCGTGCACCCATCACTGCCTGCACCTACGGCCTCAGTAACAGCAGTGCATGAGGTACCAGGAGAGGGAGCACGCCTCTACCTCGTCAGTCTCGGGTGTGCGTGCGGGAACGAGCCTTGACCCAGAACAGGGGGTTCGTGAACCTGCCTCGCACCTTCAGGCTCAGCTAGACACCACTCGACCGGGGCCAGGGATACCTCACACACCGGGACGGACACCGGGCACACAGGGCTGGGAGAGCGGCTGGGAAGATGGCATGTTTTGTCCATTTGGGCAGTCTCTACTGCGCATGACCGCATCTGACAAACATACATCTGGCCTTTTATATAATAGGAAGGATTATCCACTAGTTAGCTGACATTATTTGCCTTATGTTCAAAGGAAAACTGAAGCATTTTTGGAGAAAACCCGTAGAACAATAGGTGTTAAATAAAAATATACCTTGTTTTAAATGGGGCTTTTAACCCTTTGAGTGCTTTGCAATGTGTTGCACACCCCTCTGGCACTCAAAGGGTTAATTCTTTGAGTGGTAGCGAGTTCTGCAATACATTGCTCTGAAATGTGTTGGGGACCTTTAGCATTCAAGGGGTTAAAATATCCATTTATATCAACTGGAATTGTCATCATTTTATTTGCCTTCTATGGCAGAGTTGGTTTGCCACGGAATAACCTTTTTTTTAAAGAAATTAACTAGACTTACTGAAGAGTGAGCATAGGGTGTTGAAATAATTTTGGCAACAAAATATTTCATATTTTCTTAAATTTTCTACACATGAACTTTGATTTTATGGTTGAAAGTTTAGTTTTTGTATAAAAAAATTAGCAAAACCAGAGACCCTTTGCATGCACACACATGGATGTGCACACAAGTACACATGAGTACGCACACATACACATTTTTTTTTCCTATCCATTTCACGGCTCCCCAAACAGCATGCAGCCAGGCAGGAAGCCCTAAAATCCATGACATGCCAGGATTGTCATGGGTCCTTTATGGAAGTTTTTCCATGACAGTCCTGGCACGTCATGGGTCCTTAAGGGGTTAAAAGTAAAAGCCATTCTCCTTTTGACATAACATAATCTGCAGGCACATAATATGCAACTTCAAATTCCCTAACCTTTCTGTCATTTTTTTTTTTCTTCATCCATTTTTTTTTACTTTTATGTTCCTGACATAGAGCTATCTGAATTTGGTTTGGTTTTAGAAAAAAAGAATACAGTGAAACAATGTAGAAAAGCCACCATTACAGCATACAAAACACTCAGAGCTTCAGGCATACTGCATTCACAGTGCCTGGCTGAAAGTTCTGTGGATATCCAGGGAACTCAATGTCAGAGATAGTAAAGTGTACTAAAAATAGGAGTAGGTTAAAAAAAGTATTGGCAATCTGACTTTTTATATTATTTAATGTTAATATTTACATATTATTGCCCTTGGGTTAGATTCACTGTTTTGCCCCACACTTTGAGCAACCCGATCCGCTTCTCAGCCCTTGTAATAATGAATGACAGAAAAATGATATTTTGTCATGCTAAAGCAGTGATATCTGATTAGCAGGAAAGCCATCATTAATATTTATAGATCTCATGAGTTGAATGTGTTTCCATGTCCTAGTTCCCCATTTCTTTTAATGAATAACCATCTCTGTCTCTCCAAGCCTGTCTGCATTCATCTACAGACACCGAATGCAATGTTCCTCATATCATATCATTATGAAGTGCTTGGCTTTTCTCTCTCTCCCATTTAACCTTCACTTCCACTTGCAATGAACTGGTTAATTCTCCTTTAAATTATTACTTAAGTAATCCAAGATAAGTAAGATTGTAATTGCCATCGGTAATCCTTATATAGCCTTTGGTTTGTGGTTTACTGTCTCTCTTTAGAAGGATGGCTAAAAGGGAAAGTAATAAAATGAGGACGAATCAATGACACAGATATATGCTACTACCACAGAATCAGTGTTTATCACACAACATTGAAGTGCTGCTTCCCGAATCTTAGTAACTAATCAAATGGAAGTTGCTACTTTCTTTTAAGAAAAGTGTAACCACTCCCACAATGTCATACTGTAGATTCGTCCACCTGATATACATATATAAGAAATTTAAAACAACACTGATTTAAAGGGATAGTAATGTTTCATAATAAAAGCAGCTCTAATTAATCATCATAGTATTTGGGTCTTGGAGAGTGTTATTTCAATTCTGTTAGAGATGTAGTTCAAGAGTAATTGAATGATGAAGTATCCCCCTCCCTCCCCTTCTACTGATGTAACACTGCTCAACTTCGAGCAGCAGGGAGTGTCCAGGTAGATTGCAGAGAGAGACAATCTTCAATTAAGATAAGGGAAAAAGCTGAAAAACCTGTCAAGGGGGGCAGGGCTTTCATTGTTCTCACAGTAAGAATATTGACCCTTGATGTGAGCTGTCTGGTCTATGGACTAGATTCCACATCTACTAGATTCCACATCTGAGCAGTGGGGATTTACACTAGGTGAAAGGGGCAGGAGAGGGAAACTTTATCATTCAATTACTCTTGAACTACAATGCTCACAGTAATGAAATAACATTCTCTATGACTCAAATACTATGAAGATTAATTGGAGGCAGCTGCTGTTTTTGTGAAACATTACTATCACTTTAACACTTTGAGTGCAAGAGGGGGATCCAGTGCTGCCCCTCTAGCAGTCAAAGGGTTATGCAGAATGTATTTATATTGGAGACATTTTTCAGACTTAAGTTTGCTTAATTGTTGAGGGGTCTTGTCTGAGCAATGCATTACAAACGTCTCTAGCAACTAGAGGTTAACAAATACCTTTCAACTATCCATGAGGATAAATAATGCCTCAGTGCCATACTATACATGCACTTGTTTGTATGTATTGTAAATAAGCTCTCTGTTCTCTGTGCTACTTGCACATTTTTCTTTAACCCCTTAAGGACCCATGACGTGCCAGGACTGTCATAGGTAAACTTGCGTTAAGGACCAGTGAATGTCCTGGCATGTCATGGAATTCAGGGGTCCCTGTGTGGCTGCACGCCACTTGGGGACCCCTGAATTTGAATCACAAAAAAAAATGCTCCGTGGTCCCTAACTGCAGGCCTCACGCTGTGTGGCTGATCGTTAAAAGATTAAAGCTTAGCTTGTACATAAAATTAATCTCATACACTTTCATATTCCTAGCTCTCATAGCTATTCTATAGTTGTAAGTGCAGACTTTTCAAATCAAACACTATCACATGTCAAGTGCTTGAAATAGATAGCGATGTTTCACAAAAACAGCAGCTACAATTAATCTTCATAGTATCTGGGCCATGGAGAGTATTATTTCATTACTGTCAGAGTTGTAGTTCAAGAGTAATTGAATGATAAATTATCCCCTCCCACTCTTTTTACCTAGTGTATGCCACCTCCCCTCTGCAAGGGGACAATCTCACAGTAAGGGACAATCTCCTTACTGTGAACACAAGAAAAACCTTGCCCCTTTGACAGGTTTTTCAGGTTTTTCCTTATGCTCACTGAAGACTGTCCCTCTCTGCGATCCATCCTGACAGTCTTGTTGCTCTTAGGTGAGCAGTGTTACATCAGTAAAAGGGGCAGGAGGGGGATAATTTATCATTCAATTACTCTTGAACTATAACTCTGACAGTATTGAAATAACACTCTCCATGGCCTAAATATTATAAAGATTAATTGGAGCTGCTTTTATTGTGAAGCATTACTATCCCTGTACATTACAAAGGGCACTTTAACTGTATGGCTGCATAATTATTGGTCAAATTATTGGTCAATACATCATATACCAGAGATATGTACAAAGCAGCTGCCTCTGCAATGTATATAATACTTTTTAAGCAAAGCTGTTTAATGGTATTACACTCTTAAAACAGTGCTAATAATGGTACCTACCACTAGTTATTATCCAAAATGGACAAATTAATGTTGAAAATGTTTTTATATATGCATGTGTACAGCATGGTTTTCAGCCAGTTCATGCCTAGTTGATGACCCAGAACCATATTTATCTAACTTTACTGGAGACCACCAGACCAATTCACAATTACATATGACCAGCAAATCAATAAACCAATACCGGATGGGGGAGTACAATAATGTGTGATAAAGTAGAAATGACTCTCTGGCGCCTATGTTTTTCTATGGGGCCAATGCAGATTTCTACACTTGAGTGATTTTTGTGCATAAGCCCTATAGAGTAGCACAGGACTTAGAAGTCATCTGCACTTTATCACCTCTTTATCACATGTTTATCAAACCTTAGTGCATAACCCTCTAGGTGACATGGGGGAGAGGGTTATGCACTAAAGTGTGATAAAGAGGTGATGAAAAGGAGACAACTTATCCTGCAGGATCTGTTCACCAATTTCTGTTATTCTATGGAGCCAATGCGCTAAGATTTCTCACACTTGAAAAATGTTAGTTCATAGGCTCCATAGAAAAACCTAGGAAATGAAGAAGTGATATCACCGGAGAAGCTATCTCCTTTTTATCACACCTTAGTGCTTCTCCACCCTAGTATCCATGCTTTTAGAAAATCATCCCTATAGATAGATACATTTTATCCAGGAAACGGGGAAATAAGCTGCAGGATTGACCCTGAAGACGTCTGGTATTTGGTTTACATCGTACATGACATATAAGACAGGATTTGCTAAACTTAGAAATTAGCAGCGCTGCCAATTTAATGTCTGTCCTTGCAGAATGGGCTGAGTTAAATTGACTTTTTTCCTAAGTTAAAGTGGAACTAACACCTTATAAGAAACTTAAGTGATTTTGAAATAACTTTCAAAATGACCTACATTTATGTTAGTCATTTAATTACATATAGTTATATAGTTACATAGCAAATTAGGTTAAAAAAAGACACAAGTCCATCGAGTTTAATCTTTGCCACAATATCAAGAAAACGAGAACTGTATAAGACTTCCCAACTCCAAAAGGGGTATTGGTCTGTTTACCAGAATTTCCTGTTTAACCTACTAATACACAGTATAACCCTGTATGTTCCCTTCTGCTAGAAATTAATCTATATTTTATAAAATATTTTTACTTTGTCATTTATACAAATAACACAGTCCTGGCTGGTAGAGCTGCATAATAACATCCAACTCTCTCTCCCTAATGCCAGTAAGTAGTTAATTTACTTGAAAATGACAAATTGAAGGCAGATTTGCTAACACAGGGCTTCTATGGGGAGGGGGGAGGTTCCCATGAGCTGTAAGTAAGGTACTGATCTGCACAGCAAACCAGGAGAGAACCAATAAGTTATGAGCTGTGGGAACTCTATTCTCTATTCCCATAGCTCTGAGGACATAGCTATGGGGTTTAAACAGGACTTTTATTCACCCTGTACTGCTCCTTTAAGTTTTGTGTGCATGGAAGTAACTTAATAGGTATCTGATCAGTATTATCTCTTTTCATGTATGGTAATCATTACAATATTTGTCCAAATTACAATTAGTTTACTGTGTAAACTGAGCTCTCCTTGCCAGGTACCAGACATCTGCCCTTGTGTTATGTTGGAGGAAAGGCACTTGTTTGCATAGACATTTGTCAGCAAATATAACTCCCTAAGCAGGGGCCACTCACCTGCACTTTAGACAACTGATAGTGGCGCTGCTGGCTCAAGCAGACGCCTCCTCGTCTTTTAAATTTCATTAACACGCCTGCGAGCTCAACATGGCGCCAGTCTAGTTTCTGCTTCAATCAATTATGTCAGCCGTACAAATTGTGCTTAACAAATAAAAGGTGCAAAGATGTATTTAATTCCAGCTTGAGTGAAAGCATTCAAATTGCAACAAAATGATAGAAGTCTAGATAATGTAGATCTCCTGCTCAGTAATTAATCTCTGAATCATCACATTTGTCAATACCTGACATAGTAAAGTGCTCACACCTTTTACAGACTAAAGATCTACAAACAAAGATTCAAAGGGATAAAGTCTTTATATCACAGGAGAAGAAACAGCAGCATATTGCACAAAACTAGAGTGGAGCAATCCTGGGGCAAGTTTACTGCACTTTAGTGGACAAATATAAATTTCCCTGGTTCCCATTTATTTTAAGGAGCAGGATGCTTTTATGTCAGGAAAGAAAGGATATCATTTTTTCCTTCTGAGTAAAACAAGGCTACTCCCACTCCAGAGACAGTTTTCATTCAAAATGTATTGTACCTCAAAGTTATATATATATATATATATATATATATATATATATATATATATATCCTATATAATAATTCGCTAAATCGTGTGTAACACCGAGACATGTGCAGTAGACACTGCTGCGCGTGCTGCAGTCATGCGCAGTAGAGCCTGCCCGCGCTGCGGCTGATACAGAGCTGGGCACTCCGAAGGACTGCCCCATGGCCGGGTGGCTGTGACACTGTGGCCCATGTAACGGGCTGTTCAACTAGTATATATATAATATATATATATATATATTATATATATTTATTTATTTTAAACAAAAGCAGCAACTGGTGTCCAAAGGGCTCATTTTGTTTTTACGCACTCTGTTGCAGAGTTTGAGTCACCAACTGTTGCTCTACATTGTAAGGCATAGGAACAGCTCCACCTGGTGGTTAGAATAGAACATTGCCGGTTTATTTCTTTAAATTGAGCCATAATAACTTTTGAATGAAAATCTCCCAGTGGTGGGAGTACTCCTACAATATATTTTTCATTACAAAAAAAAAAAAAAAGATTACTCCTCCTTTAAATTGAGCTTTAAAACTGCTAGAATGGTCACTAATGCACTAACTCTCAAAGTACTGGCGCAATCTCCAGGACTGAAAGTGTTAAATACCAGCAAATGAGATTGTTTATTTGTTCCCAACAGTGTAGCTGGTTGGCCTTAAAATTGTTACACGCTTCTGTATGTATGGTCCATTAAGTTTATTATTTATGCATGATTTGAAATGATGAAATAGTCACATGTTTTTTACACCAGGTGAAGTCAAGTTAAACAAGGCTGAAGTGCAGCTTGCCCAGCTCTTAATCAGCATGTCACCTGCTCTTGTCTAGAGTGAGTTATTTCCATGTATGATAACTGGAAGAGTAAGATCCAGATTAAACATTTCTTGCTTCCCTAGTCACGCATGTCAATTAAAGATGAAGTAACACCTTTTAATCCCCCCCTCTCCAGCAGAGGTGTAACTAGAAGCCACCGGGCTCTGGTGCAAAAATTGCCATGGCTTATCTGGACCACATTGCCCACCCCATTGGCCACCTCCACTGGCCATCTCCACATTGCCCCCCATTGGCCACCTCCACATTGCCCCCAATATCCACATTGCCTCCACATTGCGCCCAATATACACATTGCCCCCCACATTACCTCCACATTACCCCTAATATCCACATTGCCCCCAAATTGCCTCCACATTGCTCCCAAATTACCTCCACATTGTCCCCAAATTGCCTCCACATTGCCCCCAATATCCACATTGCCCCCACATTGCCTCCACATTGCCCCCAATATACACATTGCCTCCACATTGACCTCCCCAGTGTCCACCTCCTACCTCCCTGGTGGTCCAGCGGAGTGGCAGGAGAGGTCTATGCCCCCTTCTTCACAGACCTCAGAAGCTGGTGCGCCCGTGCGGTCCTCTCTTCAGTAATGCAGAGTTCTGGGAGATGATGTCTTCTCCCTGCACTTTGCATTACAAGAGTACCTATGAGGGAGCTTTGCAGCTAGAGGTCTGTGCCGAAGAAGGCACAGACCTCAGCTTGCTTCTTTCGGGCATCAGGCATGGGGGGAGTCGCAGGGGGAGGCCGGGCCCCTGGAGTGAAGGGCCCAGTCGCAGGTGCAATTCCTGCGACCCCTATTGTTATGCCAGTGCTCCCCAGTTATCTTATATGGACAGGGAATCTTAAAGGGATAGTAATACTTACAAATTACTAATCCCCATATTGTAGGCATGCTACAAAGGAATTTATTGCCCCCAGTGTCATCTCTCAAATCCTTATGGTTTGAGAGATAATAGGTCGCAAAGGTATCCATTGACTATTGCCTTCGTGCCTTCAATTAGTTTTGGATATCATGTCCATGGAGGCAGACATCAAAACTGATCGAAGATTTTTAAGCAGAGTTCATGAGCCTACTTAACCCTATAAGCACCAGAGGGGGGGGGTGCAATGCATTGCAAGCAATGCATTGCACACCCTCTCTGGTCTTTAATGGTTTAAGATTAACATGTTCCGTGGGAGGAGTTTGTGTCCTGTTTTCCTGATAGTAACTTTCATGTCTGCCTACAAGGATATGTATACAGGGCTAATTGGTTATATTATTTCAAGGGCACAAGTGCAGGGCCCTATTCCCCAATAAGCAGAGTAGGCAACTGCCTAGAGCTCCAAATTTTGAGGGGCGCCTCAGCTGTGCTGGCCACATCCACATTTTGAGTTTTGGGAGGGGCCCAGCAATTTCAATGTCCCTAAACCAGTTTTATTCCCCTTTACATGTTATTATTTAATTATCTGGATTCTATAGAGAGCAATGCATTGGAGATCTCTCTAGCAACCACGAGGTTAAAGCTTTTTTTTGTTCCTGCTTGTTATAGGACAAAGGTATTTTCTGTGCTGGGAAACAGTCGAGAGGGCTGGGGGCAGGGCCATGTGAGGAATGGGGGTGTGGTTATGAGTGGAGCCAAGGCATCTAGAATTTTTTTTTTTTTGCCATAGTGAGAGGTTATTAATAGGATGTGCTATTTGTTTAACCTCTTGAGCACTACACACTGAAACACTTGATTTTGAGTATCTGGAGCAAACCAGCTACACCATAGGGAATAAATAAAATGTAAATGGAGATGTTAGCCCCATGAGTGCTAGAGAGGTCTCCAACACCTGGGGGGAGATGCACTACGACATAATAAAGAGGTGATAAAGTGGAGATGACTTGTCCAGGGATAGCACTTCTCCAGTTCCTATGTTATTCTATGGAGCCTATGCACTAAGATTTCTTCAGCTCTGGAGATCTTAGTACACAGTCTCTACAGAATAACACAGGAACTGGAGAAGTGATATCCCTGGACAAGTCATCTCCACTTTATCACGTCTTTATCACGCTTTAGTGCATAACCCTACCTGGTGAAGCAATGCTTTATAGTACCTTTCTAACATTCACGAGGTTAAGGCGGAAGTTTCGGTACATACTTACTTGCCATTAATTCATTAAACGCATGCCGACTAGCTTTGAAATAGATGTTTTACCTTTAAAAAATAGCCTAGTGTAAAGGAAACCTTCCCATTTGGGGACTGATGGGCAGGTTAGTGCAGTCCGCGTGCCTGCGCAATCAGTCTCTTCCTGTAACCATATGGTGCACTGCAGTGCTACTCAGTGGAGACAGGGACTGACAGCGCAGGCCTCCAAACAGGAAGGATTTCCTTACACTGGTCTATTTTTTAAAGGTCAGATATCTATTCCAAAGCTAGTCGCCATGCGTTTAATGAATGCATGGTGACTAAGTATGAACTGAAAGTTCCACTGTAAAATTCCCATTTAAATCAATAGGATTTTATGGAACTTTTATTTGACCCCTATGGCCCAATTGGCTTACCACAGAATTGCTCAAGTCCATCTTATTAATCCTGTGAGTGCCAGAGGGGTATAGTGCCTCTCTGGCACTCACAGGGTTAAATCAGCCTCAAGGAAAAGTGTAAAATGTGGTTATTAGATCAGAGGTGTAATTCTGCAGTGTTAGACTTTTTGATGCTCGCAGGCCCTGCACCTCAAGCCCTTTAGGATGCACAGGGAAAATGACAGTGATAGAGACCAAATTGTTTATGCCATGTTAATATATGAACTAGATCTTGATGCTGACTAATGGAATGCTCCAAAATGCCCACAGACTGTTCATTGCCTTGTCCTCCCCTTGACACAAATGGCATTAAGAGTATGTTTTTTGGAATACATACGTTCAGGGATGAAAATAAATCCCAGGCATCCCTAGCCACAGAACCACACATCCACTGTCTGACAGACAAGCCTTGTTCCGTTCAGCACTGGTAGGCATACACCTACACATACACTGGCTGCTTCCCATATGATGTAATATAGACAGACTGATTAAGTGTGTGTACTCATAGAATATTAACCATTTCATTACAACTATTTTAGTACAGGAAATTTGTATTTGAAAAATGAATGAAAACTGAGAGATTGTAGCTGGAGTCATTTTGTGCTTCTGGCAACTGGTACAGTATGTCAACTCATACCAATAATTCAGTACCTTTGAAGGGGTTTAAATGTAAAAAAAAAAAAAAAAAAATACCCACTATTTTTTCCATTAACCCTTTGAGTGCCAGAGGGGTATCCAATGCATTTCAATGCGCTGGTTGCCCCTCTGGTGTTCAAAGGTTAAATTCCATTTTCTGTAAACATTTGTGCACACCAGACAAGTGATCCCTCATTCGATGCAGTGGTATATCTCCTATCAGGAAATGTATTATTTTAGGGGGTTATTTTGATGTTGTGAGGTAAATAAGCCTTCAAACATTTTGGTTATCTCCATGAAAATGTAAATCGAAATTCTGATATGTGATGTCACTGACTTGGGGCCTCAGAGAAGGATATACATTTGTGCGCCTATATTTTTTACCATGTAACCAATAGAATGTGCATTTTAGTTTCTTAAGTTGAAAATATCCTTTTGAGTTCCTGTTAATTTTTAAAATAATACAAACTTTCATAAACAATGGAACTATATTTGATATATATAAAAGTGCTGCCGGCAGTTAAGGACCACAGAGATTATTATTTTTGTGTCCCCAAGAAGTGTCCATCCGCACGGGACCCCTGAATTTCATGATGGGCCAAGAGCGTCATGGGTCTGTAACGCAAGTTTACACATGATGGTCCTAGCACGTCATGGGTCATTAAGGGGTTAAATAATATTAACAAAATAAGTATTTTTGTTTTAAATGTTTTGCATTTGGACTCCATAGAAGCTTGTCTCACAATTCAAAATTTACTTCAGGTGAGGCACCATGAAAAATCTGAAACTGTTCTGAAAAAAACAAAACAAAATATATATAGTAAGCCCTGTGGAAACATTGATTTGTAGGATTTAGACTTGTTGTTACAGCCCCAAGCCAGAGGAATCATTGATTTGTAGGACTTAGGTTTGTGTTAGCCCAAGCCCTGAGAGACAACTGATTCGTAGGATTTATTCTTGTTAGGCACAAGCCCTGAAGAAACATTGATTTGTAGGCCTTAGGCTTGTCATTAGAGGCCCAAGCCCTGAGGAAACATTGATTTGTAGGACTTAGATTTTTGTTAGGCCTAACCCTGAGGAAACGTTTATTTGTAGGACTTAGACTTGTGTTAGGGGCCCGAGCTCTAAGTAACTATTGATTTGTAGGACTTAGAATTGTTAGGGACAAGCCCTGTGAAAACATTGATTTGTGGGACTTAGACTTGTGTTAGGCCCAAGCCCTGAGGAACAATTGACTTGTAGAACTTATACTTGTTTTGCACAAGCCCTGCAGAAACACTGATTTGTAGGACTTAGTCTTGTTAGGCCCAAACCCTGAGGAAACATTAATGTGTAGGACTTACATTTAGGCCCAAGGCCTGAGGAAACATTGATTTGTAGGGCTTTGGCTTGTTAGAGGCACAAGCCCTGAGGAATCAGTGATTTTCTGGACTCAGATTTGATAGAGTCACAAGCCTGAGGAATCAGTGATGATTGTTTGCACTCGAGCTTGTTAGAGTCACAAGCCCTGAGGAATCATCGATTAATTTATGCACTGTGTAAACATTGATTTGTAGGACTTAGACTTGATGTTAGAGTCTCAGGCCTGAGGAATCATCACTGATTTGTAGGACTTAGGTTTGTTTTTAGCACAAGCCCTGAGAGACAATTGATTTGAAGGACTTAGACTTTTTAAGCTCAAGCCCTGAGGAAACACTTGTTTTGCTACAAGAGCAGCAGCAAATTCTACAAATTCCGCAATCTCACTACTGGTAGTGGTGGCAATGCCCATTCCCATTTGCATACCTGTTTCCCATTCCTTCTCACTTTCGGCTAAAAATGCCATTAATGTTTCTTCCACCCAGCTGCTCCACCATCACTCTCATCACCACGACCACCAGTCCCATCTTGCTGCTTCTGCTGTATGAGAGTCTCACTGACTGGCATTGGCGATGATGAAAACATATGTAGGGTCCCCTTCTGTCACACTTGCCATTTCTTCTTGAGGTGAAGAAGGCAGACTGGCAGCACTAGCCACAGGCACAGACAGATGGTCTATGCTGATGCTATTACTGCTGCTAGCCAATTCTGCTTTTCTCAGCTTCAGGTCCCAGAGGTACCATTCTGGGGGAAGGGGTCTCACTGGGTCAGAAGGATGTTGTGGGCTCCTTTGACCGCTAATCTGTCTGCTCAACTTCACTTCCCCTTCCACCTCAGTAGGAGAATCTACTGCTGTCATGGCAGTCCCACCACCAGCTGCTTCAATACCATCACCTTAACCATCACCCCCTCCCTCACCCCCAAAGTTCTTTAGCTGCTGTGTGGTAGTAGTAGTGGGACTGCTTGGTGATGGCAAGTGTGACTTAGAGTCCCTTGTTATCACACTTGCCATTATTTCGTCCTCCTCCTTCTCCTGAGTATTACAAGGCACACTGGCAGCAGTAGCAGGAGGCACAGGTTGTTGACCTGTGCTGCTCACACTGCTACCCAGTTCTTTATGTGCCTTTTCTGGTTTGCTCATAAATTTCCCCCGTATCCCAAGGGACAATATCGGGGTACTGGGAATCATTGTGACTAGGGAATCAGGGCTTCCTTACCCTTCTATGCTGGTGGTAGTCACTTCCTCCTCCTCAAACTCACTGGATGCAGCATGGTCCTTCCAACTCCTCCTTTTCTTTTTAATCCAGTTGCTCATAGTAATAGCACACACTATAAGCCTCTGCTGCCTTAGTTTTGCTAGATAAAGCACTGCGAAACAGCCTAGCACCCTCTCTCTCTAGCTGCTTGTGTTGTGTTGCACTTCCTGGAAACATCATGTTTTTACTGAGAAAACAAGAAGTACATGTAAGTAAAGGTTTGAGAAGTTTGTAGCAATTGAAAAAAAATAGAGGAAACATGTTGCCAGTAGGCAAAAACAGCAAAGATTGTAAAGGTTTTGTTTAAGGCGGAGAGCCATGTGGTTTTCTCTAGACTCTTCACCCACCCCTAGTATTGACCTGATTTAGGGATAGATTCTGTTGATCATTGGATTTTAGCTAAAGATATCCCTATACATTAGCATACAGAGAAATGTGAAGACTTAACAGTTATAAGTAGAGTTTACTACAGGCAACAAAAACAAACCCACAAGCTTTATCAAATTGCCATTAGTCCTTTCACCTCCAGAGGTCAGTAATATATTAGGTATCATCTGTAAAATCTAATAGAATATTGAGTTTATAGAGACATCAAATCAATACATTTTTCCCCAATTCAATAACTATTATTTCCAGCTTGCAACGCAGCTGTTGAGAATCACAAACCAGGGAGGTATTTAGATCTCACAGTCAATTCTATGCTTGAATACTGATCTTTATTTTTAACATACACCAGGAAGCCTGGGGAATTAATAATTATCTACCTTGTTTAAAAGAGCAAAGATATGTCTAGCTAGGAGCCAAATAAGTGTGTATACAATAAATGAAAGGCAGGTGGCACTGTTTCACAGTTAATTGTATCAGCATCCCTGTAAATACATAGATAAGATGTCCACATCATCTGCTTATTATTTACTGAAATACTGTAACTAATGGGTCATTTTGACCCGTGCATTAACCAATATGTGTTTAATCCCTTAAGGACCGGTGACGTGCCAGGATCATCACCGTGTATTTTGCCCTTAAGGACTGGTGACAGCAAGTAAAAACAGGGTCTGAAATTGACTGCTTCAGGACCGGAGCGGTCTCTCTCAGTGCGCTGGTACATGTAACAGGTCATGTGTGTCGGCGCATAGTCAAGGATCAAAGCAGTCGTTAAGAGGTTAGGCAGAACAATTTTCCTCAAGTGGCTATGGCTACATCATTTCCACTATATTTTAAATGGGTGGGTAGATTCAATAATAAGTTGTGGTAAAATCTGAGAGATAACAGCATATATGATTTCAGATGTAATTTAACCCTTTGAGTGCCAGAGGGGTACACAACGCATTGCAGAGCAATGCGTTGCGTACCCCTTTGGCACTCAAAGGGTTAAACTTCCTGAATTAAAGTGGCTGGCATAGTCTATTGCAGTAATGTCTAGTTTATATACTAATTTGGCCAGTTTATATATCCCTGCCAGAGGCAGGTGCAGGATTTACATAGTGTGGTTTAAAAAATGTTAAGTATGCAATAAAATTATCATTATGCGCATCTGTGACTCTTCCAGCTAAATGTGACTGGCTGGGAGGTGAGGTTACTCTAGTCAAATTCAGTGCCCTGTTTAATCCCCACATTCCAGCCAATAGGAGCATAGAAATTAATCTGGCCATATAAAACCCAATCCCTCTTCATAGTTTGCGCAATGGCCTGAGCAAAACTAGGGGGTATTTTTTTGCAGAGGTGGAAGTGGTTTTTTCATTTTTATTTTATTTTGTGAAGGATGCAAAATGACTATGGCATAGAGGACAGCACAAGACCTCAGGCATCAAGTTAAGTGTGATATTTGATAAACGTGTTGGTAGCGGCATGCTTTTAGGCTTAGTGTTTGGGAGGTTGGGGGGAAGGTGATTGTGAAACTAGCTCACATTCAATGTTTATTGACATTATGTCACACATCAAGCATTGGCTAAGCGAAAGAGGGGAAAAAAGAAAACTTACTTCAAAGGCACACTTAGAGATTCCTTTATTTATAATAATAAATTCAACCCCAGCATAACCATGCTACAGTATTACAAGAGATATAAATAAAAATAAAACATAACTTGGGGTCCTGGGTTCAAATCCCACCAAGGACAACATCTGCAATGAGTTTGTATGTTCTCACCGTGTTTGCGTGGGTTTCCTCCGGGTACTCTGGTTTCCTCCCACACTCCAAAATACATACTGATAGGTGAATTTAGATTGTGAGCCCCAATGGGGACAGGAACCAATATGAGTGTAAAGCGCTGCGGAGTCTGTGTGCGCTATATAAATAAAGGGTTATTATTATTAATGGCCTAAAAAAAAGGAGGTAGAGGGAAGAGGGGAGGAAAGAACTAAAATATAAAGATGGGCCAATAATAACCCTAAATGAAATGCAATATGGGATACACCACCATTTAATCATATGTGTCTCTCACCAGTGGTTATTGATTAATGTACCCAGTAGATCAAACCCACCATTAAAGGGATAGTAATGGTAGATAGAATTAAAAGAGAGTACTTGCACTTATTCTTATCTCTCAAATCTTTTTGGTTTGAGAGATACAGGAAAATAAATAAATAAATACTTCATAGGAACGGTCTACAATGTGTGCCTGGTTTGCAATCACACATTGTAGACCATTCCGGTTAAGTATTTATCTTTAGATATCATTATATTGGCGCTGCTGAAGAGCCGCATCTGGTCAAGGGACCAGAATCTGCTTCTGACAGCTTTACAGCTCGTCAAGCAGAAAGGGGAGGGAGCAGAGAACTTTATTTTCCTATATCTCTCAAACCATAACGGTTTGAGAGATGCGAATAAGTGCAAGTACTCTCTTTTAATTGTATCTACCATATAGTTAATACTTTTTTTCTTACATTACTATATCTTTAAGTCTTCATAATTGGTCAGCAATGGTACAAAGAGGATTCCAAAATGTCCATATTACACAATCTCATTGTATACCAACATGCTAAACATCCTATATTATAATTCGCTAGGATGATTGTCGGAAGCCGTCATGCTCAGTAGAGACTGTGCGTGTTCGGGCAGTCTCTACTGCGCATGAAGCGGCCACTTAACCCTTTGAGTGCCAGAGGGTTACGCAATGCATGGCACTCAAAGGGTTAACATTACCCAGATCTTGGCCCGTGTATACGGGCTTTTACACTAGTCTAACATAAAGAGTCACCATAAATGATTATAATGCAGTCGGCCAAATCCCCCACGTACTGTTGCTATGGAGCATGGGCAATGCCCCCCCATCAACATTGCAGTTTTATGGCCAGTAAGTTCTGGTAGATAGATAACAAAAGCATATATGGAATTGCACTCAATTATGCAACAAGCTTATAAATGACCATTGTTTCAGACATATTCACCTATGAACTTCTGCTAAATGGTGATTTCTTAAAAATAGCTTTGTATGCTACATTTCACCACATAGGAGCATATAACATACCGTCCAAGTGATCGTGCAGTTTAATGACCAAAACAGAAAAAGGTATAAAGTGAATGTATGGTTGTGTATATGGATACAATTCAGAAATACACGGTACAATATCTGTAAAAAACAACAATCAGGAATTATTGCAACTAATCAAGCTATCAAAAGTCAGAACACGCCAGTAAAATTAAAGCTTTGTCTGCTGTAGGCAGTCATACCACCAAAGCAATAATTATTATATGATCTCTTCTGGAGACAGCAATAAAGACTCGACCAAGGATTCTATCTAGCAAACCAACTGATCTGAGGAGACACCACACTTTGTCTGCTGTCAGCAAAGCTGCTAAATCTAATTAAGCATTGATCATGACCGGCAGTATGTAAAACCAGTTATAAAAGTTAAAAATATCTTAAGACATTAAGACATAGAAGCCTAACGAGTTTTGTTCATCACTTGGGCTTCATCAGAGGCAAAAGCGGACTTACCATAAAAAACTAGTTTAAGAAGTCATCTAGCTTCGCCTGTTTTTCCTAAGAGCCAATCATAGTTCCTAGTAAAATGCGCATGAAGAAGCATTGTAATATTAACAATAAAAAGGAAAAAACTCCAATTGGGATTAAGATCATAGACACCCCTTCATATGAGACTCGCTATCATCTCATCGAGGTGCTCTGTTAGTAACCTGGTACAATACTATATTGGGCAAAACAGCAACATAAGAAGCAATGTACAATCATAATGCTTCATATTTAGGATTTGCCCAGGTTTGTTCTGAATATGTATCATTGTAGGAGATGGTCTGATGGTTAGGATCACCAGAATTATTAAACAAGGGTAGCAAAGTTCAACGTCTCATTCATTCCTTGGGAATTTAGGCAGTTTAGAATAAAAATTAATTCACACTCTTGGTGCAAGAGGACATTAACCATATCCCCACATCTAATCCCTAAGGAGATTTTTTCCAATCCCCAGACTTTGAAAGAGTACAGTTTACCACCATGTATGTCATAAAAATGTTTACCAACTGGTGATGTTTTCTTGCTCTACAGTGGCCTAGATTCACTAAAGGTCGATGCTGTGGCGATATGATTTTGTTGATGTGTTCAAAACACTTCTACATTTCGATGTACACACACATCAACATAATCACTAATAGTGTCATATGCAAGAGGAGGGGTGAAGACGGTCCCTATTAGTATACAGGATTTTCGGACTGCTGTCAATGTGGAAGGGATGTCCTCCCTTCACACATCACCAACTCTGAAGTTGAAGAGCATTCTCTCTGCTTCCCTTCTTTGCAGGGGAGGGCTGGCCTGGGGTGGGGGTCTGGTTATATGTATGGGCTGGTAGGCCACACTGCACTTCACTAAATCTCCCGATTGCTGCTGTAAATGGAGCTACACTAGTGATACCACAGAGCTTACAATTGAAATGGAGCTACATAAATCATATCACAGAGGTACAATCCAAATGGAGCTAAACTAGTAGCATAAACCATTTCCCTTGTAAGCTCTCTAGTATCACTAGATAAGCTCTACTTAAATTGTAAGATTTGTAGGAGCACTAGTGTAGCCCCATTTCAACTGTAAGCTCTGTGGTATCACTTGACTTACGTCACAACATTAATGCCAATATTAACCCCTTAAGGACCAGTGGTCCCAGGCTGTGTGGTCCTTTAAGGACCAGATAGGATAGTTTGACGTGCTGTCCCACATGATTGATCCCGTGTGCCTGCACGCTGAACGGGGGACTGAAAGAGTTCAGCCGGTCTTGAAGTGATCAATTTCAGTCCCTGCTATTACTCACAGCGTTCCTGCAGGAGCAATGTGAGTAAAAAGTATGTGACGTGCCAGGACCGTCACTGGTCCTTAAGTGCCGGACAACCGTGATGGTCCTGGCACATCACTAGATGCGAAGGGGTTAAAATTAACAAAAGGGGGTGGGCTGGAACAGTGGGCTTGAATGATAATAGAAATGGGCCACTTGAATGTATTTGTCCCCCTGGACCACAAGTTGCCAGTCCTCCCCTGCTTCTTTGCCAGTAGGGGAGTGAACAGAATGCTTTCAGCCCATTGGACAGCACTAGGGGTCACGCAACATCTGTGGGGATTTGTGGCTACCACTTGCCCCCCACCCTTGTTCTCTTGCCCACTGGTAGCCATAGATCCCCATATACACTGCAGGCTGCCCCCCACACCAGACCTGATTCAATGACAAGATAAAGAGCAGTAGATACAGCGCTGATACTAAACAAGAATGCACTGTTGGTGGGATGGAACAGGGGAGTGATTTGGGGGAAAGAGTGAAGGAACACACAACTCCAAGGGCTCTTAAAAGATAAACGTGAGTCTTGGAGTGGGTAAAACCTCACTATATCATCAAGCTCACTCAATATGGTGTCACTAGTGACTCAGATGTATTGAACAAAAGTTTTAAATAATAATAAAGAAAGGAAAAACCTATCCCTAAACAAATCAGTCTAAATATAGTAGTAAAGCCCGCTCTCTTGCAGCTTGTCCTCAAAGGAAATGCATATATAAGCAGTCCACCGATGTATCATACATGCAAAACAAATGAAAAGAAAGGGAAAGGGAGGGACAGTGCAAAAAGCTCCTCTTTGAGGAACTTCTTGCGTTGTCCTTCACTTTCCCTTTCATTTCATTTGTTTCAGTGACCACTGGTAACCACCGATTCCCATGTACACTGTCTGAACCTCTCCAGCCTTTTCCCTTTGCCAGCTGATAGTCACAAATTCCCATGGGCACTGCCTGGGCAAGGGAAGAAGGCTCGGGGTATCAGGTAGTGTATATGGGGCTAACACACTATGGTGATGTTCCCCATGCTGCAAAACATGTCAGAAATCTGACATAGAGTGCTCCTATCCAACATACTAACCACCACTTTGTACTTCGACATAGAGTGCTTTTTTACCACATGCTAACCCCCCCTTTGTAATTCGACATAGAGTACCCCTTG
Organism: Rhinophrynus dorsalis; assembly: GCA_037306005.1. NCBI lineage: Eukaryota > Metazoa > Chordata > Amphibia > Anura > Rhinophrynidae > Rhinophrynus > Rhinophrynus dorsalis. Next base: position 539,224,757 of record CM074719.1, on the reverse strand, counting down.
TATATATATATTGCAGAGTTAACCCTTTGAGTACCAGAGAGGTACACAACACATTGGTTTGCTATCCCTCTGGTACTCAAAGGGTTAATAGGCAAGGTAAGCAGCTGCATACCTTGCCTTTATATGGGTAAAAAATGTTATTTTCACTTGTTATTAAAAAAATATACTTCAGACCTCGAGGGGCATCAGAACCCCTCCTGATACTCCCTAGCATTGATCACCTATCCAGTAGGAAAGGTGATCAATGCGGATGACAAGGAAGGCATTTTCTGCCTTCCTTTGCTCTCTACTGGAGCCGCTTGTTAAGTCAGCTCCAGTAAGATTCGTAGTAGTGAACCCTGTCACTGGGTTCATTCATTCATGAGAAGCACAGCACTTCACTGTGCTTTCATGAATGAATCAATCACCCAGTCATTCAAAAACCGGGTGATTGATTCATTCATTCATTCATGAAATGAAATGAATGAATCAATGAATGAACCCAGAGACAGGGTTCACTACTACAAGTCCTACTGGAGCCGGCTTAATAGTGGCTCCATTAGAAAGCAAAGGAAGGCAGCAAATGCCTTCCTTGTCACCCTCGTTGATCACCTATGCGATGCATACCTCTCCGGTACTCAAAGGGTTAACTCTGAAATATATACAAGAGGCACTTTATTTCGAATTACAAAGGGGGGGGGGTTAGCATGTTGAAAGAAAGCACTCTATGTTGAAGTACAAAGTGGGATGTTAGTATGTCGAAGGAGAGCACTCTATGTCGAATTACAAAGTGGCAAAGAAAGAATGGTCAGCACTAGCCACATATAAATAGTGGTACAATCTCAACACCAATGTGTCTGGTGCATTGAGGGTCAAAGAACAAAAAAAGGGTCAAAGAACAATTAACCCTTTGAGTGCCAGAGGGGTATGCAATGCATTGGTTTGCAATGTGTTGCGTACCCCTCTGGCAGTCAAAAAGGTTAAAGCACAAATCAACACCCAAAAATAGGTGTCAAGAATTTAAATATATGCAAACAATACAAAGGCATAAAGAATATATACATAGATGGCATAGAGTCTTTGACGTCCAAGTCTCCAGGAGAAATACATGCATATATTTAAATTCTTGACACTTATGTTGGGTGTTAATGCTTCAACATGTCTCCAAATGCATTTGCTTGCACTTTTAAACTTGATGTACATGTTACCCTTTGTAGCATTGGTCTGGTTGTGAAGGGTGAATTCATAATACAAAGTGGGGCATAATATATTGGAGGGGGCACTTTATGTTGGATTTCTAACATGTTGTGTAGCATGGGGAACATTGTGTTAGACGCATAAACACTGCCTGACACCCCCAGCCTTCTTTCCTTGCCCAGGCAGTGGTCATAGGGATTTGTGGCTAGCAGTGGGCAAAGAGAAAAGGCTGGAGAGGGTCAGACAGTGTACATGGGGATCTGTGGTTACCAATGGGGATCTGTGGTTACCAGTGGTCAAGGGAACAAGTCTGGGGGCCAAGCAGTGTATTTGGGGTTCTATGGCTCCCAGTGGGCAAGAGAACAAGGTGGGGGGCAAGTTGTAGACACGAATCCGCATAGATGCTGTGTAACCCCCAGTCTTGTTCCCCTGTGAGTGCACGACATGTAGAATATATGATACATAGGTATGGGGAAAATTGTGTAGTGCTTGGTATACTAGTTTTTTTTTTTTCAAACCCTTTGAATGCCACAGAGGTGAGCAATGCACATCCCTATGGCACTCGATTGCTGTCCATGGTGCTGAAAGCATTATGTTCACTCCCCTACTGGCCAAGTAGGGAAGCAGAGAGAATGCTGTTAAACTTCAGAATTGCCGTAGTACTGATGATGTGTGAAATCCCTTCCACACCGACAACAGGTCACAGCCCTCTCCCTGCTTGTGATCACTTGAGGGCTGTTACTGCATAGGAAAGTACAGGGGGATCCCAACTTCACCAACCTCAGGTAGGGGAACTCGAGACTGTGAACTCTGACAGCAGATGCTGCTATCAGAGTTTAGTGAGTGTGTCGAAGTGTCACATTAACATCTCAACACAGCCCCTTGCATACAAAACTGTCTCATTATTCAGCATTTCCGTATGGAAATGAATCATTATGTTTAATTTCCATATGGAAATAGGCCATTGTTGATGTGATGAGTGATGTCGAGGTGGGCATATTTTTGTCGGAGTGATGGTGATGTGATGTTGTAGACACTTTAGTGAATACTATTGATGTGCAGGACATCGATATTTTTACCCCTCTTTGAATTTTAGTAAATCTAGGCCACTGTGTCCTTATGTGAGTTGTATATGTTATTATGGTGTTCCATAATGCGCACATTTAGGCTACTTTTTGTCATGCCTACATCTCATATCACAACCACATCGAATACGATATATAACATCAGTGGTTTTGCAATTGATGTACTCCCTTATCCTGTGGTTGGTACCAAAACGACCTCTAATATCCATTGTCCTAAGCATAAATTTGCATATACTACATCCATGACATGGGCATGATTCACTGATTGGTAGTTTACTTTTATATCTGGAAAAATTACCGTGAACTAAATTGTCCCTTAGCGTAGGATATCTTCTGAATGTTTTGGAATATTACAACCTCTTTTAAATCAGGATCACTCAATAATATATGAGATGTTTATTGAGTGATCTCCGAATGTGTGGTGTAGTGTGAAAAAGGAGAGGTTAAAAGATATACTGCTTTTTTTTTTTTTTTAATCAGGATCACCCAATAATATATGAGATGTTTATTGAGTGTTCTACAATGTGTGGTGTAGTGTGGTAAGGGAGAGGTTAAAAGACAAAACAGTTTTTTTCCAGTAGTTTTTTTTGCAGTAGTAAACAGATTGCAGTGTGGTAGGAGTGATTAATTGCTGTGTTGTAAGTGGTGGGTTTTTATTTTAAAGGGATAGTAATACTTCGTTTTATCTTTATTTTATTTTGTAGGCATTAAAAAAACATGAAGAACGATATAAGTCTTATCTCTCAAACCTTTATGGTTTAAGAGATATTCACAAGCAAAGTATCCCCCCCCTGTTCAGCTAGATCAGAAGGGAGGTGCCCAGGTAGACTGCAGAGAGGGACAATCTTCAATTAAGATAAGGGAAAAAGCTGAAAAACTTGTCAAGGGGGGAAGGGCTTTCATTCTTTTCATACAAAGAAGAGTGTCCCCTGCTGTTATCTGTCTGGTCTTACAACCAGATTCACATCTGAGAAGAGATGGCTTACACTAGGAAAAAGGGGCGGGAGTGGGAAAATTTGCTTGTGAATATCTCTTAAACCATAAAGGTTTGAGAGATAAGACTTATATCATTCTTCATGTTTTTTTAATGCCTACAAAATAAAATAAAGTTAAAATGAAGTATTACTATCCCTTTAAATAACAGATACACAGTGAATACTTGAACGTGTGAATCTTGCATCAGTGTGTAAATGCAGAAGTGTGGTAAGTGTTGGGAATTTAAAAAACAGGGGATTCAAGTAAGTGCAGAAGTGTGGTAAGTATTGGGAATTTAAAAAACAGGGGATTCAAATACAGGGCATTACACCGGGGAACACATTTATCAAACTTATTGTGCAGATATTTTTTTTCTGCCTGCCTTTTAGCTTGTGGTAACTGGCATAATATGAGTGGTAGCATGATTGTCCATTTAACCGTTCCAGGGTGCATTCCCCTGTGGCAGATGGGAGCAAGTGGTCTCTCTGGAAGCTCATATTAGAGATCTGGAGGGGCAAGTTGCAACACTGAGAGAGACAGACAATCTTGAGAGGAAAGTGGTGGTAGGTGGCTCTGGGGAAGGAGACTGCACAAAGAATGATCAAGTAGCTAGATGGGTTACAGTTAGTCATAGCAAGGGGTGGCACAGGAATAAGGAGGACACTCCTGTGGTTACCAACGCTAACAGATTTGCTAAAACAGCCCCTTTAGCATGGTTGGGATCCGGGACTCAGGCAGAACTAGACAGATTGTGGTGGTAGGGGATTCTATTACTAGGAAGACAGTTAGGGTAATCTGTCACCAGGATTGCTACAATTGTGCAGTTTGCTGTCTCCCGGGAGCTCGGGTTCGACATGTGGCTGATCGGATTGATAGATTGTTGGGGGGCTGAGCATGACCTGGCTGTCATGGTACAAGTTGGTACTAATGACAAAGTCAGTGGAAAATGGAGGTCCGTTAAGAAGGATTTCAGGGACTTGGGATATAAGCTTAAGCAGAGGACCTCTAAGGTAGTATTTTCTGAAATAGAAAAGAAGGAGGACGGGACCAGAAAGTGGGCATAGAAGTATTCAGCACCAACTCTCTGGTCTCTCTTTTGTGATCCTGTGCTCTTGGGTGGATTCCAGCCTTCTTGTCTCCCTTCCCACCCCTCCCCCATTCCCTGCCTATCCTAACCACTTTGTTATGCTGTGGCTTGGATTATCAACGTTTGATGAACCTTGAAATCTCAGGTAACATTGGTGTGTTTGTAATTGTGTTAGTGCAATAGTGGGATAAAAGGGGGAATATGTTGCCTGGTGTAGTTAAAAAGGGATTGCACTTTGGAAATGTAAACTGCTGTTTTTTGGTTTCTTTATAAATATTGCCTAAAGTAGATGAACACTTGGAATTGTGTTTTATTACATATATAAATATAGGGGTAATTACTACACAAAGAAATTACCCATTAGGTATGTTATTTTTAACTGAGGATGGGTGAGAGTTCTCAAAGTGGTCACAGTTGGTTTCCTGAACAGGTCAGTGACTATTACGTCATCTGGACACTCTATGTTGTCAGATCTAAAAGTCAACACAGTTAGCATCAATTGAGAAGGTTAGATGTAAATCGAGGTTGTTATTTTTGAGTACTTGTGTGAATTCTTCAAATAATTCTTTACTACCTTCCAAGACGATTAGAATATCATCAAAATGACAAAATTACAAGATGAAAAATTCCATGGGTTTATTATTGGCTTCACAGAAAACTCGTGCTCCCACCACCCCAAATATAGATTGGCATTGATGGGAACACAAGCACTTCCCATGGCCGTTCCATTTATCTGCAGGTAAATCGTATCATCAAACGTGAAAAAGTTAAGGGTAAGTATAAACTGTAGTAGTTTAACAATAAAATAATTAATCTCCCGAAATTCACACGATTGTGTATTCAAAAATTACTCAAGGCTTTGCCTCCCTCCTTGTGATTAATGCTTGCATATAATGATTCTACATCACAAATTTAGTTTAGTTTCTTTGGTGATATGTAAATCTTGAAGCTTCAATAGCACATCTATCGTGTCATGAATATTTGACAGAAGACTGGTTACAAAATTTCTCAAACAGTAATCCAGATATTTACTGGCTTTTTCTGTGAGGCTCTGACACTATAGGATTACCAGCAGGTTTGGTTAAACATTTATAAATCTTATGTAACAGGTACAGTGTTGCCATTTTATGATTAAAAACCTGCAAAAATTGTTATTCATTAGAGTGTATTAACAGATCTTTTCTAGCAGACTCAATGATCTCATTATGATTTTTTAATATCTGAGTATATGTAGAGGTCCAGATGACGTCATAGTCACTGACCTGTTCAGGAGACTGCAACCAACTAGATTCTACACTTTGAGAGCTCTCACCCGTCCTCAGTTAAAAATAAAATTCCTGCTGGGGAATTTCTCTGTATTAGAAGAAATTGTTTGACCATGGCCCTATTAAAATTGCAAAGTTAAAGACTAAATGAATAGGTCTCTGCTTCTTAAGTACAAAAAGAATGGGAATAACGGGAAATAAGATTCATTAAGGATTATAGGGGTGACATGTATTTAATTTGGAGAACACTCAATAAACATGCTAATATATTACTGAGTGTACTGAGCGATCCTGATTTAAAAGAGGTTGTAGACAATAATATTCCAATAACATTCAGGAGATGTCCTATGCTAAGGGACAAATTAGTTTGCAGTTATTTTTCCAGATCTAAAAGTAAACTACCAATTAGTGGAACATGCCCATGTTATGGCTGTAGTACATGCATATTTATGCTTAGAACTACGGAGATTAGAGTTCATTTTGGTACCAATCACAGGATAAGGGAGTACATAATTTGCAAACGCACTGGTGTTTTATATTGCATTCAATGTGGTTGTGATATGAGATGTATGTATGTATGTATGCATATCTTTATTTATATGGCGCCACACAGTGTACGCAGCGCCTTACAATAGACATATGTTACAATACATAAGAGGGGATGAAATAAGTGCGACATTCATAGAAACAATGGGAGAGAGGTCCCTGCCCCAAGGAGCTTACAGTCTAGGAGCCTATATATTATAACTTAAATATGTAGGTATGACAAAATGTAGCCTACATGTGCGCATTATGGAGCATCTCTATAACATATGCAATTCACATAAGGACACATAGTCAAGCAAAACATATAACAAGTATGTAGACATTTGTATAACATATGGTGGTAAACTGAACTTTTTCAAAGTTTTGGGATTGGAGAAAATCTCCTTAGGGATTAGAGGTGGGTATATGGCTAATGCCCTCTTGTGCAAAGAGTGTAAATGGATTTCTAACCTAAACTGCCTACATACCTATGGAATGCATGAGACTTTGAACTTTGAGTCTAGTGATCTTAACCATCGGAATGTCTCCCACAATGATACATACCGTAACAGTCTTGTCAAAACCCTGTATATGAAGCATTATGAATGTACATTGCTTCTCATGTTGCTGTTTTGCCCAGTATAGTACTGAACCAGTTTACTAAGAGAGCACCTTGATGGGATGATAACGAGTCTCTCATATTGAGGTGTGTCTCTGATCTTAATCCCAATTGGATTTTTTCCCTTTTCGTCAAGTGCATTTTACTAAGAACTATGATTGACTCTTAGGAAGAATAGGCAGAGCTGGAGGACTTTTTAAACTAATTTTCTATGGTAAGTCCTCGTTTGCCTCTGATGAAACCCAAGTGATAGGCGAAACGCGTTAGGAGCCTATATATTATATCTTAAAATATTTTTAATTCTTATAACTGGCTTTACACACTACCACTCATGATCAATGCTTGATAAGATGTAGATGCTTTGATAGTAAGCTATATTTAAGAAATCACCATTTAGCAGCAGTTCACAGGTCTTGTCTGTAACAATGGTCATTCATAGGGTTGCTGTATAATTGAGTGCAATTCCTTATATACCTCTGTTACCTAATTAGTGTAACTAACTATAACATTATTGGCTATCGGTCATAAAACTTTGTGCCCTAATGTCGATGGTGGGTATTGCCCATTCTCCGTAGCGACAGAACACTGGGGATTTGGCCAACTGCATTATAATCATTTAGTTATGCTATGTGTGTGTAGCATCTTGGTATACAATGGGATTGTGTAATACGGTTCTGCAATCCCCTCTGTTCCATTGCTGACCAATTATGAAGGCTTAATGGTGATCTGCTGGGTACATTAATCAATAACCACTCAGGACAGACATATATGATTAAATGTTGGTATTGCATTTAATTTTAGGGTTATTTTTGGTCCTTCTTTATATTTTATTTATTTCCCCCCTCTTCCCTCTACCTCCTTCATTAGGCCATTAATTAAATAATAAATATTATGTTTTATTTTTATTTATATCTCTTGAAAAAATTTAACATGGCTATGCTGAGATTGCTTTTACTATTATAAGTAGAAGGATTTCTATTTGTGCCTTTGAAGAAGTTTCCATTTTTCTCCTCTTTCGCTTCTTTAATATTACTACGTGTCACTTTCACCTGTAATTTTAGGTGTTTGTTTTCCCAATATACTTTAGGTGGTGCAGTTATCCTCCTAATTTTCCTTTCATCAAGAATAGGCTGGTTTCCTTTGATGTTTCCACTGTAGGAACAGAAAGCCAAAAAGAGCATTTGGCCACAACATGAGGTCATGCAACCATCACTTGTTGCGGAGGATGCTGACCAGATAATATAATTCCCACAGTACAATGATATGCGTGTGCAGAATGGAACTAATTTTTGCACTAATGCATATTTTAACACGCCCAGCAGGACAATCCCCTAGTATCTTAATTGTTATGGAATATCCCTCTTTCAAATGCCTGAGGGTACTTATGTCAGGTGATCACATTGTTGCATATAGGATATATTTACTGTGGATGGGTGGAATGGGAATAGATGGTGGGAATGACTATAGAAAAGAACACCATCTAACTATCAGCACTTACTTGTAGTTCAAGAGTAATTGAATGATAAAGTATCCCCTTCCCGCCCCTTTTACTGATGTAACACTACTCACCTCAGAGCAGCAGGAAGGTGTCCAGGTAGATTGCAGAGAGGGACAATCTTCAATTAAGATAAGGGAAAAAGCTGAAAATCCTGTCAAGGGGGACAGGGTTTTCATTGTTCTCACAGTAAGAAGATTGTCCTTTGCTGTTATCTGTCTGGTCAAGCAACCAGATTCCACATCTGAGGTGAGCAGTGTTACACTAGGTAAAAGGGGCAGAAGGGGATACTTTATCATTCAATTACTCTTGAACTACAACTCTGACAGTATTGAAATAACACTCTCTATGGCTCAAATACTATGAAGATTAATTGGAGCTGCTGTTTTTGTGAAACATTACTATTCCTTTAATACCACAGCTCACTTGACAGGAGATCTAAGGTATTCTGAAGGAGGTCGAAAGGAGCAAGCTGAGCTTTGTGCAAGAGATGAGAGATCAAATTTACTGTTCTGCACGGGAGCAAAGTCTGACTCATGAAGCCTGGAGAAGCGTTAGAATTGTGAAGAAGAAATGAAGGCAGGTAGGGGCAGGATGAGGGGGGGGGGTCAGTGAAGGAGTGAGAGTCCCACACTCTCAGAGTTCTTGCAAGGACAAACAATTAAGATAGAGCCAAGGGCCATAGTGCCTGGGGCAACCACGGCAAGGAGTGAAACAGAGTTGGGGAAAGTATATCATCAAGTGTAACGGTCCGTTACAAGACCATCTATAATACATGTAATAGATGCTGGACCCATATTTTAAGAAATTGTTTGGATTACAGCTTTACACAGGCGTGCAGGGATTAAATTGTTATATTTTTGTGCTATCACCTTATGATCTTCTATTTTATGTGTATCACTGTCTGGTCCAGGTATGAATAGGTGTTACCTCCCTAATCACTTCACCACTGTTATGTAGTCACCATTGTTGTATGTGTGATTAGTTTAGTCTGGCGTTGTGGTTGTCTGTAAAACCTGTTTCCATTATGCTATGTGTTAATTGTATTAAACTGATTGCATATCACATCCCCGGACAATGTGGCTATATAAACCCTGGCTACTTCCAATAAAAGACATTCTTGGACTACAACAACTTGAGTGGTGTGTCTTATTCTATGAATGTTCTAAAGAGTCCCCTTTGACTCCCATTCCTCAGATCCTGATGACTTGGACCCACACGGCTACCCCTTTGTAGCCGTATCACAGAGTGAGAAGACCAGCACGACGGCCAGGGACTACACGGGTCTCCTGGTTTCTGTTACACTGGTGGCAGTGGTGGGATCTCTCTCTCACTAACCTGGGGGTCCAAGCCACAAGCTGGAACACCACAGAAGAAGACATGGAAGGAAGGACAGTAAGCCCTTATCCCTTAAGCCAGTTTGTGCCCAACCAGAAGCGCTTTGAGGATGTATGGGCCCTGCATAAGTCGATCCTGGGCAAGACACCACTGGTCGAATGGGTATCAGAACTGGTTCTCTTCATGAAGGTTGAGATGGAGATAAAAGACTGGTAATGGGATCTTCTTAGGAAAGTGGACCAGGAGTATTGCCACTGGTCACACCACACTACCTCCCATAGGCTATGGATAAGGCTGCCCTGGACTGGTGTGGTCTATTTTTTGCTATGAAGTTAACTTTGGCTGCCAGAATTACAGTTGCTTCTGGGCTTCTGGGAAATAAGAGACCTGAGAGAAGCAATACTTGGTCTCTGTGAAATCCCAGAACTGTTGTCAGAGCTACACCAGCTTATAACCCAAGAATGAATGCTCGAGTGGATGCACAAGGACCTGATGTGAAGGATTAGGAGACGCCAAGCACAGGAGAAGTCCTGGGCAGTCAAATCACCTACCCAACTACAGGAAGAGCCGGACCCTCATCCCCAGCGACAGATACAGGTACAGGGATGAGTGGCGGAAAAGCCTCATCCCCAGCGGCAGCCCAAGGTACAGGGATGCAGGACAGAAGAAACTTATCCCCTGCGGCAACCCAAGGTACAGGGATGCAGGGTAGAGGAGCCCCATCCCCAGTGGCAGTAAGAGATGCTGGTGTGCAGGGCTCCAGAGTTTTGTCCCCAGTTACAGATGGAAATGCCATCCTGCGGGATGCCAGAGCCTCAACTGCAGTGGCAAGCAGAGATACAGAGATGCAGGGCTGAGGATGGCATATTCCTTAGAGAACTGGTCAACACTTCCGTTGTTAAAAGAAAAATTAGGGGTGACAAGGGGCAACCCTGGTGAGTGCCATTACGCGAGGGAAAGGAAGCCGACAGCACACTATTGGCCTTAATCCTGTCAGAGGACACACTATAAAGTGCAATGACAAAATATAAAAACCTAGGACCCACCCTAGGTGCAACAAAGTAGCTTGGATAAAGGACCAGGACACTCTGTCAAAGGTCTTTTACGTGCCCACTGTAATCCAGAGGGCCTGAAAATGGTGAGTATTCACAAATTTTGTCAGTAGCATCAGCTTAATAGTGTTGTCCTGTGCCTCATGACCCAACACAAAGAGCTTCTGATCCAAACAGACCAAATGGAGCAGAAGAGGGTGAAGACAGTCCACTAGAATTTTGGCAAAAAGTTTGATATCCTGGTTGAGCAAGGTCTATAATTAGAGAGAACCTTGGGATCCTTCCCTGTCTTAGGAATGAGAGTAATAAAGGCTTCTACTAACGCAGTATGATGTTCAATGGCTCGTGGCAACTTGTCAAAAATCCTTCATAAAAGAGGGCCAAGTTCTGGCAGGAATTTCTTATAAAACAACAGCAGAAGCCCATCTAGTCTCAGGCTGTGATCAGCCAGCAGTGTGGCTTATACCCATCATGTCATCTGTCTTTGCGGCCAGCACCTTTAACTCTGGCTTAGGTCGCAGCAAGGGTATAGGACTACACTAGCTATGATCTATAGCATCGCACTCTACCCAGCGCTCTCCAGCTTCCTCAGGTTACTTGGTGTACCCAGTCGTTCCTTCACCGTTACAGTTAGTAGGAAAGGAACCATCCATAAACCTGGAGAACTTAACAGCGAGGTCCCAGAATCACCAAACAACTGGCATCCCATGGGTGGAAGACAAAGGAAAGGTGAGGATTGGTAGGAGAGGGGACAATAGCGAGAGAGTGAGAAAAAGAGAGAGGAAAGAAAAAAGTTCAGGGGACAGCAATAGGAGAGCACAAGCATCTCCCATACAGGCCCAGGAGAAGAACTCCTGCCGCAAAAGCCCTGCCGGGAGCAGGCTGCAGCCAGCATCTGATCTACCAGGAAAAATCCAGAGGTGATAGACCACCCATGAGAGAAACTCCACAGGCTGGTCAGGAAACATATCCAATAAGCCACTATGAGCCATAGTACATTAGTGGTCAAAAGTTTTGGGACACCTCCATTTTTGCTACTTTTAGTTATTGCCATATAACTTGACAAAAACATTAGAAAAACATATCAACATTGGGTATTTCTAAAATCAAGACAAATATTATAATATATTTAGCAGGGTTTTTTTAGCGTTTGTAGATGTGTAAAAGATTTAAGGTGCCAAAGTTAAAAAAAGTGCATTTGTTACCTTTGTTTCATCATATTTTATAAATTGTTTTACAGGACATTTGATGAAAATAATGGTATCTTTAGAAAGCCCATCTTATGGCAAGAAAAACAGTATATACAGTATATGCCCTATAATATGTGTGGGTACATTAAATGAGTAAGAGGAAAATTACAGCTAACACAGTAGAAGTGCTTAAAGGGATAGTAATACTTAAAATGTAAAAAAAAATATGTTGTAGAGTTTATCCCCCTGAGTAAAACAAGGGCACTCCCACTGATGAAAGGTGTTTCATTCAAAAGTTATTAATTTTCAAAGTTGAATTTTTTAGGTGCAATATCACAGTGGCCTGAAATTGTACAGTGGCGCTGTTGCTACACCATCCTATGGAGATTTATGGTCAACTGACCAGAGCTGTCCATAGGATCGTGTAGCAACAGCGCCACTGTACAATTTCAGGCCACTGTGATATTGCACCTAAAAAATTCAACTTTGAAAATTAATAACTTTTGAATGAAACACCTTTCAGCAGTGGGGTGCCCTTGTTTTACTCAGGGGGATAAACTCTACAACATATTTATTTTTACATTTTAAGTATTACTATCCCTTTAAGGACCATGTCTGTTTTAAAGGGATAGTAATGTTTCATAATAAAAGCAGCTCTAATTAATCATCATAGTATTTGGACTTTGGAGAGTGTTATTTCAATTCTGTCAGAGTTGTAGTTCAAGAGTAATTCATTGACAAAGTTTCCCCCTCCCTCCCCTTTTACTGATGTAACACTGCTCAGTCAGAGCAGAAGGTAGTTGCCCAGGTAGACTGCAGAGAGGGACAATTTTCAATTAAGATAAGGGAAAAACCTGAAAAACTTGTCAAGGGGGGCAGGGCTTTCATTGTTCTCATAGGAAGAAGACTGTCCCCTTCTGTTATCTGTCTGGTCTATGGACTGGACTCCACATCTGAGAAGAGATGGCTTACACTTGGTAAAAGGGGAGGGAGAGGGAAACTTTGCTTGTGAATATCTCTCAAACCGTAAAGGTTTGAGAGATAAGACTTATATCATTCTTCATGTTTTTTTAATGCCTACAAAATAAAATAAAGCTAAAACAAAGTATTACTATCACTTTAACACTTCTGGACCATGGCTGAGGGTGGAAAAACAGGGGCTTATGGCATCAGTTGTGCGATATCGGGCAGAAAGCTCCTCCCATTCTGTGGCAAGTCACCCCCCACCCATATTTTACAAGTTAACTAAACAAGTTGACATATTTTATAAAAGCCAGCATTTCAGATATGTGTCCCTGAGTATAATAGTAGAGTGGTGTAGGAAATTTACCCAGAGGAGTAGATAAAGAAGGAATAAAAGAGGAGGAAGTTGTAACTTGTAAGGGGAGCCAGTCTGTCATCCCAACCTCTCAGTTGTATAGAGGTAGAGCCATGTAATTGTTGGGTAGCATACTAGGATGTATATTTACATCTGAATTGAAGGAACTGTTTAAAAGGAAGTGGGAACAGTTGCATATAGGGGAGTCATGTGTAAAAGAAGACCTGTTTTTTAAAGGAAGTTCCTGTCCAGTGCATTTTAAACAATTGTAATAGTCTGTATGTGGTTATGGCAAGTGACGGAGGGGGTCTGGTAAAAGATTCATAAAGAAAGAATAGCTTTTGTTTCGAACAATCTAATAAAATGTAATTTTTCACATTTCTTTTTTTCTTTTTTTTTTCTTTTTTTTGCTCGTGTTGTATAAACCTGATGATCCATACTGACAATGTATGTTATCTGAGCTTTTCTTTAGAATAGTTCTATATTTTGGGCCAGTAGGGCTTGAGACACACACATGACCAGAGACAGCGTAGTATTTCTGGGTCTGTTGCGTTGCATTTGTTGCTATTTGGTACAAGTTTTATTAAAAAATGGAGTTGGGGGAAAAATAGGATCTGTGCAAAATTTTTAAGTTACTCTCAAAGTATTTTTTTTTTAGAATTCATCAAACTTGTGGAGATACCATCAAGATTTGTAAGTATTCGAATTAAAAAATTCAGAGAAATAAGGGAAAACAAGTGGATCACTGGCCCCAGTTAATTAGAGTCCAAAGTGTTATCCAGATCTTGGTGGTATAGCTCATTGATGACAAAGGAGGCGTAATGGTATACTTAAGAGCTGGAAAAAGATCCTTCCTCTAACACTGGATACTTTAAATAAAAGGTCTTGAAAGTTAAGAACTGAGTAACCATGATTGTATAGAACATTATACACATTACTAATACCTGCTCAATGCAACTGAAGGAAAATTGAGTATGCAATACCATTTTGAAAGTTAGGATTTCTCAGAAAGGGGAGATATATGGATACACAGGATTAAGACTGTGGGATCTATGCAAGATGCACTGTGCTTTGCATGTGTGGGTTAATTTGAAGCTCTGGGGTAGATTTTAGCATGTATAATGGGGTGGTCATGTAAAATACTGGAACATAGAATTAAAATGATGTGCACAAAAATCCTATAATATAAATGAAAGGTAAATTAATTACCACAAATATTACGTGTACATCAATTACCTACAAAGCAAAACAAATTTGAAGTTCATCATTTCTATATGTTAACCCTTTGAGTACCAGAGAGGAATCCAATGCATTGCACACCTCTCTGGCACTCAGAGGGTTAAAGTAACCTGATGTGCTTTTACTTATCTATTTTATTTTTTGAATGCGCCCTAAACCTGACTCTGTTACATCTAACGGGCCCGGCTCTTGATGATGTGTAATGGTTCTGATATGCACTAATGTGTTATAATTCTTGTTGCTATTTTCTGATTGATTTCAAATGCCTGGTACCAGACATAAAGCTCCCCAGGTAAAGGAAATAAAAACCATGTAAATATATTTCAGCGCATAATGGAAATGAAATAATGATGTGATTATATCCTCCAGGATGAGATGATCTTTGTGTCTCGAGCTGAATATCATCCATAACTGCATTAGCATTTTCTAATGGGCCACTTACAAGCCTAGCTCCGAGCTTTGACTCAAACGTGATTATTCAGACTCTTTATAAATGGAGAGTATTTCAGGGAATGAAAGATCACTGATTAGTCCCAATTACTCAAGTGTCTTGTCGCATTAGCCAACATAAAATATAAGCTTTCTGGATGATATATGAGCTATTTCTAATCCCATCTGTAAAACACCAACATTAAAAGAACCAGTATAAATATTGTGATATAGATTGAAGCCATTTGAATAGTCAATTAATTATACAATTAGCATAATAGGCTGATATTAAATTGACATTTTCAATAAGAGGGAATATTCCTGAAAATAGGTTGTTAAGCATAAAATCTTAAAGATTGTTATTACATTTATCAGACTTAAGGAAGTGTTAAGCAGAGTTGGCCCTACAAAAGATATGAGTAAATCAACTGCAGAAGACAGCACCTAATTAATCAAGGACACAGTTTTGAAAGCAATACAACTTTTTACATTTCCAGTGAGTGTTACAGTCAATATAGAGCTGGATTGAACTGCAGCTTTTTCACTGCTTTTTTCTACAAATTTCTTCATAGACTTCAGTGGAACACTCTAATGTAATATAGGCCATAAAAAGACAAAATGTCACAGTCCAACAACAGCTGGAAGGCGGCAGGTTTTCTGGACTTAAAGGAGCAGTTTCAATATTTTATATACATAGGCTACCCATAACTTTGCAAAAGTCTTCATTTTCATTCCAAAGCTATTATAGCTTAAACTGTCATTGAGAAGTGTCACTGAGAAGTGGAGGTGTTACCATCACTATCTATGGAGACTAGCCTTTGGCTCAAAGAGTGTGTAATAGCATGAAACAGCATGAAACAGAAAAAATTCCATCTGGCCCCAGGTGGCACTGTAATTGGCAGTTTAGACTGTAATACATTTTTAATAAATCCTGTCCAAGCAGTAATCACAGTTACATAAATCAGCTTTTCACCCAGCATCTTGATATCTTGATAAGGGCCACAGTGCCATAATTCCACTGGAAAAAAAAAAAAAAAAAAAAATAAATAAATAAATATATATATATATATATATATATATATATATATATATATACTGTAAAAATGCAACTGCATCAATACAGGTTAACAATGATAAAATCCTGATCAACACAGAAAAAGAAGTTCAACAAGGAGAGATTTTTCTGATTATTTAGAGGAAATTTTCTGCAAATTAAAGCCTTGATTTAATTGCCTGGCCTACAACATGCGTTATGGCAAAAATGGATACCAGCCGACAAAACAAAATGTCTAAGTCAGTATTCAATTGCCCTACCAGCTTAAAGCACCATGGACATTAGGCCACAGAAAGGGTCTTGTGGTCAAACATCCTTTTTGTGACTTAAGTTCCCAAAACGCCACTAAATAGTGGCAGTAATGGGTAAATCAAAGAAAAAAAAGCTAACGATCGGTGCCTGTCATGTCAATAACCGATTGTTAACTTATCTGTGTTACAATTACCTGTTATCCACTGTCCAGCTTCTTCTATCCTTTCTCTTATCTTGTCTTCTTTCTTCTCTCTTCCATCTTGTTTTCATGAAGCCTGTAAAAAAAGAGAACCATAAATAAATGTTCCTTAACACATTGCTTTGTGTACCTCTCTGGGGCCCAAAGGGTCAAGATATGCAGAGATGTGCTGGTCAATTTTGTAAATTTCTTAAGAGCAGTCCCCATTAAATACATGTCCATCACTTCACATACCTTTGAAATATTGCCTAAGCTTTGAGCAGGGGATTGGAGGAACCTGCTCCAAGCTGATTGGCTGGGAGGTGCATAAGCCCATCTATGAAGGCAGTCTCTGTTAAAATTCCCTCACAATTGAACGGGCATTGGCCCATGTGGTAGTGTGTGGGGAGGGTGCTCCTTCTGCATTTCACTGCCGCTGCCAACAGCGGTAGACAAAAGGAAAATAAAATTGATTTTTATTTGGGCAATATTTGCAAGAATGCAAAGTGATGGGCATGTATTTAATGGGGACTGCCCTTGGGAAATTTACATAATTGACCCGACTTGGCTGCTTTTACATTACTGACCCACACATCTTTGCATATCTTAACCCTTTAAGCCCCAGAGAGGTACGCAAAGCATACCTTTCTGCCATTCAAGGGGTTAATCAATGATAAAGGCCCTAGGTTGGGCTGAAACGTCGATTCAATACATTCAGGACATTGATCTTCAAACAAGACCTGTGAGTGCAGTTCATTTTCTCTATCCATATTACCACATCACTGCGACTGGCAGCCAGGCAAGTTACTCCTTCACTGAGAGTGCTCTCTCTCTCTCTCTCTCTCTCTCTCTCTCTCTCTATATATATATATATATATATATATATATATATATATATAATATGCATATATATATATATATATATATATATATTTTTTTTTTTTTTTTTCCCCTCATAATACAGTGTTACTCTCGTTTAAAGGGAATATTGGTTCTGAGAGTATCATTGGTCCTGGTGCTCCATGCACTTCTGGTGAGCACCTTCCCTTTATTACCACTTTCAACAGCAGAGTGGTGCCAGGCACTAAAAGGGTGTCAGCATAAGAATCATGAATCATGATACAGCAGTTCCCTGGATTTGGCAACAAATTGCTTTTCTTTATTTCTTTCTGAGATCCTTTGTGCTGAATTGCTTCTTGGAATTGTGTTGGCTGATTCAAATTTGCTTAGTGACTTTAAATAAGGCCTTTTTTGTCACATGTTATCCAAGCTTAGTCCAGATGATTGAGGGGGCCCAGCCTCAGTTTTCTCCCCAAGCCCAATAGTTGTAGATATGCTTCCGTCTTGGATGCTAGAAATGTCTCCAAGCATTGTGGAGGGGTCACAGTTTAAAAGTAAAGGAGTATTATGGAGAAAAAATAAAAGAAAGAGAAAAGAAGGTGACATGGTAGGAATCCTATATAATAATTCGCTAAGTATGTTTGTCAGAAGCCATCATGCGCAGCAGAGAAAGCTGCGCATGCTGCAGTCATACACAGTAGAGACTGCCCGCGCTGTGGCTGATAATGGAGCAGGACACTCTGAATTCAGACCGTAGTCCGGTGCGCAGAGAGGACTGCGGTCTGAATTCGGAACACCCCGCTCCATTATCAGCTGCGGCGTATTCTGGCTGTCAGTACTGCATATGACTGCAGTGCCGCCTTTATTGGCCCATGTACACAGGCTTTAAAACTAGTAATACATATTTTATTTATACATTCCTCACAATTTGTCACATTTGCAACAGACTGCTTCATTTCAGCGAACCAAGTCACTCTGTAACACTGAGGATTATATATAAAAGCAACCTGGACTAATTCAGATGAAAATCAACTGCACTAAAGGGGCCGGGGAATAAAAATTCATCAAGTTTACATTGTTTTAAATTGTTTTAAATTGCTCCGTTTGCTTTGGAGTTCTCACCATCATTCAAGGGGTTAATATGCTCTTTTAAATCAAGGGGTTTTATTGCATCCTATGTTGCAGCTAAAGTGCCCCTGAATTGCTTTTATACATAAGGCCCATAGGGGGAGATTTATATAGAGCTTTTTTAGTGTATGGTTAACCCTTTGAGTGCCAGAGAGGTTTCCAATGCATTGGGATGCAATGCGTTGGACACCGTTTTGGCATTCAAAGGGTTAAGAACTGTTGCTAAGTGATACTTATAAAGAAGTAAAGTCAAGTTTATAAATATGTCCCTAGGAGAATTTTCGGAGAATATTTTTTCCTCATACATAACTGTCACTCTATACTTCCAATAAGAACAGATTATACATGGTGCAAAGGTTTAATCAATAAAACTGCCTTTATATTTGGCTCAAAAAGCAAATTTCTTTATAAATACATTGAGGCACAATTTTTATTTGGCCAAGACCATTTTTTCAAAAGAGTCAACTGACTGGAGTTAGCACTTATCGAAAATGTCAATAAATGTTTACACATATCCTTATGTCGCCTTGAGACAATTTTACAGACACTTTCTTTATAAATCCAGTTTTATAAATCTCCTCCATTGTCTTTTCCTGACATAGTTCTGAAGGGATTGTCTTTTTATAAGCCAAAATACAACAAGACAGTAACCAGGCCTTGTGCCGTTTGACTTGACTGGTTGATTGATCTAATCACCTCATAGCTATATAGTTTCAGCCTTTTATTTGTTTAAATGGAGGTATTATACATCTGATGTGATTACTCAAGTGATAGTACAGTCTATTGTGTAATGCCATTATGTTAGTAATCTGGAACAATCAGACAATCTCAATGATTTGTCTTTGCTTTGACTGAAATTCTAAGCTATGGATCATATTTGAAGTTAGAAACATAGAAACATGGATTTTTACAGCAGATAAGAATCAATTATTCCATTCAATCTGCCTATATAAAATGCCCAATCATACGTAGTTCCCAGAATAAATTTATAGTATGTCTATCCCAGACATTTTATATTCCCTCGGAGTATAAGTCCTTACCACCTCCGGTGTGAGGCCATTCCATGAGTTTATCACCCTTTGCATAAAGTAGTACTTCCACATATTACTTCTGAGATTCTCACCCTCTAACTTTAGATCATGTCCTCCTGTTCTAGTATTCCTCTATTTCTGAAGTATTTTAAACCCCTTGATATATTTAAAGTTTTCTATTATATTACCTCTCTCCCTCTGTTCTTCCAAGCTATATATATTATCGTCTTTGTGTCTATCATAGTACCCGTTGTCAGGAAAGCCATGCATTATTTTAGTGGTTCTTCTTTGACCTTCCTTCAATTTATGTTCTTCTGGAGATGTGATTTCCAAAAATGTACAAAGTTCTCCAGATGAGATCTTACCAGGCATTAATGGCACTTTCATCCTGCTGCTAATGCCTCTTGTTGGCTACAACCCAACATCGAATTAACTTTCCCCACCACTTAACTGCATCGCTTTCCTACCTTCTAGTTATCTAAAACATTAACTCCCAATCCCTGTCCTCTGATGCTGTTATGACCAAAAAACTACCAATAAGCCTGATTTCCAATTCTGCATCATAAATGCATTATTTTGTACTTTGCAGCATTAAACCTTAGATCCGTAATAGATCTTTTTATCACCTGCAAAAAGGCACACTTTATCTCAAATACCATTAGTAATACCACTAAAAGATATCAAAGACAACAGCTAGTCAGAAGACAATAAGGACCTTCTACAGTAAGCTAAAGAAGTGACATTCTGGAGCAAAATACAGTTTTCACCATAGGAGACAAATAAAAAGTAATATGATTGTTAGAGTGGTCTGAAAAGCAATGCATTTGAGACTCCCTGGCATTCAAGAGGTTAAAAGTCTGAATGAGATAAAAATGGATAACAGACAAAATAAGATAATCCTCTAAGTACAACAATTTTGACAGCAGGTAACAAATTCTCAATCAATGCACTCATATTGGCATCATTTCGAGCTTTTAGTGCCTCTAGAGTCCCTACCCAATTATAGCCAACAAAACTGTGCCCTCTAGACCATCTTTTTTGTAGTATATCCATCTGGAACTGCCCCAGGTCCCGATAGTGCAGTGTGTTGCACTTGAACCAATTCTGAGATGTTATTTCTGAGACCAATGTTTCTTGAGTATGTATCAAATTGCCTATATTTTTTATTATTTTTTTTTTCTTCACCTCTTTCATTTACACTTCTATGTCCCCTGACAATGAGTTAGCTGAATTTGTTTCCAGAGAGTTTTTAACAGTGAAAGCAGAGATATGTATGCAATGTTGCAAGTCTCCCTGCAGTACTGATTAATAGAATTTTCTACATTGTTTCACTGTTTTTACATTGTATCTTTTTTACATTGCTGCTCTCCGTCTGCTTTCACAGTTCAACACAGAATGCTTTCTGGAAAAAAAAATCAGAGGACATAAAAGTGAAAAAAATCTAGCTGAAGATGGAAAAAACAAGAATAATAAAAAATATATTATGTACTTGCAGCTTATGTAAAGTCACAATGAAGGAGTACTGTCCCTTAAAGAAGCCATGGACGCTGATGTCTAAATGAATGTAACTCATGGAATATGCAGCAGTGTGAGTGTAAGTTTGGTGTTTTTGACAATTATTGAAATTCTTCATTTTATATTGTTTAGCAGCTACTGAAGAGTTAAAACAAATATTTCTTTTGTTTGGGAATATGAGCACATGTACTGCAGTTAAACTTGATACTTTTGGTCAGGACACCCTTCGCCTTCCCACTAGGGGTTCTCCCCATTGACTGTCTCTTTAGTAACCACTAAAAGCATCTCTTTCATATTCTGCTCCTGGTATCGGTCAAAACAGTCCTTTGTCTCAGGCTCTCTGATAAGCAACTGTCCAGGATGCAGTGGCTCCAGTGGGTAATGAATATAACTCATGCAGAACTTATTGACACCTTGCAAGCCAAGGAGACCTGGGGTCATGCATTCTGGAAGGTGTGAGAACCCTTGCAGGGACCCAGAGATCAAACTTTACATTATGTTTTCAAGCTACTTCTTGGTCACCAACACGGTCTCTCAGAGATGATTCTTCTCTGTGAATATCTACTTTTAAAACCTTCATGACATGACATACTTCCTTAGCAACTGACTGCTGTTGCTACCCCCCCTCCCTCTTTTGTCTCCCCCTCTTTTTCCCTGTCTCTCTTTCCTGATTCTCCCCATACATTCTGTTTATTGGTTACAATGATTACTTCTTATTGTTCTGCGTGGCATGGTCATTTATGATTAGTATATTGACAATACAGTAGTGATGAGCGAGCACCCCAATGCTCGGGTGTTCGGGTGCTCTGACCGAGCACCCCCTGAGGCTCGAGTGCTCGGCCGAGCACCCGAGCCCCATTGAAGTCAATGGGAGGACTCGAGCATTACACCAGGCACCCCCTGCTCTGATGAGGGGAGGGTGCCTGGTCCATAGGAAAAGGGCAGAAAAGGATGGAAACACCACAGAAATGGTTCAGGGACAGCATAGGGAGGATGTCTGGATGCATCTTGGACTCCAACATCGCTGCTGGGAACGATCTTTCGCCCGTAGTACGCCATTTTTACAGACTGACCATAAAACACACAAAAAGGAAAATAAAAACGACTTTAGGCGAAAAATTGTTACCAAACAATATTTGCTGTATATTTACTTGTATATCATCTGCAAATTCTCCCAAAAATTTCCTTGATTTTCAGAACTGAGGCCATGATTAAGAGGGAAACGTGCGCAGAGGCAAATTCTCCCAAAAATTTCCTTGATTTTCAGAACTGAGGCCATGATTAAGAGGGAAACGTGCGCAGAGGCAAATTCTCCCAAAAATTTCCTTGATTTTCAGAACTGAGGCCATGATTAAGAGGGAAACGTGCGCTGAGCTGACCATCTAAAACATTATGGGTGAGGGTCTGCTGCAGAGCTGACCATCCTAAACATTATATGCGAAGGCCCGCTAGTGAGCTGACGCTATAAAACATTATATGAGAGGGCCCGCTAGAGAGCTGACCCAATAAAACATTATATGAGAAGGCCCGCTGGTGAGCTGACCTATATAAAAATTGTCAAACAGGGCCCGCTGGTGAGCTGGCCCTATATAAAAATTATATCACAGGGCCCGCTGGTGAGCTGGCCCTATATAAAAATTATATCCCAGGGCATATGGAAGAGAAGGAGGAGGATGAGAAGATTAAGAGTCAACCATATACCCGTTTTTTGGGTGGAAGGGGTGAATGGGAATACAGAGTATTCCCATCATTGTAAATAACATATATAAAGTGAGTTTATGTTCCCCCGGGGCTTTCCTCCAGTGGAGTGGAGAAGTCAGGGGAAATCCAGGCCTTGTTCATTTTTATAAGTGTCAACCTATCAGCATTGTCAGTGGAAAGGCGGATACGCTTATCTGTTATGATGCCACCAGCAGCACTAAATACCCGCTCAGACAGAACGCTGGCGGCAGGGCAGGCCAGCACCTCCAAGGCGTAGAGTGCCAGTTCATACCACGTGTCCAGCTTGGACACCCAGTAGTTGTAAGGCACAGAGGGATCATTGAGGACGCTGACACGGTCTGCTACGTACTCCTTCACCATCTTCCAAAACTTTTCCCTCCTTGTGACACTAGGCTGCGCATCAGGGTGAGGGTGCTGGCGGGGTGTCATGAAGGTGTCCCACGCCTTGGAGAGTGTTGCCCTGCCTTTCTCGGAACTGCTGTGTGCTCCCCTTTTCTCCCCTTCTCTGTTGGCCAAGGTAGCACGTACTCTGCCGCCAGCGTTGTCAGATGGAAAATTTTGGAGCAATTTTTCGACAAGAACCTTCTGGTATTGCACCATTTTGCTTGTCCTCTCCACCGGAGGAATGAGAGATGAGAAATTCTCTTTGTAGCGGGGGTCCAGAAGGGTGAACACCCAGTAATCCGTGTTGTTTAAAATGCGTATAACGCGTGGGTCACGGGAAAGGCAGCCTAACATAAAGTCAGCCATGTGTGCCAGAGTACCAACAGTCAAGATTTCGCTGTCCTCACCAGGAGGATGACTCTCAATCTCCTCATCCTCTTCCTCCTCTTCTGCCCACCCACGCTGAAGAGATGGAACTAAAGTTCCATGGCTACCCTCTGTAGCGGAGGCAACCGTGTCTTCCTCCTCCTCCTCCTCCTCCTCCGCCTCCTCCAATTGTCGCTGAGAAGACGAAGTGAGGGTGCTCTGGCTATCACCTTGTGTAAGCTCTTCCTCCCCCATTTCCACCTCTTCCACATGCAAAGCGTCGGTTTTAATTGTGAGCAGCGAGCGTTTCAGTAGACACAGAAGTGGGATGGTTACACTGATAATAGCGTTATCGCCGCTCACCATCTGTGTCGATTCCTCAAAATTGCGTAAAACCTCGCAGAGGTCTGACATCTATTCCCACTCCTCACTTCTGATTACAGGAAGTTGAACGGAGAGGCGACGACCGTGTAACAGCTGGTACTCCACTACTGCCCTCTGCTGCTCACAAAGCCGGGCCAACATGTGGAAGGTGGAGTTCCAGCGCGTGCTCACGTCACACAGCAGCCGGTGAGCTGGCAATTGTAAGCGCTGCTGCAGCTTCAACAGGCCGGCCGAAGCTGTAGATGACTTACGGAAATGTGCACACACGCGGCGCACCTTGGTCAAGAGATCATGCACATTGGGGTAGGTTTTTAGAAATCGCTGCACCACTAAATTAAATACATGCGCTAGGCATGGTACGTGTGTGAGCTTGCCGAGCTCCAAAGCCGCCACCAAGTTACGCCCATTATCACACACAACCATGCCTGGTTGCAGGTTGAGTGGCGAGAGCCACTGCTCGGTCTGGTGACTAATCCCCTGCAACAGCTCTGAGGCCGTGTGCTGTTTGTCCCCAAGGCAGATCAGCTTCAGCACGGCCTGTAGACGCTTCCCCACTGCAGTGCTACACTGCTTCCAGCTACTGGCTGATGGGGGAGTGGCGCTGCGTGTAGAGAATTCGGAGGTGGAAACGGAGGAGGAGGAGCCAATAACGTAGGTGCTGGTGGAAACCCTGATGGAGGTAGGGCCCGCAATCCTCGGCGTGGGTAGCACCCGTGCCATCCCAGGGTCCGAGTCGCTCCCAGCCTCCACGACATTCACCCAGTGTGCCGTCAGGGAAATGTAGCGTCCCTGGCCACAAGCACTTGTCCATGTGTCAGTCGTTAAGTGGACCTTCCCAGTAACTGCGTTGGTCAGGGCACGGGTGATGTTACGGGACACATGGTGGTGTAATGCGGGGATGGCACACCGGGAAAAGTAGTGGCGGCTGGGGACCGCGTACCGAGGGACAGCTGCTGCCATCAGGCTGCGGAAGGACTCAGTGTCCACAAGCCTAAATGGCAGCATTTCGATGGCCAGTAATTTTGAAAGGTGTGAGGTTAGTGCTATGGCCTGTGGGTGGGTGGCTGGATACTTTCTCTTGCGCTCAAATGCCTGGGGTAACGACATTTGGACGCTGTGCTGGGACAGGGAAGTGGATGTGGTCGCTGATGGTGCTTCAGATGGTACAGGTGCAGGGCGGGAGGTATGCGGGCCTGCGCCTTCGACAGGCGATTGGCCGGCACCGAAAACAGGGGAAGAGGAGGCAGTGGTGTGGCCTGCAGACACAGATGGGCGATCCAGGCGTTCCTCCCACTTACTACGGTGCTTGGATGCCATGTGTCGGATCATGCTGGTGGTGGTGAGGTTTCTAGTGTTCATGCCTCGGCTCATTCTGGTGTGGCACAGGTTGCAAACTACAATTCTTTTGTCGTCCGCACTTTCCTTAAAAAAACGCCATACCGCGGAACACCTACCCTTTGGCAAGGTAGATTTACGCAAGGGGGTGCTCCGTGGAACATTTGCGGGCCGGTTTGGTGCGGTCCGCCTTCTTTCTGTAGCCACACCACTGCCTCTTCCAGCCTGTTGCGGTGCTGCAGATGGCTCACCCTCAGGACTGCTGTCATCGCTCGGCTCTACACCTTCCCAGGTGGGGTCAGTCACCTCATCGTCCACCAAGTCCTCCTCCACTTCCTCACT
Organism: Rhinophrynus dorsalis; assembly: GCA_037306005.1. NCBI lineage: Eukaryota > Metazoa > Chordata > Amphibia > Anura > Rhinophrynidae > Rhinophrynus > Rhinophrynus dorsalis. The sequence continues at coordinate 539,199,433 of CM074719.1, read as the reverse complement.
CTGATCATCCTCCTCAAGTCTTGATCCCACCACATACTCAGTCACTGACAACTGTATAACATTCTCCTCAACAAGGTCTTGAGACGGAAATAGTGGTTGATTTAATGGCAACTGTGTCTCATCATCATCATCATCATCCACTACTTCCTTTGACCTTAAATGCCGTTCACATCTGTCATCTTCTTGTGATTGGGTAGCCTCTAGAGGTTGTGAATCAGGGCACAAGATGTCATGTTCCTCTGCAAGCGTGCTTGGAGAGAGGGTCAAATGAAGGATTGGTGATGAGACGAGCTCCTCACTATATCCCAGTGTGGGATCACTTCTTTGACCAGACCGTGTATGGTGGGAGGAAGGATGATCAGAGTGAGGATTATGTTGACCAGACTCTTGGCTACTGAGAGTGGACTTGGTGGAAGACAGGGTGGTGCTTAACCGACTGGAAGCAGTATCAGCTGTCATCCAACCGACCACGTGTTCGCAGTGGTCGGACCTCGAGAGTGATGTCCTGCGACGCCCTGTAAAATTACACATGAAGCTAGGTATGGTGGATGTCTTTCTTTCTTGTGCTCTGGCACCAGGCACAGTTTCTCCGCGTCCTGACCCGCGCCCTGAACTTTCAGGATCACGTCCACTTCCCCGTCCCTTTTTACCCGCCTTCTTCATCTTACACAGAATATGTGACTTTAATATTTGAGTTTGAAAACTTAACACTATTTCTTACTATTCTGCAACTGTGCAGAGTACACAGAATAGGCTGCTAAACGGCGGTGAAACACACTGAATGGAATATGTGACTTTAATATTTGAGTTTGAAAACTTAACAGTATTTCTTACTATTCTGCAACTGTGCAGAGTACACAGAATAGGCTGCTAAACGGCGGTGAAACACACTGAATGGAATATGTGACTTTAATATTTGAGTTTGAAAACTTAACAGTATTTCTTACTATTCTGCAACTCTGCAGAGTACACAGAATAGGCTGCTAAACGGCGGTGAAACACACTGAATGGAATATGTGACTTTAATATTTGAGTTTGAAAACTTAACAGTATTTCTTACTATTCTGCAACTGTGCAGAGTACACAGAATAGACTGCTAAACGGCGGTGAAACACACTGAATGGAATATGTGACTTTAATATTTGAGTTTGAAAACTTAACAGTATTTCTTACTATTCTGCAACTCTGCAGAGTACACAGAATAGGCTGCTAAACGGCGGTGACACACACTGAATGGAATATGTGACTTTAATATTTGAGTTTGAAAACTTAACACTATTTCTTACTATTCTGCAACTCTGCAGAGTACACAGAATAGGCTGCTAAACGGCGGTGAAACACACTGAATGGAATATGTGACTTTAATATTTGAGTTTGAAAACTTAACAGTATTTCTTACTATTCTGCAACTGTGCAGAGTACACAGAATAGGCTGCTAAACGGCGGTGAAACACACTGAATGGAATATGTGACTTTAATATTTGAGTTTGAAAACTTAACAGTATTTCTTACTATTCTGCAACTGTGCAGAGTACACAGAATGTGCTGCTAAACTGCGGCGAAGCACACTGAATGGAATATGTGACTTTGATATTTTAGTTTGAAGACTTAACAGTATTTCTTCCTATTCTGCAACTCTGCACAGTACACAGAATGTGCTGCTAAACTGCGGCGAAGCACACTGAATGGAATATGTGACTTTGATATTTTAGTTTGAAGACTTAACAGTATTTCTTCCTATTCTGCAACTCTGCACAGTACACAGAATGTGCTGCTAAACTGCGGCGACGCACACTGAATGGAATATGTGACTTTGATATTTTAGTTTGAAGACTTAACAGAATGTGCTCTAATCTGCAACTTTGCACACTAAACAGAATGTGCTCTAATCTGCAACTTTGCACACTAAACAGAATGTGCTCTAATCTGCAACTTTGCACACTAAACAGAATGTGCTCTAATCTGCAACTGTGCACACTAAACAGAATGTGCTCTAATCTGCAACTTTTCACACTAAACAGAATATTTTGTTTTTTTGTTTTTTTGTTTTTTTCCCCCCACACAAAATAACCTGCTGCCCCCACACACAGTAGTCCTAAAAAGGACTTTTGGTTCTTTTTTTTCACAATTTTTGTTTTTTTCCTCCCTACACTGCCTTTCCCTTCCTATCCTCAGCTCTCCCTGGCTCAGACTGAGCCGAACTCGATGGTCAGGTGCTATACAGCACCCGACCACGGGTTCTGGCCAGCCAATCAGTGTAATGCCAGCAGCCAACATGGCTGCTGGCATTACACCGATGTCAGAGCCTCCCTGCACGTTTATTGGCTGCGCAGCAGCCGCAAAACGTGCGGGGAGGAGACCCGAACATGGCGGGCGAGCACATGCGGTACTCGTACGAGTACCGCCATGTGCCGAGCAGAGCGATGCTCGAGCCGATCCGAGCATCGGCCGAGCATGCTCGCTCAACACTACAATACAGTGTAATGTATCGTGTTATCTTCTTAGTACTTCATCTACGATTTTCATCTGATTCTGATATTTGCCATTGTCCTGTGTTTTCTATTTGCAAAACTCATTAAAATGTGTTCCATAAAAATAAAAAAAAAAACTTGCCCATTTTGTTCATACTTTTTTGGGGGAGGGAAAGATGTATGTATATTGAAGAGTGGACTTGGTTTTTTATGGTGACTGTCATTTGGCTATTTGGTTCTTTATATTCTTATTTCTTTTAAATATAATGTTTTGTTTGTTCCCTGATTCTTTGGGTTTAAATATTTCCAGGGATTTCTGGAAAATTGTATTTGGTACCACGATGCAGTGATTTGCTCCAGAACTTCACCCTTTAGTTTGATGAATATGACCTTTTATTGCTAATTTACATTAAAAAAATAAATACATTTTGCAAATTATTATTCTTGTGTAAAGTATCTACATATTCCACAGAGCTGTACAATTAGGGATTACTCATTATAAACAACTGACACATATACAAAATAATGCAAATGGTGAAAGTGGCCCTGCTAATGAGAGGGAACATTTATTAGGCATCTGAGAATGTGGCAAATCATATATACTGTGCTTTGATGCTCTCTCACACTCTCATTCAGGAAAACCTTCAGATACCTATCAGAGAGTTAATTTCCTTCCTACTGTAGTCAGGGATGGATTTATTGCTCATGAGCTTCAGTGTAAGGTACATATGGAGCCCTTAGTCCCACCAATTAGCCCTGCCTATTGCTGATCAGCATATGACCCCCCAAAAAAAACAACAAAAACCCTATCTTATAACTTGCAAACTTTTAACTTCTTGGCTTTTAGAGAGGTCAGGTTTGAGAGAGAACTCTAGCACCCAATAGTTAAATAACATGATCAGTAGAATAAACTGGTGTCTGGGGTAAGGTGACTGGGATTGCACCGGCTACACCCACAACTCAGCATTGTGGGAGTGACCAGCACAGCTGAGGCGCCTCTCACAGTTATGCTGCCTTCTGTGTCTATTGTATGTATCTTTATTTATATAGTGCCATACATGCACACAGCACTTAACAAAAGTTGAAATAATATAATACAAAAATACAGAACAGGGTTAATAGCATTAAGCTTAAGTGCAATCATTACATTATTCGAGGGGAAAAGTGCAGCAAGGGAATCCTAGACTGGGTTTTTAGGAGATACTTGAAAGTGATGAGTGTGGATGATTGGGAATGGTGATAGGGAGGGCATTCCAGAGTCAAGAAGCAGCCAGGGAGAAAGCTTGTAGTTAAGAGATGGTTCCAGTTGTGTAGGGAGAGGACAGAAAGAACTCTTGAGAAGACCATAGGGGATGAGAAGGGGTGTAGCAGGAGATAAGAGCAGAAATGTAAGAGGGTGCTGAGGAGCAGAGAGACTTACGGGAAAGGAGGAGAATCTTGTAAGAAATACAATACTTTATAGGTAGCCAGTTGAGGGATTTCAGGAGTAGATGAGATGGAAGGTATCTTGGCGCAAATGTGGTGATTCTTGCGGCTGAACTGATAACAGATTGAAGTGGAGAGAGATGAGAAGCAGGAAGACCGGAGAGTAGAATGTTGCAGTAGTCAAGTCTAGAGAGAATGAGTGCCTGAGAGTGTTTTAGCCATTGATGTATTTTTGCAATATTTTTTAGGAAGAAGCGACATGTTCTAGTGACAGCTTGGATATGATTGGAGAAGGTTAATTTATAATCAAATATGACCCCAAGACAGCGTGCTTTGGATATTGAGTGTATGGAAGAGTTTTCTATCGTGATGGTGAAGGGGGTTGGTGGATGGGTTTTAGGAGGGAACACCACCAGCTCTGTCTTAGCCATATTAAGTTTAAGGTGGCGGTGGGCCATCCATGATGAAATGGATGAGAGACATTGAGTGACTTGAGACTGCACAGCTGGAGTGAGGTCAGGGACAGAGAGATAGATTAGTGTGTCATCTGCATACAGATGGTAATTAAATCCAAGAGATGAGATGAAGTCACCAAGTGACAGGGTATAGAGTGAAAAAAAGAATTGGTTCCAGGACTGATCCCTGAGAGGTCGATGGGAGATGAGAAAGTGTTAGCAAAAGAAACACTGAAAGTACGTTTAGAGAGATAGGAGAAAATCCATTCTAGAGGTGTGTCACGGATGCCAAGGGTGTGCAGTGGGTCCAGTATGAGTGCATGGTCAACAGTGTCAAAAGCAGCAGATAGATCTAGTAGGATTAGTATACTAAAGTGTCCTTTGTCCCTTGCTGTGTATAAGTCATTTGTAATTTTTGTTAGGGCTGTCTCAGTGGAATAGTTGGAACAAAAACCTGACTGTAAAGGGTCAAGGAGAGAGTTTATATTGAGAAAAGAGATAAAGCGGGAGAATACAAGGCGTTCCAAGATCTTAGATGCAAAGGGGAGGAGTGAAACCAGATGGTAATTTGAAAGGCAGGTGGGGTTGAGTGAGGGTTTTTTGAGTATAGGTCTGACTATTGCATGTTTGAATGACGATAGAAAGGTTCCAGTAGACAGAGAGGAGTTAAAGATATTAGTAAGGCTGGAAGCAAGAATAGTTGCAAGAGCCTTAACAAGGTGACAGGGCATGGGATCCGAGGGGCAGGTAGTGGGTGGAGAGGAGGATAGTAAAAGAGATACCTCCTCCTCTATTTTTGGAGAGAATGAGCTGAGGGTTGCTCGGGGTGGACTAGGAATCAGAGGCATAGGAGGAGAGGATGTAGAGGGTATTGTTTGTTGGATGGACTGTACCTTATTTTTGAAAAAGTCAGCAAAGTCCTGTGGAGTGTTGGAGAAGGAGGAGCAGTTCAAGATTGGGGATTTGAGATGTGAATCAAAGATTTTAAAGAGGTCACGGGGTTAGATTTGCGGGTAGTGATGATGTTAGAGAAGTATTTCTTTTTAGTCTGGGTGAGAGCTGTGTTAAAACAGGATAGCATGAATTTATAATGGTGGAAGTCGGCAACAGAATGAGACTTTCGCCAGAGACGTTCTGCAGCTCGACAACAGGTGCGTAGCATGCGGGTTGTTGAATTTAGCCAGGGTCTGGGATTCCTGTGGCGGGAGTGTCGAAGTTGGAGGGAAGCATGCAGGTCCAAGGAGGACATTAATAAGGTGTTATATTCGTGGACCAGAGTGTCTATGTTAGTAGTAGTAGCAGTAGGACAGAGAGAAGAGAGGGAAGTCTACACAGTCGATGCCAGGTCTGGTAGCTTGACTGAGTGTAGGTTGCTGGTTAGGAAGGGTGATTTAGGAAGGGCAGGGGAAAGTGTGTGAGATAGTGTTAAGAAGATAAGATGATGATCAGAGAGTGGAAATGGGGAAATTGTGAAGTCAGAGACTGAACAGTTTCTAGTAAGAACTAGATCTAGCCAGTGACCATCACTGTGAGTGCTGGCAGCAGTCCACTGTTGAAAGCCAAAGGATAATGTCAGAGAGAGAAATCAGGAGGCACTAGATGAGGATGCATCATCAGTGTGCAGGTTGAAGTCTGCAAGGAGTAATGTGGGAGTGTCTAAGGACAGAAAGACAGAGAGCCAAGTTTCAAATTCAGAGAGAAAGGAGAAAGGGTTGCTTGGTGGCCTGTACATCACGGCTACCAGGAGAGGGACAGGGGAGAAGAGCTAAACTGTGTACACTTCAAAAGAGGTGAAGGAGACTGATGGAGGAAGGGACAGAGGCCTGGAGCGGCAGAGCTGAGAGAGAAGAAGTCCCACACCCCCACCCTTGCCATCAGGACAAGGAGTCTATTGGGAAATCTGTCCCCTGATGTAGCATATTTTTCTTTGGATAATATCAATGAAATACTTAGGAAATGAGCACTAGTAAAGCTTTTCATGAGTAAAGTCTTATTGATGATGATGAACTAAGAAAGTAGAGCAATTCTGGATCAAACCAACTGCACCATATGAGATATGGCCCGAAAATGACCTGGAAGTAGATATAAAAAGCAAAATATATATAATTGCAGATTTCACTAAATTATGCAGGGTAATACATTCAGATCAGGATACTTGTTCTCTACAGATTAGCAGACTGGGCAAAAAAATGGAATATGAAGTTTAATATGGGAAAGTGTAAAGTCATACATTTGGGAAGCAAAAATTCCAGTGCTTCTTATGAACTTAATGGAATCATTTTAAGGGACTCATTGCTAGAGAAAGACCTGGGAATCCTTGTAAACTATAAACTTGGAAACAGTGGCCAGTGTCAAATAGCAGTAGCAAAAGCCCTGTTTTGCATAAAAAGGGGTATTGAAGAAAGAGTGGATAACACCATTTTGCCACTGTGCAAATTGTTGGTAAGACCTCACCTTGAATATGTAGTGCAGTTGTGGGCACCAGTTCTAAAAAAGGATATTCTAGAACTGGAGAGAGTACCAACAAAATTAATTAAGGGAATGGAGGATTAGACAAACTTAGTTTATTTACTCTACAGAAAAGACAACTAAGAGGTGAACTATTCATTCGAAGGCCTGATCAATTAAACAGGGGCCACTCCTTGAGATTAGAGGAAAGGAGGTTTCAACTTCAGCAGAGGAAAAGGTTTTTTACAGTAAAGTCTGTTAAATTATGGAATTCTTTGGCCAAGGATGTGGTTATGGCAGATCAAATGTATACTTTATGAGAAGATTAGATACATTTCTTTAAAAAGGGAACATACAGGGTTATGCTGTGTATTAGTAGGCAAAACAGCAAGGTCTGATAAAGACAAACTTATTTGTCAGCAGTAAAGCTATATAATCCTCATGTGTCATGCTTCTCGGGCCTTTCCGGTCTTTGTTTCTTCCTATTCATGGCTTTCTGGATTTCTTTTACTTTTGGGCCTATATCAAGCACTGACTCCCTTGGGTTAGTGTGCGATCAAAGCATTCCTGGTGTATTGATCCTGTGTAGTGTTGAGCGAGCACCCGGATGCTCGGGTGCTCTGACCGAGCACCCCCTGAGGCTCGAGTGCTCGGCCGAGCACCCGAGCCCCATTGGAATGAATGGGGCGACACCAGGCACCCCCTGCTCTGATGAGGGGAGGGTGCCTGGTCAATGCCCCCTTCATCTCCGCTATGCCCCCTTCATCTCCGAATGCCCCCTTCAGCTCCGCAATGTCCCCCTTCAGCTCCGCTATGCCCGTCTTCCACAATGTGCCCCTTCATCTCCGCTATGCCCCTCTTCCACAATGTGCCCCTTCATCTCCGCTATGCCCCTCTTCCACAATGTCCCCCTTCATCTCCTCTATGCCATAGAGGAGATGAAGGGGGACATTGTGGAAGAGGGGCATAGCGGAGATGAAGGGGCACATTGTGGAAGAGGGGCATAGCGGAGATGAAGGGGCACATTGTGGAAGACGGGCATAGCGGAGATGAAGGGGGACATTGTGGAAGAGGGGCATAGAGTCTATGCCCCTCTTCCACAATGTCCCCCTTCATCTCCGCAATGCCCCCTTCATCTCCGCAATGCCCCCGTACCTCAAGTCCCTGGTGGTCCAGCGGAGCGTCTTGTGATCTGTGCCTCTTCCGGCACAGATCCCCGCCACCCGAACATGGCGGGAGAGCACATGGCGGTACTCGACGAGTACCGCCATGTGCCGAGCAGAGCGATGCTCGAGCCGATCCGAGCATCGGCCGAGCACGCTCGCTCATCACTAATCCTGTGTGTTTTCCTGAGTGTTCGACCTGGCTATTCTTGACTCTGCTTCTGCCTCCTGATTTGGTTTGTCTCCAGTTGATCCGGTCTGACCCTTCCTCCACTATTCTCTTGTCTACTGACTTGGTACCGTGCTGTCCTTCAGGTTACGACTCTGCCTTGTCCGACTACTCTTCTTATCTCCCTCATAGTCTCTGACGCCACCTGCCTGTTGCCAAATGGGATTTGTCGACTATTCTCTATTCGAGTCTGCTGTGCCCAGCCCGTTGTTGTTGACGACTTCTCTGAGTCTACAACTCTCAGTCGCACTGTAAAACTAAATGAACCCCGGATCCGATGACTCATATTCTCCAACTCCCAGTCGCACGGTACAGCTATCCTAACACTCCGGGTTCGTCGACTTCTGTTTCTCCGACTCCCGTTTCTCTGACTTTGCCCCTCAGTCTCGAGTATGACTATCTCTCGTATCCGATTTCCTCCCTTGCTGCTGCTCATCGAGTACCTGACAGAAGCTCCATACTACTAGTAGGTGTCTACATTATCTCTGACCTGGTGACTAGTTTTTCTGTCTCCTCTGTGATTGTCCAGCTATCACACTTCATGACCTGCTACCCCACCCGATTGTAAGCAGCAGCAAGAACGCCAAGGATCAGCCTCAGACCGCTAGCTACACTCCCTACTCTCTGCTCTCTAGCTCCTGGCTCACTGGAGCCTACACAGTGTATATCTGTTATAACTTCTTGTCTCTATGTTCCTGTACTCATTAAAGCAGCAGCTTGCTATGCCTACTGGGCAATCTCTGGCCACTTACACTGGGCGCTTAGGCCAGAGCCTGACATCATGTTTCTGGGTTATGAGGCAAAGGTTGAAATTGATGAACATGTGTCTTTTTTCAACCTATTTTACTATGTTACCTTTTGAATATTAATGAGATCAGTTGGAGACCTCTCTATAATCAAAAGCCCCATTTAAATCAGTTGGAATTTTGGGAATCTTTACCTGTTTTCTCCACTTTTTCAGACCATCAGCCTTGCTGACTCCACTGTCTTCTCTCATAGGCTAACACAGCTTACCCCTTGTCAGAGACTCTGCCATGAATGTAAAGTAAATGGTTAATTTTTTTTTTTAGAAAACCAGGATGTTTTTTCTAAATTCCTTCTTAAATTCGTATGTGTTAAGATGATCTCATTTTAGAAACAATGGGCCTCTTTGCTTAAAGGAGCAGAAAACTTTTTTTATGAAAACACATAATTTATAGAGCATTTCCTGCTGAATAAAACAAGGGTACTCCTATCGCTGTTAGGTGTTTTATTCAAAATTTATAACAGTTTAGATAATCAGGAAGTGAATTTACTGTGTTTACTTCCTGATAGTTCTAACTGAAAGGAAGTGACAGGCAGTTTCTATCACATTTTATGGAGAACTGTATGTCTCTGACTTTTCTGACTTTCCTCTCCATTAGAATCTAACAGGAAATCTAATTAGAATTTGAACACTAGAGGGCACTGCTAATGTAAAAAAAACATGGGTTTAAACTGTAATAACTCTGGAAATATAACTCTCTCGGCAGTGGGAGTACCCTTATTTTACTCAATAGGAAAATCCCTACAATATATATTTTTTCATAAAAAAAGTTTACTGCTCCTTTAAATGGAGGGGTGGAAATAGTCTAGTCTCAATGTCTGGAAAATCTTCACTACCGTATTGGAAGATTTTAGGGTGGTTGACAGGTATTGTGATGTATGGGTACCCCCCAAATACCCCGCTGCTGACAAAGCACAGATATATGTGCAATTTTTAATATGACATCATATTATAATGATCTGAAAACTCGTCCTATCAGAGAGGATGGGTTGTGACTTTCGGATAAGGGAATTTTTACCTTATAAAAATGCTAATGCATAAGGAAGCTCTGTCTGTTTGCTGACTTATTTGAGTACCATCTTCCAGAGACAAAGAATTCCAAGAGAAACCACTCATTGATTGTCTGGTAAATATATATTTCTTTTAATTCTGTATAGAATTATATATATTTCCTCTTTATTTGAGGAAAAATATTTTATAAAAATTTTGCTAGATATAGCCCTGGCCAGCTATATAAAGTAAATTATTATATGGCTGGTGACCAACTTCCGACCTTATCCATGATTACCTCTGACTTTGGTGCTAACAGGATGATGCTGAGTCTCCGCAGAATTTGGGAGATTGGGGGAATAATGAGCTTTTGGCAGTGCCTCCACTTAGCTAGGTATCTAATAATAAATATTTATCCCTGCTAAGACAACAACAAAGGAATTCTAATAATAACTGCACACAGTATGTATTTTAAAGGGGAATGGTACCCACAATATATATTGTAGAATGCAAAGAATAAACACAGTGCAACAGAATAACACATATAATTATAACATAATCCTATACTCCACAGTGTGAAAGTTCAGCACCCATCAGTGACACCCTCCCAACAGTAGAGTCCCTTTTATTTCCTCCCCCTCAGCTGATACAGACTCAGTCCCTTGGGGAAATGGTGGTGCACGTGGTGGGGCCCTTGTTGAAGGTAGCGCTACCCCTGTAGTTTGAGGTGTGAAACACAGAGTACCTTTTTGCAGCTTGTATGCAAATCTACCTGTCTTTCCTTGACCTGGGAACTGTGTTTTCCTCCCTTTTATGCTGGTTGCAGGCCTTGCACCTTTGGACAGCTTTGCACTTGAACCCTCTGAGCAGCAACACCTTGATTGGCAGGCAGGTCACCCACAGGAGTTCCTCTGACAGGCATCTGGATGGTTACTGGAGTGTCAGTTCCTTCTTCATAAGTAACATGTGGAGTAGTGCACCAAACAAGATTTATTGCTAGACCTTCACAAGCTGCCACACTAGGAGACTTCTGGGATCTCTCATTTTAATATACAACTCCTAGCAGGCATGTGGTTTAAAATGTCTCTTACTCTGAGCAGCAAAGAGTTCTGCTCACTTCCCCTGCTCAAACCAAAACTGAAACCCCTCCAGCTCCCCTAGATCATCCTTCCCCTTCCTGGATACTCAGCAGGATTCTCATTGGCTGAGGGGAATGCTGGGGCAATGAGTCATCCACAGAGAACTCTATGGTCTACAGTGTAGCTCTATGGTAACTGGAGGTATCTGGATACCAGGGTTACACTGAGTTGATAGAGCAGCAGCCAAAGATGGAGATAGGGTTGCCACCTTTTCTTAAAAAAATACCAGCCATAGCATTCCCTCCATAGACTTAACATTGGACACAAGCCAATTTTTTACCGGCCTGCCGGTAAAATACCGGCTGGGTGGCAACACTAGATGGAGAGTGGAGCAAACCAGTATTACAGCCTGGGAGACCAAACCGGTGCATAAAGGAGGCAGCCGCAACCGGTAGACAAAGGGTTAACAAGTACCGATAGACAACAAAATAGCCCAACTGGTTCTATGCAGCGGGATCAGCAACCAGTGAATGTGTAGTAAGCCCAACCAGTTCTATACAGCGGAATCAGCAACTGGTGAATGTGGAGTCAACCAGTACTGCATACTGGACAAACATAACGCCCAACCGGTTCTATACAGCGGAATCAGTAACCGGTGTATGTGGAGTCAACCAGTACCGTGTACTGGACAAACGTGTTGCCCAACCGGTTCTATACAGTGGGATCAGCAACCGGTATATGTGGAGTAAACCAGTACCGTGTACTGGACAAACGTATAGCCCAACCGGTTCTATACAGCAGAATCAGCAACCGGAGAATGTGGAGTAAACCAGTACCGTGTACTGGACAAACGTGTCGCCCAACCAGTTCTATACAGCGGGATCAGCAACCGGTATATGTGGAGTAAACCAGTACGGCGTACTGGACAAACGTATCGCTCAACCGGTTCTATGCAGCGGGATCAGCAACCGGTGAATGTGGAGTAAACCAGTACCGCGTACTGGACAAAGAACGCTCAACCGGTTCTATACAACGGGATCAGCAACCGGTGAATGTGGAGTAAACCAGTACCGCGTACTGGACAAAGAACGCTCAACCGGTTCTATACAAACGGAATCAGCAACCAGTGAATGTGGAGTAAACCAGTACAGCGTACTGGACAAACGTATTGTTCAACCGGTTCTATACAAACGGAATCAGCAACCGGTGAATGTGGAGTAAACCCGTACAGCGTACTGGACAAACGTATCGCTCAACCGGTCCTATACAAGCGGAATCAGCAACCACAGATCAGAATGTCGCCCAAGCGACCAGGCAGCCAGACGGATGACAATCTGGATTCAGTGGCAGGAATAGCATACACGCCAGGAACCACAGGAACGACAGGACTGCCAACCAGGTCAGGAACAGAAGCAGCAACAACGCCAGCACCGGATCAGGAATGGAAGCATGAACAAACGGCAGCACTGGATCGGGAACGGAAGCAGGAACGTCAGCCCAACCGGATCTGGAACGGAGGCAGGAACCAAGCAGGAGCAGCACCGACGGTGGAGAAATGCTGACACTGGTAGCAGATCAACAGGCCCAAGGATACAGGTAAGACAGGTGACTGCTGACACAGAGACACCACAAAAGGGAAACCAAAGGGTGCCTCAGCCCAATCTAAATAGGAAGCACTGGGCGGGCAATAGACAGGCGGCCAATGGAGAATACACACACCTGACTGACAACAAGGGAGAGCAATCACGGGCACCGTGATAACATCACAGTCTCCTTCTACAAACTATCAATCATAGTGGGTCTAAGGGAAACCCCAGATGCACACATAGGAAACTCCAGGTGTTCACATACATCTAAATCCCCATTATACACACAGCAAATTATATTTGTCTATCCAGATGCATATGAACATCTAGATCCCCATTGTATATAAAATACATTTTACTTTCAGCATCCCAGTATATTAAATAACCCCACATGCGAAATGGAAAAAGAAAAAAATATATATATTTGTGCCAATCACCACTACATCAATTAATATATTGCAAATCAATCTCCTCATTCAAACCTCTACCCCCTATTGTTCCTAATGTGTATATCCAATATGCCTCTTGGATACACAACTTCCGGTATCTAGAGGACTGTGCTGGAATCCATCAATCAAACTTTGAAATTAGATAAACCCCCATCCCTACAAGTACAAAAATGTTTAGACACCCCATGTTCCATGAATGTATTTACAATATTTCGTCTGTGTTCCCCTATTCTTTTCCTTATCACACTCATTGTCCACCCCACGTAAAAAGAACCACACCCACACTCAATCAAGTAAATAACAAAGTCAGTCCCACAATTCACAAAATACTTCACATCAAAAATCTTACACTTTTTTTCTCCGTATCGCATGTGGCACATCTAGAATTGCTACACCTGAAATTTCCCACACATCCACCAGATAACCAAGTTACTCCAACCACATCTTTACTCTTTTCTTTATTCTCCTGTACTTTTAAATCCTTACGCCTACTTGGGGCTATAGTCGAACGGATGGTCTTTTTTCTCCTAAAAGTAGCCAACGGTCTTTCATCAAGATTTTCTTTCAGAATAGGATCCTGTAATAGCATTTTCCAATTTGCTGAAATAATCTCCCTGATCTTTCCCCCATGAGCTTTATATGTAGTAACAAATGAGGTATTATATTTGTTTTCTACAGTTTTTTTATTCTTCTCTTTCCACCCTGTCTACTTTTGATCAAATCCTTTCTTTCTAGTTGACTAACTCTCAGGAAGGCACAGTCGATTAGATTTTCATTGTAACCCCTATCTAAGAAGTCCTGTTTTAAAACCATACCCTTGGCCAAAAAATCATCACACTCACTGCAATTGTGTCACAGTCTATGATATTGGCCAAAGGATATGTTTTTTAACCATTTTTGTAATGCCCACTGTCTGCTCTTAAGTATTGGTTAGTGACAGTTTTTTTTCTTATAAATAGAGCTCACTACCTTCTTTCCTGGAATACCAGTCAATAATAAATCCAAAAATTCAATAGATTTTCTTTGGACATTAACTTTAAATGAGATTCCTCTGTTGTTACTATTAAAGGCCTCCAATAAAGTGTTGTAGTCCCCACATCGATCATCCCATATTATCAATATATCATCTATGAAATGGCCATAGTACACCAGGCCCACCCCATTGCCTAAGGAGCCACTAATAAGATGTTCCGAGTGGCCCATAAATAAGTTGGCTTATGATGAAGCGAACCTAGTGCCCATGTTTGTTCCCTTAGTTTGTAACAACACAGATCTCCTAGGGTTCTCTTTCCCTGAAAGTACTCTTACTGCAATGACTTCTGGAAGACCCCTGCTTTTCAATTCCTTGAGATGATACTATGGGATTATCCGACAGTCAACCAAGGCTCCTTGAGGGAAACATCCACCACATCCTCTGCTTTGTTTTTATCCCTTATGCAAAGGGGAATCCTCCTTGGTGGACCAGATCCAGTTAGAGAGACTTTCTCCAGTGAAGAGATGCGCTAACGTGATAAAGAGGTGAGACAATCTGCAGTTTAAAGATCTCTCCAATTCCAATGTTATTCTACGGAGCCTATTCATTACGATTTCTAAAGCTGGACAGATATTAGTGCATAGGTTCTGTAGAATAACACCGTAATTGAAGAATTTATCTCACTGGAAAAGTTATCCCCTCTTTATCACGTTTTGTTACACCTTAATGAATAAGCCCACTGGAGCAATTGTTACTTAACCACCTTCACTTCCTGTCAGGCAACAACTTAAATAAATTATCCATCACCAGACTCCTTGTATCTAATATAGTCAAGCAAGAATTTAAAGGGGACCCTCTTAAAAGAAATTACCAATATATCACTATCCTAGTCGGGTATATTCTTTGACTAGTTTAAAAATGACAGAAAATACTAAAGACAATTTTGCTATTTCTTTGCGTGTTCCAGATGTACCAGTGATTGAGCATTATTCTTATACTTGCTCATTTTTCATTGAATGAATACAACCCACCACTAAAATATACCAAAATGCCTTCTCACTGTCTGGCGAAAAAGAAGAAAGAGGGGACACATAGCATGCATTGCAACCATACTGATACAGTGGCCTTTCAACTCCATTGGAATCCTCCCAATATCCCAGGCCCACTTCTGCATATGTACATGGAGGACATGTTCAAAAACAGTCTGTGCTCTCTCTACACTTACTGCTCTGAAAATCATCCGGTTCCAGTGTACAAAACATGTTAATAATGAAAAGTGGTGCATTTCTGGAGAAAACCAGCTGCACCATATGGGACAAATTAAACTTTTTTTTTTTTTCATTTCAAGTTTTGGTAGAGGTTTCAAAATCGCCCATATGTTGTATTAACCCTTCATGATTTATAAAATGTTTGTATTATTTAGATGCATATATTATGTTAATTAAGGCATGCCATGCAGGCACTTCCTGCCTTAGCCCTACATCCCCTCTCCCACTCACACTTAACCCATTCAGTGCTAAGGGAGGTAGGCAATGAATTGCTGAGCAGCATCAGTAAGTGGGGAAGGTAATCTGGGGCAAAGACCAATGTTCCCTTCAAGGTCAGCAATGGTAAGTGACCCAGCCCTGAATGAAAAGTCAGTTTCTGCACAGCTCCATTGAAATTACTCATGCACCATCTGCAGCTCTACCCAGTTTGAATTATTCTTTTAACTCTTGCAGTGTTGAGTCACTCACAGTTGCCCACCTTGGTGAGAACACTAGATAAGGAGTACCTGTATGACTTGCATTAATTAGCATAAACTATAAATCTAAATTACTCAAAAACTATTTTTCTAAATAACAAAATTGTTAATACAACATATAAGTGATTCTAAAAGCTGTTTGTGAATTACCAAAGCTGATTTTCAGTGACAGTGTCCATTTATCCCCATGGATTGTATAGAGATCTCCAATACACAGCAAAGCAATGCGTTGGAGACCTCTTTAGTATTCAATGGGTTAAAAGCTCCTTGTAAATCAGTGAGCTTTTGCATACATTTATTTGCCCTCTCTGGTGTAGTTTTTACGTATTCCATCAGATTCACCGATAAATATCCAAAGGCTACATAGCAGAACACCAGCAGAGTCTTATTTCATCTAAACCAACAGGGTAGAGATCTACAATGAAATCAATGTTGCAGTCAAAAGTCTGGCATGGGCAGATCTGTTATTGCCTGTTCTAAGACATTGGGTCAGTGACCTGTGGCCACTCTACATTTGTTGTTGGACTATAATTTTCATCATCCTCAGATGGCCAATGGCCTATTTAGGATGATTGGGGTTGTAGTCCTACAACAACTGGAAGTCCACATTTTGCCCACCACCAACATAAACATAAGTACAAAAATACATATTGTGGAGCTTAAAGTTTTGTGGCCTTCTGATCTGATAAGCAATACAGAGCAAAGGTAGGGTTCTGGGCAACTGGAAAGCCTCTCAGGTTTGCCTATGATATTGCTAAACATTGAGATGGGGTTTGTGATGAAAAAAGTCCATACTGACATTCATCTGCTTATTAACATATATTGTAATTACACGTTTTTACCAGAGAATGTGGTGCTGAACAATTATTATACCCAGCAAAAAATTCCTCAGGGACGCATACAGGTGATTTTCAACCCTGGGAAATCAGTGATTATGTAGAACCAGAGTTGATCTTTTTCTGGCTTTTAACAAGATTAGTCTTGGTTTGGTCAGTTTCTTTATCTGAATGACTAGTGACTACCTCACCACCCTCGTGATAATGTGATTAGCTTGCTTGTGGTGGGAGCGGCTGTCACAAAGATTTCTGCCTACACGAGTGCACCTCTTGCCTGAATAAAACATTTCTGTTTAATCCATTGAGTGCCAGAGGGGGTTTGCAACACATTGCTCTGCTGATCTTTACATACCCCTCTGGCACTTAAAGGGTTAAAAGAGCAGTAAACTATTTTTATGGAAAAAATACAGTTCATAGGGCTTTTCCTATTGAAAAAAAACAAGGGTATTTCTACTATTAGGAGAATTTGTTTTAGCCAACCAGTGTCCAAAAAAGGTAATTTTTTTCTATAATTCACTCTTTGGGAGAGCTTGAGTCACTGACTATGGCTATCCATAGTAACAGAAACAGCACCACTTGGTAAACTGTGATTATTTTTGATTGAAAAATCACCTAATAATGGGAGCATTCTTGTTTTACTCACCAGGAAACACCTATTTACAAGCAAAAATCCCAAAAGGTATTGTTAGTAGGGGTGGACGTAAGGTCCCTTTGAGTTCCCGCAAGTAAATCAGCGAAAACCACGTGGTTGTCTGCTTCTTTGCTGGAAAATCTGCTTTAAATAAAGCCCTTAAAGTGATAATAATGTCTGGTTTTATGTAAGTGTCTAGCTGACATCGTAAGACCCTGGTCCTGGGACCGGCCAGTGGCTTTTCAGCAGAGCCGAAATAGCAATATGTAAAAAGAAATACTTAATTTGAACGGTCTACAAAGTGTGCTTGCAATCCAGGCACACTTTGTAGACCATTCCAATGAACTATTTCTTTTTACATAGCGCTATTTTGGCTCTGCTGACGCCTGTGGAAGGGGTGGGAGGGGGAAGTTTATAATCATATATCTCTCAAACTATAAAACATCAATGTACTTATTTTTGTAATATCTACAATACGACACTTACATAAAACCAGACATTACTATCACTTTAAAATCTTCACAGTTTTTGCTGATTGCTATTGTTTCAATGGCTACAAACTTTTCACCCCCTTTACTTACATGTACTTTGTGTTTTTGCACCAAAAATGTAATGTTTCCAGGAAATGAAATACAATACAAGCAGCTACAGAGAGAGAGAGAGAGAGAGAGAGAGAGAGAGAGAGAGGGTGCTAGGCTTTGTGCTGTAATTTCATTAGTGAAATTGAGGCAGGAGAGGCTCATTGTGTTTGCTATCACTATGAACTCCGGGAATACAAAGAAAAGGAGGAGCTGGAAGGACCATTATGTGTCCAGTAAGTCTGAGGAGGAGGAGGAAGTGACCGCTACCAGCATTGAAGGGTCTGGATGCCCTTATTCCCCAGACCCAGTGATGGCCAGTCCCTCTAAATCGCCCCTTGCAATCTTAGGGAAAATAGTGTCACAGGCACAGGAAAAAGAGGGCAGCAGTGTGAGCAGGACAGGTCAGCTACCTGTGCCTGCTGCTAGTGCGCCTTGTGATTCTCAGGAAGGGGGAGGAGGAGATGATGGTTTCAAATGTCCTAGAGATTAGTGGCTCCAGTGTTGCGAGGGCTTATTTTGAACTAACCGATTTTCATACCAGGTTCTAAAAAGACTCACAAATCTTCAAACAGTGTGTAGCTATACTCTGTTAGATGTGGAGACAACTGTGCTGGTCTGATTGACTCTCCAGAACCATTCAATATGTACAATGTGAAAACTAGGCTGCACTATATTGAATCATAAATACCCAGACTGAATGAAATCAAAAAAGTTTGTACCTTTATTATCCAGTTAATAGCAAATTCTTCACAGACCACTTTTCAAATAGAGGGCAACGTACAGGGTTTGGCTAGAACAGCAGTGTTACTGGTCTAATCAACATGTTTTGCGTGTTTAATGCTTAATCATGATGGTAACCAGTTTCCCACAAGCCCTGTTAAATTGAAAGGTCGAGTAACCAATTGGAAAAATTGTATCGGTCTTCAATCCAATGAAAATCACTAATTATCTCATACATATAATGGCTACATCAGACACTGACGTTCTTTAAAGGAACATACCTTAAAGGGATAGTAATGTTTCATAATAAAAGCAGCTCTAATTAATCATCATAGTATTTGGACTTTGGAGAGTGTTATTTCAATTCTGTCAGAGTTGTAGTTCCAGAGTAATTCAATGACAAAGTATCCCCCTCCCGCCCCTTTTACTGATGTAACACTGTTCAGCCAGATCAGAAGGGAGGTGTCCAGGTAGACTGCGGAGAGGGACAATCTTCAATTAAGATAAGGGAAAAGCCTGAAAAACTTGTCAAGCGGGGCAGGGATTTCATTGTTTTCATAGGAATAAGAGTGTCCCCTTCTGTTATCTGTCTGGTCTATAGACTGCATTCCACATCTGAGAAGAGATGGCTTACACTAGGTAAAAGGGGCGGGAGGGGGAAACTTTGCTTGCGAATATCTCATAAACCATAAAGGTTTGACAGATAAGACTTATATCATTCTTCATGTTTTTTTAATGCCTACAAAATAAAATAAAGTTAAAACGAAGTATTACTATCCCTTTAATGAAAACTTATAATAGATACAGTCCGTCTCCTGGATCTCAAAAGTACAAGAGCAAAACACCAAGAAAGGGGACAAAAGAAATGCAATCCAATTATGGCAATCTGCTTCCGCAAAGGTATTAATCCACGTTACAGACTAACGGTAACTATTCACTGCGATTTGCAAATAAGCTGGTCAAGCTTACAAAATTTAAAGGCAATGTTCCAAATTTCAGCAGAGTCTGACAAAAAATAAAACAGTTAGCCAAGATCGTTTCACTATGGCAAACTCAACCTTAAAAAGAACAGATCTATTGCACGTATGGGAAAAATATAGCCTTTATTAAAAACTTAAATAAAATCAATTATGATGATACTGCTAAGATGGAAGATATACAAACAAAGAACGCATGGTGGTATTATAATTAGAAAAGTATTCACATCATCCCAGTGTCAAAATACTACTAGGATACAAAAGAAAACTCTCAGTGGTGTAAACTGCATGGCGGAGACATCAACTTATGTATGTTAACGTGAAAAAATCCCTATATAAAACAGGTCACGTCATAACTCTTATTCAAGCCTCCTGGATATCTTGTTCCTAATGTAAATAAACAGAAGGCTTCCCACCATAGTAACCAACGGTCTCCACAACGCACACCAGGTTTTACTCTCTCTATAATCTGGTCTGATAATGTATCAATATTACCACTATATCTTTCTTTGAAGTGACTTGAGACTGTCGATTTAAACCCTGGATTTATCACATTGCTCAAATGTTCATTTAGCCGTTCTCTCAATGTTCTTAATGTCTTGCCCACATATTGGACATTACAGGTACAGCATGTCAACAGGTAAATTATTCCACGTGTGGCACAATTAGCATATGTTCGCATAGTGTATTCTTTGCCTTTTACACTGGAAAAAAAATTCTTTGAAACCTTAATGTATTTACAACATTGACATCAGTTGCTGCTGCATCTGTAATTGCCTACTGTAGACAACCAATTATTAGAGGTTTTCTTCCAATCAGTAACATACAAGATAGGTCTTGACACACACTTAAAGCCTCCAGTCACCACTTTTTGTAGTTTATTGCCAGCATTTGAGGCTGGTATGTGTTTTTTATAATGTTTCATTTTTTGGAAAATTCCTTACTGTTTTCTGTAGAAAACCCAATCTTATAAGGAGGAGATGATGGCAATTGTGACAGCAAGGGACCCTACGTCACACTTGTCATCCCCAAGCAGTTCTACTGCTACTATGATGCAGCAGCTAGAGAGTGTTGGGAGTGAGGGAGGGGGTGATAGTGAGGAAGACTCAGAGGCTGAAATTTATGTTGTTACTGTTAATGAAGCAGCTGGTGGGACTTGCATGACTGCAGTAGATCCACCTGCTAATGTTGAGGTGGAAGGGGAACTGATATGGAGAGGCCAAACTAGCGGTCAACAGAGCCAGCACAGCAATCCCCTGACCCTGTCATTCCCTTCCCTTCAATTGTTTGGTTGATAGGTTATGCAAAGACAGGGATCTTGATGTGAGCTGTGACTGAGGCTGACAGATACTAGAAGAAACAGTGACTTCCTGAATATGATGCTGTACTTTGTAAAGGGCAAAACATCACATGCAATCAGTTCTGTTGTGTACTTTACTGTTAAAATCCACACAACTTTGATAGTGTCCAGTGACTTACTAGTGGCAGGGATAGGATGAAAGGAGTAGGAGCAGTGCAAAGATTTGTTAGTAAAGTGGTAGTTCAAAAACTGAATGTAGCCATGGTTGCTGCAGTTTATGCAATAAATTATGATGATCCTTCTCCTCCGAGTCGAACATGTCTGGTCCGAAATTCGAATCCTCCAAATGGGATATAAAAAATTTGTCTGAAATCGAATTTTACCAAAATTTTTTGCCGTGCACAAGTCTAGTCTGTGTAAAAAATGTGAGCGGGGGAAGCACAGTTATATCTAGTCATACCCTCATTGAGATTCCACCTGAAGAACAACCATAATTCCAATTCGGAGCAAACTAGCAGCAGTAGCAGCATGTTAGATGCGCAACAGAAGAAGCACTTCTAAAAAGCTCCCTGGGATCTGGGGCACATAATAATAGTATTGTTGAAGTGTTTACGAGTGTTACAAGATTTAATTGGTGTAATAACTATGGCTCCTGCTACTGTCCTTCAAACTCTGAGTTTGTTGGAGATGACAAAGATCATAAAGTTCCCACATATTCCGCCACCACCATCACCGCTATGTCCAGCACCATAAATCATGTTGTTAAAGCAATAAAGTTACACAGTCCTTCTGCTAAATACTGCCAACCTACACATAGGGAGTGCTTGGGAAGGAGTTAAAATTTCATAAAAATAATCCTAAAGTATGTCTGTGGAATGGCAAAGTTGCTGAAATGTTTGTAGTAGATATGCTGTCTTATTCTTTTGTAGAAAACTGAGGTTATAAAGGGATAGTAATGCTAGTGAAGCTAGGATCTGTACTTATATGGTGCACTCCTGTACAGTTACATTTCATATGCTGACATCACTATATATTCGTAGAAACTATATTATTAATTGACCCCCTGACACCCCTTTTCATGTGGGAAAGAAACCTCCCCACAGACCTGAAGTCTGGTCAAACTTGACCGGACAAATCGCAATGTGGGGCAATCTTCATTCATCCAGTATAACGAAAATTCTGCTTTCTGTTTTTCTTAATACAAAATGAATGTTGTCCCTCGTCGCAATCTACCTTCATTTCCAATTCATGGGATATGATGTGAGTAAAAAGGGCATGAGGGGGACAATTTATGATATAATTTCTAAGAATATATAGCGATGTTGGCATTAGGACTGTTACAGAGCAACAGTACACTGTATGAGGACAGATCATAGCTTCACTTAAACATTACTAACTCTTTACAGAACTGAGGTAATGTGTTGTACCCCACGGGCATATCCCACGCTGCAGTTATATGTTCAGGATTGTACAATTGTACAAACAGGTGGTTAGTGTGGTGGGCAAAGGTCTAGAAACCTCATACACCAAGAAAATTCAACTGACAACAGAGATGTGGCGAAGTGTCCATAGTACTGCCTCTATTAATGTCACTACTCACCCATAGCCCATACCATTACTTCATGCATGGAGAGTTTTAAGAGCCAATTCCACAAAGCTATAGATGTGTTAAATAAAATAGAGGAATAGCTTGTACCCTGCTCATTAAAAGTTGGTGTTGTGTCTGCTAATAACAAAATAGATGCCTTGAGAATAGGTGATATGGTGCGTGTGCCTTCTTTTGCCCATATCCTAAATCTAGTTGTGAATAGATACCTAGCTGAATCTGAAACCCTCAGAGAGATGCTACTTGTCACCTGCAAAATCTGCGCCCATTTTAGCTGCTCCTACAGTGCTTGCAATGCATTATATTCCATACTAGAGAATAAAAACCTGCTCCATTACCTGCTGAAAATGGGGAAAAGGCAGGCTTACATTTTTCCCCCAGGCTTGGGACGGAGAGGCAGGCTCAAATTTTGCCCCTGAGTGCAGTAGTTATTAGTTACACTCCTGAAGGACATTTTGAATCCCATGATGCCTCCTCTGTGGTAACTAATTATGCCCTTCCTTCAGTGAAAGTGAAAGTGTGTTTGTTTATATTTGGTGCATTACCAGAGTGTGTGTGTGACTGTTGTGTGTGTGACTGTTGTGAGTGTGTCTGTCTGAATGTGTATTTGTTTGAGTGTGACTAATGCCTGAGTGTGACTGCATCTGAATGTTACCATGTTTAAGTGTTTGTCTGTGCAAGTCTCGGGTCTTCAAAGGGTTTACGCTGCTACCTGCCTCACCAGGTCTCCCATATAACAATTAACCAGAATCCAAGAATTGACAGTTGAAACATCTAGTGTATTATTTCTTAATTAAACATTAAATAAAACAAAACAGCCAAACGAACCCCTCATAAAACTCTAAAATTGTAGTGATCAACACACCCATAGGGGTAGATTTAAAGGCAGGCATTAAAATATCCGGTAGGGCCAAAGTGAATACCGGCTGTTAAACTAACA
Source organism: Rhinophrynus dorsalis (assembly GCA_037306005.1). Classification (NCBI taxonomy): domain Eukaryota; kingdom Metazoa; phylum Chordata; class Amphibia; order Anura; family Rhinophrynidae; genus Rhinophrynus; species Rhinophrynus dorsalis. Next base: position 539,176,025 of record CM074719.1, on the reverse strand, counting down.
TGTCTAACGTGGTATTCAAAGGCCCTACCAGCTAAAACCCCAAAGGACGCTAAGCCACAAAAAGAGTCTTGTGGCTAAACGTCCATTTTGTGAGTTAAGTTCCCAAAACGCCGCTAAGAGCAGCAATATGGGAAACTTAACATTAAAAACCAATTAACTATCGGTGCCTGACATACTGCTAAGCACCGATCGTTAACTGAGCCATGTTGCACTTACCTGTCATCCACTGTCCTTCTGTCTTCTTTCTTCTATCTTCCGCCTTCTCTTCTTTCTTCTGATTCTTCTGTCCGTAAAAGAAAAGAAAAGATTAAATACCAAGCATGAACAAATACATTGTTTAACCTCACTGCCACTCAAAGGGTTAAATAGTACTGCACCATGAATATTCCCACAATAACTGCTGCTATTTAATGCCCAAAAGCATAAACATGCAAAGAAAAAACAGTATCCATAGGCACAGAAATCAATGCCATCCATTAATGCTAATTAAATGCACTTAGCTAAATTCTTCATGTCTCCGCCGCTTGGAGTGGTTGCGAGGGCGCCTGCAGCGGAGACAAACGAACCCCTCATAAAACTCTCAAATTGTAGTGATCAACACACCCATAGGGGTAGATTTAAAGGCAGGCATTAAAATAGCCGGTAGGGCCAAAGTGAATACCGGCTGTTAAACTAACATGTCTAACGCGGTATTCAAAGGCCCTACCAGCTAAAACCCCAAAGGACGTTAAGCCACAAAAAGAGTCTTGTGGCTAAACGTCCATTTTGTGAGTTAAGTTCCCAAAACGCCGCTAAGAGCAGCAATATGGGAAACCTAACATTAAAAACCAATTAACTATCGGTGCCTGACATACTGCTAAGCACCGATTGTTAACTGAGCCATGTTGCACTTACCTGTCATCCACTGTCCTTCTGTCTTCTTTCTTCTATCTTCCGCCTTCTCTTCTTTCTTCTGATTCTTCTGTCCGTAAAAGAAAAGAAAAGATTAAATACCAAGCATGAACGAATACATTGTTTAACCCACTGAGTGGCAGAGGGGTACGCAACGCATTGCAAAGCAATGCGTTGTGTACCTCACTGCCACTCAAAGGGTTAAACAGTACTGCACCATGAATATTCCCACAATAACTGCTGCCATTTAATGCCCAAAAGCATAAACATGCAAAGAAAAAACAGTATCCATAGGCACAGAAATCAATGCCATCCATTAATGCTAATTAAATGCACTTAGCTAAATTCTTCATGTCTCCGCCGCTTGGAGTGGTTGCGAGGGCGGCTGCAGCGGAGACACAGATGCCCAACACTGGTCCCTCTTCAGTGCTGTACAGGCCGATGCCCATAGCACACTGAGGGCATTGGAAGTGAGCCTGACTTTATATATGGGCAGGCTCACTTCCATTTCCCTCACAGCCATTGGCTGGGATGTTCTTCACATCCCAGCCAATCAGTTTAAAGAACAGTGGCTCATTAGCAGTTCATTACATGGCCCTTTGAATGGCTTATTATACGTTTGGAAAAAGGTTATCCCCCTAAATTAGATGATGACTCTTATAAGAGAGCTAGAAAATGGTCTGGACCATCTAAGAAGCCATCAAAGAGATATAATAATGAGAAGGCCTTCTAAAACACATCAAGTTCATTACAAAGTTTAGTTCTAATACTATAGAAATTCATAAGATTTTTAATAAACATTGGGGACTCTTGTTGAAAGACCCTAGAACTTTAAAAAATCAGATAGCTCCTAGCCTTTATAAAATCCAAATAAGAATGTAACAATAAGACAGTCGAGAACAAGACATTGTTCGATTGTAGAGATCTTTGCTGGAATTTTGAAAAATAGCTTTCCAAACAAATCTCCCACACTTGGTTAATTTAAATGTCACAAAAATAGATGTTTAACAAGTCCTTTAATAAAGGATAAGACAAATGAATTTATGTCTATTGTTACCACCGAGAAGTTTAAAATAACTAGTAGAATGAATTGCGAAAGTAATTTTGTCATATATCTTCTAACATGTCCGTGCTCATTACAATATATTGGGAGAACAAACCAAAAATTCAGAACGAGAATAGGCCAACACAGAAGACATATTATAGGTGTTAAATATTACATAGTGTATCCTAACATTTTTTGACCCACCATAATAAGAGTATTGTACATTTATCGGGAATGCTGATCGAGCATATCCCTCCATCTTGTTCTTATGATAGGGAACAACGCCTCAATAACAGAGATCTCAATGAAACTGTTGAAACACCTAGATCCTAATTTATTATGTTATGGGTAAATTTAGGGTAATTTTTTAACATATTTGCATTAAATTTTTTTTTATAAACTATGTACTTTCTTCATCACTTATTTCACTACACATCATATTATTACACATTGTTTATAATTTTACACTAACAAACACCATCAAATATTCATTTTCAACACCTAATTTTAGGTGATTACATCACTTTACACATAATTAGTCACAACACACACTCAAGCATACTTACACTATTTTTTATATATTTAATAGGTTAATATTTCACAACACACTTCTTCACACACAATCCAATTCATAGTATTATCACACACAGAGCACAAGTTCCCATTAGGGTTTTCACCTTTGGACATTTAATATAACAACTTTTTTTTCATTAAATTTTACTTTTATTTCTATATTCACTCATATATTTATAAATTTATTTTATGTACTTATTGACAGTTTTGTGATATCTCAATGGAAGAGTATTGGTGGAATTTCCAACAGAATTTTATATATTAAACCCGACTGAGGGAATTAATCGATCTGTTACCACTGTGCTTTCTAAAGGCAGGAGGGAGTGATATATAGCGAACTGGTTAATGCGGTAATCAATAAAGTTTTTGGTGAAAGAACACTAATTCTAGTCAAATATTTATGATGCTTATACATGATTGTAATTGTCACATAAAATGGACATATGTCGTTACTCTTGTAAAATCAACATAAGGATGAACCGTGCTAATTGTGGGTATATGTGTTTTTATCTTTATATATACTTTGGCATTTTGACCCATTCCACCACATATGAAATAGCGTATACTCAATTATTGAGTTATAGGGATTTGGTACGCAATTTTGTTGCAACCATTGCTGTCATTAATTATATCTTTTGGCTTATTTATTACACCTTATGGCTTTTTATTGTGATGATTTGTGCCAATTCAAGTTGAAAGGCCCATTTACACGGGCTACAGTGCCACCTCCGTAGGCATGAGCAGTAGAGAGTGGCCGCTCCGCGGCTGATATGGAGCGAAGCGACTCTGGTCTGAATTCGGAGAGCCAAGCTCCGTGACAGCCACAGCGCAGACAGTCTGTACTGAACATGATTAAAGATCACGCAGCATGACGGCTGCTGAGAAACCTTAGCGAATAATTATATAGGATATATACTCGGTTATAATTTTGACATATTTTATGGGTTTTTTATTGTCCGGTTTTTATAGTTTTTTTCTTTTTTTTTTTTATTGTTTATTATTCATTTATTGTTCCATTTGTTGTATACATCATGTATAGCTTTATATATATATATATATATATATATATATATATATATATATATATATATACACATTATTATTGTTGAGAATTACAGTTGATGATGTTAAAGCACCCTTGCATTTTATCGGACACTTGTGCATATCGCTAGATATTATCTTGGGTTTTCATATGATATGGGAGTGATGTGGGGATACAGTGCCCTTGTTAGATGATATCGGATGGGCCTATAGCCTCGCATTCCTTCCATTCACATTAAAATTTATGGTTCCGCTTCTGGAACCACTTGGGACTTCCCATCATCCTCACAAAACTGAGAGTTCTTATAATGACGTCTGAATAAACGCTCGGATGCATCCACCTATCACCTGTGTTCTATAGGTATTTAAATGTTGAGTGTCTTTGGGAGCGGTTTCTTTTGTACAACTGAAGAACTTTTTAGCATGTTAAGCTTTGAGAAAGCGGTGTTTAAACCACAAAATGCGTTAGCGTGTTAAAGCCTGTTTTATTTTAAATTTTAATAAAATCTTCTACAACTGAATGCCCCCGCCTGCTATATTCTGAGAAGTTTGTGTTCTCCGCAAGCCTAATTGTCAGTAGACTCCAATATCGGAACCCTGACCATTCTATATGTGAGTAATATTCCATTGATTCTATAAAGATTTTTATCTATATTTACTACACTATATGGCGCTTTCTTGTCTTTCTGGGGTCTTACTACATGTTAAAACACCTGTTGTTGTTTTTTTTACCTAACGCCCTCCTTTAAATCTACCCCATAGTCTCATGGCAATGGTAGTAAACAAAGAAGCCACAGTCTAAGTTCCCAGTCTTCAGAGTGAAAGCTGCCAATCAGCTGTTTGATCTAAGCACAAGATGCAGCAGCCAATCAGCTGTATATGTAAGCCAAGACATGACCGCCATTCACTTGGTAGATGTAAGCACAATACACAGTAGACAATCAGCTGTTAGATTTAAACAAGACACAGCTGGCTTCCAGACATTACACAAGACTCTGCACAGCACCATTTGCAATGTGATACAGACCTCTCTTGCAGTCAAATGGTTAACCCTTTGAGTGCCAGAAGGATGTGCAATGCGTTGCATACCCCTCGGACATTCAAAGGGTTAAAAGTACCATTTAAATAAATGGGAATTTGGGTATTTTTGTCACCCTATTGTGCATTTTGTTTGCTCCAAAATGCACTTATTTAGCTTCCTGTATAAGGCCACATCATCTCCCAAGTGCTCAAGAAATTCTCCGGGGGGGGGAGATGCACTATGGAGTGATAAAGCAGACATAACTTATCCAGTGTGATTCACACTCCAGTTCCTGTGTTATTCTATGGATCCTATGCACTGAGATCCCTAAAGTTTGAAATATCTTAGTGCATTGGTTCCATAGAAGAGGAATTGGAGAAGTGAAATCACTGGATAAATTATCTCATCACTGCTTTACTCCTTAGTACATCTCCCCCCAGTTATTCTTAGTGGATCAGCCTCACAGTGTTTTAAATTTTAGGGAGACAAATCATTTTCCCAAATTAAATTTTATTTTCATGAGGAATATAATTAGCTGTTCTAGTAAATTAAAAACCACTTTGGTGTGTTTCATGCATCCATTTTTATTATATTCAGATAGAAAATTGTGTTGAGAAGCTGTAAATGAGAAAATGTGTTTAATGGATTGTAAGGGCATTTGTATAATTAGTTTGGAACAAAACAATGTTATTGACCTACTGAGCAGCTTTCCGAAGTCGCAATTTTAAGTTAATGATTTTATTAATGTAATATATATGCATCATGCTGACAAAGCTTTCTGAATTTCCCAAAACATTTTCCTTGTCAGATTTTAATTGGTTTTGCGTTTAAGATAATAACTTAAAATTAATTTATTGCATAGGCCAGGATTTAGAAAATAGGAAGATAGCTGTGGTGCTATTGTTGTGGCTATGGGCACCTGTACAGTGTTAAAAAATTGTCTTATTACTTGTATGTAAATAAGAAGAATAAGTAGTGAGAAAAGCTAATGAAGCTATCATATTCCATAGGATACTCTCTCCCCCAGACATGCACATACCTGCTTACCGTCCCTGATTTAAAGTGATAGTACCTGGTTTTTGGCTGTTTGTTCCTTGATCCTGATGACCCTGTTGTTGTCCCTGGTTTTAATCCCTTAAAGGGATAGTAATACTTCGTTTTATCTTTATTTTATTTTGTAGGCATTAAAAAAACATGAAGAATGATATAAGTCTTATCTCTCAAACCTTTATGGTTTAAGAGATATTCACAAGCAAAGTTTCCCCCTCCCGCCCCTTTTTCCTAGTGTAAGCCATCTCTTCTCAGATGTGGAATGCAGTCCATAGACCAGACAGATAACAGCAGGGGACAATCTTCTTCCTATTAGAACAATGAAGGCCCTGCCCCTCTTGACAAGTTTTTCAGGTTTTTCCCTTATATTAATTGAAGATTGTCCCTCTCTGCAGTCTGCCTTGGCACCTCCCTTCTGCTCTGAGGCGAGCAGTGTTACATTAGTAAAAGGGGTGAGAGGGGGATACTTTATAATTGAATTACTCCTAAACTTCAACTCTGACAGGACTGAAATAACACTCTCCATGGCCCAAATACTATGAAGATTAATTAGAGCTGCTTTTATTATGAAACATTACTATCACTTTAAGGACCCATTACGTGCCAGGACTAGTGTTGAGCGAGCGTGCTCGGCCGATGCTCGGATCGGCTCGAGCATCGCTCTGCTCGGCACATGGCGGTACTCGTACGAGTACCGCCATGTGCTCGCCCGACATGTTCGGGTGAAGAGGATCTGTGCCGGAAGAGGCACAGATCCGAAGACGCTCCGCTGGACCACCAGGGAATGGAGGTACGGGGGCATTGCGGAGATGAAGGGGGCATTGCGGAGATGAAGGGGGACATTGTGGAAGAGGGGCATAGACTCTATGCCCCTCTTCCACAATGTCCCCCTTCATCTCCGCTATGCCCGTCTTCCACAATGTGCCCCTTCATCTCCGCTATGCCCCTCTTCCACAATGTCCCCCTTCATCTCCTATGCCATAGAGGAGATGAAGGGGGACATTGTGGAAGAGGGGCATAGCGGAGATGAAGGGGGACATTGTGGAAGAGGGGCATAGACTCTATGCCCCTCTTCCACAATGTCCCCCTTCATCTCCGCTATGCCCCTCTTCCACAATGTCCCCCTTCATCTCCGCTATGGCATAGGAGATGAAGGGGGACATTGTGGAAGAGGGGCATAGCGGAGATGAAGGGGGACATTGACCAGGCACCCTCCGCTCATCAGAGCAGGGGGTGCCTGGTTTAATGCTCGAGTGCTCCCATTCATTTGAATGGGGCTCGGGTGCTCGGCCGAGCACTCGAGCATCAGGGGGTGCTCGGTCAGAGCACCCGAGCACCCGAGCATCGGGGTGCTCGCTCATCCCTAGCCAGGACCATCATAGGTCCAATGTGCTATAAGGACCCATGTCGGCCCTGGCATGTCATGGATTTCAGGCTGCAACCGTTCTGAAAGCCCTGAATTGGTTAGACAAAAAAAAATGCTCCTTGGTCCCTAAGTGCCGGCCACACATGGCAGGTCCTTAAGTGGTTAAAACAGAATTTCTAACCCATGTTTTATGTGCTTGTCATTAGATTAACCCATTGTGACATCACTGGTGTCCGTGCCTTAAGGACCAGTGACAGTCCTGGCACATTATGGGTTTCTGTGGTTACATTGCTCCTGTGGGAGCACTGTGTACAGTACAGGAGTCTGAAACTGACTGCTCCAAAATCAGGGTGGTCAGTTTCAGACTCTCGTTCGGCGAGCCGGTACATATGATCAGTCATGTGTGCCAGCTAGCTGAATGACATCTATGTGTTCCTTAAGTTATGTCCAACCCCAGGATCACTGGATGTTAAGGATTTAATCATTTATGGGCTACTCTACTTGGCAATCTTGCTTATCTATATTGTTTCATGTAGTGTTTAGGCATAGGTAATGTCTGGTCTGCTGCAGACATGAGGTTTCTGCACAGTAATGTAGATGAATACTGAAGCTCTATACTGTTACTACCCAGGGGAAAAGTGTCCCTGGAAGTCTTTTTGAAATAATAGCAAACATACAAACAGCATCTTGATGAAAGCACGGTCATGGGAACCTGAGTTGTGAGCAATATGGAGGAAATGTGTCAGGACCCCTGTGAAAACTTAGAGTTATAAGCACAAAGAAAGAGTGAAGCAATTATGGGGCAGGCCAACTGCACCGTGTACTTCATAATAATATCTGTTATAATTTTATGCTCTTAGATGACAATGCATCACTACTCACCTTTTCCCAACACACCAATCCACACATAAACTTTATTTAACCAAACTTAAATAAACACAACACACAACACACAAACTAAGGTGGCACAGCTTTATTAACATTCAGATTTATGTATTTACTCATGAAGGACCCTTTTCCCTCTAATGTGGGTCCACAGTCCAATAGCCAGACCAAACCCTGCCCCTGGCTATGCGTGGAGTGGACCCCATATCCAGCTGTGGCAACATGTGTCGGACCCTGTGCCCAACTGCCTGCCTCCAAAGGTATGTAGGGACCTCTGAGGCACCAAGGCCTGTCTGGACCTCAGCAATAGCACCACTCTTTCTTATCCATGAAGCCACGTGAATGAAGGCATGTACCGATATCTCCCCAAGCTCTCCCCCTTTATTTGAATACCTCCCTGGTAATAGCCTGCCCTAATAGGCAGAACCCGCCATACAACCAAGTTCTGCTTGTACCTGCTTTGCGGTTAGGCCTCCTGGAAACCATAACATTCTACCGGCAGTACATTGCTCCCTCACAGCTGCTTCGGAGGCTAAACTGCAATAAGGCGGCCTGGGGCACCTGCATACCATCACCCCCAGACTCTTAGGTGGAACCCTCTACATCCTACATTTTACTGTGACCCCAAGCTAATCCCTAGGGCTACCCATAGTGTACCATTAAACAAATTTAAACCCAACTCCCTTGTACAGTTTCCCTGCCTTTAGTGATTGATGGTGCTCTCCCCAAAGGAAAGGAAAAACTGGGAAATTACCAAGTTGAAAACGTATGCCAAGTGCTGTTAATGGCCACAGGCAAATTAGCCTACAGTCAACACAGCCTGGGCACTATATCTTATGACAGCAGCCTAATGCCAGGGCAGGTGTGTGTAATCATCCAACATATTTCCCTTATAGCATTTATTAAGTCAACTGACTGCAGGTAAGTTATTTAGGATGCCCCACCTTATTAATGCAGCCATTCCCACTTTAGGCCCTTTCCACCAAGCCAGAAGATGTGTTCCTGCAGGAAGACTATCTGCCTGTCTCCTGCCTGTCCATCCACATACACTGCTGCCACGTTCACAAACTAATGCCCCAAGATAAACACTTTAGCAGACTGATCCTACATAGCTAGGGAAGATAGTGAGATAAAACAAAATTTAGTGATCCATTAGCCTAACATATTTTTTTATATATTACAGTGCTCCATCTACCTAGGCTCATGATATCACTGGGTAGTATGTCATGAACAGCTGCTGACATAGCTGTGCCTATCCTAAATGACTAGGTTCCATATAATGATGGCTCAAGGCTAATGGCCAACGGGTCACTAAACAAAAGTTTTTACAGAGGATTGCCATCCAGATGCTTCAAAAACGTCTCACATCATGAAGGCCTGACTCTGAGGAACTCCCATACTGCCCTTACTGGGCATGTTACATCCTATATCATCAAAACTATTCATTGGCCCTTGCCACCCTGGTCAGCTTTGGACTTAGCTATTATTGAACACACACCCTGCCTGGACCAGTCTACATATAATCTGCATGCCCCCAAGGACTGTCCACTTCCCTGGTGCAACTATCTTGTTCAGCCTAAATGCCCTGCAGAATGCCATAAAAATGTGCAATGGATCAAAAAGATTTGAAGGAGGATTTACAAACCAAGGGGAGTATGACCAGCAATGCGCCTAACCTTTCACTGGCTATGAGCCTATGCTTATCTGAACCACTGCCATCTGCCTACCCCATCCCTTCATTACCCACCTGATTGCAAAGCTGGCAGATGGCTTCAGTGCAGATAGGATGTTGATCCAGGGAAATATGACTGCCATTTGGAGTCAGGAAGGAATTTTTTACCCACTTGGGGCTAAATTGGAAATTGCGTCAGTGTTTTTCTTTTTTTTTTCCCTTCCTCTGGATCAACAGGGGTGACTTGGCATGGGCTGGACGCATGTCTTTTTTCAGCCTCATCAACTATGTTACTATGTTACACAAAGGTTAAAAGCAAGGTTAAGATTATATTTTAGGGATGTAACATGAATAATTCATGCTCACATATACTAGCTGTAATTGCATGAGATTTATATTTATACCATTCAATAACATTTTTAACACATAGGTGTGAGCAGGTTCTGAATGCATGTACATTTAAAATGAAACATTTCACCAAAGAGGAGAAATTAAAAATCCCAATTACTTTAATGGAGCTCTTAACCCCTTGAATGTAGAGAGGTCTTCAATGCATGGTGGTGCAATGTGTTGGAGACTTCACTAGCATTCATGGGGTTAAAAGCCTGATTTAAATCAATAAGATTTTGCCAGTTGTTATTGGATCCCTACTGTTCAGTTGATTTGCACTACAGTGGCTCTTTTGTTTATTGAATAGGACCCCAAGTTTGTTTTTAAACCCTTGGGCCTCGATGCAAAGGTTGGAGTTAAGAAAAATACAGGCATTGTAGTTTTTAATCCCTTAACGACCGAGCGCGTAGGCACATGGCGGTCACTATGTGATTCCAGACTCCCCGTACGACGTGCAGCCGCGGGGGGAGCCCAGAATTCCATGACGGTCATAGTACATCATGGGTCGTTAATTCAGATCGACCCATGACGTACTATGACCGTCAAGGGTCGTTAAGGGGTTAAGCAAGGTTTCTGTATGCAAATCCTCACGTTTGCTAAAACAAAACTGGTGGTATTTCTATACACCTCCAGTCCAAAAAAGTCTCATAGGAATCAACTAAAAACAACGGGCAAGAGGTATTCAAATCCATTAGTTCAGTTTTACAGCGTTTTGTTGAAACATTTTTGTCGGGAATCCTGCTCCTCATAGTTGAGGCATATAAGCCAGAACAACGGTTTCAAAACCATTGTTGTTTGAACAAAAGCAGTGCAGAATACATTATACATTATAGAAATCCAACATGGAGTGCCCCCCCCCTTTGAAATTCAACATATACGGCAGCATACATTGCCTGTATATGTGTGCATCATGTAATAATATTGTATTTTATATATTTTATTGTATTTCATAGAAAAAAATAGATCAGACCACAACGGGCAATCGGGACCCTCCTGATACCCCCCTATCATGGATCACCTATCAAGTAGGATAGGTGATTCACGGAGCAACAAGGAAGCATTTTTTGCCTTCCTTTGCTATCTTTGCTATCTACTGGAGCCTCTGTATAAGCTGGCTCCAGTAGAAGTCCTTCTAGTGAACCCTGTCACCGGGTGCATTCATGAGAAGCGCATCAGTGCACTTTCATGAATTAATCAATCACCTGGTTTTTGAATGACTATTTTCTTTTAAATAAAATGCAATAATATATACAAAACACAATATTATTACATGAAGTACACATATACAGGCAAGGTATGCAGCTGCAAACCTCTCTGCTACTCAAATGGTTACCTTGAGATCCAAATCCCTCTGTTCCCATCTGATACTCTGGTGTCCCTGATGTTATTGGATTGGATTGTGTAGTGTATATAGATGTATCACACTGTCCCACAGCAATAAAACTCACACTAACATTTGTATAAACCTCTGTAAATGTGTTTCTGAATTAGTCTGTGCAAATAAAAACGTTGGTCTTGTTCTAAATCATTTCTTTAATTATATATAAAAAGCTTTCAAAAGGTCCTTCTTTTGTTCCATGATTATATTGATTAACCCTTTGAGTGTGAGAGAGGTATCCAATGCATTTCCCTGCAATATGTTGCTTACCCCACTGGCACATAAAGGGGAAGACACACTAAGGTGTGATAAAGAGGTGATAAAGTGTTGATGACTTCTTTAGGGTTCTAAACTATCCAAGTCTTATGTTATTCTATGGAGCCAATGCACTAAGATTTCTTCAGCTTTAGAGATCTTAGCTAATTGGCTCCATAATAACATAGGAATTTAAGAAGTAATATCACTGGAGAAGTTATCTCCACATTATCACCTCTTTATCACACCTTAGTGCATAAACTCCAAAGGGTTGAGTGAGAACCGCTGTTTTTGGTTCTGAAGTCTCTCTGGTCCCCCCAGCCCTCCCCAGAAGATCAACACTTTTATGACAGATTGATATGTTAACGATCATATTTTCTCCCCCTTCCCTTGCATCGCTAATCTTAGTTCATATGGTGATATATCTGTCTATCTCCAAGTTGATGTGCTCACCACACATCAACGACACACATCACCATAGCATAGACCCTTAGGCTACAGCTCTCTGTAGGATGTGATAGTAACAGCTCCATCTCTTTGTATAATGTGAGATGTACAAACATTTGAACAAAGCAGTGAAAGTTTTACTCTGCAGGAAAAAATGTTTAATACTAAAACTTTAATATTTTTTTAAGCAGTCAAGAGAAAGAAAAAAATAGAGAGACTCTGCGTTCCTGTTTATGCTTTTTTTGTTTTGATGAGCTGTGAATGCCCTTTTATAATGCAGTTGCTATTCACTTTAGTAAAGTAACTTGTCTCTACTAAAGACAATTCATTTCGCTGACAGATTGGTAGTGGGTACATTTGGCTGCATTGGAACATATGGTGTAGTGCGTTCAGCAGGTACATAATGTATGGCCCCAACTGAGAAGTACCTTGATAATGAATAGACTTTAAAGCTTTCATATTACACTAAGTCTTCAAAGGCTACCTCCAAGCACCTCGTGTACAAAAATGCATAAGGCACAAGATGTGATTAAAATAGTCTATTGTATTACACTGAATGGTGTTAGACTGAGGCATTGTGCTAGTTAGAGAAATATAGCCATGACAGAGAATACCAGCTGCCACATAATCATCTTTTCTGTCTATAAAAGCAACAGTGAAAAGAAGCAGATGTACAATATGACAGGGCTGTCTTAACCCTTTCAAATGTCCTACAAGGCCCCCAGGCTTCTGGTCAAAGAAGAACTAAAGTGATCCTGGGGCAACTAAACTGCTCTATGTGGAACAGATTTCCAAAATCTCCATTGATTGAAATGTAGATTTAAACCTCTTCAATGAAAAAAGTTGCAGAAGCTGGCGTACTCAGAAGAACTGAAGCAGTGTTTCTCAACGTTAGTCCTCGGGGCACACCAACAGTGCAGGTTTTCAGGTTGTTCCTGCTTAATCACAGCTGAGCAATTAGTGGCTCAGTCATTGTGGTTGATTCACCTGTGATTAATTAGGGATATCTTGAAAACATAACCTGTTGGTGTGCCCCGAGGACCGGAGCTGAGAATCACTGAACTGAAGTATGATCGGAGCAATCCAACTGCATCATAGGGGACAAATAAAACTCCCCAAATTCCCATTGATTTAAATGGGACTTTTAACCCACAATGTGTTGGAGACCTCTCTAGCACTCCAAAGGTTAAAAATCTAATTTACAACAATGGGAATCTTTACTTGTCTCCTATGCGACAATTGGTTTGACCCAGAATTTCCCTCTTTCTTAGTATATCAGCCTCAATTTGTTGTGGATATGCATCACATGTTTTCAAATGACTGTTCCCAAAGCAAGCTTTTGGTAGTTATGTGTTAAAGGGGAAGTACGCCCTTGAAATAGTTGCCCCTTCAATTAATTAACAATGTGACTTACCTGGGTAGGTGACCTTCGTACAGCTGTCTGGCATAGCTATTTACAGTTTTTTTCTGGGGGATTCATTTAAACTCTGCTGTAGTCTATAACCGGATAAAGACATTTCCTTTCTTGAGAATGTGTGCATGGCCCTTTAGAATCATGAACCGGACTCTATCTAATGATTCTTTCCTTCAGACTGTTAAAGTTGATAGTCTATTGTTATTAAAACAGTGCACAGCAAATACAAACAACAAGTAGATATTCTTGTAGAGGAAATGGTGCCCCACTCTATAGAGTAGATTGGGTGTAAATAAACTATAGGGAATGTGCTAATTCTGTAGATACCATGCAAAAAAAAAATAGAAAAAAAAATATAGAGGTCAAATTAATGAGTATTTCTGTACGTAATAACACCTTTTTTACTGGTCTAAAATTAAACTAACATGACTAACCCAAATTTTTTAAATTCTATGCCTGTGCCACACACACCCCAGGGAGGCAGCTAGGAGGAGATTTACATATGTCATCTATTGCCTGAGCCCAGTTTTACACACAAAATTATAATACACACACCCCAGGGCTGGCACATAAGAGCACATATGCAGATCTCCTATAGAGTGCCATAGCCCAACATACACACCCCAGGGCGCAGCTAGGGAGGAGATTACCATATCTCATACACACAGCCATTTAAATTTCCACACCCCCTCACTATCCCTTCACCGAAACCAAAAAATGGCTGACACTTTCCTCTTGGGGACAAAAATGTCACCCTTCAACACATTATGTTTCTCCTAAAAACAGTGCTGTTTTCTCTGCAGCACTCACCAAAAATCACATTCAGCACACTCCAGCACTGTTACGCTACAGTACACTGTTAATACACATTTTGTTACTTAACCCTTTGACTGCCAAAGAGGTGCACAACTCATTGCAAATTAATGCGATGCCTACAACTGTGACACTCAAAGGGTTAACATGGCATCTTCCACTCACAAGCTTGCGTCCTTCCACATTTTCCCCATACTATACACACACACACGCAACACACACAGACAATACACACACAAACACACACACACCAATAACACACACAGACAACACACACATGCCCGCAACACACAAAGACAACACACACACACGCCTGCAACAAACGTAGACAACACACACACGCCTGTAACACACGAGCCCACAACACATGCTCGCAACACACACTCGCAGAACACACTCCCACAGCATACACGTGTGCAAAACACCCCCCCACAACACACACTTGCAAAACACACTCACAATACAGACATGTGCAAAACACACACACAATACACACACATGCAATACACACACCCAAAAGCACAACACAATACACAAACAGAAACACAGCAATGCTTAACCCCTTGAGTGCATAGCATTGCATTGCATAGTTCTCTTGCACTCAAAGAGTTAGTGTGCTCCTGGCTCACACAGGAGTCTATATGTATATTGTATATTAATGTACACAGTTATGTGTGTAGAGTGTATATATATATATATATATATATATATATATATATATATATATATATATCATGTCCTGTGTTAGTGACACTCACATTAACCCTTTCAATGCATTGCAATACATTGCATACCCCTCTGCCACTCAAAGGCTTAAGCATAGCTTAAAAAAATGGAACAAACAGGCAATGCCGTCCCACACTGCTAGTATATATATATATATATATATATATATATATATATATATATATATACATAAAAGGGAGTTCAAAGCATTATCTTGCAATGCACTGGATATGCCTTACCCCCAAACTAGCAAAATATTTTGGTTGATATTGGTTGGTTAATGCACCAGCTGTAAAATCTGTTCAAAGCTCAGGGTCGCAGGTTCTAGTCCCAGCAAGGTCGACTCAGCCTTTCATTCTTCTGACATTGATGAAATGAGTACTGATGACATACTTGAAAACTAGAGACAATCTCAGTGTATCCTTCCTGGTAAAATACTTTCATTAAAAGAAAAAAAAAAGTAAATTAGGTGCTTGACTGAGGGAACACTAACATCTGGAGAACTTTCCTGAGGCCTCTCATTATGAACAGTACATAAAAATGTACTGCTAGCTGTAAGTACATGACATTTACATTTATACCAACCTAATTCATGCCCTTCCCCAATAATGCCCCACCTCCAGTTATGCCCCAACCCCAACAAAATTCCATATCCATAACAATAAATGAAAAGAAAGAAGAGTAAAAATACTCCAGATTTTTTAGTACGCATATACCAAATATGTACAAGTTTATAAAGTATAATTACTTACACAAATTGGCATAAAGTAAACAGGAAATATCTGAAGTCATAATGCTACTCCCATACCTGGAGACAAACAGTTCTGTTGTATTGAAAGAGCTATAAAAGGGTCAAATGTAAATCAGAGCAGCCATTTACACCCTTTCCATTGCACTAAATGATTGCCATTCAGTTAGTATATTGCATACCCCTTAGATTCCCAAGAGGTTAATCAAACACAAAACATGTTACATTTTTCTGTATTAACCCCTTGGATGCTAGAGACGACACTGAAATGCTTCTGCAGAAAAATATAATGGACCACTAACAAGTTGGAAATATTCACAGCATTCAGTGAGTTAAAGGAACAACTACAACACCATCATCTAAAAATGAATACGCCTGGGGTCATATACACTTAAATATCCTGGATGTCATGTTACACTGAAACATTTCTCCATTTGTTTTCTGTGGCCTAAAATCCAGACTTAAATAAGCTTTGGGGGAGTAGCCATTCCATCCTTTCCTTTGCTTCAAATGATCATCAATCAATGCATTGCATACCCCTTTGGTCCTCAAGAGGTAAACCAAATACCTAAAATATTACTTTTGTGTATTAACCATTTGTATTCTAGGGATGTCTCTAGAAGACATATCTAATTTCTCAGGGCTTAAAGGGATAGTAATACTTAAAATGTAAAAAAAAATATGTTGTAGGGTTTATCCCCCTGAGTAAAACAAGAGTACTCCCACTTCTGAAAGGTGTTTCATTCAAAAGTTATTAATTTACTACACCATCCTATAGAGATTTATGGTCCCGGGACCAGAGCTGTCCATAGGATCGTGTAGCAACAGCACCACTGTACAATTTCAGGCCACTGTGATATTGCACCTAAAAAATTCAACTTTGAAAATTAATAACTTTTGAATGAAACACCTTTCAGCAGTGGGAGTACTCTTGTTTTACTCAGGGGGATAAACCCTACAACATATTTTTTTTTTTACATTTTAAGTATTACTATCCCTTTAATACATCCAAGTGTAATTTTGCACATTAACAAACTCCCGTAGAAGAGCGTATCAAACAAGTTGAAGGTATTTGCAGCATTCAATGAGTTAAAGGATCAAGAACTTCTAAAGGTGAACACGGGTCATACTCACTTAACCCCTGAGTACCACAGGGGTAAGCAATACATTGTGAAGCAGTGTATTGCTCAGAAAGGCTTACAGATCTCCATACATGGGAACGTTTGTAATGATCTAACCCTGAGATATTTGAGATATTAACCCTTAGCGTTCTAAAGAATATAGATTCTAGGTGCTACTTCAATGTTTACTCTAACCCAGAGATGATCCAGTCAGTCCCCAAGGAATCTTTAACATGCTACACTTGTGAGATATCACTTCTTATACACTCACAAAACAAGGCGTTATCTCTCTCTCTGCGTCTCTGGTATATATGTCACTAATTTGTACATTAAATAAGCAGTACATTCTTGTAAATCATATAGTAACAAACACTGGACTGCCTCACCCTGTGAATTCAGCCATCCACCCTAAGTCTCACTGTCAAACCCTGAGTATGAATATATATGTGCTCCATGCCAAATTCAAACAAATGTTCCTGTTTGTTTCCTGAGGTTTAAATCCAGTAATACACATGCTTTGAGGGAGCATAGGCCATATGCCCTTCCCACCTTTCCTTTCCAGTGCTCAGACAGGGGTACCATACTTCCCAATGTAAGGACCTGTCTTCGGTATAGATGTGTTAGGCTGGGCCCCAGTAAAATTCTGCAAGCTATGACAATGGCAGTGCTTGAATAATGTGACTGAGGGGCAGTACAGCATGTACATGTCCTCTGGATGAAAAACCTCATGCAGCTATTCAGAGGTGAGTCTGATCTTAAGTGAGAGTCTTACTGTGTGAGTAATGCCTTATTTCTTTATGAAATTGAAGCTAGCTGCACTCACCCCATCAAAACGGTTCATATTCTTACATTTCATTTCAGCTAATAAAGAGATATAATAACAACATAACAATAACTGTCTGAAATCGTATTTATTGCCACTGCAAGGGAGAGTCATCTTTGTTCCTTTGAAAAATATAAAAAATATTAGGAATTTGTTTGAATAGTTTTCAGAGTGACACAGCCAGTCTCACAGATGTGTATGCAGGCCTAGTACCTTATTGCCACTGCAAGGGAGAGTCTTTTTTTTTAAAGTATGTTAAATTCGGCCGAATAATTCAGAATGTTGACGAATTTCATCCGAGTCGAACAGGTCTGGTCAGAAATGCGGATCCTCCGAACGACCAAAAAAAAAATTGTCCGAAATTGAATTTTACTTTTTTTTTGCCGTACACAAGTCTACACCTTACAATTAAGGAGGCTTTTCAAGCCATTCACTGTTCTGTGGCACAGTCACATTCCCTATAAGTGGGGATTCCCATTTGCCCTCATTGTCATCCATGAGGGCAGGATCCATATGGTTTGCACCATGAAGGAACTTCCACGACTGAGTGAGCTTCTGGGCTTCTCTCCACTCCACCTCTGCAACAATGAGGATTCGATCCAAGCACCTCGGCTTTATAACAAAGACTGCTCTGAAAGCCAACACTCCAAGGAAATGCCGGGCTTGTCAAGATGTGATCAGATGTAATAGAACCCTTAACAGGTTCACTTTTTGCTACAATTTCTCTATTTGTTAAATTATTTTAATATACTGCTTCCTTACAGGGGGCCACTTATGTTTAGGCTTTCAGGGACCTTCCAGTGATTCCCCCTTAGGCTGTAGTTTGGTTAGGATACTTAGGGGTAGATTTAAAGAGATAGTAATACTTAAAATGTAAAAAAAAATATGTTGTAGAGTTTATCCCCCTGAGTAAAACAAGAGTACTCCCACTGCTGAGAGGTGTTTTATTCAAAAGTTATTCATTTTCAAAGTTTAATTTTTTAGGTGCAATATCACAGTGGCCTGAAATTGTACAGTGGCGCTGTTGCTACACGATCCTATGGACAACTCTGGTCAGTTGACCATGAGCTTCCCACTACAGTACTATGGTTGATAACCCCATACTACTTACCAATAGGACATCTTTTCTTATTACTTCTTCTCATACTCAATATGGTAGTTATCTCTATTTTATTGCTTCAGTCCTTATTGTGGATGCAGCATATTCCTCTCCCTTCTCTGGTCATCCCCAACTCTCCTTTCCTTTTTTGCTTCCCATTCCCATCTCTGCTGCTAGGGATTACACTCTTTCATTGTATACTAATTGCACTATTACGGTCCTGCTATAGAGTATCTTCTGAAGTACCTCTTAAAATACTCTGTTAATGCTAAAGGCCTCAATTTGCTGCAAACACGTAGCATATCTTTAGCGTAGTGTAGACACCAGAAGGCTCATATTTTGATGGTACAGGAAACTCACTTTACTGTGTTACACTTTGGGTTTCTTAAAGGTAAACAATACTACAAAGTGTTCCACAGTACAGGGACATCAGAGATGAGTGGTGTGGGTATCCTAGTACATAAGGATGTTCCTTTGGAGGTGGGGCACATTCTTCAGGATGGGAATGGTTAATGGCTTTTCTTGAAAGGTAAACTGGGGAATTGGCTCCTGGCGTTAGCTATGATCTATGCCGAGGCTGTCCAAGTTCAGTCCTCCAGGGCCACCAACAGGCCAGGATTTAGGGATTTCCCTGATTAAGCACAGGTGAGCCAGTCAAAATGAATGAGCTACTGATTAACTCATCTGTGCTTAATCAGGGAAATCCTTACATCTTGGCTTGTTGGTGGCCCTTGAGGGCTGAACTTGGACAGCCCTGATCTATGTGCCTCATGAGGGCCAGAAAGACTTCCTATTAGATACCTTCCACTTGGTACAATCTTCCACCGAGGACCTCCTGGTATGTTGAGAGCTCCCACAGATCTCAATATACCACGTGACCCTGCAGTGGATTGTGCCACAGGTGGATGTTAGGTTCCTAAGTCTCATTTAGTCAAAATTGGTAAAGCCTTACGTGACCTCCACTTATTTGATTCATGCAGACTGTTGCACCACCCTATGAGGGACTATTCTCTCTACTCCACCCCCTCATCAGTTGTATACAAGGTTAGATTATTTATTTTTTTAATCAAACATATCAATAGTATTGATGATGCTGTTATTGACAAAATCACATGGTCCCATCATGCCTCCATCTCTGTGGCACTGACTCTGCCCTCCATTCTAGCTTGTTCACCAGAGTGGAACTTAGATCCTTCTCTCTTCATCCATCCTGATGTAATTGCCAAAATCCGTAAAGTGATTGAGATCTTCCTTGTCACAAATGACAATGATGACACATGTTTTGAATGTCTGCCTCACTCTGAAGTGCGTCTTTAGAGGAGAATTTATTATATTAGCATCCATCTCTAAAAAGAACAAGTTGCAGGAGGTCAGCCTAGAAGCATCCCATAAACAAAATGGGGGACACACTTTCTTATGGAAACTCTCTAATCTATGAGTAGAGTCTAGAGACCTCCTTTAGTCAAGGGTAGTTAGGGCTTACTTACTGTCCAAAAAGCACATTCTATGAGAATGGTAATAAAAGAGGCAGGCTCCTTGCTTAGCAGTTGTGACACCTTGACTTCCCTGTCTTTGTACAACACACTTGGAGGCTTAGAGACGGATCTGTCTTCCATAGCAAAGGTGTTTAGTGAGTACTACCACTCTATGTACAATTTACAATTTCCTCACCCAGGGTCTGATCTGACTCCCCCAAACTGACCGCGTCCCAGTCTGCTTCCCTAGAAAAGGAGATTACTCCTGAGGAAATTGAACATGCTATCAAATGAAAGCCTACTGTTAAATCTCCTGGACCGGATGGCTTTGGCTTGGCTTTTTACAAGAAGTGTTCCCCTCTTTCAAATCTCTTTTCACCAAGGTTCTTAACACTATCCCCGACAGTATGACTGACTACTTGTCCGAGGCACATATCACAGTTCACCTCAAGGAAGGCAGGGATCCCAATCTACCTTCCAACTACAGGCCGATTTCACTTTTGAATGCAGACCTTAAAATTTTGCCCAACCACCTGACAGATTTTCTGCTCTCCTTGGTACAACAGGACCAGTCTGGATTTATGCCGGGTAGGGTGCTACGGTACAAAACCATTATAATTATGAACATGCTTCAATACGCATCTGAAACTAACACACAATTTTCCACTCTTTTGACACTCCTTCATCAAGGAGGGCAGGGTTTTCCTTATACTGAATGAACAAAGATTATCCTAAGTTGCTATCTGTCCGGTCAAACAACCGTACTTCAGGGTATAGATGGCTTACCCAAATAAAAATGGACGGGAGAGGACAGTTAATAATATAATTGCACAGAAAATAGAGCAATTTTAGCACTAGCAATGTAACTGAGCCATAGTACAAAGTATAAGAAGGGATCATAGCTGAACTGTAATTGAAACATTACTAACCTAATACCGTCTTTTCCTCCAGCTTCGGTATTGACAACAGAGCCAGGCAGGGCTTCCCCCTTTCACCCATAATTTTTGTTCTGACAATGTTCTAACTCCATTCAACAGAATTGTGACATATCGGGCTTAGGGGTTGGTACTAGTGAACACAAGCAAACATTGTTCACAGATGATTTGATGCTGATTGTTACTAACCCTGAAGTGTCCCTCCCTGTGATCACCCAGGAGCTCCTTCGCTTCAGTAAATTCTATAACTTTAAACCAAATTTTAGTATATTGGAGGTGTTGGATATTAATATTACTACTTCACTGGTGACTGGATTGCAACTGGCCAATGAGTTTAAATTGGCTATCTGTGCTATTAAATATTTGGGTATCAAGATCACTTCTTCAACGTTCCTCCTATTTTGGGAGAATTTCTCTCCTTTGCTAGGAACGCTCAGATCTGACATCAGGAAATGGAGTACTCTCCATTTATCCTGGGTTGGGAGAATTAATTTAATTAAAATGGGCATAGTTCCCAGAATCATTTTTCTTTTTCAATCCCACCCTCTCAGATTGCCTGTACACTGTTTAAAATTGATACAACATGTACTCCATCACTTTATTTGGCTAGGGAAGCCCTCCAGACCCAAGTTGGCTTTGTTGGCGAGGAAACGTGTGAAGGGTGGATTGGGTGTACCTGACACATGTGCTTACTATCATGCAATTCAGATCTCTACTATTTTGCACTGATTCCACTCTGCAAATGACAAGGGATGGGTAGATCTGCTATCTTGGTAAAGCGCATCCTTCATTCCCCCTATGAGTCGAAGATATTCATTTCTCCTCTCTCCTTTGTGGAGTTGGAACAAGTTACATGTATCTGCACGTTTGGCTAGTGGGGTCTCTCCTCTGGTGTCTTTACTGTCTGATTTCATCTTACCGCTAGGCCTTCATTTGGAGGCATTCTTACAGCGGTTGGTATCTGGCAGATTGTTGGTCAGCCAGGAATAAACTACTATCTTTCGAGGAATTGCAAAGGCGTTATGCCCTCCTCTCCTCTGAATTTCTGGAGATATAGACAAATTCATGACTTTGTTGCTAGAAATCCAAGGAGAAGGCTTGTACTTCTCTTTTTAGACCTCTACATTGTATCACCTTTGTATATAACTTACTAGTCAATGCTAATTCCAACATTTTTTTGGAGGTTAAAGCTAGGTGGGAGAGAGAGTTATGGGCCCCTATCTCTATATTTTTAATGAATTTACTAATAAAGATGAATAATTGTTTTTATGTCCTAAGTCATAATGTGGCACAGAACTGGTCTATGTAATAGTGTTAGATGGATATAGGCCATAAAGATATAGGGTATCCTATAACACTATGGGGGAGATTCACTAAGTGGTGATAAAGAGGTGATAAAGTGGAGATAACTTCTCCACTGATATCACTTCTCCAGTTCCTATGTTATTCTATGGAGTCTATGCACCAAGATCTACAAAGTTGAAGAAATCTTAGTGCATTGGCTCCAAAGCATAACACAGGAATTGGAGAAGCGATATCACTGGAGAAGTCATCTCCACTTTATCACTCCTTCATCACACCTTAGTGAATCTCCCCCCAAATATCTATTCTTTTTGTTTTTGTTCATTAAGTTGAGACTTGCGCGCATCTCTATACTTTATTGACATACATGCTCCTGACCGAGATCTGCAGATCTGGGTCAGATCTGCTCTATCTGCTTTGAAGCCAACTGTCACAATTCTCAATATTGGTCTGTACAAAATAATTATCCATTACTTTTTTGAAATCACAGTTACAGTATCTGCAAGAACAGTATCCTGCGGCAAAGAATTATATAGCTTTACGACCCTTACTGTAAAAAATCCTTTCTTTTGTTTTAGTCAAAAGCACCTTTCCTCTAGTTTTTTAATGGTCTTTTCACTGAGAAATAGGCTTTAAAATGTAACCACGTGATGTCACTTCAGGACGGGTTAAGGTACAGCTCTGTACCACAGCCTGTCAATCTTCGCCTCTTCCCCTCCCCAGTTGTTCCCTATTGCTACCTCCTCCTTTGACAAAGGAATCCAGCATGTGAGCAGGAGTGCTCTAATTGGCAAGACAGCGTGCCAGGTCACATGCTGTATTTCTCCATTAGACGAGGAGGCAGCAATGGGGAACAACTGGGGAGGGGAAGAGGCGAATATTGACAGGCTGTGGTACAGAACTGTACCACAGCCTGTCCTGAAGTGACATCATGCTGTTACATTCTAAAACCTATTTCTCTGTGAAAAGAGCGTTTTTAAAGCGGAACATTCACATCCAAAAAAAATTGGAGCACGGGAATGAATAATTAATATAAGATTAGCTCTGGGTCCCCCACACACACACTTACCTACGAGTGGAGATATTAAGTCTGAAAATGTGCCACTTCCACATTCTGCGGCACCCTGTATGTGCGACACAAAGCTGCAGGACTTCCCACCTCCCTCCCAACTGCCCCAGGGAGTGAATTCACGCTTCTCTTCTGAGCTGTATTTTTTTGGGCTAACGTCACAGCAAGCTCTGTTTACAATGCTACTGAGCTTGCAATCTCGGTAGCATGGTAAATGGAGCTTGCTGTAACATTAGCCCACAAAATATACAGCTCAGAAAGGAAGCGTGAACGTGCTCCCTGGGGCACCTGGGAGGAAGGTGGGAAGTCCCGCGGCTTCATGCTGCACATATAGGGTGCCACAGAATGCGGAAGTGGCACATTTTCAGGCTTAATATCTCCACTCGTAGGTAAGTGGGGGGGGAACCAGCGCTAATCTAATATTAATTATTCAAACCTGTGCTCAAATTTTTTTTTGGCTGTGAATGTTCCACTTTAAAAACAAACATGGATTTAACATTTACTGGGAAGCAAGAATCGAATAAGGACTTTAAAGAAGGTGAGAGTTCCCCTTTAACAGACATCTATTTTTGAACAGTACGGTACTAGCAGACAGGGGGTTAGGTCTGATATTTAACAGACATCTATTCTTGAACATTACGGTACTGGCAGACAGGGGGTTAGGTCTTACTAGTTCATGTGTGCTAAAGGGTCAGTAATGTCCAATAAAAAATGCTTAGAGTTTTGTAGAGGTTCAAAAAATAAATTATATGCCACAAATCCAATCTCTCAAACCGGTATAGTTTGAGAGATATAGGCATTCAAAGTTCCTCCCTCCCTCCCCTTCTCCTGACATCAGCGCTGTGCTGACAGCAGGAGATCTTGGTCCAGGGACCAGCCGCTGGCTCTGCAGCAGAACCGAAATCATGTTAATTAAAAAGAATTACTTCTTTGAAAAGGTCTACAAAGTGTGCCTGGTTTGCAAGCACATTTTGTAGACCATTCCAATTAAGTAATTATTTTTAAATAACGCCATTTCGGCTCTGCTGAAGAGTCTCCTCAAGTCGCCCGACTTGAATCAGCTGCTGTCAGCTTTACAGCTGACACCAGGAGAAGGGGAGGGAGCAGGCAACTTTGAATGCCTATATCTCTTGAACCATAGTGGTTTGAGAGATAGGATTTGTGGCATATAGTTTATTTTTTGAAACTCTACAAAACTCTACGCATTTTTTATGGGACATTACTGTCCCTTTAATTAGGTAAAAAAATAAAAAAAAAAATAAAAATCTCAGAAGGGCTGCGCCCTGGGGTAAGCTGGGCCGCACATGATTTAATGTGAGTCTTTACATGGTATCGGAAGGATAGGAACCTTTATGTGGTGGGTGTTCTCTGTTGGTGAGGTCATCTGTGTTTGTAGGAACAGTGGTAATCTACAGAGGTTTAGAAAAGATTTTTTGTTTGTGAGAACAGGGAAAGAGGGAGCCTAGCTAGACACAAAGTGGTGGTGGAACCTGGATGACAAAGGCAAAGACCTTGAAAGGTGGAGAGACTTGTGGAAGTATGAAGAGGTGATTGAGATATTGGTGGAAGGGCAAGGTCATGAGAACTTTGATTAAAAAAAGGACAACGTTGAGTTGTTAGTGTATGTGTGATTCTGTTACTACCAGGGGGACAGGGCAAGGAAACTACAGTGTATAGTTTGTTCTGTGGATACCAGTGGACAGAGGCTGGGGTGTCAGATATTGTAAGTGTGGTTCTGTGACTACCAGTGGATACGGACACAATGCTGGTCAGTGTATCTTAGATCCCAATATATTCACAAATCCATTACATACGCATTTATACTTGGGAAATGTGGATCCTGAGATCTTTAACCCCTTGAGTGCCAGAGTGGTACACAACGCATTGCTTTGCAATGCGTTGCGTACCACTCTGGCACTCAAGGGGTTAAAACATTAACAATTAGCTATCTCCATAAGACAGATTATTTGTACAGATCATGTAGTAGGTAAAGTTGAATATCTTCTTAAAGGGAGATGTTGAGCATTTAACACTAAACTGTATTTAAATTTTGACCCGCCTGGTGTACACTGATAATGATAACTAATCTAATTAAAAAGCACTTCTGTTTTACTTCTCAATGAACTGTGTAAGACACTCAAATAATATGCTCACATGGGTGGTACTGCTATTGTCGATACACGTATTTAACAAAATCTTACATATGTAACACAAGACATAAAAATAAATACTATGAAATAAGTCTACTACATAAAGATACTTTCACTTATTTATTTACAGGTAACTTCTAAATCAAATAGCTTTTCCTTATCGCCACCTCCCCCTTGCGTCAAATTGGTGCGTCCTGCAGCTCTCAGTATACTTAAATGTGTGCCGGGGGTGTGGGGAGAGATGGTAGTGATATTTTGATGGTTGCTTCACGATGCATATACATTTCCCTTTTATTTCATATATAGATATGGCTTAATAATACGTTAATCCAACCGTTGGTTAGCACTTTGTCAGATTAATTTTACGGCTACATTTGGAAATACTGAGTCTGCCCACCCCTGTATGTTTCGCTCTGTGGACCCGTCCGATAGTTTATAAACTCTGTCATGGCGGCATCCGAAGCTTCTTGGTGTAACCGGGTTGCTGAAGTAGAAAAGGAGAGGCTTAATTGTGAATGTGGAATGGGGGAGAAAGCGCTTCCTGTTGTGTATAAGCGCTTTATCTGCTCTTTTGCGGACTGCTCTGCATCATATAATAAGAACTGGAAGCTACAGGCTCATCTGTGCAAACACACCGGGGAGGTGAGGCATAGGAGACAACGTGTGCACGGCATGTGACAGAGGAGCATGCCTGGGCTTATCACTAGGTGTCCGTTGGTCATAAGCTACTAGGGAGGCTTAGTGAGATCCAAATACACACACTAATATAACATTTTATGCTAACTTCATGACAGTTAACTATTTAAGGACCAGAGCAGTGTGAAACTCGCTGTGAAGCGGTTTGCACACTTGTTGCACGAAGATCTTCAAATCGTCTTGGTCAAGCTAAAAAAAAAGTGATATATGCAAACTGCCCCATGGGGGAACTGAAAGTCCCAGTTAGTATAAATGAATCTTTTAACAAATTGAAAGCTAGAGGAGGTATTGAAGACCTAATATTAAGGAGGTTAAATGCCCTACTTAAATGGTCATTATTCCCCCTATGGAGCTGTTTCTTTGGTTGAAGTGCACCTATGTAGCTTGAAGGACAAGCCCCACAGTGCAACATTTCTTCTTCTGCAGTAGCTGCTAAATATGTTGTTGATTTAAGCTTGAATATTTAAAAAGTTAATTCAAAACTACTTGTGTTACATTGGAAAAAAATCCAGTAATGCTTAATTATTTGTGAAATCTAAGTGCAGCACTGTTTAGTTGTCATAAAACTGAAAGGCTTTATTAGCCTAAACTAACACAGTACTGCACATGGATCTTATACAGAAATGTGACTATATCCTATTCTAATAATCTACTAGTCTCCTTGCTAATAAGAACAGTCTTTGAATTTAAAAAAAAAAAAAAAAAGTTCAAGACAAGATGACATTTTAAGAGCACTGCTGTAATGGTCTAGTAAGAATTACACTTTGTAGTGACTGCATAAATTGATAAAACAACTTTGTACAGCTAAACCAGCTTCACAGAATGTTGTTCACACTTCTAAATACTTCTGCCTGTTGTATACCTGCCAACTGTCTTATTTTCAGGCACAGACCCTGGTTTTGGCTCCCTGTTCATGGATCTTGCTGTTCCTAGTTTTAAAATTTAACTTCAACACCATATTCTCTGTGCATCTCACAAATGTTATTAGGTTATGAAATTTCTTCCCAGCATGTTAAAGGGATGGTAACACTTAAAGGGAGAGTAACGTTTCATAATAAAAGCAGCTCTAATCATCATAGTATTTGGACTCTGGAGAGTGTTATTTCAGTTCTGTCAGAGTTGTAGTTCAAGAGTAATTCAATGACAAAGTATCCCCCTCCCGCCCCTTTTACTGATGTAACACTGCTCAGCCAGATCAGAAGGGAGGTGCCCAGGTAGATTGTCCATCTCTGCAATCTTCAATTAAGGGGAGGGAAAAACCTGAAAAACTTGTCAAGGGGGCCAGGGCTTTCATTCCTTTCATAGGAAGAAGATTGTCCCCTTCTGTTATCTGTCTAGTCTTACAACCAGATTCCATATCTGAGAAGAGATGGCTTATACTAGGTAAAAGGGGTGGGAGGGGAAACTTTGCCTGTGAATATCTTACCTCCATAGAGGTTTGAGAGAAGGCTTATAATCGGTGTTTTTAATGCCTATAAAATAAAGATGAAACAAAGTATTACTATCCCTTTAATACTGAGATGTATAATGCAGACTTTATGTGGAGTAAAAGTGGGGTGCTTCCACTGCCTGAATATTTAATTCCAGTAATTGCAACTCATGTTTGTATTTTATTACTGCAATGGACTGATATTTTAATTGCTGTTGCCACAGCATCCTGTTGATGGTCATGGTCAACTGACCATAGCTGTCCATAGCAGCCTGCAACAGGTCCATGATAGTGTCCATGGCAGTGCCGAACCCACAAAAGTATTTGCAATAACGTTTAAATAAAACAAATTGGCAGTGGGAGTAATCATGTTTTACTCAGTAGGGTAAACTCTTAAAATAAATAAAATGGGCACACAAATGTGTGTATGTATAGTATTTATGATGACGTGCTACTTGGGTATTAGTAATGTCCATTTTTCTATAGAAGTTCCTGTTGTACAGTCTTCTGCTGATGTTCTGATACATGGTTCTATGGTCTAATGAGATTTCACATGGCTAAGGGCAAGTGTCCCTGGAATTTATCTGTATTTGAAAGCTGTTGTAGCTTGAACACAATTTCCCACTTTATCTCAGACATAGAGCAGTTTTATGCCACAGGGAGGAACAGAGGTTTCCATACTTTCATGTACGTGGGTGAATGTTTATACTGAGCCGCAAGTGTAAGCAGCTCATTACAACTTAAGGGTCTAGACAATACAGGGTTACAAGTGCTTTGCAAGGAGACACTAAAAGTGAGGTCCATGCCCAGTATGTGAAGGCATTTTCTTTGTAGTGTGCCTGTTCTACTGTTAAAACAGCCCTACCCCCTCACCTATAATAAAAAAAAAAATTATATATATATATATATATATATATATATATATATATATATATATATATATATATATATATATATAATCTCTCTGCTTTAGTCCTTGGGGCATGCCAATAGGCTGGCGTATTGGGCTGATCAACTGACCTTTAAAGGGTTAGTGATACTTCAGTGAGTGCCAAGGTATGCTGTCCTTATACTGTATACTATTGCTCCCAATCACATACCTCCCAAATGTCTTTTTGACCCAAATCCCTCTTTCCCACCCTAATGTCCCTCTTTAAAGGAGATCACACTGTATGGTGTGTAAATAAGTGTATCACATTGCTCTGCAGTAATAAAACTGTTTAAACATCAGTATATGTGTTTATAAATTAGTCTGTGTAAATAAAATACTTCGGTCTTGTTATAAGTTATTTATTAGGTTACACAAGGTGGTATCAATAGGTCATGAAATGGCATAAACATTCTTGGTAATGTCCTGCTCACCAGCCACACACACTAACGCCCCCTAAAGCACAAGTGTCCCACTTCAACAGTTTGAAATGTTGAGGTATGCAATCGGTGGTAATCCTGACATCAGTATTTGCTGTGAAAGAATATAAATTCTACCCCCCTCGCCTTTTCAGCCTGGTAAGCCACCTCCTCTCAGACCTGAAAGCAGATCATGATGGACAATCTTACTTCAGTATAAGGAAAAATCAGCCCTCCTTTGTCAAGGAGGGTGGATTTTTCCATATACCAGATGAAGGAAGATTGTCCCTTGTGATCTGTCCGGGCAAGCAACCGGATTTCAGATCTAAGGGAAGGTGGCTTTCTGGACTGGAAAGGGGAGGAGAGGGACAAGTTATGTTTTAACAGCAAATATAGCCATCAGGATTCCTACCTGGAAGCAACAGTATAAGAACACATCATAGCTTGGGAAACACTGAAGCATTACTACCCATTTAAGCAAGGATGGTCTAAAAAGCTGGTTTGTTTTCATTCCCCACTAATTTGAATGGTAGACTTCTCCAGTGGTTTGTGAAGCTATGTTTACTGTAAGTCTCTTGCATCCAAGGTGTTAATGTAATCTTGGCAGGCAATGTGAAGTATACTTGTGCAGTTTGTAAAAACTATAATTTTGTGTAAACTGTATAATCAAGCTATATTTAATTCTCCACACAAACTAAGTGCCCATTATGGCATCTGATAAGTATCCTTTATCCCAGTCATGTCAAACTCCAATAACTGAAGGCGACATTGTCAAACTTTCATCTAAGGGAGCTGAAACTATAGTAATAACCACCTAAATCTTTTAAAATATAGCAAAATATTTTGAGCATTGTTCACAACCAGTCATGTCTTTAACACTTTTTTTTTTTTTTTTTTTTTCCTCCCAATAGTCTGTATTCTTATACTAAACATATTTTGGGAGTACAACTTTCGACATTCATTAGATACTAGTGTAAAAGCCCATGTACATGGGCCAAGGTCTGGGTAATGTTAAACCTTTAAGTGCCAGAGGGGTACACAACGCATTGCTTTGCAATGCTTTGCGTACCCCTCTGGCACCAAAGGGTTAAGCGGCCGCTACCTCACTGCTCCACTCGATGCAGCCTTGTTGCTGCACTCACGCGATGCAATCATGCGCAGTAGAGACTGCCCGAACACAGTCTCTATTGTGAATGACTGCGTTTGACAAACATCCTAGCAAATTATTATATAGGATATTTTAGAGAGCCAGTTTAGTCTAGTTTGGGAAGCTTACTTTGGGTAGCTATCTTAACCATTATCTTTATGGATTTTGATGTCTGTCTATACTATTTACGGAGCATTATACTCAATCTCTTTAATAGTACATGTTGGTGGAATCTATATAAATCATTTGAGTACTGTGTGAGCATCTAGTGGAGTTCAGAGCTGATGTGAAACAAACTTTAAGTGGGTATGTTTATGTATTGTTTGATTTTAGAGTTAAGATTGATTTTATATGAGTTCTTATGATACAAACTGATGCACTAAATAGCTAATTATATTGCAAATGTGTGTATTTTAAACGTGTCTGATTTGTTTATTATGACCCTGATTTGATTTGTTCTGTTGCATTACGAGTGTTAGCCTTCGTAGCAATTTGTGACTTTGTGAAAGAGGTTCTAAAACTTCACTTGAGTTAATCTCAATCTATATATCCCTGAATTGTTGTAGTGTGTGTTGCAAGACACTTATGATTTGTATCATTACAGATCAGACATTATCAGAAATTCACCATTTTTATGATTGAATACACAATGCAGGTGGATTCAGCCACTATAGCATAAACTCTATGCTCCCAAGGCAATTCCAATCACTGCTAAGCAGCAGTGCGGTTTTCTCATTTTGCTATTTTCACTACACACTTATAAAGCACAACTCCAACCACATCCATGAGTAAATTTTGTATTTCATTATTTACATTGCCTAATGGGCACTATAGGTGTTTTCTCTTTCTGTTATGTCTTAGTGCCAGGGGATATTCTAGAGAGGACTTCCCTAGGACGCAGTTTAGAAAAGATCCTATGAGACAGTAGTCCCAATCTTTTGTTCCACTTAGGGGCAGGCTGGAACAGTTTGTGAAGGCTTGATCATCTCAAGCAGGCGGACTGGTCCTACAGATTGTGGTGATGTGGTACCCACTGGCATTTGAGACCCTCCTACAGGAATAAAGGTTAACCCTTTGAGTGCCAACAAATGTATTGCATACCACTCTGGCACTACAAATGGTTAAGGTTATCTACTACCCCAAGAAATCAAAACAGAGCAAGCAACATGAGACTGTGGCTCAGTGGGGTCCTTGAAAGGGTTCCTGAAAATAAGGGGGGGGGGGCGCGCATCGGTCATCTATTGTATTCACTGTTTCAAGGAAAGGGTCAGGTATTCTAGATCTCAAGTGGTTATCCTTAACTTTTGTCAAAGTTCAAGATGGAATTGGTATCTTCTGTCAAGGCAGTTCCTCCAAGATCTTTCGCTGAGCATAGATCTTGAAAACTTGTACCATGAGACAGTCACCAGTAGTTCCTGAGGTTTGACATCAAGTTTTCCAGTTTTCATTTGGTCTAGCATCAACTCCTCCAGTATTTACAAAAGTCCTAGCCACGTCCATGATTGAGACAAGGGAATCTTATTCCATAAGTAGGCTAGTGTCTCATATTGAGAGAAATCAATAAGAAGCACAAAACTATGCATGGAACACTTATACAGTATGGGGTAGCTCTATCCCCTTTCAGAAGCTGCTATTTCTTGGAGTATAGTTTGATACACAGCATGTGAGCATTCCATTCAGCAGACAGAAGGAAGAAAACGAGTATCTTTTACTAAGGAAACCTCCATACCCATCTTGACTTCAAGACTACTAGGGAACTTGTCATCTGCAATTGAGATGCCCCCATGGGAAAGATTCCACATCAGACAGACTCAAAACAAGTGAGGTCCTGGAAGAGGGGTTCCTTCAACTTCTCAGGTAATCCTTTCTGGTTGAGATTAAATGGAAAGGTGGTGGCTGTCCAAAGGGAATCTGAGTCAAACCACTGCAATCTACTCATTTGGAGATCCTGACAACCAATGCCAGCAGGAATGGCTCAGGGTTCTGGAAAGATGGCAGTCAGGGATCAGTGGTCCACCAAAGAAACAACTCCTGAAATTAAAAGGAAAATGCAACACCTTAAGTCTCTTTTGGGAAGACCTCTGACGAAAAGCAGTCCAGCTCAAGTCGGACAACAGTGATGTACATCTTGAAGCAGGCAGGTGTGAAACAAGTCTAAACAAGTGATCAAGATTTTGGTTTGGGCCAGATTATTTTCAGCCCAGTCATATGCGTTTCAGGTATACTGAGGAGGCAAGCAGATTTCTTGAACAGGGGAGCAAAGAACCAAAAGGGAATAGTCCTTAAAGGGATAGTAACACTTATGTAAATATATATTGTAGGGTTTATTTTCCTGAGTAAAACGATCATACTTCCAGTGCTTCAACAGGTTATCTGGAGGATTGGAAGATGTTTAACAGGCAAATGTTCCTTAGAGCGGACCTTTCATCTGAACATAACCTTAAATCATAATTACATTAGCGATATGCCTAGACAGTTGTCTTCAAGAGTAATTTCTGCATTAGAGAGATCCTTTTCGGCAGGCACTGACAGGGATCTTGCAGTGGGCGCTGCCTGTCCCTTTCTGGTGCCTTAAGGCACAAAGGCTTCCAACTGTCCAATTGTGATGTTGAAGGGGATGGACAGAGCAAACTCAGATGCCATCTCTGCTGTTCTCCTGTCTGCCAAAAAGGTTTTTTTTTTTTTTTGTTTTTTCCCCTCTTTAATACAGCAGTTATGCCTAGACCATTGTTTTTTCAAGAATAACTCTCATTATGATTTAAGTCTCTATAATCATCTGATGAAAGTTCTGCTTTAATCAGGGTATTTCTAATCTAATTAGGCCTTATAACAGTGGGCTACCCCTCTTTCAGTTGGTCTCCCTGTCCCTTGATTTGCCAAGAATACAACAATGTCGCTAGCAGATGTCAGTGTTTAAGAATCAGGCACATAAATCCATGGACTTGTCAGATCACAAAGCTGTATTCAGAGAACTCTGGCACTTCCTTGTGTCCTATCTGTACTATAGACATGGCCCTAGTTAACTACACAATCTGGTGATACTTTTAGATGCCATGCTGGTGGTATTGCTTTTCCAAGGTCCTTGAATCTAATGCATCTCTTGCAATAGCATTTGCTTCTAAACTTCCTGACTAGGCTCCTGCCCTTTGAATAGCCATACATCACACTTTGTGGCTTAAGATTGGTTTACAAATCCTGCAGGAATTCTCTGGTTTTTCTTCCCTTTGTAGGCAAACAGCAGTTTGGCTATGAACTGGAGAATATTGGCATGCCACTGGTGGCAAAATGCTTGCAGCCTCAGGTCACTTTTAAGTAGTCTTTCCACAGATGAGTGTGCGTCTCTGCTAGTTTGGGTACACTCCTAGGGCACAGATTTGTCCAGTTGGCACAGTCATGTCCTCTCCTAAAACCCAAGCAGGCATGGGCAGGCAAGAAACCTGCTCAGAAGCCCAAAGCTGTCAGGTCCACCTGCATGACTCATGGGGGCTTACAGTATTTGTCCATTGGATGCATCCTCTGCTTTTTCAAGGAATGGGTCATATCTGTGAAATATTAGGGACTTTTGCAGGTAAGTCTATACCTTGCTGTAATTAGTCCCTTCTCTTTCTAGTTCTTCTCAAGAGTTCCTTGGGTCCTGGGTTGAGGTAGTCTCTTCCTACAGTTTCCTTCTTGATAAGTATCAAGACCTGCATGTTTGTTCTCAGGAATGATTCTCTTTTATTCAAAAATGTTGTGATTACCAAAATACATTAAATGCAGTCCCATTGTGGCCTCAACAGTTTTTGTGCAATGTAAGTGGACTGAAACTGTACAGTGGTGCTGTTGCTACATCATCCGATGGAGATTTATGGTCTATAGGCCAGCTTCCTATAGGGTGTTGTAACAGCGCCATTGTACAATTTCAGGCCACTGAAATTGCACCAAAAAAAATCAAATTTGAGCTGTAATAACTTTTGAATAAAACACCTTTCAGCAGGGGGATAAACACACACGATATAGATATAGATATATAGAAAGGTAACATTTAAAACTAGAGCTCAATTAAGGCTCACTCAAGTTCTTGGTTGAAATAAGACAAAACATATCGGAGCATAATCTGATTCTCCACATATGAAGTAGAGAACAAGCTAATCTGACTTTGATCCTAATAGTGAGTCTCTGAAATCATGCTGTTTAAGTTCATAGTTTAGCCACTAATCTCATGGACAAAATCAAAATGTCTAAGAATTGCTTTTATGTATTAGATGATGGGGTATGATGGCAATAGCCACTATCATATCAATACATGTGGCTTGATAAACAAGCAATACTAGTCTGTGGAAGGGTGAGGATATCAATATATGAAGTTACAGAAATGGCTAACACATGCTATGAAAAATTGCTAGCCACATTGAGTATAAAAGCACTGTGAAAGCTCTTGTATTGCCCACAAATCTGAAAAATAGTCTAAAAAGCAGCGCATAGTGGCATAAATCATAGATAAATAAAACTCCAACGCATGCCTGATGCACATTTCATCAGCACTTTAAAGGGTTAGTAAAGTTTCACAAACAGCAGCTCAAACTAATCTTAGTATTTGAGCCATAGTTCTGTCAATACTGTCAGTTGTAGTTCAAGGCTAATCGAATGATAACTATCCTCCTCCTGCCCCATTTACCTAGTGTAAGCCACCTCCCCTCAGATGTGGAATCTGGTCCTGGGATCAGATGGCTCACAGCAAGGAACAATCTTACTGTGAGAACGCTGAAAACCCTGACCCCCTTGACAGGTTTTTCCCTTATGCTAATTTGTGTCCCTCTTTGCGATCCTCCTTGCTGCTCTGAGCTGCTTTTATTGTGAAACTACTGTCCCTTTAAGACATGAGATGCTGAGGCTACATCAAAGCATTTCTATTGTCCAATGTAACTCGCAGGTACCATGGGGGAAGGTGACAGCACCTCCCAGTGGGCTGGAACAATTCTAGAAGTACAGGGTAGAGCCTCCCCCTCCTCCAAATGAGGCTACCTTGCTAGCCCCTCCCAGATGGACTTGTTCCATATCCCTGGTTAGATGGATGAGAACAGTTCTGCTTGGTTTTTTTTTAGTACTTTTATTTTCTATTAGATATGGGGTATCAAAATTCCCTTATTAGATGGATTACAATTACTGGCTTCCCCTGGTGGATTGCCCAGTTATCAGGTTCTGTTGTGGACCCTTTGCAGCCCTGGGAGAGAATAATGCAACCCATGTCTCTCTCTCCTGAAGGAGTCTGAGGCTTCTTCCTTCTCAATGGTAATCTGAAGAAAGACCTGCAAAAAAATAGAGCAACCCCTTGAGTGCCATGATCCACTTGTCCCACAGTTCCCCTCCACGCTGGGGTCTTCCTGGAGTTCCTAAACTGATGTTTGGTATTTATTTTAGTTCCATGAGAGTTTGGAGCCAGGTTGGCGGTTTTTGGTAAAGTTTAACCCCTTCCCTACAGTTTCCTATGGATTTGAGGCTTATTTTTATACTTTTTCCTCTGGTTTGTTTTTATTAGTCCTTACATGATCTGTGTTTTGGGTACGTTTTGTTTTTCAAAACTTTGTACTTTTTATTCAGAGCCTTTTACAGTGCTTTATCGCACTTGCTCCATTGACTTCTATGGGATAACATCTCTGCAACTGTTAAACTTAGAATTGAGAGAGGGCTTATACTTGTCTACATCCGGAGGCCTTCGACCTGTTGCAGAAGTGGGGGTGCCCCTGGATAGACCTGATGGCTAGCAGGGACAACAGGAAGGTTCAGGTATGTTCTCGCTGGGGGGATCCTCTAGCATATGCAGTGAACTCCTTGTCCATCCCATGGTGCTTTCACCTAGCCTAAATTTTTCCTCCCTTCCCTCTCATCCACAGGGTGTTGAGGAATATTCGGATGGACAACACGGCAGTCATCTTGATCACCCCCTAATGGACCAGGCAACCTTGGTTTCCAGAACTGATGGCCTTGTCTGTTCAGGATGAGTTTCCTCTGCCCCTCAAATCAGATCTCCTCCTCCCAGGGTTACCTCTGGAGAGAGTACGTGGAACATTTAGCTTTGATGCCAGTTCTGAAGCCTCCATCCTAAGGAAGAAGGGCTTTTCTCCTGTGGTCTCCACCATGCTTCAGGCCAGGAAACCAGTCTCTTTCAAGGCCTACCACAAGGTTTGGCCTACCTTCCATTCTTGGTGTGTGGACAGGGATCTGTCCTCACAGAAGTCTGATCTCCTGGTAATCCTGTCTCTCTTGAAGGATGGTGTGAACAAGAGTCTCAGCCTTGGCTTCTTGAAGGTGCAGACCACAGCTTACCAGAGATACTTCGCCATTTTGCCAGATGTCGGTTTTCTTTCAGGGTGTCTCATGATTTCCTTGCTTTTAAGGCTCCCACTATTCACTGGGACCTTAAAGTTTTGGGAGTTTTGCAGTGGCCTCCTTTTTGAGTCTTTGGCTACCCTCCCTCTTATTCTGACTTGAAAGATGGCTGTTCTCTTGGCAGTTGTTAGCGGACGCTCTGAAATGCAGGCCTTGTCCTGCAAACCTACTTTCCTGGTGTTTCATAGAGTGTTCTCTGTACCTCCCAGGAATTTCTTCCTAAGGTGGTCTGAGTTCCATATTAGATTCTTGTGCCTTCCTTTTGTCCTGGCTCTAAATCTGACAAGGAGAGGGATCCCCCACTTGTTGGATATGATACACTGCCTGAAATTCTTTGTGCACTGTATGGAGTCTGTCCGTCAGACTGATGCACTTTTTGTCATCCCTGTGGGTCCCAGGGGGGGCTGGTTTGGTTGCATCCAAGGTGACTATCGCATCCTGGATTAAGTCTGCCATTCATAAGGCGTATGAGCTCAGAGGGAAAACTCTTCCCTTGTGCATTACTGCACACTCCACCAGGTCTGTTGGCCTCCTGGACCTACAAGAATTAGGCCTCTGCTGTACAGCTGTGCAAGGAGGACAGTTGGTCTTGTGTTTGGCAAAGGTGCACACAGTAACATGTGAATGTTCTGGCTTTGGCTGGAAAGTCCCGTAGGCAGCATTGCCTATCTAGGACTTTTCTTCTGTGCATTATGGCTCTTTAACTGTTCAAGGTTACTGTAGTTTCCTGGATTGCGACCATTCGCTGGGTGTATTTTCTCAAACCTGTACCCTTTCTTGTCGCACTGCATTTCATCAGGTCGTGGATACCTCTTGGGCCTACAAAATTCATACCACTGTTGAGCAGTTGTGTATGGTGGTAACACTGGTCTCTGCACACTGTCAATGTGCTGTCTTTGACTGAGTCACGTTTTTGCAGCAAGGTCTTACAGGCTGTGGTGCCTCTATGGATGTCCTTTCTTTTTCTAAGATCAGAACCCTATGTTCCTTGGTGTTTGGATTACTTGTTTTCCCTGACTCCTGAGGTTCATGTTGTACCAGTTTGGTCCTGTGGATACTGGTCTGATGGAGGTTTTCTTCACCTCACTGGATTATCTGTAGATAGCTTTGGTATAGCCTCATGGTTAATGTATTCCATATTTGACAACAGAGTATTTTCGTGAACTTGTGGTTAAATAAATTGTTCCATATGGAACCCGGGACTCCCTCACAGCAAAATCCATTTGGTTATCCCCAGGCAGGAGGTTGTCCTCCTGGATTCTGTCCAGGCAATTTTTCTCTCTCCTCTTCTTATGTTCCACAGAGAGAAAAAGATTGAACTATAAGGACACTAAAATACTATTATCAGATTGCTGTCTCATTTGCTTTCTTCACTAGTGTAACTGCAAAGGTAAATTATACTCAAGATTTTGAGGAAAGAGTGCCTGTGTATAATATGCACCCTTGTTTACCCCTTCTACTCACTAAACCACTTACATTGGGAGTTCGGATTCCCTCGAACCACCCACTGCAAGCTGCTTTCAGCTTACCCTCATGCTCATCACCCCCTAAGGAGTCATCTGACCGCTTCACAATGGGCTGCATGCTTGCATTTGCCACCTGCTTCCATTCCAGCAATGTTGTCAGGACCTCGTCATATAAGACAATGGTAATGCTCTGTGATGACCAATACCATAGATCCAGTGTGCATAGATCTATGCACTGGATCTACAGTATTGCCCTGTGAGGACCTTTCTGCCATCCTAACAGGACATTACCATTGATTTACATGAAAAGGTCTTGACAGGGCATTGCTGGAAGTAGGAAACAAATGCAAGCATGTAGCCCCCTGTGAAGCTGTCCATTTACTCCAGAGGGTGCAAGGAGCATGAGGGTAAGCTGAAAGTGCTTTTGGTGGCAGTGGAAATTCCCTTTTCCCCCTGCACTAGAAAAGAA
This sequence comes from Rhinophrynus dorsalis, assembly GCA_037306005.1. Taxonomy (NCBI): domain Eukaryota; kingdom Metazoa; phylum Chordata; class Amphibia; order Anura; family Rhinophrynidae; genus Rhinophrynus; species Rhinophrynus dorsalis. The sequence goes on along the minus strand of CM074719.1, from coordinate 539,137,413 downwards.
TCAAGACTAACTTCACTGTAAGTTGCCTTTATCACTGTACAATTTAAAAGCTATAATAGCCAGATCCATCATCGCCTTGCCATGTTCAGTTTGCACTTTCCCATGTCTTCCTTGTAAAGACTGGAATGGCAGTATTTTTCTTTCATGTGAATGCACTCAGATTCCACATAAACATGGGCATTGTAAGAACTTTTTAACATTTTTTTTGTCCCCCTTGAATCATAAAATACAAACACGTTTAATTTCTTTATGCTCTTAGAAGCCCTTTCCCTGTAAGCAAGAAGGATGTGATAAAGGATTTACATCACTGTATCACCTTGCTCGTCATGAAGCTACTCACAGCGGGGAGAAAAATTTCAAGTAAGCTTCCTTTTTCCTTCACCTGTACCAAGGCCCAGTCTGGGAGGCTCTTAGCCATTTCTGATGAGTCTTCTAGACTATCACTTGTTCATACTTTACTTTGATCATTGTCTAATCACTCTTTGTAGGTGTAGGGATAGTATACTGTAGTATTATCCCTTTTAAGAGACCTGTTCAAAGTTTTTTTTTTTTTTTTTTTTTTTTTTTTTTAATGTGGGTTTTTTCAGTACCATTAGGTTAAGGTTCTCTGGAAAGTGTGTATGAAGACCCAGTGTAGTAATCTGGGGCAAATAGATGCATTTTACCAGGAAGCATACATTGATATTTATTTTCAGATGTCCTGGAGAGCTTTAACAGTAGTTTGTGTAAAATTGTGTATATATAATATATATTACAAGTAGAGGAAAATATTTATATAATTGCATACAAAGAAGCTGTTTAGGGATTTTTAGACTATAAGATAAAATCCCCCCTCCCCTCTATTTGACTGTATGTAATTAAAATCCCCTTTCAGGTAGTGTTGGCAACTAGTCACTGAAACTGGGTTGTGAAACATGCATATTAGTTTTATAGGGGCCTTTTTTCAGCCTTAGATCAAGGGTGGCCAACCTCTTGGTTCTCCAGAGCTTGTAGTACAACTTCTGGCGCACACAACCAACTAGAGATCCAAATGCTGCCCAGTCTTCTTACTGTCTAGACAGCTCAAGCTCATTGTGGTGATTCCCTGTTAAAGGGGATGAGGTTGCAAATTTGACAAAGCAACAAGTGGAAGCCCATAATGCAGTCATAGTGGCACTGAGGACTGTATTTAGGACTGAAGATGTATATTTTGGGGTAGACCCCCCTACCCAATAAAGAACAAACTAAAAATGACCCAAACTGTTCTTGCAGGTGTGACTCTGAAGATTGTGACATGAAGTTTACTACAAGGTCAAATATGAAGAGACACTTTAGTCGAGCACACAAGCACCCAAGCTGTATCTATGTGGTAATATTGCTTTTTTACATTCCAGGAACTACCCACATCGCTCCTTTTGAACCCATTAGGTTTAGTAATGAGATTGTTGGCAGGTTTGTGTAGGTTTTGTTTGGAGTAGTTTTATGGAGTAATAAGGGGGTACACCTTTTGCTGCAAGATGTTTGACCAACTCAGCCTGTTATAATTTTGTGGGCCTTTTGTGCTGTCTAACACAAGCACTCTTTAAACTGAAACGGTGCCAAAATATATCATAAAAATGTGTTTGCTTCTCTGAAAATCTACCAGTACTACTGGTTTACCTTTGGCTTACATGTCAAATAGAACTAACTTTCAAAAGTTTTCAGACCAATTAACCTGGGAAGAATAATCCCTTATCTAATACATGTAGAGACAAGTTTTAGATCCCCTCTAACAACCATGGTTATAGCTTTGTTGTGATATTAATTGTACTGTTCTGTTTAGTGCCATTTTGAAAACTGTGGTCAAACATTCAAGAAACAGAATAAACTAAAGGCCCATCAGTTCATCCATACTAATCAGAAGCCTTACAAGTAAGTGATATACATGTTTTCAGTCACTTTTTAAGATATGTCCTTAGTGATGTTTTGAAAGTTAGGGAGTCTTCATTTCAATTGAGTTGCCTGAATAGATTGCAATGACAATTCAAAAATGCATTCCTTAGTTGAATGATCTGTGAAGTGATCTGTCACACTTAATGTCTTTAGGTAGTGGCCTATATCAATCTTCCCATCTTATCTGTTGGCCCATTCTCCTATGAGGGTGGAGGCAGAGCTGGTTGACTCCTATTGCAAGGGTTGCCATGTCAGTCCTAACCAGTAGTCTTGCAAGGCAGACATTTCGATTTACTGAGCAGTAAAAATCACACAGTGATCAGGACATGTTGAAAAAATTAAAACCACCTTGAATGCTCACTAGTAGTGTTGCACTGCAACACTAGTTCTGGTGAGAAGTACTGTCAGCATCTTCAGATATGGGAGTAACCAAACTTGAATAGCTCTAAAGACTTGAGTGACTGAGAGCAGTCACTCTTAAATAGGGGGTTGACAATCTATCGATTCTGAGCTTAAGGTATTTGGATGAGGCTGTATTTCTAAGGACTGGGGCAACCCAGCTTCACCATATTCACAAAATATGAAAAATCAGTTTCTTTTAAGTGGCTTAACCCCCCCCCCCCCCCCCGAATGCTAGGTATTGAAAACTTCTCTAGAATTAAAGTTTACATATCAGTGTTAAAATCAGTTGCAACTTGTACTTAGAAACATAGAATTTGACGGCAGATAAGAACCATTCGGCCCATCTAGTCTGCCCAATTTCCTACTGTGTGTAAAAAAAAAAAAAAAAACCTCAAACCTTTTTTGGTCCTTGGTCTTTTCTTATGTTAAGGACAGCCTTATGCCTATCCCATGCATGCTTAAATTCTGTCACTGTATTGACATCTACCACTTCTGCTGGTAGGCTATTCCACTTGTCTACTAACCTCTCAGCGAAGTAAAACTTTCTTACATTACATCTAAACATGTGTCACTCTAGTTTTAGACTATGGCCTCTTGTCCTAATGTTTTTACTCTTTTGAAATATACTTCCATCCTGTACTTTGTTGAATCCCTTCATGTATTTGAATGTTTCTATCATATCCCCTCTCTCTCTTCTCTCCTCCAAGCTATACATATTCAGATCCTTTAGTCTATCCTGATATTTCTTTTCCTGTAGACCAGTCACCATTTTAATAGCCCTTCTTTGAATTTTCTCTAGACTATCAATATCCTTCTGGAGATGGGGTCTCCAGTACTGTACACAATATTCTAGGTGAGGTCTAACTAGAGATCTGTAGAGTGGCATGACTACTTCCCTTCTGCTACTAATGCCCCTAGCTATACAACCTAGTGCCCTGCTTGCATTCCCCATCTCTTTATTACATTGCCTGCTTACCTTTAAGTCATTAGAAATAATTACTCCCAAATCCCTTTCCTCTGTTGTCTCTGACAGCACAGTACCCTTAATGGTATATTTATTTTTCCTTTGGATTTTTATGTCCCAAGTGCATTATTTTACATTTATCAAAGTTAAAGTGCATCTGCCATACTCTTGACCATTCTTCTAATTTACCTAAATCATTCGCCATTTGGCTTTTTCCCCCTGGAATGTCTACCCTATTGCAGATCTTTGCATCATCTGCAAAAAGGCATACCTTTCCTTGAAGACCTTTTGCAATATCACTAATAAAAATATTTAAAAGAATGGGCCCCAGTACAGATCCCTGAGGTACTCCACTAGTAACACTCCTTTCGTCTGAATATTCTCCATTGACTACCACCTTCTGTCTCCTGTCACTCGGCCATTGCCTTATCCATTTCACTATTTTTACATCTAGACCCAAACACTGCAATTTATTTGAGTCTTCTATGAGGGACAGTGTCAAATGCTTTACTGAAATCTAGATAAGCTATATCTACTGCTCCCCCTTGATCTATTTTAGTTACCCAGTCAAAAAAAAAAAATCTGAGGTTAGTTTGACAAGATCTCCCTGCTGTAAACCCATGCTGTTTGGTATCTTGCAAGCTATTCATATTCAGATATTCAACAATTCTTTCCTTTAACATAGTCTCCATTAATTTTCCCACTACTGATGTAAGACTTACTGGTCTGTAGTTACCAGACTCTTCCCTGCTACCTTTTTTGTGAAGCGGTACTACATTTGCTACCTTCCAATCAAACTATTCCTGTTGCTAGTGACTGAATAATTCTGTTAGAGCTTTTGCCAGAACACACTTAAGTTCTTTTAATAACTGTGAGTGTATCCCATCTGGACCCATTGATTTATCTGTTTTTACCTTAGAAAGTTGAATTAGAACTTCTTCTGTAAACATGCTTGTTTCCCGTGTCTTGCCATTTCTTTTTTCTAACAGAGGTCCCTTCCCTTCATCTTCCTGTGTAAAAACTGAACAGAAATATTCATTGAGACAGTCAGCTAGCCCTTTATTCTCATTTACATAGTTTCCATCTTTTGTTTAGTCTAACTATTCCTTGTTTTGTTTTCCTCCTTTCACTTATATATCTAAAAAATGTTTTATCCCCCTTTTTTATTGACTGGGCAATTTTTTCCTCTGTGTGCTTTGGCACTTCTAATAATACATTTGGCCTCCTTCAACCTACTTTTGTACCGATACCTATCTTCTTCCTTCTGCGTCTGCTTATATTTCTTAAATGCTTCTTTTTTCTTTTACTATATTTGCCACTTCTGCTGAGTACCACAGTGGTTTTCTTTTTCTTTTACCCTTGCTGACATGTTTAATGCAATGTTCTGTTGCGTTTAGTAAAACACATTTCAGATAATCCCATTTCTCTAAAGATCTCCAAGTTAAAGACTGACATAAAAATGTTTCCATTTTAGAAAAATCAGCCTTTCTAAAGTCTAGAACCTTTGTTTTTGTGTGGTGCAACTCAGCCTCTGTTTTTATATTAAACCACACAGAATGATGATCACTGGAGCCCAAACACTCTCCTACAGCTACATCTGATACCAAGTCTCCATTAATAAATCTAGTGTGGCTTCCTTCCTAGTCGGCTCTTCTACTAATTGACTAAGAGCTAATCCTTGTAAAGAATTTAGGATATCTCTACTCCTGGCCGAACCTGCTACTTGGTTTTTCCAGTCCACATCTGGAAGATTAAAGTCCCCCGTAATTATAACCTCACCTTTCAGTCACTTGATCCTATGGTGTGGCTTGCTTGCCCAATCAGTGCTCTAGTTAATTTTAAATCTGCCTCTATTGTGCTATGCAGACAGTCTAGTCCCCTAGCCTTTACTAGTGATACATCAAATGCTAAAATACCAGATAACTCCATTCTCAAGGATCAAAAGTGTACTTTTCAAAACAAATTGTAATTTCTGGCAGCTACCAACCATCTAAAATAACAATGGTCCCTCTTGGACATACACTGTACCAAAAAATGCATATCCATAATCTGATCCATGAATGTAAAAACTTATTACAAAACATAAATAAAATGTAAAATACCTCCAAGAAAGATTTCAGTGTATTCATTCATGATATGGAGAGACTTTTATCATGGAGTAGCATATCAAATGTAACTGTGTAGCATCACACCTATCAATGCGTTTTGCACATTACTCTTAATCGTAATAAGAGACCTCTTGGACATAGCCCATCTCCTCAATTGTCACTCAAAATAAGTGAGGTTGGAGGCTTTTATTGGCTGTACCCCAATAATGACTTAACTGTTTAAGGTAATGAATGTAATATAAATCCCCTTAATTGTATAAATCAAACATCCAACCATACCCTGCTGAATTTTTTTTTTTTTTTTATCCTGCCCAAGTAGAATCATGGAGTTCTTGCAGGTCTGTAGTACCATTGTCCCACTAAGGAAAATTAAAGTGATAGTGTTTCACAAAAAAAACACCTCAGATTACTTTTTAGTATTTGTGCCATGAGTTATTTCAATACTGTCAGTTGTCAGAGTAATTGAATTACAAAGTATCCCCCTTCTGCCACTTTTACATAGTGTAATGCTGTATCCCCACATATGTGGAATCTGGTCTCTTGACCGGACAGGTCGCAGCAAGGCACAATATTCTTACTGTGAGCATAAGGAAAACCCTACACAGGTTTTTTTTCTTATGCTTACTGAAAATTGTCCCCCTCTGCAGTCCATCCGGACAGTCTTGCTGCACTGAGATGAGCAGTGTTACATCAGTAAAAGGGTTGGGAGGGGGATACTTTATCATTCAATTACAGTATTGAAATAACACTCAACGGGCCAAATGCTATGAAGATTAATCGGCGCTTTTTTTTTTTTTTTTTTTTTTTTTTTTGAGATGCCATGTGGACAAAAGTTGAGCAAACTAACTCTTATGATCACACCGTCAGACAATTACAGAATACCTGTACAAAGCTAGCCAAAGCTCAATAGTTTGCCGATGACCCAAACGATAACATAACAAAACTAGATATCTTCTGGAGTTATTAAAAATAATCTATACCCCCAACCATTCTAACCCCACAACTATTAAATTTAAAGCAAAACTAACTTCACAATAGGGCTTAAATAGTTCTGTGCATGTAGATTTATGAATTTAACAACTTTGAAAGCTGGAGAGAGTGCCAATGCAAGACCTCTAAATTGGGCTTTTTAACCCCTTGAATGCTGATTTTGTCCCCTATAGTGCAGATGGCTTTAGTATAACTCCAGTTTGCTTTTAGAAATATGGGCCAATGCCCTTGGCAACAAATCCTAGGCGTTATGGGATGGGTTTGTGAGTCAGATTTGATTTTGTTAATTGTGGTGGGTTTTTTTTTTTTTTTTTTTTTTTTTTTTTTTTTTTTTTTAACTGGGTTTGGTGCATCTATCTTATACTAGAATTCGCTAGAATGTTTCAGAAGCAGTCATGCTCAGACTGCCCGAATACAGAATGCTGGGAGTTCTGTGCTTTCAGGCAGTCTGTACAGTGCATGACTACATCTGCAGCAGGACTGGCACTCTTAACCCTTTGAGTGCCAGAGGGGTACGCAATGTGTTGTGTACCCCTATGGCATTCAAGGTTAACATCACCCAGACCTTGGCCTGTGCACACGGGCTTTTACACTAGTTCTCCATTGTGTCTCAATGTAGAAAAGTGCCATAGGAGGGCTTTTATCTTAATGGTAACTGCCCATGAACATTAACAAGAGGAACAATCGGAGACCCTCCAGCTGTTTGACTAAACTACCCATCATTGCCATCCAACCCGTGGCTTGCTGTGTTCATTGGGTTCTAAACCTCAGATGGCCTAGCCCTGGTCCAAAGATTATTGTAAATGCAATTGTAAAACCTTGTTTAACTGACTGAGCAGCTGTTTTTATTGTGATGGGGGGACTGACGTCTAACTCCTCTTCCATACAGGTGCACTCGTGAAGGATGTGACAAAAGCTTTCCTCTACCTTCTAAACTGAAACGCCACGAAAAAGTTCATGCAGGTACCTTTTAATTTTTATAACGTTTTGTTTATGTAGCTGCTGTTAACCATTTGAATGCTAAAAGGGATCAAACACTGATCCAAAGTATTTGATTCCCCTCTGGCACTTGAAGGGTCAAGACCTAGATGAGCCAGAGAACGTCACAACTGAGTCAAGCACCTTAACATCCTCTCCCCAATTACCTTACAAACATCAGCCTCCTGTCTTTATGTTATGCACTTTTAGAATAATTTAAATTACAAATTTGTCTCGCACTCCCTGGATTTTTCTGCAGCAGTTATCTGTGTTGTAGAAGCCTATTTTTCTACATTTTCACCTTTCCCCTCCATTCAGTCCCTGATAGTGCTCTGAAAACTGCTCCCTATCAGGGGAACTTGTATAAAAGATTTTCTGCCCAGGTTAAGGTAAATGGGGGTGGGTGTTAGATAAAGTATTCCCTTTGCTTCAACAAATTTCAGTTAATGAAGCCAAACCGTGAAAGGAATTACATTTACCGGACTTTTCTCATCACTCCACATATTCCTGGGCATCCTCTTGGTACAAAATAGTGTGCATTTTGTTTTTTAGACTGGAATTCATGCTGGAAGAAATGTCAGGGTTGTAAAAAACTGAAGAGTAACTTTGTGCAGGTGACAGTATTGTTACAGTATATACTAACACCTAGCATTTTACCGCATTTGTTCACCTTGTTAGGTTACCCATGCAAAATAAATGACTCGTGCCAGTTTATTGGCAAGACTTGGACTGACTACTTGAAACATGTGGGACAGTGTCATGAAGGTGAGTACAATTCCTTTATATTTGAAATCTCATCTCATAGATCCTTTACCACTTGAACTACTGTAACTTTGTTCTGATTGGCATTCCCATAACTAAACACTCAAATCTATCAAATATTTCTACAATACCTTAGACATGGTAGGATATTCGCTCCTGCCGAAATCTGCTTTGCACTTTGCTGCAAAGCAATAATCACTTGGTGTAACTGCATGTAAAGGGTGAGTAACAACCCACTGGCTGAGGTGGTTTGTCCTACCTCTGCCTTCCCATTCTATAACCAGTAAATGACTAACTTTGGAACACTGTGCTTCCTTTCAGAACCAGCAATCTGTGATGTGTGTAATCGAAAATTTAAGCATAAGTCTTACCTGAAAGATCACAAACGGTGCCATGATAAAGAGCGAAAGGTCTTCTGCTGTCCTAGAGACGGCTGTGACAGGACGTACACTACTGCCTTCAATCTTCAAAACCACATTCTTTGTTTCCATGAGGAACAGCAACCTTTTATCTGTCAGCATGCTGGCTGTGGAAAAGCCTTTTCAATGAAGGCAAGTTAAAATTTCACTCTATAAATGCTATTCAGGCAACTGCACAAGACCATTTCATGACATTTTGGTCCATGTATTTACACCACAATTGCACAAATGTTGTATTGTGCTCCAACAATTTGGATATGTTTACATAACCTGAAAGTATGGCTGAGAATGTTAACCCTCTGCCAAAGGCTTGGACACTTGGCCTCCCAAAAAGACAGTGGCATATGTTGGGGATAGCAGCTATCTTGTATAAGTGTCCTGTTTTGCCAGTTATTTACCTTCCCAAATACTTGAACGTACTATTAAGGTGTAGTCCGTTGCTTGCAAACAAATGTACAGTATTCTGACCCCCCAAAGGGTTATGATGATTTATCTGACAAATATAGTGGCGATTCTGCTTACACCTGTTCTCCTTTAACAACTGCACTCGTAAACTGGGAAGTAGCTTACCAATGGTAGTTCAATGCAGTCACTAGGTAATCTCAAGCAGTGCCTAGTGGCCTTTAAGTCTCTTAAACCATTTTTTTCTTTAATTTTAGAGAAGCCTGGAGAGGCACGAGTACATTCATGATCCTGAGAAAAGAAAATTGAAGGTGAGCAGCACGCATTAATACACAAGCTACAGAAGTACTGTTCCTTTATACAGAAGGCCCAAAGTGTGTGTGTGTGTGTGTGTGGGGGGGGGGGGGGGGGAAATGGCATTAAACTTCAACTGGGCTTCAACTCTTTCAGGGCCAGTGACATACTGTACTTTTTTTGGGGGGTGTACCCTTCCATTAAGAATTTTCTTAAACATAGCGCAACTCCTTTTAGGAAGCATCAAGACCCTCCTAATGTGCTTTTCGTATAAATCGCCTACTGACGGGTCTGGGCAAGCGGTAGCAAAGACCCTGCTGCCGCCACCAATATAGGCAGCTTTCCCCAATCATGCCTTAAAGTTCAGGTTTTGTGAGGGCAAGGCGAGTGGTGCTCTTCAGCATGGTTAGCTATTAACCCAGAGACCAACTCCATGGTGTTGAAGGTTGATTGGTTTGTTTGCTCTCTGAAGTGATGTGTGGGGAGACTCCTGTTCCACAAATATGCTATCCTAGGGGTAGAAAGGCAAGTGGTGCCTCTTATGGCTGGCAGACCATTTTAGAAATTGGGCTAACTTCTATAGTCTAAACCATCTTAATCCAGGCAAGCCATATTTGGAAATGTGACATTATATAGTTAGTCTTCTGGCACCCTCTACAGTGTAATTTCAGTTTACCATGTTTCTCAGCAGTATCTAGTGAATACAGGGGTAGAAATGAAAATGGTGTTCCTATAGCAGTACCTTCTGGAGACAATGCTCATTTTGATGCTGGTGAATGTTTGTTTCTAAAATGTTATGCTTTCTTTTCTTACCTGCCTGACAATTGATGCAATTACAGATAACTTCAAAGTGGAATGTGTAGAGAAGGGCTAATGGCAGCCCATACAAATAGAGGTTCTGTTTTTCTCTGCCTGGTAGCAGGTACTCAATACAGCAAGAAATTCCATGGCTTATAAAGGTTTCTCTGGAATGGTTCAAATGTAAATAAATATACAGTATTCATATAGCTCTAACCTGAATATTTATACAATATCTCACTTGGTGCAGATGAATGTGCACTTATAAAAATGGTATATCTAGCTTGCCTTTCCTTGATTTAATTACTGAGAATTGTAGTGCAACCAGCCAACTTCTTAAATGAAGACTGGTACCAGCACCACCTAATGTCTTTCTATATACCAGAGTGGTATAGTTTTTCTTAGGCTGGCACTAAGTAGTGAAGTAGGAAAGTCCATGAGTTTTTTAAAGATTTTGAGTAAAGTGTAATTTTTATTTCTTCTGTGTCCCTTCTCTGCATTAGGATTGGGTATTGTCTCCACCTTCCAGCTGGGTAGGACATCTCAACTTTAATTATGTGCATCCTGCTCCTAACTTCAGTGTGTTTTTTGTTTTTTGTTTTTATTTGGTCCTACCCAGCTGGATGTCTGCATGTTTAGCGTTAAATGCTAATTTTACACTTGTACCTGCCTTCCTTGCCTCTGAAGAATAAACTGGTATATGTACACTTTACCGGAACCTCCCTATTAGGTGACCACCTAGAAGATGGGCTTCAAGTGGGAAAAGCACTTATCTGCCACAGTAAAATAGATCCAGGTTCTCTCCTTTATCATCGAACTCAAAAACGAGAAATCCTTCTTTTCAGGAGCAAACCTTGAAACTTGGAAGATTTCTATCAGAGGAAACAGGGATTCACCCATACTAGGGCGGGCTATAGGAATTATCCAAAGCCCCAGCATAGAAAGGAATTCCAGTGAAGAAAAGTGGGCCCTAATCCTGGTCCAGTAGGGGGTAGACTGGGTGTTTTCTGGACAGCATGGAAACTGGCTAACCTGGATCACTGGGTACAGCAAGTCCTAGAGGTGGGGTACCTGCTAGAATTTTGCAAAGCCCTGAATTGTAATTTTGTGACAGATTCCTCCCAAGCCTGTAAAGATGGCCTTCATGGAATCAATCAAGAATCTGTTGGAAAATGGCTATAGAGCCAGTAGCCAGTGTTCTGGCATCTATTTGGTCCTGTTTATAGTTCCCAAGTGTTTGGGAGTGTTTTCAGACCACTCTGGACCCAAAAGACTTGAACCAGCCACTCAAGGTGGCTCATTTCAAGATGGAATCCACTGCAACTATAATGAAGACCATGTTACCAGGAGCATTCATGTATACAATGTATCTGAGACTCATTCAATCACTTTCCGGTCAGAGCTTCCCACAGACATCTCCTGAGATTCACCATAGGAGAAGAGCATTTTTAGTACCTGCCCTTCGGGCTAGCCACAGCCCCCAGAGTATTTTCAAAGGTTCTAGCAGTGGCCCTTCAACCTCTGCAAAGGGGACTGTTCCCCTTTAAGTGTGCCTTGAGGACTGTAAGAGGTGCGTTGGCGCAGATTGGCAGGAGGTAGAGCATTCCGCAGATAAGGAGCAGTAAGATGCATGAGAGCACTGTAGACATAAAAGGAGCTGAGACTAATTGGCTGATCTTAAGTGGTGGGATTGGGTGTAGCAGGAAAGCAGAGTGGAAATGTAGGAAGGGGTAGAGAAGGGCCTTGAATGCTAGATGTAATTTGTAAAATATCCGGAGTTTGGACAGCCATTGGCGATATGAGTGTGTGGCTTGGACAAACCTTTTAGGTAATTTGTGCTGCAGCATTGTGGATGGAGTTTGGCGGCAGGCCAGAGAAGCGGCTTACAGTAGTCCATTTTGAGCTTGAGGTGTCTGAGACATCCATCTGAGATAAGAGGCAGTCTGACTTTTAGATTTAATATCTGAAGTCATTCAAGGTGCAGACAAAGCTTGATGTAATCTGCATAGAGGTGATATTTGAGTCTGCATGAGTTAATAAGATCAGTATTTTTGTAAAGAACAGAAGCAGTCAGAGAACAGAACCTTGAACACAGATGGATGGGAGGAGTAAGGATCGGTCACATAACAGTATAGCTAATACAGTGAAAGATATGGATCTCTAAGGAGTGAAGGATTTGGAGGAGGAGACTGATCTGCCATTTGAAAAGCAGAGGAGTTCAAGCAGGATAAGTACTGAATGGTGGTCTTGCTATTTGCAAATATGTATAGATCACGGAGTGCAGTTTTAATGGCGTTAGCAGTGCAAAAGCCAGATTGTAATGGGTCGAGCAGGTTGTGTGTGTTTAAAATAAAGCAGGGGGGAAATAAGCTAGGTTTTCCAAGAGCTTAGAGGCAAAAGCCAGGAGAAATCAGTCAATAGCTAGTGTGGTGCAGTTAGGAAGTATGCTTGAGGATAGGGGTTACTGTGACATGTTTTAAAGGGATAGTAATACTTCGTTTTAACTTTATTTTATTTTGTAGGCACTAAAAAAAAACATGAAGAATGATATAAGTCTTATCTCTCAAACCTTTATGGTTTAAGAGATATTCACAAACAAAGTATCCCCCCCCCCTGTTCAACCAGATCAGAAGGGAGATGCCCAGGTAGACTGCAGAGAGGGACAATCTTCAATTAAGATAAGGGAAAAAGCTGAAAAACTTGTAAAGGGGGGTGGAGGGCTTTCATTGTTTTCATACAAAGAAAATTGTCCCCTTCTGTTATCTGTCTGGTCATACAACCTGATCCACATCTGAGAAGAGATGGCTTACACTAGGTAAAAGGGGCGGGGAGGGGAACTTTGCTTGTGAATATCTCATAAACCATAAAGGATTGAGAGATAAGACTTATATCATTCTTAATGTTTTTTTTTTTAATGCCTACAAAATAAAATAAAGTTAAAACTAAGTATTACTATCCCTTTAAGTCATCAGGAAAAGTAGCTGTGGCAAAGGAACAGTTAATCTGTAATAGGGATTTGTGTGGGTGAGAGAAGTGGATAGAGTGCACATGTAGTGGAGAGAGATGAGGATAGCAGGTTTGTAGAGTCCTCCTCTGTGACTAGTGAGACTCCAGAATGGCGGGGGGGGGGGGGGGGGGGGGGGGGCGGACAAGGGAAGATAGGAGGGTATTTGCAAGGGGAAGATTTTCCCAGAAAGGAGTACCTTGGCTTTGACACTTGTAATGCTTTGTCTGTATATAGTTTGAGAGGGAGGGAGTCAAAGGTAGAAAAGGCGGCAGGGGTTGGATTTGAATTCTGTGAGCATCGGCGTGGGCCAAGGTCCTCATGCGAGCCCTCTCCATGGTTCACATTCCTGGAACAAACTTAGACTGTCACCCACACTTGGATCTTGGGAGCTCAGGGCATGTAACTCTTGCTGTGTGGTGGAGGAGGGGGGTGGTTACCAACTTTGGATCTCATGACCTCCTTCCTAAGCCGCAAGGTCCCTCCGTTCTGTTCCACAGGATGGCAATTACATCTGCTCCAAGAGCCAGATGATCACGAGCCCTGGGATTTTCCTCTGGTGATTCCTCATTGCACCGATTCACAAGAAATTGGCTCCTTTCATGGACAGGAACTGAAACTTCATCTTTGTGTATAACCAAAGTACTATTAATTGGATGCAGCCTTTTCAGAGCTTTGCGCTTATTACTGAGGACCCACATGCTGGCCAGTTTGTCTGGAAACTGTAGATTAAGGTGACCATCCACAACGCATGCATTCTCACAATGTAGCCTGTAACACTTGGTTCATGGTGCATACCAACAGGTCAGTGGGTGTCTGCATCCTGCAGATACTGGGTCACTGCTGATAAGTTGTAAGGCAACGTAAATAGTGGTCCTCACCTTTCCCACTGTGTGCTGTACTCAGGGGAAGCCAGCTTTGGTTGGAAGGTCCTTCAGGCTGTGGTGCATGTATTTATCTTCCATCATCCAATATAGCTTACAGGTACCATGGAGAGGTGACAACTCCTCCTATTAGGTTGGAACAATTTTTCAAAACTTGGAGGGGGGGAGCCTCCCCTCAGCAGGCTACCCAGCCGCTCCCCTTTAGTTAAGATTTGTTACTCTTTCTGGTAGGAAGGGTGTGAACAGTCCATTATTATAATTATACCTAATAACTGTATTTATGTATTGTACCCTTCTTGTGCCCTTGATAAAGTACATTAAATGTGCCCTGAATGGTCTAGATTGGATAGCTTTGGTATATTGCTGGTTCTGGAGTTCACAGTGGATAACAGAATAGGAGTTTAGTGAACCTGCAGTGAAAGTGTTTACAGTTCACTAAAATCTTATGATGCTATTGCTTTGTCTCAGAATTGCTGAGTGGCAACCATAAATGAATTCTCTGCTATACAGTTGCTCATCTGTTGGCTAGCCTGATGCATGAGCAGCTTTCTGTATTTGCAAATATGAACACATGTCCACTTTGAAATTAGTGCTACTCTTTGCCATGTGAACAATAGTTTATGCAATGCCTATCAGACTGCAGTAACCAGGTGCTGTACTACAGTGTCAGTTTGTCCCATTTTGACCTCTGTCAAGATAAAGTTGCTAAAAAGTCCTGTGGTGCAGGGAAGTGCTTTATCAACTTAAGTCCTGCATTTCATCAGTAATTGGCTTGTGATCTTCATGCGTTTAGTACAGTGTGTCATCTTGCCTGTCCTAGCTGAAACTTCCATCATTGGGAGTTGTGGTCCAATTACTACAAGCTTTTCACCCCCTGTACTAGAGGATCAATGAAATTCAGAACTGCATTAAACTTTAGACTTCTGAGATTCGTACAAAATCCTGACTTAAATGGTCTTTTAGTAAAATGAATACACCTGCTGCTAAGACTTTGTTTAAAGCAATTTTTCTCCCATTCAGTCCTTCCCATATCCTGCATTAACCTATTGATTGCCAGTGGGGTGTATTCAAAGGGTTAAGTTCTGACTACATTTTGTCACTGAGAATAGAAATTACAGAACTGAAATTCCAGCAGTGGGAGTATATTGTATTGCTTGTCAGGAAAATCCTTAAATGCAACACTCATAAAGCTTACTGCTGCCTTCCTGATGTGTTAATTGCTCTCTTCTCCTCCCCCCCCCCCCCCCCCCCCCCCACCTTATGTGGTTTTTAGGTGAGATGTCCCCGACCAAAGAGGAGCCTTGCATCTCGTCTTTCTGGATATAAGCCTTCCAAGAACCCCAAAAATACTGTATCATCTGAAAAGACAAAGACAGACTCTGATGGGAAGAATCAGCCCTGTGTCAGTGAAACAAATGGATCTCTTACAATGGAAGAATTAAGTCTTCAATAACTATGCATTTGTCACTTTTTTTTTTTTTTTTTTACAAATAAAGACTTTGGTTTGTTAAATACCTTGGGTTAGTTAACCGACTTAAATGTAACAGTATTCCTTTTTCTTTGGTCCCAAGTCAGGTCACTTTTTTTCTGTTGTCTGTACAATTCCTGTCAAGTGGAAGAATTCATTTATTTTGCCCTGCTAAAAGTACATACTTACTGTGGTTTGGTCATGGCATTGGGGCTGCTGCAGGTTTATTGGACCTAGTTCTACAATGAAGTATTAAAAATATAGCAGTGTCTGGTCTTTATTATACACTGTACTTGTATTTACTTGCATTTTATGAAAGAGTGAGCAGTAATTTGGACAGGGGAATTGCTGTTTATGTAGTATACTTGGATTTTGCAAAAGCCTTTGACACAGTGCCTCACAACAGGTTACTGCATAAATTAAAAGGCTTTGGTTTGAGTGGTATCTGTACATGGATTGAGAACTGGTTAAATGATAGATGGCAGAGTTGTTGTAAATGGAACTTTTTCAAATTGGTCTAGGGTTATAAGTGGGGTGCCGCAGGGTTCAGTCCTGGGCTCAATGCTTTTTAATTTGTTTATTAATGATCTAGAAGTGGGAATTGAAAGTAGCATCTCAATCTTTGCTGATGACACTAAGCTATGTAAGGAAATACATACAGAGCTCGAAGTTTATCTAAATCCTTCTGTAGGGAAAAACAAAGTGAATGGGCAGAAAAGTGGCAGATGTCATTTAATGTAGATAAATGTAAGGTTATGCATTTGGGTTGTAGAAACAAACTTGCTACATATACTCTAAATGGGAAACAACTTGGGAAATCCTCATAGAGAAAGATTTAGGTGTACTGATAGACAATAGTCTTCACAGCAGTGTGCAGAGTCACTCAGCTGCTGCAAGAGCAAATAGAGTACTAGCCTGCATAAAGAGGTGTAGAAGCAAGGGATGCTAATATCCTTCCTCTGTATAAATCCTTGGTTAGGCCTCATCTAGAATATGGAGTACAATTTTGGGCGCCTGGTCTAAAAAAAGACATTACTGAACTGGAAAAGGTGCAGAGACATGCAACAAAACTGATAAAGGGATTGGAGGATCTGAGTTACAAAGAGAGACTAGCCAAACTGGGTTTGTTTACATTAGAAAAGAGACGTCTAAGGGGTGATATGATTACCATTTACAAATACATTCAAGGTCAATACAAAACTATCCAATGAATTATTTATGCAAAGAGCTGAGCTAAGAACAAGAGGTCATCCATTAAGACTTGAGGAAAGGCACTTTCGACTAAAACACAGGCATGGATTCTTTACAGTAAGGGTAGTAAGGCTATGGAATTCTTTGCCTCGGGATGTTGTGCTTGCAGATAATGTAACTGCATTCAAAAAAGCAATGGATGCCTATCTAGCACAGAACAATATTGACAGTTATGACAGATGGCTTCAAAGCAAATAGGATATTGAGCCGGGGAACTATTTGACACACACACTTACACACACACACACACACACACACACACACACACACACACACACACACACACACACACACACACACACACACACACACACACACACCCCCCACACTGGAAATTGCTCCAGAGGGCTTTTTTTTTGTTGCCTTCCTCTGGATCAACAGGGGTGTTATTGGCATGGGCTGGACTTGATGGACGCATGTCTTTTTTCAGCCTTATCTACTATGTTACTATGTAAGGATATGTTTATTTGCTATTGATGCAGATTAGTGTGTTAAAGGGATAGTAATACTTAAAATGTAAAAAAAAAAAATGTTGTAGGGGTTATCCCCCTGAGTAAAACAAGGGTACTCCCGCTGCTGAAAGGAGTTTCATTCAAAAGTTATTAATTTTCAAAGTTGAATTTTTTAGGCGCAATATCACAGTGGCCTGAAATTGTGCAGTGGTGCTGTTGCTACACCATCCTATGGAGATTTATGGTCAACTGACCAGAGCTGTCCATAGGATCGTGTAGCAACAGCGCCACTGTACAATTTCAGGCCACTGATATTGCACCTAAAAAAAATTCAACTTTGAAAATTAATAACTTTTGAATGAAACACCTCTCAGCAGTGGGCGTACCCTTGTTTTACTCAGGGGGATAAACCCTACAACATATATATTTTTTTTTTTTTTTTTTTTTTTTTTTTTTTTTTTTTTTACATTTTAAGTATTACTATCCCTTTAAGCTCAAAGGGGCAGTACCTCTTAAAACTGAAGTGTAGTATGTTGAGGGAAGAAAACTAAACCAATCTGTTTTTATTGGTTTTGGTCTAATATCACATTCAAAATTCAGTCCCCCCAATATCTATATGCCAATACAGCACTTGAGTCTCCAGTAATCTTGCTTTTGAACATTTGATGGAAGGTCTAGGGAAAAACAGTGGGGGACATCTGAAGTTTGCAGACCTGAGACTTCAGGTGGGTGGAAATCACTGGTTTTTGGGCATTGGAGTCTCAACAGCTGGGGGTTATGCACCAACTAGAAAATCAGTGCACCACTGCTACAAGAGTATTAAAGGTACTAATGTGGTTTAAAGGGAATGTCTTGATGTGTATAACAAGAAAATAAAGACAGAAAAATCCCTATTCAGCACTAGTCCCACCCTTATTCCTCATTGGTAATGGTATATACTATGAGTAGAGGTGGTGGTCCATGGGAAATGGTAAGAATAGATTAAAACGTAACTTTTTATTCCTCCTTATCAAAACTGGTGAATTAAAAACCTAAACACTTGCCATCCAATAGAAGTATTTGATTAGAATGAGTGTTCCAGTACCATAAATACAAGGGGTTACTGAACTCTAATCAGTAGTCCTCCCTATTGTAAATGAGAGAAGAGCATCTACTTATAGCAGGATACTTTAATTTCTACGCATTAGATTTATGGAGACAACACTACTCTGTTTCAGAGGATATCTGACATTTCCTATCTTCATGTCATAATACTCTTGACATGATTTAGGTCTGGATTCAAAAATAGCTCAATATGGCCCTATCTGCTTGTTAAGCCAGAAAAGGTAAACATTCTTTAACGAGTAGTGTTCTATAATGCCCCAGTGGTTTATATCCTCAAATACTTGTGCAAGCAGACTCCAGGTGAAACATGCATCAGGGTTTGGACTGCAGCCAGATAGTTAAGTCTGGCTTCATGCTAATCCCCCCCCCAGCTTCACCTGTACTGTTATTCCCTAGTTGTGTAAAATAAAAAAAATATTTTGCAGCCATAACCACTGTGGCATTATAGAAAGATAAGTGTAATCAAAGAATGATCTTTTATGACTTAATGAGCATATAGGGCTGTACTGAGCATTTATCAATACTACAGTCCTAATCATGCCAAGAGTATTATGACCTGAAGATGGTAAATGTCAGATATTATATGTTGATACATAGCAGGATACTTAGATAATGTATACCTATTAGCTTTATGGAGACCACTGTACTCTAAGTACAGGCTATTCTCTACTATAATAGGAGTATTGATTAGTGTTCAATAAAGCCTTATGTTTATGGCATCCTGATTACTGGAACTCTCACTGTAATTGGTTTGCTTCTATTGGATGTTTTGGTTTTTAAATCACCAGTTTTGTTTTAATAAGGAGGAATAAAAGTTAAAGGGATAGTAATACTTCGTTTTAACTTTATTTTATTTTGTAGGCATGAAAAAAATGAACAATATAAGTCTTATCCCTCAAAACTTTATAGTTTAAGAGATGTTCAAAAGCAAAGTTTCCCCCTCCCACCCCTTTTACCTAGTGTAAGCCATCTCTTCTCAGATGTGAATCTGGTTGTAAGACCAGACAGATAACAGCAGGGGACAAGCTTCTTTGTATGAAAACAATGAAAGTCCTGCCCCCCTTGACAAGGTTTTCAGCTTTTTTTTTTCCCCCCTTATCTTAATTGAAGATTGTCCCTCTCTGCAGTCTACCTGGGCACCTCCCTTCTGATCTGACTGAATGGGGGGGGGGGGGGGGAGGGGATACTTTGTGAATATCTCTTAAACCATAAAGGTTTGAGAGATAAGACTTATATCGTTCTTCGTGTTGTTTTTTTTTTTTTTTAAGCCAATAAAATAAAGATAAAATGAAGTATTACTATCCCTTTAAGTTTTAATAGCGTATATGTTAAAAATAAATTTCCCTTTGATCACTACCTCTAACTAGCAAGTATACCATTACTGCTGAGGAATAAGGGTGAGAATGGTGCTGAACAGGGATTTTTCTGTCTGTCTTGTGTTATGTACCAAGGTGTGATTGGATGTGATCAACTGAACTTCTCCAGTTTCAAGGTTTTTCTTTTGAGCCTATCCACAAGATCTCCAAAGCTGAATTGTTTTTAGTGCATTGGCTCTATAAAATAGGACTTTGAGAAGTCATTTCTGCTTTATCACCCTTTAGTTAATTCCACCTGTAGAATTACAAATGGCTGTTGCTGTTCTAGATGGGTCATGCTACCAAAGTGTCTATATGGCCCTTTTATTTGTGTAATACAGATTCTACTTTAAAATGTTGTCAATGTACAAGATATGGATAGTGGGGCAAACAGATGCTGCTCCAGCTTGGAGCAGTGGTAGGTAACAAATTTGCAAATCTAAAACTCCAATCATACAGGGTTAGCTGATGGGAACATCTGATGGCCACAGACTGTAAATCTCTGTACAAGAGAGGATATTGTCTCTGGGCTTATGAGGGTCATAAGTAGGTGCCCCACTGTGCTAGTGTGGTCAAATCATTACAATATTTACTTAGCCCTTTTTATCTTGGGGTTCTCCCCCACTTTTTTTTGTATAAAGGTAAGTGGCCAAATCTCTTAAGATATCACATCATACACTTGGATGCCATGAACAGGTAGACGTACAAAGTAATTCAGAAGTCAGGTGAAGATGCGTCTGTGGAAAATATAAACACAGGGGAAAAAAAAAAAATGGAGGGAAGAGACATGTCCTTATTGCCAGCCTTCTCTATTACATAATATCTTGTCCCTACCTATCATTAGTTAAAATACTGAATGCTGCCACTGATGGCTCGTAAGCTCTGCCCACAGGTCTTCTTTTATGTCTCATGAAGAAAAGGTTAACCATGTTGTGATATGGATAATTTGCATACATCTTGCTATTTGTATAACCTAATCACATTTAAGGCCTAACCATATAGATATAAACAGACTTTTTGATCAGTGGGTGATGCTTTATGGAATATCTTTATTTCTCATCTTAACACAAATCATCATCTGGATATCTATGTATTCTTGTAACTAAATATTGGGATGCACAATGCTGCCCCATAATGCTTCTCTCTTGTTAAAGAAATATATAGTACAGGTTTGTATTTATATAAAATCAGACCTTGCAGGGGACACCCCCTCCCCGGTGTTCCCCAGGCATTGACCACCTATCAAATAGGATAGGTGATCAATGAGACCACCAGGAAGGCTATCACTGCCTTTCAACAGTGCCATCACTTGGGTCTTAAGGATCCTCCTACTAAAGTAATCATTCATAGAATGGTGGCTTGATTAGGATGTTCTGTTGGAAGGCAGTGTGCAACATGGATAAACTGATACAGAGATGACTGGATGATCATATACTGCTTGGTGGGGTTTTTTTTATTTATTAATTATACCCTTTGAATGTCACAGGGTGCACAATGCACATATCTATGGCACTCAAAGGGCTAAAGAAATGATGTTGATTGAAAGGATTCTCTCCACTCCCCTACTGACCAAGGGGGGCAGCAGAGAGAATGCTCTCAGACTTCAGGATTGTCGTACTGCTGCTGATGTGCATGGGAGAGCATCCCTTCCACTTTGACAACAGTTCACAACCCTCCTTGCTTGTGATTGAGAGCTGTTGCTGCACAGGAAAGTACAGGGAGATCTCCACATCGCCAATCTCAGGTATGCGTATTTGAGACTGTGAACTCAAACAGTCTGCTATTGGAGTTTAGTACATGTGGCTAAGTGCCACATTAACATATCAACACACCCATTGAATATGATAAAGGCTTGTTATCCTATACTTCTGTATGGAGATGAGTCATTATGGTTAATTGCCATATGGAAATAGGCCATTGTTGATGTGATGAGTGAAAATTCGTAAACCTGGTGAAGGCATGTTGGATGGATGTCGATCTGGGCAGATTTTTGTTAGACTGATGGGAATTGAATGTCCAAGACACTTTAATGGATACTGTCCTAGCAGTGTCAAAGGCACATCAACAAGACAGCAACATTTTGAGCCCTCTGCAACCTTTAGTGTCTCTCCACCCTCAATTTGGAGAAATCTAGTGCATAGTATTAGATAGGATTTGGAAAAATGTTATCAGTGGGGAAGTTATTTCAACTTTATTACCACTTTATCACACCTTAGTCCATCTTCTTCCCCGGTCTCGAACTATTAAATGATTGTTGTCTGAATGTCCTGAAACACTGTGCACCCAAAATTAAAAGGTGTGGTGAAAAATACAACCAAAACTACAGGAGGAGACCGCTCAGGACTTGAGTACCAAGAGGGTCTGCAAGAGAAATATATATGAATCACAGACTCTCCCCTGATACAGGATGGATAGGTGGCTGGGCAATCTGTAAAATGGGCCAATATTCCATCTGGTACAACTTCCAGCCATTGGCTCGTAAAGGATACAACAACTGGAAAGCCCCCTTTATAGACATTTTATATAGATATAGGTGTATATAGTCTGGCTAGTTGGGGATGTGGGCACACTTGACAACATTTCAAAACATTTCCAGAGACATTTTTCCTCACTTCACAGTACAATGTAGTGCAGCACAAACACAAACCTTGTACATCAGACCAACAGCTGCACTTGTTCAGCAGGATAAAACTCCTGATGTGATTTTCACCACAAGAAGTAAAGCTGTACTAACACCCATTCTGCCCAGACTCAGTTGTATCCATGAGTAAAGATATTTTTATTTTGTCATCTTTTCATCTCATCCAATGCCGCATTCATCAACTCATCCATTGATATCATTATGAGGGACATTCATCAGTGCTTGTAATCACTGTCATGATTCATCCCATCATCTTACTCATGACATCATCATAATAGCTTCAGTGTCTTTGACATCTGTGTTCATCTATTCATTCTCATCATTATGGTTTATTCATGAATTTGCTCAGGAGATTATTATAATGTGTACACCGTAATAGGATTCAGTTTCTCTTTTTACTGGCGCCAGTAACAACGTACATCTATTTGGGACTCTTTAGGTTTATGTTGTGTTTTATTATAGGTTTGTTTATTTTATTGAGTAATTTTGTTATTTTATGGATATCTAGGAGATGACACTTGGTCTATGCTCTAGCATCCCCCAGTTGTTGTATTTAGTATTATTAAATACATCATTTTTCTAATTGTATAATTATGTATTGACGTGTGTATTATTTTGGCTGATTGTCATGTGAGATCCCTATCTTTTTGTTTTTTTTCTTTTTGGATAGATTATGATTGTTTGAGGGATCAGTGTACCATATACATGGTATGTATAGTCATGCCATATATTTGACTATTGGATAGCTGTGCTCCTTAATTTGATCTTTTTTTCATATAAAAATTACCCTCACCTAAATAATACATAAAATCATATAAATAAGTAACATGCGAAGAAGTCTATTAATATTTTAATGCCAAACACAAATAATATGAGGCTGAAATTATTTTATTATAAAACCAGTGACAGTGGGATATTGTGCATTTGAGGTTAGTGATTAGTCCATTTTATGGTACGTATAGAATATGTTCATTTTTACTAGTTACAGTGAAAGTGTAAATGTATTTTCACTGTCGTCCAATACAGGTCACTGGTACTCTGGGAGGCGATCCACCCCTTTAATAGGCAGGAACAATTATGCAAATGATTGCAGGGGGCGGAGCCTCCCCTCCTACTTAAGCTGCCTTCAGGCCAGAGCCACTAGATTGATTTGTTCCTGTGTGCTGTGCACACCAGGTGGAGAACATCTATACATTCAACTTAGTATTTTATTATTTTTATTCAAATATGGAATACCACCATTAGGAGGGTGACCATGGCTGTGAATTGCCCTCTTTAAAGTGGCTAGTGCAGCTTCCAGGGATTTTCTGTGGACCTTATGCCCTGAAGAGGGAACAGCTTGAGTCAAGCAGCTTCCCTGCTGGGGAATTTACCTCTGGTCTATTCCTACTTCATCATGGTCACCTGAAGACAGAAGTCCTGTAGAAAGGTGAGCCACCCCTTGAGTGCTGAAGGTCCACTTGTCCCCACAGTGTCCCTTTGATGGGCTTGTATTTGGGAGTTTGCATTGCACTCCAGCACTCATAGGGTGTTTTTATTTGCATTTATCATGTCTATGCAATTTCTGTGGTATTCTCTGGGTTTTGGAGCTTTGGGTATAGTTTTACTTATGTTTCTCATGTATTGGGTAACTGTTTGGTACTTTTTAAAGTTCAGTGGGACTTTATTAAAATTTAGTGTTCCGCGCCTTTAAGCGCGCCTTTTCCCGCTTAGACGCCATTGCTCCTTTACTCTCTATGGGATTTCACAGTGTGGGACATATCTCTGGAACCGCTTGTCACAGCAACTTCAGAGATGGCTCATTTTATTTCTATGCTCCTGCTCTATCATCCGGTGTCTGTTTTCAGGGTGTGGGGAGTTCAGGGGGGCTTTGGGCACTGTTTGGGGTACTTCTGAGAGAAAACTACATTTCCCATGAGCGCCCGGTTCGCGCTCGTTTCTGATTGGCTGACCTGACGGCCGCCATTTTGTGGTGTTATTTCTCAGCGAGTATACTACGCAGGGACCGAGCCTTCTCTCCTCTCAGCAGATTAACCCTTCGCTGGCCAGATAAGTCCGATTTTAGGCATTTCTGGGGTGAAACTTTAATCTTTCACACTTTTACTGGGTGATATTTGTTAAGTGGTGTATATTGACGCTGTGAGCATGTCTACTCCACTGGAGCCAGGGGCTAGACCTAAGACTAAGGAGGCTGGGGTGTCTGTTCCCCCCATTGCGCTTTGCTCCTCTTGTCACTCTGGGCTGCCTAGAGATTGTTCTGGTAATTTATGCCCTGATTGTCATGATAGCAACCCTGGGCTTCCCAGCCATGCTATTGAGCCAACTTGGGTGAAAGAGTTTAAAGCTGCCACTAGGGATCTCAGATCCACTCTCCAACTCTTTCCCTCTCAGGTACAGGGGGCTCTCCAGGTTTGGCAGACCCCCTCTACAATCAGGACTTCCCTGCCTAAGCCACAGGGGGCTCCTGATGTGTCTGATTCTTCTGAAGAAGAATTATTACAGGATTCTGATGCTGAGGAAGGCACTATTATTGAGTCTAACAGGTCCATTGGGGACCCTTATGAATGCGACCCTGAAGTTTCTGCTGAGGGTTTGATTAGAGCTGTGTTAACTACGCTCAACCTTCCTCTGACTCAGGAATCTACTCATGATCCAACGGACGTTTTCCAAAAACCTTCCAAGGCGGTTGTATGTTTTCCAACTAACCCTACCCTTGCCCGTCTAGTCTCTGAGGCGTGGAGGAATCCTGACAAATCCTCCTCAGTGTCCAAAAAGTTTGCTAAACTTTACCCTTTTCCTGAGACTGAACTGGCAAAATGGGTTCATCCTCCCAAAGTGGATGCTCCTGTTTCCAGGCTATCCAAATCTACTGCTTTAGCTGTCTCTGATGCCTCTGCCCTGCAGGATTGGACGGACAAAAAGCTAGAACTTTCTCTTAAATCTATTTTTGCCGCCATTGGCACTGCCATGCGTCCAACCTTTGCAGTGGCGTGGGTTAATAGAGCTATTGCGGCCTGGACTGAACGACTGACTGAGGCAGTCCGCCAGGATGCGCCGGTATCTGAGCAGTTGCAGCTCCTTGCTAATATTACTGAAGCACAAAATTATGTTGCTGATGCTGCCTTTGATGCTGTGCGCTTGATGGCGAGGGCCTCCACTTCATCTGTGGTGGCTAGACGTGCCCTTTGGCTGAAAATTTGGTCTGCTGATACAGCCTCTAAGAAAGCCTTGCTTTCCTTGCCCTTTCAGGGGAACTTGCTATTTGGTTCTGAACTCAAAGAAATGATCAGCGAGGCTACTGGCGGTAAAAGTACTCTTCAGTCTTCAAGAAAAAGTTTCCAGCCAAACGCAACCGATCCTTTCGTTCCTTTCAGACTGAGACACGCTCCAAGTCCCAGACGGGGTCGTCCTCTACGCGTCCCTCCTCCAAGCCCAAGCAGTCCTGGAAGCCCAAAGTTGCCCCCAAGGCCAAGACCTCCAAGACTGCTTCGGCACGACTCACCGAACCCGGGTCCGCATCCGGCAGTAGGTGGACGTCTCCGCATCTTTCGCCGGACTTGGGAGGAGTCAGTGACGGACCCATGGGTTTTTCAGGTAGTGTCAGAGGGATACAGGATCCCTTTCTCTTCCCTTCCTCCTTTTCGGTTCCATTTTACTCGTCCTTCTCAGGAACCTACAAAAAGGCGTCTGTTCGACGACGCTATTCAGGATCTCTTGGACAAAGAGGTCCTGGAATTGGTTCCTCCAGAGGACACAGGTTCAGGATTTTATTCCAACCTGTTCGTGGTGGCCAAAAAGGACGGAGGTGCTCGTCCCATTTTGGATCTCAAAGATCTCGATTCCTATGTTGTGAGTTCCCACTTCCGCCAGGAGTCCCTGCGCTCTGTGATTGCCACAATGTCTCCAGGGGAGTTTCTTGCTTCCCTGGACCTTCAGGATGCATATCTTCACATCCCTATTCATCCAGAGAGCAGGCAGTATCTCAGGATTGCCTGCCACAGGGGACACTTTCAGTTTTCAGCTCTTCCCTTTGGACTGACTTCGGCCCCTCTGGTCTTTCAGAGGGTGTTGGGTTCTTTGATATCTGTACTTCATCAAGAAGGTGTCAGGGTGACCCCCTACATGGACGATCTCCTCCTGAAAGCCTCCTCAGTGGAGCTTCTCCACCAGCAACTGCAGCTGTGTATACACACTCTGAACCGTCACGGCTGGATCCTGAATCTGGACAAGTCAGACTTGGTCCCATCTCAGAGGCTCCTTTTCCTGGGTCTCCTGTTCGACACTCGCCAGTGCATGGTGTTTCTGCCAGAGGAAGTGGCTCATCATATAGCCATCCGAGTAGCCGGGATCCTGGAGCTGGACAGAGTTCCAGTACCGAAGTTGACGTCTCTGGTGGGGAAGTTCATTTCCACGATCGAAGCGGTACCATTTGCCATGGCCCACTCCAGGGAACTTCAGAGGTTTGTGATCCAGACGTGCAAGAATCATCCAGATCATCAGCATCTGTCAGTCTCTCTACCTCCTCATGTCGAATCGAGTCTGCACTGGTGGTTGGATCTCTCTCATCTCCTGAAAGGGAGATCCTTTCAAGTTCCCTATTGGACCACGCTCACAACGGATGCCAGCCTCCGGGGATGGGGTGCTGTGTTGGGTCGTTTCAGTGCTCAGGGGAAATGGGGACTGGAGGAATCTCTTCTCTCCATCAATGTTCTGGAACTGCGTGCCATCCGGCTTGCCCTGAGGCACTGGGAATCTCAACTGGAAGGTTGCCCAGTCAGAGTGGAGTCCGGCAACGCCACCGCAGTGGCCTACATCAACAGGCAAGGCGGCACAAGAAGTTGCACCGCCTGGTTGGAGGTCAAGGATATTTTATCTTGGGCAGAAGATCACGTGCCTGTCATTTCTGCAGTTCACATTCCAGGCGTAGACAACGTCATGGCAGACTTTCTCAGTCGTCACACAGTCGACAGCGGAGAATGGGCTCTTCATCCGGAGGTGTTTCACCTAATCACCCAGAGGTGGGGGGTACCTGTAGTGGACCTGATAGCTACCAGACACAACAGGAAGGTACCGGCGTTTTGCTCCCGGTGGAGGGACTCTCTTGCTCTAGCAGTGGGTGCCTTGTCAATCCCTTGGGATTTTCCTCTGGCTTACATCTTCCCTCCTCTTCCTCTATTGATCAGAGTCATCCAGAAGTTGAAGCTGGAGCGCTGTCCTGTCATCCTGATCGCTCCAAACTGGCCTCGCCAGTTCTGGTATCCGGAGTTGATGGCCATGTCAGTGGCGGAACCGTTTCCACTTCCTGCCCGTCCGGATCTACTTCTTCAAGGATATCTGTGGAAGGAGGATGTTCAGCATCTCCATTTGATGGCATGGCGGTTGAATCCTCAATTCTAGAGAAGAAAGGATTTTCTCCTTCAGTGGTGTCGACGATGCTTAGTGCTCGTAAGCCTGTGTCCTCCAAGATCTATCATCGTATCTGGGCCACCTTTGTAGCTTGGTGTACTGATCGGAAGATGTCCCTAGAATTTCATCTTCCCACTGTCCTGGCCTTTTTACAGGACGGTGTTGAGAAAGGGCTCAGTCTGAGTTCCCTCAAAGTCCAGACTTCTGCTTTGTCTGTGTTTTTCCAGGAAAGGATTTCTATCCTTCCTGATGTCAAAGTTTTCTTCCAAGGCGTGACTCATGTTCGGCCTGCCTTCAAGAGTCCTACTTCCCAGTGGGACCTCAATTTGGTGCTGGGAGTTCTCCAGCGACCCCCGTTTGAATCCTTGGCTTCCATTCCATTATGTCTCTTGACTTGGAAAATGGCCTTTCTTTTGGCTATTGTTTCAGTTCGCCGGGTAGCAGAGTTACAAGCTCTGTCTTGTAAACCTCCTTACCTGGTGTTCCACAAGGATAAGGCTGTGCTTCGCACTACCAAGGAATTCTTACCCAAGGTTGTGTCTGAGTTTCACATCAATCAGGAGATTGTGGTTCCCTCTTTCTGCCCTAATCCTTCATCTGACAAGGAACGAGATCTCCATTTGTTGGATGTGGTGCGTTGCCTCAAGTTTTATGTTCATCGCACCGAGTCTATCAGGAAGTCTGACGCTCTATTCGTCATTCCTGAGGGGCCTAGGGCAGGGAGACCGGCTTCCAAAGTTACCATTTCCTCTTGGATTAAGGCTACTATTCGTGAAGCCTATAAGTTGCGGAATAAGCATGTTCCCTTCCGGGTGACTGCCCATTCCACCAGATCTTTTGGGGCCTCTTGGGCCTACAAGAATCAGGCATCTGCTGATCAACTGTGCAGTGCGGCCACTTGGTCCTCTGTGCACACATTTTCAAAGCACTACCGAGTTGATGTACTGGCCTCGGCTGATGCCAGTTTTGGGAGGAAGGTCCTGGCGGCAGTTTTGCCTGTTTAGGAATTCTACTCTGTGGTTCTTAGTGCTTCTTTACTGTTGAGCCCGGTTGGCTCTGGTTCTGTGTGCTGTGTTAGTTCAGGGGTTGTTTTCCCCTGGTTGGTGTCCGTTGACACTTACATTTTGGGCTATGTGATTAACTGGTTCATAGCAGTTCTAGTGACTTGGGCCTTGCGCCTGGTCCTTGCCTTACTTCCCGCCTCTGGGTCAGCTCAATGTTTGTACATCCCAGAGTACCAGTGACCTGTATTGGACGACAGTGAAAATAGGATTTTAGTCTTACCTGTTAAATCCTTTTCACTTAGTCCATACAGGTCACTGGTCTCCCACCCTGTCAAGGGACCATGCTTGGCTCTCCTGTGGCATTCAGTGGGAGACCTTCAGGGCATGCTCACAGGAGTCTTCCTTCTTGCTTACCTATGGTCAGTTTTAGTGTCTCAAATCAATCTAGTGGCTCAGGCCTGAAGGCAGCTTAAGTAGGAGGGGAGGCTCCGCCCCCTGCAATCATTTGCATAATTGTTCCTGCCTATTAAAGGGGCGGATTGTCTCCCAGAGTACCAGTGACCTGTATGGACTAAGTGAAAAGGATTTAACAGGTAAGACTAAAATCCTATTTTATGAGAGGTCTCTAGCACTGAAGGTGTTAAATGCCCCATTGAAATGAATGGAAAGTCTTAGGCTGCATTGTTTCCCATAGGCAGTTACTGGTCTTCAACAGGCTGGAGGTGCCAGATGCAAAAATAGCAAGGTGAGTTCAAAATTCACCCGGAAAGCGGTTTCCTGGTGTAATGCGATGGTGGCTGGAGAGCATTTTCCTGGAAGTCACAGGCGTTTGCTTAAGAGTCTGTGTAATTTTTATAAGGCTATAAAATTCAATGGGTACCTGGTTAATTAGATGTGAATCGGACACAAAATGATAGCAGAATTTCCATAAAAATGTCAGGAATGGCTTTCAGGAATCTGAAAGAGCTGATCATCTGTAATGGAAACAAGGTCCTAATATATACTAGGGGCCTAGACGTAGCACATATATCTGACTGAAAATCTAGAAACATGTTTAGTCCTTTGAATGTCAGCCTTGCAGACTACATTAGCCTCCAAGAGGTTTACAGCATACCTCCCAAGTATCCCTCTTTAGGAGGGACAGTCCCTCATTTAGACCCAAATCCCACTGTCCCTCTTTCCCACCCTGATGTCCCTCTTTTTAGGAGATCAGATTGTGTGGTGTGTATATAAGTGGATCACATTGTTCCACAGCAATAAAACTCACATTATTTTTTTCCTTAAACGTCAGTATATGTGTTTATAAATTAGTATGCTTAAATAAAATACTTTGGTCTTGTTATAAGTCATTTATTAGGTAAAGCAAGGAGGTGTCAGTAGGTCATGAAACAGCCTGAAAATTCTTGTTAATGCCCTGCCCACCAGCCACACCTCCAGCCACAGCCCCTAAAATACAATTGTCCCTCTTTGGCAATTTGAAATGTTGGGAGGTATGTTACAGTGAGCTATAGCTTAGCTCTGGTTACTTGTAATCTGATGTTATTCCACTGGGTTATATAAGGAGATACTGCAGAGTATCACATTTATTAAATATTGTACAAGAATTTCAAGGCAGATCCTTTGTGGAAAAGATATTATGTGATCTTCAGGAAAATAGTACTGAGACACATTTCCCATGAGCCTATTATCCTTCTACTGCAAAGAATGAGCTCTTATTCCAGTGGTACCTCTTCTCTGAAATACACTTCCTGTGTAGTTTGGCAAAATGCTTGCAGCTCTTTCACACAGGCAGTTTCTTAGCAAAGTTTTTTGTAGCAACTCAAAAATGTTTATCCTTTTTAGAGTTACAGTGTAGCAACAAGGTTTTACTAGCATCATATTTTTTCAATATAAACATAATTGATAAAACAGCAGGAAAACTGCAGACACCTGTGATAGTTGTGTGACTTCAATGAGATTCCACTGAAATCAAATTTGTATCTGTGTTATCACAATGTTGGATGAAAGCATGAGCAGAGGGTGTATTTTTTATTTTTGGAGGCTAATAAAAGTCCTCTTTCCCAAGACATATTTACTCTCAAATTTTTATATTATGGTAGCTATAACAACATTTTGTAAGCATGTAGCACATACTTTGTTCTATGGCAATCCTATTATTAACTGAGAAGTATTTTTAATATTCAACCTATTTTCTCTGTCATCCAATACAGGTTACTGGTAACTGGTAGGCGATCAGCCTCTTGAATAGGCAGGAACAATTCTGACAAGTGACTGCTGGGTGGAGCCTACCTCCTCTCCTTAGCTTGCAGCTGGCCAATCCCCAGCCACTAAGATTTGTTATAGTTTTAGCTTTTTTATTATTTTTCTGTTAGATATGGAATACCATCATTAGGTGGATTACCATCATTGACAATTCCCATTACCCAAATGTGGATAGCTCAGTTTACCAGGTGCTTTTGTGGACCTAAACCCTGGGGGGAATTCTTGGCTGCAAGTTCTTTCCTGAGGAGTTGCCCACTGAGGCTTCTTCTTGATATATGGTAATCTGAAGACAGAAGATCTGCTGAAAAAGGTGAGTACCCTTTAAGTGCTGAGATCCACATGTCCCATGCTTCCCCTCCACACAGGGGTCTATTTGGAGTTCCTATAACATACTCATGCACTCTTTGGATTTATCTGTATGTCTGTGAGGTGTTTGGAGCAAGTTTCTGTGGTAACTTAACCCTTTTGCTGCTGGTTAGCACCTTTTGGGGGGTTTTGGGCACTTTCCCAACTGGGACCAGTGTTTATTGGGACTACTGTTTTATTCTAGGGGGCTTTTGAGTGGTTTACGTTTGGTATTCACCTCGTTAACTTTATGTTCCACACCTTTAAGGTGCGCGTTTACCGCATAGATGCCATTGCTCCATTCACTTCTATGGGACTTTACAATTTGGGACATATCTCTGCAACCGCTCCACATAGCGTGGTCAGAGATGGCTCATTTTGTAGGTTTTCCCTTACTCTGTCATCCGGTCAATGTTCTGAGGATGTTGGGGGCTTCGGGCACTGTTGGGGTACTCTGTCAGTGAAACTGCGTTTCCCATGAGCGCCCACTTCGCGCACTCGTTTCCGATTGCCTCCTGTCACGGCAGCCATTTTGTGTATTCGCAGATTGAGTATCCTACGCAGGGCTTGGACTCTCCTATTCTACTCCACAGTTTAACCCTTCACCTACCAGATAAGTCTTGTTTTAGTGTTTCTGGGGCTCATTAATTATCATGCACACTTTATTGTGGGTGTTTTGACACTTTAACCATTTTGACTCTGTGAGAATGTCTACTCTGTTAGACCTTAGGGCTAAACCTAAGACTAAGGATACTGGGGTGTCTGTGTCCCCCATTGCTCATTGCTCCTCATGTCAGTCAGGGTTACCTAGAGAATTCTCAGGTCACATTTGCCCAGCATGCACTGCTCCCCCTGAATCCCCTGCGACCGAGGGCACTTCCTGTTCTCTGCCCTCCCCTTTGGCCTGACCACGGCTCCTCAAGTCTTCAACAGAGTCCTAGGAGCATTGATCTCCGTCGTACATCGGAACGGCATCAAGGTAACTCCATACATGGGTGACCTCCTTCTGAAGGCCTCGTCTCCAGAACTCCTTCACCAGCAGGTACAGGGCTGCATTCATGCTCTCTCCCATCACAGGTGGATCATCAACTTGGACAAGTCAGACCTTGTTCCTTCTCAGAAGATGGTCTTTCTGGGCCTCCTCTTCGACACTCAGAGAGGGATGGTGTTTCTGACGGACGAAGTGGCTCATCAGATAGCACTAAAGGTCCAAGCTATCCTGTCACAGGATCCGGTTCCAGCCAAGAAGTTGTCTTCCTTGGTGGGGAAGTTCATTTCCACCATAGAAGCAGTTCCATTTGCCATGGCTCACACCAAGGAACTTCAAAGGTTTCTGATCCTGGCCTGCAAGGGCCGGCCAGATCTCCTGGAAAGATTGCTGTCTCTCCCTCTTCAAGTGGAGCAGATTTGTTCGTGGTGGCTCAACCTGAACTATCTCCTGTCTCCTGAAAGGCAGACCCTTCCTGGTGCCCTTCTGGACCACAGTGACGACGGATGCCAGCCTCTCCGGATGGGGAGCTGTGCTGGAGCACTTGAGTGTTCAGGGCTGGTGGTTTCAGGAGGAATCTCCCCTTCCCATCAACATCTTGGAGCTTCGGGCGATATTTCATGCCCTACATCACTGGACATGGCAACTGGAGGATTGCCCGGTCAGGGTATAGTCGGACAACGCCACAGCGGTAGCCTACATCAACAAGCAAGGCAGCACAAGAAGTCTCGCAACTTGGCTAGAGGTCAAGGCTATTTTATCTTGGGCAGAGGAGCATGTCCTTGCCATGTCCGCAGTTCATATTCCTGGCGTAGACAACATTCTAGCCGACTTCCTCAGTTGACACACAGTGGACAGCGGAGAGTGGGAGCTGCATCCAAAGGTGTTCAAGCTCATCATCCAGCAGTGGGGTCTTCCATGCATTGACCTGATGGCAACCAGGCACAACAGGAAGGTGCCAACGTTCTGCTCTCGCTGGGCGGATCCCATGGCTCTGGCAGAGGATGCCTTGTCGATCCCGTGGATGTTTCCTCCTGTTCTCCTGTTGCACAGAGTTCTTCGGAAGCTGAGACTGGAGCGCTGCCCAGTAATTCTGATTGCTCCATACTGGTCCCGACAAGCTTGGTTTCCAGAGCTTCTGGACCTCTCAGTGGCAGAACCTCTTCGACTCCCCCCCCCCCATCCAGACCTTCTTCTACAGGGTTACCTCTGGAAGGAAGACGTTCATCGTCTGGCTTTGACGGCATGGAGGTTGAATCCTCAGTTTTGAAGAAGAAAGGATTTTCTTCTGGAGTGGTGGCTACTATGATTAGTGCCTGTAAGCCTGTTTCCTCTAAGGTCTACTATCGAGTTTGGTCTACCTTTCTGGCTTGGTGTGCTGACAAGGACCTGTCTCTGGATTTTGACCTTCCTACAGTTGTTTCCTTCCTCCAGGATGGTGTGGATAGGGGTCTCAGTCTGAGTTTTCTTAAAGTTCAGACGTCTGCGCTCTCTGTTTTTTTTTTCAGAAGCATCTTGCTATCATTCCTGATGTCAAGGTTTTCTTCCAGGGTGTTGCTCATACGCGTCCAGTGTTTAAGTCCCCTGCTCCTCAGTGGGATCTTAACCTGGTTCTGGGAGTACTCCAGTGTCCTCCCTTTGAGTCCTTGGCTACCATTCCTCTATGTCTGCTGACGTGGAAGATGGCCTTTCTCCTGGTGATTGTTTCTGTTCGCCAAGTTGCGGAGCTGCATGCCCTGTCTTGTAATCCTCCCTTTTTGGTCTTTCACAAGGACAAGGTGGTGCTTCGCACTCACAAGAGTTTCTCCCGAAGGTGGTGCCTGAGTTCCACATTAATCAGGAGATTGTGGTCCCTTCCTTCTGTCCTAACCCTACTTCTGACAAAGAGAGGGATCTTCATCTGTTGGATGCTGTGCGTTTTCTCAAGCTCTATGTGCATCGCACTGAGTCCTTGAGGCAGTCTGACACTCTCTTTGTCATTCCTGAGGGTCCTAGGGCAGGGAAGCCTACTTCCAAGGTAACCATAGCTTCTTGGATCAAGTCCACAATTCGTAAGGCTTACGAACTTCGGAAGAAGCCTGTTCCCTTCAGGGTCACGGCTCATTCTGTGAGGTCTATTGGGGCTTCTTGGGTCTACAAGAACCAGGCCTCAACTGATCAGTTGTGGAAGGCGGCCACTTGGTTGTCTGTGCATACATTTGCTAAACACTATCGTGTCGATGTGCTGGCATCAGCCAATGCCAGTTTTGGGAGAAAGATCCTGGAGGCAGCCTAGCCTGTCTAGGATCCCTTTAGTCTCTCAGTACTCCTTCACTTTTGAGCCGTGTTGGCTCTAGTTCAGTGTGCTGTGTACAGTTCCTGGGGTCTGTTTTACCCCTGTTCAGTGTCCGTTGACACTTTGCAGTTATTGTTGAGATATTCATGATCTGTAGGTCCATTGGTGCTCTACTGACTTTGGGAGCCTGCGTCTGGTTCCTGCCTTTCTTCCCGCCCTGGGGAACTTAATGGTTGGACATCCCAAAGTTACCAGTAACCTGTATTGGACGACAGAGAAAATAGGATTTTAGTCTTAATGCTAAATCATTTTCTCTTAGTCCATACAGGTTACTGGTCTCCCACCCTGTCAAGGGGCCATGCTTGGCTCTCCTGTGGCAGAACGTGGGGGTCCTTTCGGGTTCATGCTCACAGGAGTGTTCCTTTACCTTCTTACTACCTAATCAATAGTTAGTCTGCAAATCTTTCTGGTTGGGGATTGGCTAGCTGCAAGCTAAGGAGAGGAGGTAGGCTTCACCCAGCAGTCACTTATCAGAATTGTTCCTGCCTATTAAAGGGGCTGATCGCTTACCCAAAGTTACCAGTAACCTGTATGGACTAAGAGAAAAGGATTTAATAGGTAAGACTAAAATCCTATTTTTTGAGATACTACAGAACTTACAATTGAAATGGTCTTAGAATACTAATACACAGCGCTTACAACTGAATTGGAGCTACACTAGTTATACCCAGAGCTTACAACTGATACATTGCTACATTAGTGATACCACAGAGTTCCAAGTGAAATGGAGTAACACTAAAGATACCCTAAGCTTACAGTTGATATATATCTACATTAGTGATACCACAGAGCATACAATTTAAATGGATCTATAATTGTGATACCACAATGTTTACAAAGGAAATGGAGCTACATAAGTGATACCACAGAACATACAACTGAAATAGATACAATTCTAGTGTAAATCATTTGTAAGCTCTGTGGTTTCACTTGTGTAGCTCCATTTCAATTGTAATACCACAAAGATTACAACTGAAATAGTATTGCATTAGTGATATCTCAGAACTTACAATTGATATATAGAGATACATTATTGATACCACATAGCTTACAATTAAAATGGAACTACACTAGTGATACTTTGAGCCCACAATTAATATATAGCTACATAAGTGTTATCACAAAGCTTCCAGCAATCTAGCTGCACCAGCCATGCCACGGACCTACCAACAGAAACGGATTAACATTAGTGATACACTGAACTTACAATTGATATATACCTACATTAGTGAGACCACATACCTTATAATTTAAATTCAGCTATGATTCCACAGAGCTTACAGTTGAAATGGAACTGAAATGGAGCTAAACAAGTGGTACCACAGAGTTTACAATTTAAATGGTAACCAAATAACTGAAATTGAAGTACAATACTAGTGTAGCTACATTTCAACTATAAGCTTTGGGGTGTCACTTATGTAGCTCCATTTCATATACAGGATGTGTGGTATCATTTGTGGATATCACTTTCAATTGACAACTCTGTGGTATAATTTATTTAGCTCAATTTCCGTTGTAAGCTCTATGGTATAATTTGTGGAATTCTAATGTAACACCAAATTAATTTTTAACTTGGTGGTATCACTTGTGTCACTCCATTTCAGTTTTAATATCAAAGAGCTTACGAATTAATGGTGCTATACTAGTGATACCATAGAGCTTATAAGTGAATTGGTGCTACAATAATAAAACCACAGAGCTTATAATTGAAATGGAGCTACACTAGTGATACCACAGAGTTTACAACTGAAATGGAGCTACAATACTAGTGATACCTTAGAGTGTGCTATTTAAATGTCACTATTCTAGTGATACCACTGAGGTTACAACTGAAATGGAGCTACAATACTAGTGTAGCTGTATTTCAACTGTAAGTTCTGTGGTATCACAAGTGTAGCTCCATTTCATATGTAAGCACTGTGGTATCGTTTGTGGATATTGATTTCAATTGAAAGTTCTATGGTATAATTTATTTAGCTCCATTTAAATTGTAATATCTATGGTATATTTTGTGGAAAGCCATTTTAATTGTAGGAGACTAATAAAGTCAAATGATACCTTAATTGGCTGATTGGCTTTGGATGCAAGCTTTCAAGACAACTAGGTCTCCTCTTCAGGCATAATAAACATGAAGGCTGAATGCACAATACAGTACTTTAAAACTCATGCACATAATTTTAACATCCAACACCTTGACTGCAAAAGAGGCATCCACCTCACTGCAACACAATGCATTTGATACCTCTGTGGCACTCAAAGTGTAAAATTCCACACTATCAGTGTCAGTCATAAATTCTCAAACTCTAGGCTCTGTTACAGCAATGTGAAGCAGACTAGAGAATGCAAACAAGATTAATTACCTTTTTCACACTCCAGTGAAATTGACCAGAGATGGCTAGATTAAGAAAATGAATGTATTAACCCTCCAAACAACCCATGTCTTACAATGAGACATGCAGCCCCCTGGCATCCAAAGGGACCAAAAATATTTTTATTTTTTGGGATAATTCCTTGTCATGGTTTAAGCCACAGACCAGAGTATTAATTGTAATTATCAGTTATATACTCCCAGATCTCTCTGTGTCTTAAAATATTGCATCATTATAGTCACTTTGAGATCTTTAATGCTGTGATCCATTCTGCAGAAATGTTGGGTTACCTCCTTTGTTTCTCAGGGTCAGTCCTGTCTCAAACACATACAGTTGTGCTCAAAAGTTTGCATACCCTGGCAGAAATTGTGAAATGTTGGCATTTATTTTGAAAATATGACTGGTCATGCAAAAAAAAAAAGTCTTTTATTTAAGTATAGTGATCATATGAAGCCATTTATTATCACATAGTTGTTTGGCTCCTTTTTAAATCATGATAACAGAAATCACCCAAATGGCCCAGATCAAAAGTTTACATACCCTTGAATATTTGGCCTTGTTACAGACATACAAGGTGACACACACAGATTAAAATGGCAATTAAAAATTAAAGGGATAGTAATACTTCGTTTTAACTTTATTTTATTTTGTAGCCATTAAAAAAAAGATGAAGAATGATATAAGTCTTATATCTCAAACCTTTATGGTTTAAGAGATATTCACAAGCAAAGTTTCCGCCTCCCGCCCCTTTTCCCTAGTGTAAGCCATCTCTTCTCAGATGTGAATCTGGTTGTAAGACCAGACAGATAACAGCAGGGGACAATCTTCTTCCTATCAGAACAATGAAAGCCCTTTCCCCTTGACAAGTTTTTCAGCTTTTTCCCTTATCTTAATTGAAGATTGTCCCTCTCTGCAGTCTACCTGGGCACCTTCCTTCTGATGTGGCTGAACAGGGGGGAGATACTTTGCTTGTGAATATCTCTTAAACCATAAAGGTTTGAGAGATAAGACTTATATCGTTCTTCATGTTTTTTTAATGCCTACAAAATAAAATAAAGATAAAACGAAGTATTACTATCCCTTTAATTTCCCTCACCTGTGGCTTTTTAAATTGTAATTAGTGTCTGTGTATAGATAGTGAAAGAGTTTGTTAGCTTTCACATAGATGCACTGAGCAGGCTAGATACTGAGCCATGGGGAGCAGAAAAGAACTGTCAAAACACCTGTGTAACAAGGTAATGGAACTTTATAAAGATGGAAAAGGATATAAAAAGATATCCAAAACCTTGAAAATGCCAGTCAGTACTGTTCAATCACTTATTAAGAAGTGGGAAATTCGGGGATGTCTTGATACCAAGCCAAGGTCAGGTAGACCAAGAAAAATGTCAGCCACAACTGCCAGAAGAATTGTTCGGGATACAAAAAAAAAGACGGTGTGGTTGTTTCAAGGAGCACAATATGATGAAACTTGAACAAAAATGAACTGCATGGTCGAGTTGCTAGAAAGAAACCTTTACTGCGCCAATGCCACAAAACAGCCCAGTTACTATATGCCCGACAACACCTTGACACACTTCACAGCTTCTGGCACACTGTAATTTGGAGTGACAAGACCAAAATAGAGCTCTATGGTCACAACCATAAGCGCTATGTTTAGCAAGGCGTCAACAAGGTCTATAGCAAAAAGAATACCATCCCCACCGTGAAGCATGGTGGTGGCTCACTGATGTTTTGGGGGTAGGTGAGCGCTAAAGGCACGGGGAATCTTGTGAAAATTGATGGCAAGATGAATGCAGTATGTTATCAGAATATATAGGCAGACAATTTGCATTCTTCTTCACGAAAGCTGGGACACTTTTGGACTTTCCAGCAAGACAATGAAAGGTTCTGGAGTGGCCATAACAGTCTCCTGACCTTAATATCATTGAGCCACTCTGGGGAGATCTCAAACTTGCGGTTCATGCAAGACAACCAAAGACTTTGCATGACCTGGAGGCATTTTGCAAAGACGAATGGGCAGCTATACCACCTGCAAGAATTCGAGGCCTCAGACAACTATTACAAAAGAATGCATGCTGTCATTGATGCTAAAGGGGGTGATACACAGTATTAAGAACTAAGGATATGCAGACTTTTGAACAGGGGTAATTTCATTTTTTCATTTGTTGCCATGTTTTGTTTTATGATTGTGCCATTCTGTTGTAACCTACAGTTGAATATCAATATAATATCCCGTAAGAAATAAAAGAAATGTGTCTTGCCTGCTCACTCATGTTTTCTTTAAAAATGGTACATATATTACCAATTCGCCAAGGGTATTCAAACTTTTGAGCACCACTTTGAGGACATTTCACACACATGATGAGGTAAACAACATTAGATGTACCACAGGAGAATTTGCCACTGATATTGGGGTTTATGTGGGAATGTGGTATGGGCACGTTATCTGTGGTACATATGTGTGCACAAGTTTCACTTGTCCTTTGTAGACAGGGAGAAGTACCATTTTCTGTTGCAAACTCTTCACCACTAGTTGTTAAGGCTGGGTTGCTGTTTTTGGGAGATGAGCAGAGGTCTTGGGAATGTTCTTTTTTAACCTCTTCAGTGCCAGGGGCTACAAAACGCATTGCTTTGTAACCCTCTGGCACTCAAAGGGTTAATATGTCATCACTATGTAGGATTGTATAACTGAAATTGAAGTACAATACTAGTGTAGCTACATTTCAACTATAAGCTTTGGGGTGTCACTTATGTAGCTCCATTTCATATACAGGATGTGTGGTATCATTTGTGGATATCACTTTCAATTGACAACTCTGTGGTATAATTTATTTAGCTCAATTTCCGTTGTAAGCTCTATGGTATAATTTGTGGAATTCTAATGTAACACCAAATTAATTTTTAACTTGGTGGTATCACTTGTGTCACTCCATTTCAGTTTTAATATCAAAGAGCTTACGAATTAATGGTGCTATACTAGTGATACCATAGAGCTTATAAGTGAATTGGTGCTACAATAATAAAACCACAGAGCTTATAATTGAAATGGAGCTACACTAGTGATACCACAGAGTTTACAACTGAAATGGAGCTACAATACTAGTGATACCTTAGAGTGTGCTATTTAAATGTCACTATTCTAGTGATACCACTGAGGTTACAACTGAAATGGAGCTACAATACTAGTGTAGCTGTATTTCAACTGTAAGTTCTGTGGTATCACAAGTGTAGCTCCATTTCATATGTAAGCACTGTGGTATCGTTTGTGGATATTGATTTCAATTGAAAGTTCTATGGTATAATTTATTTAGCTCCATTTAAATTGTAATATCTATGGTATATTTTGTGGAAAGCCATTTTAATTGTAGGAGACTAATAAAGTCAAATGATACCTTAATTGGCTGATTGGCTTTGGATGCAAGCTTTCAAGACAACTAGGTCTCCTCTTCAGGCATAATAAACATGAAGGCTGAATGCACAATACAGTACTTTAAAACTCATGCACATAATTTTAACATCCAACACCTTGACTGCAAAAGAGGCATCCACCTCACTGCAACACAATGCATTTGATACCTCTGTGGCACTCAAAGTGTAAAATTCCACACTATCAGTGTCAGTCATAAATTCTCAAACTCTAGGCTCTGTTACAGCAATGTGAAGCAGACTAGAGAATGCAAACAAGATTAATTACCTTTTTCACACTCCAGTGAAATTGACCAGAGATGGCTAGATTAAGAAAATGAATGTATTAACCCTCCAAACAACCCATGTCTTACAATGAGACATGCAGCCCCCTGGCATCCAAAGGGACCAAAAATATTTTTATTTTTTGGGATAATTCCTTGTCATGGTTTAAGCCACAGACCAGAGTATTAATTGTAATTATCAGTTATA
This sequence comes from Rhinophrynus dorsalis, assembly GCA_037306005.1. Classification (NCBI taxonomy): domain Eukaryota; kingdom Metazoa; phylum Chordata; class Amphibia; order Anura; family Rhinophrynidae; genus Rhinophrynus; species Rhinophrynus dorsalis. The sequence goes on along the minus strand of CM074719.1, from coordinate 539,096,620 downwards.
TACTCCCAGATCTCTCTGTGTCTTAAAATATTGCATCATTATAGTCACTTTGAGATCTTTAATGCTGTGATCCATTCTGCAGAAATGTTGGGTTACCTCCTTTGTTTCTCAGGGTCAGTCCTGTCTCAAACACATACAGTTGTGCTCAAAAGTTTGCATACCCTGGCAGAAATTGTGAAATGTTGGCATTTATTTTGAAAATATGACTGGTCATGCAAAAAAAAAAGTCTTTTATTTAAGTATAGTGATCATATGAAGCCATTTATTATCACATAGTTGTTTGGCTCCTTTTTAAATCATGATAACAGAAATCACCCAAATGGCCCAGATCAAAAGTTTACATACCCTTGAATATTTGGCCTTGTTACAGACATACAAGGTGACACACACAGATTAAAATGGCAATTAAAAATTAAAGGGATAGTAATACTTCGTTTTAACTTTATTTTATTTTGTAGCCATTAAAAAAAAGATGAAGAATGATATAAGTCTTATATCTCAAACCTTTATGGTTTAAGAGATATTCACAAGCAAAGTTTCCGCCTCCCGCCCCTTTTCCCTAGTGTAAGCCATCTCTTCTCAGATGTGAATCTGGTTGTAAGACCAGACAGATAACAGCAGGGGACAATCTTCTTCCTATCAGAACAATGAAAGCCCTTTCCCCTTGACAAGTTTTTCAGCTTTTTCCCTTATCTTAATTGAAGATTGTCCCTCTCTGCAGTCTACCTGGGCACCTTCCTTCTGATGTGGCTGAACAGGGGGGAGATACTTTGCTTGTGAATATCTCTTAAACCATAAAGGTTTGAGAGATAAGACTTATATCGTTCTTCATGTTTTTTTAATGCCTACAAAATAAAATAAAGATAAAACGAAGTATTACTATCCCTTTAATTTCCCTCACCTGTGGCTTTTTAAATTGTAATTAGTGTCTGTGTATAGATAGTGAAAGAGTTTGTTAGCTTTCACATAGATGCACTGAGCAGGCTAGATACTGAGCCATGGGGAGCAGAAAAGAACTGTCAAAACACCTGTGTAACAAGGTAATGGAACTTTATAAAGATGGAAAAGGATATAAAAAGATATCCAAAACCTTGAAAATGCCAGTCAGTACTGTTCAATCACTTATTAAGAAGTGGGAAATTCGGGGATGTCTTGATACCAAGCCAAGGTCAGGTAGACCAAGAAAAATGTCAGCCACAACTGCCAGAAGAATTGTTCGGGATACAAAAAAAAAGACGGTGTGGTTGTTTCAAGGAGCACAATATGATGAAACTTGAACAAAAATGAACTGCATGGTCGAGTTGCTAGAAAGAAACCTTTACTGCGCCAATGCCACAAAACAGCCCAGTTACTATATGCCCGACAACACCTTGACACACTTCACAGCTTCTGGCACACTGTAATTTGGAGTGACAAGACCAAAATAGAGCTCTATGGTCACAACCATAAGCGCTATGTTTAGCAAGGCGTCAACAAGGTCTATAGCAAAAAGAATACCATCCCCACCGTGAAGCATGGTGGTGGCTCACTGATGTTTTGGGGGTAGGTGAGCGCTAAAGGCACGGGGAATCTTGTGAAAATTGATGGCAAGATGAATGCAGTATGTTATCAGAATATATAGGCAGACAATTTGCATTCTTCTTCACGAAAGCTGGGACACTTTTGGACTTTCCAGCAAGACAATGAAAGGTTCTGGAGTGGCCATAACAGTCTCCTGACCTTAATATCATTGAGCCACTCTGGGGAGATCTCAAACTTGCGGTTCATGCAAGACAACCAAAGACTTTGCATGACCTGGAGGCATTTTGCAAAGACGAATGGGCAGCTATACCACCTGCAAGAATTCGAGGCCTCAGACAACTATTACAAAAGAATGCATGCTGTCATTGATGCTAAAGGGGGTGATACACAGTATTAAGAACTAAGGATATGCAGACTTTTGAACAGGGGTAATTTCATTTTTTCATTTGTTGCCATGTTTTGTTTTATGATTGTGCCATTCTGTTGTAACCTACAGTTGAATATCAATATAATATCCCGTAAGAAATAAAAGAAATGTGTCTTGCCTGCTCACTCATGTTTTCTTTAAAAATGGTACATATATTACCAATTCGCCAAGGGTATTCAAACTTTTGAGCACCACTTTGAGGACATTTCACACACATGATGAGGTAAACAACATTAGATGTACCACAGGAGAATTTGCCACTGATATTGGGGTTTATGTGGGAATGTGGTATGGGCACGTTATCTGTGGTACATATGTGTGCACAAGTTTCACTTGTCCTTTGTAGACAGGGAGAAGTACCATTTTCTGTTGCAAACTCTTCACCACTAGTTGTTAAGGCTGGGTTGCTGTTTTTGGGAGATGAGCAGAGGTCTTGGGAATGTTCTTTTTTAACCTCTTCAGTGCCAGGGGCTACAAAACGCATTGCTTTGTAACCCTCTGGCACTCAAAGGGTTAATATGTCATCACTATGTAGGATTGTTTGAAGCTCTTTTGAGATTTTCCACAGTATTTCAAGTTGTGGGTTGTAGGTGACTATTAATGGCACTCTGTTATCTTCCTGTGGTTGTTTGTATTCCAGGAGAAACCAATATGGGGCCCTAATCGCTGTGTATTGAATCATACACTGGCCAAGTAGAAAAAAACTATATGGGGGTCCAGAGCTCCTATGTCAATCAGAATAAAACGCCCAAGAAGAAGTCCCCTTACTCTGCCCTGCCTAAGGGAGAGAATGTGTAAAACAATTAATATTGGGTTCAGTGTAAGTATGGGAGGAACTTTTTGCCTTAAACCAAAATCTGTGAAATCGGCACCTCCTGACTGGCAGAACATTTTCAATGAAAAGTGCAGTTTTTCCACTTCTTTTGCCTAGCTGAATTTAGATTATAATATATCTTGTAAATATCTGTAAGAAAGCATACTATATAAAATTGCTGAACTCCAGCATTACTTCCCTGTTGGGAGAGGAGATCTTGGCAGCACAAGCTTCGGCCCAGCTGAGAAACCTAGAGGGAGGTGCTTTGTACCAGCACAGTTACGTACCAGACTCCTGGAGACATATCATACATCCAAAACAGCAGTCCATACTGGGCAGGATCAATTGATATGATCTATTTCTCATTTGATTTGGTGGGCTAGCTTGAGATCTGACTGTTCTGCTTTTGTTGCAGCTTGCCCCACATGTGCCCAATGCAAATCTCCAAGAAATCTGCCCATAGGTCTCCTCCAACCCATTACTAATGGGGAACATCAGTGGTCCCATTTGTCCATAGATTTCATGGTGGAACTTCTTGCATCGATGGGCTACACGGTTATTCTTATGATCTTAGACAGGTTTTCCAAAATGGCCCACTTTGTACCAATCAAAAAGCTGCCTTCTGCTCAAGAGCTGGCCAAGGTATTCACTAAAGAAGTGTTCCGACTATATGGCATACCGAAGGTGATTTTATCCTACAGAGGGAGCCAGTTTGTGTCCCGGTTCTGGAAGTACTTTTGTGCTCAGATGGGCATTTAGCTTGCCTTTTCCTCAGCATACCACCCCCAATCGAATGGCGCAGCAGAGAGGTCTAATCAAGCTCTAGAACAATTTTTACGCTGTAACATAAGCGACCACCACAAAAATTGGGCTGTTCTGTTACCCTGGGCAGAGTTGGCCAGAAACTGTGCTATTAACTCTTCTTCACAGAGTTCTCCATTCTTGATAAACTATGGGTTCCAACCCTCCGTACTTCCTAAGACTCTTGAAGCACAAGCGATTCCGGCTCTTGATGAGCATTTATGGGTGCTCCGCTCCTCTTGGGCACGAGTACAGAATATTCTACGTGGTTCGATGCAACGGCAAAATCGGCAGGCTGACCGTAGGTGATTAACTACACCAACCTTCCTGGTGGAACTTCTTGCATCGATGGGCTACACGGTTATTCTTATGATCTTAGACAGGTTTTCCAAAATGGCCCACTTTGTACCAATCAAAAAGCTGCCTTCTGCTCAAGAGCTGGCCAAGGTATTCACTAAAGAAGTGTTCCGACTATATGGCATACCGAAGGTGATTTTATCCTACAGAGGGAGCCAGTTTGTGTCCCGGTTCTGGAAGTACTTTTGTGCTCAGATGGGCATTTAGCTTGCCTTTTCCTCAGCATACCACCCCCAATCGAATGGCGCAGCAGAGAGGTCTAATCAAGCTCTAGAACAATTTTTACGCTGTAACATAAGCGACCACCACAAAAATTGGGCTGTTCTGTTACCCTGGGCAGAGTTGGCCAGAAACTGTGCTATTAACTCTTCTTCACAGAGTTCTCCATTCTTGATAAACTATGGGTTCCAACCCTCCGTACTTCCTAAGACTCTTGAAGCACAAGCGATTCCGGCTCTTGATGAGCATTTATGGGTGCTCCGCTCCTCTTGGGCACGAGTACAGAATATTCTACGTGGTTCGATGCAACGGCAAAATCGGCAGGCTGACCGTAGGTGATTAACTACACCAACCTTCCTGGTGGAACTTCTTGCATCGATGGGCTACACGGTTATTCTTATGATCTTAGACAGGTTTTCCAAAATGGCCCACTTTGTACCAATCAAAAAGCTGCCTTCTGCTCAAGAGCTGGCCAAGGTATTCACTAAAGAAGTGTTCCGACTATATGGCATACCGAAGGTGATTTTATCCTACAGAGGGAGCCAGTTTGTGTCCCGGTTCTGGAAGTACTTTTGTGCTCAGATGGGCATTTAGCTTGCCTTTTCCTCAGCATACCACCCCCAATCGAATGGCGCAGCAGAGAGGTCTAATCAAGCTCTAGAACAATTTTTACGCTGTAACATAAGCGACCACCACAAAAATTGGGCTGTTCTGTTACCCTGGGCGGAGTTGGCCAGAAACTGTGCTATTAACTCTTCTTCACAGAGTTCTCCATTCTTGATAAACTATGGGTTCCAACCCTCCGTACTTCCTAAGACTCTTGAAGCACAAGCGATTCCGGCTCTTGATGAGCATTTATGGGTGCTCCGCTCCTCTTGGGCACGAGTACAGAATATTCTACGTGGTTCGATGCAACGGCAAAATCGGCAGGCTGACCGTAGGTGATTAACTACACCAACCTTCCTGGTGGGGGAGAGGGTATGGCTGTCTTCCCGCAATCTCTAACTCCAGGTGCCATGTAAGAAACTGGTCCCTCATTTTGTCGGTCCATTTTGAATCATTCTGATCAACCCTGTAGCGTACGCTCTTGAGCTTCCTGCCACGATACGAATTCATAATATCTTGCACGTATCTTTGCTCAAACCATTAATTTGTAACCGATATACTTCCAAAACTGTCTGCCCAGCCCCTATTCGGGTGAGAGACCATGACGAATATGAGATACAAACCATTCTGAATTCTCGAAGAATGAGGGGGCAACTGCAATACCTGGTGCACTGGAGGGGTTATGGCCCGGAGGAACGAACATGGATTTCCTCTAAAGATGTGCATGCCCCTATTTTGGTTCAGAACTTTCACTCTTGCTTTCTGGATAAACCACATCCCTGTCTGCAGAGGAGGGGTCATTAAGGGGAGGGTACTGTCAGCTTGCAGTGGCTGCTCGAGCCGACCGTATCCTTACCTCTATGCTGCTTGCAGCTCAGCCACTTTCTGTCCCCCATGTGGCTCAAGCCGCTTTCTATCCTTCTCGCGGCTCCAGCCGCTTCTGGGATAGGCAGGCAGCAGCGGGTGACGTCATGTCAGGCGCACATCCTAGATCATGGACATGCACACCATTTAAAGGAGCCACACCAATTGGTGCTCTTCCTTTTCCTTTGGGGCAGGCCTTTATAAACTGCATAGACACTGGGCTATTCACCTTCATTGGTGTCCAATGCAGTTCATTTGTTGTTTAGTGCTCAGTGTATGACCTGGTTTGTCTGACTACCCGTTCTGGTGCTGACCTGTGGCTCTGTCTGACTACCCATTCTGTGTATGATCCTGGCTTGTCCGATAACCAACCTAGTGCATACCTGTGGCTCTGGCTGACTACCTGTTCCTTGTATGACCTCTGGCTTGTCCGACTAACCGTTCTGGTGCTGACCTGTGGCTTTGTCTGACTATCTGCTCCTTGTACGACCCTGGCTTAGTCCGATAACCAATCTGGTGCAGACCTGCGGCTCTGGCTGACTACCCGTTGCGTACCTTGACCCTTGGCTTGTCTAACCATCCTAGCTGGTGCTGACCTGTGGCTCTGTCTGAATGCCATCTGTATGGCCCTCTTTGTAGTCAGAGATCCAATCTAGTGCAGACCTCGGGCTCTGGTAGACTCTAGCATTACTGACTGCAGGCATGAGTCAGTAGTCTCTCTGGCTGCTTTCCTTTGCATGAGGCTGCCTTTCCATCATTGACTATAGGCATGAGTTAGTAGTCTCCCTCGCTGCCTTCTGTTCTGAAATGGCCTTTCAATATTGGACTGCAGGCGAGAGTCCTTGGGGAGATCAATTGGGTCCATGGAGGCTTATCTCTCTATTGAGACTACCATTGGCTTCAGCCTAGTTTGGGTACCTAGTAGCGTCCTCCTATTTCTGATAGAGGCTCGCTTCTTTGATCACCCTCTGCTCCTTCCTCGCACTTGCTGTGAGTTTGTTGTGATTACACTTCTAATAAAGATTATTAAAGTACCATCTGACTCCTGTTTTGCTTGTACCATGACACCCATCCTGGGAGTCCAAGGCCAAAAGGCCAGGCTGTCAAACCACCAGGTTCAATGGAAGTTCCACCAGCAAGCAGCCCCCCCCATACACAAAGCCCCCTCCCCCCGAGAGAGAGGCATACAACAAAGCTCAGAAGCCAACCCGTCCACCCCATCAAGATAGTCTCAGCAGGAATGGAAAGGTACACGTAAGTAATGTCTCCAGGGACATCATCTCGACTACTGGTGTCCTGTAACTGATTAGACCTTAAGTCTGCCTAAGGGCCTGCAGCAAGAAGAAGTTCTGGATGCAGTGCAATAGGGGCCAGAAGCAAGAATTGTAAAAAAAAAAAAGGAGTTAAATAAGGGTATTGGAGTAAAAGAAGGCATCATGGAGATGATGCACGACTTAATCAAAAATCACCTGTCGGTTATCCAATACCATAGTATGGACTTAGTCTATATTTTCTTCTGGTATGTGTGGACAAGCATCTGGATCTTTCTTCAACAGTGATGCTTGTACAATGTTTGTGAACATAATTTTCAAGTTATGCACACTCAGCTGCAGTAAAGCACCGTTTCATATGGTGCAGACAGTCTTCAATGGAATTCTGCCCTTGGTCATCCTACAGCCCACAAAAATTGTATCACTGCAGGCTGCTTCTCTTTGGTACATACAATCAAAGGGAGTTGATGCTTTTTCCAGGGAGCAAAATAAGCAGTGCAGCCAATACAACACAACAAGTTTTAAAAAAAATCATTATAGAAACTTTCTGACTCACCCTCGTACTATATTATATTTTGTCACCACTTTGACCAAGACTACGAAATCTGCTTGTGTGGTTACTCCTTATTTGAGGGGACTCCCATACTAGCAAGAAATCAGGAATTTTTATACAAATGACCTGTCGTCATGGATACAAATTGGACCCTCACCAGACAACGGCTACTGACCATATAGGACATTCTATCAATACAAACAAGGTTAAATATTTACCTCTACCAGTTTCATCACTTTTTATTTGTTAACCAGGATTCTCGATGAAGTATAATCTAAAATAGCAGAGCTGCTTTATAAACCTCCAGGCTTAGACTTAATGCAACTACCACAATGATTCTAAATGCAGCATACATGTTAAAGAAATTATTGCCTTAAAGAACTGTATCTCAAACGTAGAAAAAAACAAACATCTTGCATAACTTTAAACATTTGACACACTAACTCTGTTGTAACAGGTTTTCTTGTATCCAGTTTCTGACTACCCCTGACAACACTTTTATCATTTGTTTGACAAAGAAACTTTTTGTAACATCTTCTAAATTATTCAGTGTAGAAAATAATGCAGTCCCAGCAAGCTTCTTTTTAATTGCTGAACCAGCCAGCTGACCTTATGTACACTCCAGCATAAAATATATAAGTAGGTCCTTATCATACCCTACTGCCAGAGATGCGTTGTCACTCTTAAATGCCAGCCAGTCCTTCCAAGCACTCTGCAATGCCTGCCAAGTGATAGCAGAAACAGATTGCTACAGAATATTAGTTACATTAGGCATACTACCTCCCACATGTAATCTGAAGAGCTGATGCCTTGTTCATCTGCCTGCAATGCCAAATACAAAAAACACCCCACTATTGACGAGACAAAGCATCAGCTATCCTGTTAGTACTTCCAGTGATATGCTTAGCCCAAATCCAAACATTACATTGACATTTTCTTAGTACAAACTGTCTTAGTAACCTAAGTACTGGAGGAAAGTTAGATGACATAGCAGAGTCTGTAATCAGTTGTAGCTAAGCTCATCTATGGGTCGGAATTTTGAGTGCCAGCACGGATGATCATTTTAGGTTTGCAAAAAAGGTACCAATCTATTAACTGACAGAATAGAGTTTCTGACACCATAAGGGCTGCTAGCCTTCTAGAAAAGATCCTGCCAAAGGGCATTATTTAGGTTGCAAAATTTGAAAGCTCTAATCGAAGACTGCAAGAGATTCAATTGGATCTTATTAACTAATGAAACTTTGAGAGCTCATTTAGGCTAAAATCTCATGACAGCTGATTAGCTCTTTGGGATACTGGAAGACAGTTTCCACCTTTTTTTTGTAATTCTGGTATCATATTGTAGTTGATGTATGTCTAAGTAACCAATCCATGGTCACATTTCTGTACCTGATCAAAATGCCATAGACTCCAAAGCAAACACCTGTGACTTAGAGGAAAAAGATCTCCACCACTAAGAGAATTACTGATTACTGTAAATGTGGTTTGTAACCCTTTAACACTTTGAGTGCCAGAGAGGAATCAAATGTATTTTGTTGCATTGTGTTGGATACTCAGGGGAGGGCTGGCCTGGAGGGCAAGGGAGCAATTGGCCCCTGAGCCATTCATATATCTGGGCCTGTGGGCCACTGCCTCATTCAAATTCCTACTTGCTTCTGTAAATGGAGCTGCACTAGTGATACCACAGAAATTATAACTGAAGTGGAGCTGCACTAGTGATGCCATAGAGTTTACAACTGAAATGGAGCTGCACTAGTGATACCACAGTGCTTACAACTGAAATGGAACTGCACTAGTGATACCACAGTGTTTACAACTGAAATGGAGTTACACTAGTGATGCCATAGAGCTTACAACAGAAATGGAGCTGCACTAGTGATACCATAGAGTTTACAACTGAAATAGAGCTGCACTAGTGATACCACAGTGCTTACAACTGAAATGGAACTGCACTAGTGATACCACAGATCTTACAACTGAAATGGAGCTGCATTAGTGAGACCACAGAGTTTACAACTGAAGTGGAGCTGCACTAGTGATACCACAGAGCTTACAACTGAAATGGAGCTGCACTAGTGATACCACAGTGCTTACAACAGAAATGGAGCTGCACTAGTGATACCACAGTGCTTACAACTGAAATGGAACTGCACTAGTGATACCACAGTGCTTACAACTGAAATGGAGCTGCACTAGTGATACCACAGTGCTTACAACTGAAATGGAACTGCACTAGTGATACCACAGAGCTTACAACTGAAATGGAGCTACACTAGTGATACCACAGTGCTTACAACTGAAGTGGAGCTGCACTAGTGATACCACAGAGCTTACAACTGAAATGGAGCTACACTAGTGATACCACAGAGCTTGCAACTGAAATGGAGCTGCATTAGTAATACCACAGAGCTTACAACTGAAGTGGAGCTGCACTAGTGATACCACAGAGCTTACAACTGAAATGGAGCTACACTAGTGATACCACAGAGCTTGCAACTGAAATGGAGCTGCATTAGTAATACCACAGAGTTTACAACTGAAGTGGAGCTGCACTAATGATACCACAGAGCTTACAACTGAAATGGAGCTGCACTAGTGATACCACAGAGCTTACAACTGAAGTGGAGCTGCACTAGTGATGCCATAGAGCTTACAACAGAAATGGAGCTGCACTAGCGATACCACAGAAATTATAACTGAAGTGGAGCTGCACTAGCGATACCACAGAAATTATAACTGAAGTGGAGCTGCACTAGTGATGCCATAGAGTTTACAACTGAAATGGAGCTGCACTAGTGATACCACAGTGCTTACAACTGAAATGGAGCTGCACTAGTGATACCACAGTGTTTACAACTGAAATGGAGCTGCACTAGTGATACCACAGTGTTTACAACTGAAATGGAACTGCACTAGTGACACCACAGATCTTACAACTGAAATGGAGCTGCATTAGTGAGACCACAGAGTTTACAACTGAAATGGAACTGCACTAGTGATAACACAGAGCTTACAACTGAAATGGAGCTACACTAGTGATGCCATAGAGCTTACAACAGAAATGGAGCTGCACTAGTGATACCATAGAGTTTACAACTGAAATAGAGCTGCACTAGTGATACCACAGTGCTTACAACTGAAATGGAACTGCACTAGTGATACCACAGATCTTACAACTGAAATGGAGCTGCATTAGTGAGACCACAGAGTTTACAACTGAAGTGGAGCTGCACTAGTGATACCACAGAGCTTACAACTGAAATGGAGCTGCACTAGTAATACCACAGAGCTTACAACTGAAGTGGAGCTGCAATAATGATACGACAGGGTTTACAACTGAAATGGAGCTGTACTAGTGCTACCACAGAGCTTACAACTGAAGTGGAGCTGCACTAGTGCTACCACAGACCTTACAACTGAAATGGAGCTACACTAGTGATACCACAGAGCTTACAACCAAAATGGAACTGCATTAGTGATACCACAGAGCTTACAACTGAAGTGGAGCTTCACTAGTGATACCACAGAGCTTTCAACTGAAACGGAATTACACTAGTGATACCATAGATCTTACAACTGAAATGGAGCTGCATTAGTGATACCACAGAGTTTACAACAGAAATGGAGCTGCACTAGTGATACCATAGAGTTTACAACTGAAATAGAGCTGCACTAGCGATACCACAGTGCTTACAACTGAAATGGAACTGCACTAGTGATACCACAGATCTTACAACTGAAATGGAGCTGCATTAGTGATACCACAGAGTTTACAACTGAAGTGGAGCTGTACTAGTGATACCACAGAGCTTACAACTGAAGTGGAGCTGCAATAATGATATGACAGGGTTTACAACTGAAATGGAGCTGTACTAGTGCTACCACAGAGCTTACAACTGAAGTGGAGCTGCACTAGTGCTACCACAGAGCTTACAACTGAAATGGAGCTACACTAGTGATACCACAGAGCTTACAACCAAAATGGAACTGCATTAGTGATACCACAGAGCTTACAACTGAAATGGAGCTGCACTAGTGATACCACAGAGCTTACAACTGAAGTGGAGCTGCACTAGTGATACCACAGAGCTTTCAACTGAAATGGAATTACACTAGTGATACCACAGAGCTTACAATTGAAATGGAGCTGCACTAGTGATACCACAGAGCTTACAACTGAATTGGAGCTGCAATAGTGATATGACAGGGTTTACAATTGAAATGGAGCTGTACTAGTGATACCACAGAGCTTACAACTGAAGTGGGGCTGCACTAGTGCTACCACAGAGCTTACAACTGAAATGGAACTACACTAGTGATACCACAGAGCTTACAACCAAAATGGAACTGCATTAGTGATACCACAGAGCTTACAGCTGAAATGGAGCTGCACTAGTGATACCACAGAGCTTACAACCAAAATGGAACTGCATTAGTGATACCACAGAGCTTACAACTGAAATGGAGCTGCACTAGTGATACCACAGAGCTTACAACTGAAGTGGAGCTGCACTAGTGATACCACAGAGCTTACAACTAAAATAGAACTAAACTAGTGATACCACAGAGCTTACAACTGAAATGGAGCTGCACTAGTGATACCACAGAACTTTCAACTGAAATGAAGCTTCACTAGTGATACCACAGAGCTTACCACTGAAATGGAGCTATACTAGTGATACCACGGAGCTTTCAACCTTTATGGTATCACACAAGCTATGTAGTATCAGTTGCTTTACTTTACTACATTAATGCCAATTTTAATATTAAACCTTTGAGTACCAGAGTGGTTTACAATGCATTGCATACCCCTCTGGCAGTCAAAATATTAACAAAAGGGAGTGGGGTGAGGCTGGAAGGATAGTAGAAATGGGCCAATGATTGTATTTGCTGCTCAAGTCACAAGTTGCCAGCCCTCCCCTTTGGATACCTCTCCGACACACAAAGGATTAAAGAAAAGAGAGTTCTACAGTGTATTTCGAAGCATAGTACACCTTTATAATATAAAATACAATATAATATAAAAACACGGTAATGGTGCAGATGGTTTGCCCCAGAATGACTTGTTTGCTTTGATAGACAAGGCCCTATCTATCTATTCTGAATTAGTCCTCTAAACATTTTACTGCTGCCTTCCTATGTGTTTTTATGGTGATGTTAATGATGAATTCAAGTCATGATGACTTTGTAATAACAGCTTCCTTGCGGCAGGCCAGTAAAATGAAAATATATTATAATAGCATAATCCTTATTACATATTTACAGTGAAGTTCTATATTGTGTTGCCCAGAGAGCATACTGCTAGAATGAGGTTCTCACCACAGTCATTATTTAGAACAGATTCACAGGAACAGTGGGGCTGAAAGAGAGGCAGGTATGTTCATAAGCAGAGAATCTGATCAACACATTTTGTCAAATGTAACCTTGCAAATACCCTGTCAGGTTCTACTTTGTCTATAAACATTTTACTATGAAATAAATTTAATATACATAGGAGAATATGTTAGTGTATATTTAAGAATTGTCAACAAAATTCAGAACTACATATTTCTAAAGAAGTGAAGTCAAGTTGATAGATAAATAAATATGTGTCTATCTGAGAAAATTTGCTAATGAGAATTTTCTCCCATACATAGCTTATACCCTCTATAACTGGACATCCTAGATACTTCCATTAAGAAAAAATTACATTTGGCATTAAGATTTAAAGGGGAACTCTCACCTCCAGTAAAGTGCTGCTTATATGAATCTTCCATGCCAATACATTTTAAATCTGTTTTTTTTTTAATGCTATATTAATGGAGATATCGGGTTTTTACTAGAAGAACGTGACATCAGTTCTTAGCCTATTTCCCTCTCCAGTTGTTCCCCATTACCACCTACTAAGATGACGGAGGCAATGAAAGTGCTCCAGTTTACATACTGGATTCCTCCCTCATTGGAGGAGGTGATAACCGGGAACAGCTGGGGAGGGGAAGACACTATATATGACAGGCTGTGGTACAGAGCTGTACCACAACCTGTCCTGAAATGACGTAATGTGCTTACATTAAAACGCCAATATCTCCATCAATACAGCATATAAATCAAAAATAACAAAAATAAATTTAAAATGTAAATGTGCCTTCATGTTTGGCACAATTAGCACATTTTTTTCATACACACATTGTGACATAATTCTCATTTGGACAAAACCATTTTTACTTGACTTTTCAAAAAGTCAACGATTTGGTGTCGGTACTTAGTGGAAATTATGTTAAATATTTATATATATTCTTATGTTACTTTTTGACAATTTTACAGACATTTTCTTTAACCCTTTGAGTGCCACTTGCATACCTTTCTGGCACTCAAAGGGTTAATATGTCGGGCTTATCCGCAAAAGAGATACAATTCTGGAGCATACTAACTGCACTGTAGTGGTGAAATAAAGTTCCTATTGGTCTAGAACAAAATTCCATTTTTGCACACAGCCTTAAAGCAAACGATGAGCAATTGTGGTGTAAACCAAATGACCCATAGGGGACAAATAAACATTCCCAGAATTCTTATTGATTTAAATGTGGATTTTAACCACTTGACTGCTCGAGATGTGTCAGTGGATTGCAAAGCAATTAATTGGAGATCTCTCTAGCATTCAAGTAACATAGTAAATTAGGTTGAAAAAAGACACAAGTCCATCAAGTTGAACCTTTGCCTCATAACCCAGAGACATGAGGATTATATAGCTTTCCTGCTGCCAAATAAGTTAGTCTTCATTAGACCTTGCTGTTTTGCCTTCTAATACACAGTTTAACCCTGTATGTTTCCTTTTGAAAGAAATGTATCTAGTCTGCTCTTAAATGTATCCATTGTATCTGCCATTACCACCTCCCTGGGCAATGAATTCCACAATTTAACAGACTTTACTGTAAAAAAAAAACCCATTCCTCTGCTGAAGGCTAAACTTCCTTTCTACTAATCTCAAGGGGTTAAAATTCCCATTTAAATTAATAGGAATTTTTATATGCCCTCCTTCAGCTGGTTTGCTGCATAAGACCCAAGGGCCCAGATTTATAAAAGCAGTCATTCTGTTGTAAGCCAGCTGCACCATAGGGGACAAATAAAAATGCCTACATTCTCATATACTTGATTTTAACTTTTTAACCCCGTGAATACATTGCTTCATAATACATTGGAGACCTTTATAGTATTCCATGGGTTAAAAGCCAAATTCAACAGGAATTTTTATGTCCCCTATAGTGCAGTTGGGTGATTCCAGAATAACTCTATTTACTTTAAACCTTTGAGTGCCCTTGGGGTATCCAACGCATTGCACTCAAAAGGTTAATAAATATGTACCTATATTACTTACTGGAGATTCTGAACTAAGTGCAAGAAAATAGATCAAATAAATCCAAAAAACACCACTTTCTAAATGTGCCAAAGCCAGCAGAATGTGTTGCTTTTCTAGCTATTACAAATGATATTAAATCAGTGTATTTTCAGAACATTATCACATTAGTACATTGATGCAGTTTCCATTTAACAGCACATTTTTCTTACAACTCATTTAATAGTATGTTATAATTAGAATTAAAAAATCCATAAGCTTTAAAGGTCATAGGAGGTAGAGTCATAGCACACACTATTTTTATCAATACACACATTGTTCATTATGGTTAACTAGGTCCCCTTCTCGGAAATAGTCAATCCCAGTTATGTGATCACATATCACTTTAAATCCAGGAAGCTTATGTAAACTACACACTGAATGGTTATGTGCAGTCTTACAGAATTAAATTTTCATAGCTTCCTGGATTTGAATTGAAATGTCAAGAGATGGCCGAAAAGTCAATTTTTTTGCAAAAATTTTCACAAAAAACAAACAAACAATTTGTCAATGTATCTGTGGATTTTCCCACTCATAAAATACATCAAATGTCCATGGAATGTCAATTTCTCACAAAACCTTGTCATTTTCCACCAATGCTTTGTACGGCAGCGTGAATTTCTCTGCAATAATAGTGTTTTGAGGGCTAAAGTGGAGAAGTCGCTTTGCCCATTGCACGTCCCCCCTGCTTGTACATGTCTAGAAAAATAACTTCAGCCTTCGATATGCCATGAGGTGCAACACATGACATAAGTTCTTTATAACCTTTGTTGTCAACCTCCACCATTTTGGCAAGTTTGCCATTCCACAGGCATACTTTTGAATTATTTTTGTGCATTTTTTACTTTTTTCTAAGAACTTAGTAAGTGTGAGTTGGCAGTGCATATAATAGTTGTGTAGCTTAATTGTTTTAACAATGTGACTAGTGGTGGGCGGGGGACCCTGTGACTTATCACTTCCAACTAACTCAGAGTCATCCTTCTCCAACAGCAGTAGGAGAAATGGATATTATCATCACTGAGGAAAATGTTGTTCCACTCCCTGAGACATCTGCACACTACTATTATTTACCCTTTGGCCTCATGCACTTTTAGGAGTGCTTCTACTACTGATAGTCATGTCATCTGGTGCTGGTCTGTCTCCTAGTCAGAACAAACTACTACTAGTACTACTACTACTACAAGGGCTAAATGTTACTATAGTTCTAGCAGTAGGTGTCAGTCACGCTGCACTTTAAAGGGATAGTAATACTTAATTTTAACTTTATTTTATTTTGTAGGCATTAAAAAAACATGAAGAATGATATAAGGCTTATCTCTGAAACCTTTATGGTTTAAGAGATATTCACAAACAAAGTATCCCCCCTTGTTCAACCAGATCAGAAGGGAGGTGCCCAGGTAGACTGCAGAGAGGGACAATCTTCAATTAAGATAACGGAAAAAGCTGAAAAACTTGTCAAGGGGGGAAGGGCTTTCATTGTTTTCATACAAAGAAAACTGTCCCCTTCTGTTATCTGTACTGTCATACAACCAGATTCACATCTGAGAAGAGATGGCTTACACTAGGTAAAAGGGGCGGGGAGGGGAACTTTGCTTGTGAATATCTCTTAAACCATAAAGGTTTGAGAGATAAGACTTGTATCATTCTTCATGTTTTTTTAATGCCTACTAGTGATGAGCGAGCACCCCAATGCTCGGGTGTTCGGGTGCTCTGACCGAGCACCCCCGGAGGCTCGAGTGCTCGGCCGAGCACCCGAGCCCCATTGAAGTCAATGGGAGGACTCGAGCATTACACCAGGCACCCCCTGCTCTGATGAGGGGAGGGTGCCTGGTCCATAGGAAAAGGGCAGAAAATGATGGAAACACCACAGAAATGGTTCAGGGACAGGATAGGGAGGATATCTGGATGCATCTTGGACTCCAACATCGCTGCTGGGAACGATCTTTCGCCCGTAGTACGCCATTTTTACAGACTGACCGTAAAACACACAAAAAGGAAGATAAAAACGACTTTAGGCCAAACAGTATTTGCTGTATATTTACTTGTATATCATCTGCAAATTCTGGAAAAAATTTCATCGATTTTTCGGAACTGGGGCCATGATTAAGAGGGAAACGTGCGCAGAGGCAAATTCTCCCAAAAATTTCCTTGATTTTTCTGAACTGAGGCCATGATTAAGAGGGAAACGTGCGCAGAGGCAAATTCTCCCAAAAATTTCCTTGATTTTTCTGAACTGAGGCCATGATTAAGAGGGAAACATGCGCAGAGGCAAATTCTCCCAAAAATTTCCTTGATTTTTCTGAACTGAGGCCATGATTAAGAGGGAAACGTGCGCAAAGGCAAATTCTCCCAAAAATTTCCTCTATTTTTCTGAACTGAGGCCATGATTAAGAGGGAAACGTGCGCTGAGCCGACCATCTAAAACATTATGGGTGAGGGTCTGCTGCGGAGCTGACCATCCTAAACATTATATGCGAAGGCCCGCTAGTGAGCTGACGCTATAAAACATTATATGAGAAGGCCCGCTGGTGAGCTGATCTATACAAAAATTGGCAAACTGCGCCCGCTGGTGAGCTGGCCCTATATAAAAATTATATCACAGGGCCCGCTGGTGAGCTGGCCCTATATAAAAATTATATCCCAGGGTATATGGAAGAGAGTCAACCATATACCCGTTTTTTGGGTGGAAGGGGTGAATGGGAATACAGAGTATTCCCATCATTGTAAATAACATATATAAAGTCACTTTATGTTCCTCCGGGGCTTTCCTCCAGTGGAGTGGAGAAGTCAGGGGAAATCCAGGCCTTGTTCATTTTTATAAGTGTCAACCTATCAGCATTTTCGGTGGAAAGGCGGATACGCTTATCTGTTATGATGCCACCAGCAGCACTAAATACCCGCTCAGACAGAACGCTGGCGGCAGGGCAGGCCAGCACCTCCAAGGCGTAGAGTGCCAGTTCATACCACGTGTCCAGCTTGGACACCCAGTAGTTGTAAGGCACAGAGGGATCATTGAGGACGCTGACACGGTCTGCTACGTACTCCTTCACCATCTTCCAAAACTTTTCCCTCCTTGTGACACTAGGCTGCGCATCAGGGTGAGGGTGCTGGCGGGGTGTCATGAAGGTGTCCCACGCCTTGGAGGGTGTTGCCCTGCCTTTGTCGGAACTGCTGTGTGCTCCCCTTTTCTCCCCTTCTCGGTTGGCCAAGGTAGCACGTACTCTGCCGCCAGCGTTGTCAGATGGAAAATTTTGGAGCAATTTTTCGACAAGAACCTTCTGGTATTGCACCATTTTGCTTGTCCTCTCCACCGGAGGAATGAGAGATGAGAAATTCTCTTTGTAGCGGGGGTCCAGAAGGGTGAACACCCAGTAATCCGTGTTGTCTAAAATGCGTATAACGCGTGGGTCACGGGAAAGGCAGCCTAACATAAAGTCAGCCATGTGTGCCAGAGTACCAACAGGCAAGATTTCGCTGTCCTCACCAGGAGGATGACTCTCAATCTCCTCATCCTCTTCCTCCTCTTCTGCCCACCCACGCTGAAGAGATGGAACTAAAGTTCCATGGCTATCCTCTGTAGCGGAGGCAACCGTGTCTTCCTCCTCCTCCTCCTCCTCCTCCGCCTCCTCCAATTGTCACTGAGAAGACGAAGTGAGGGTGCTCTGGCTATCACCCGCATTTCCACCTCTTCCACATGCAAAGCCTCAGTTTTAATTGTGAGCAGCGAGCGTTTCAGTAGACACAGAAGTGGGATGGTTACACTGATAATAGCGTTATCGCCGCTCACCATCTGTGTCGATTCCTCAAAATTGCGTAAAACCTCACAGAGGTCTGACATCCATTCCCACTCCTCACTTCTGATTACAGGAAGTTGAACGGAGAGGCGACGACCGTGTAACAGCTGGTAATCCACTACTGCCCTCTGCTGCTCACAAAGCCGGGCCAACATGTGGAAGGTGGAGTTCCAGCGCGTGCTCACGTCACACAGCAGCCGGTGAGCTGGCAATTGTAAGCGCTGCTGCAGCTTCAACAGGCCGGCTGAAGCTGTAGATGACTTACGGAAATGTGCACACACGCGGCGCACCTTTGTCAAGAGATCATGCAAATTGGGGTAGGTTTTTAGAAATCGCTGAACCACTAAATTAAATACATGCGCTAGGCATGGTACGTGTGTGAGCTTGCCGAGCTCCAAAGCCGCCACCAAGTTACGCCCATTATCACACACAACCATGCCTGGTTGCAGGTTGAGTGGCGAGAGCCATTGCTCGGTCTGGTGACTAATCCCCTGCAACAGCTCTGAGGCCGTGTGCTGTTTGTCCCCAAGGCAGATCAGCTTCAGCACGGCCTGTTGACGCTTCCCCACTGCAGTGCTACACTGCTTCCAGCTACCGGCTGATGGGTGAGTGGCGCTGCGCGCAGAGAATTCGGAGGTGGAAACAGAGGAGGAGGAGCCAATAACGTAGGTGCTGGCGGAAACCCTGCACAGTAAACAGAATGTGCTTCTTAACTGCGGCTACGCAAAGTGAATGGAATATGTGACTTTGATATTTTACAGTTTGCACAGTTAACAGAATGTTCTCCTAATCTGAAACTTTGCACAGTAAACAGAATGTGCTTCTTAACTGCGGCTACGCAAAGTGAATGGAATATGTGACTTTGATATTTTACAGTTTGCACAGTTAACAGAATGTTCTCCTAATCTGAAACTTTGCACAGTAAACAGAATGTGCTTCTTAACTGCGGCTACGCACAGTGAATGGAATATGTGACTTTGATATTTTACAGTTTGCACAGTTAACAGAATGTTCTCCTAATCTGAAACTTTGCACAGTAAACAGAATGTGCTTCTTAACTGCGGCTACGCACAGTGAATGGAATATGTGACTTTGATATTTTACAGTTTGCACACTTAACAGAATGTTCTCCTAATCTGAAACTTTGCACAGTAAACAGAATGTGCTTCTTAACTGCGGCTACGCAAAGTGAATGGAATATGTGACTTTGATATTTTACAGTTTGCACAGTTAACAGAATGTTCTCCTAATCTGAAACTTTGCACAGTAAACAGAATGTGCTTCTTAACTGCGGCTACGCACAGTGAATGGAATATGTGACTTTGATATTTTACAGTTTGCACACTTAACAGAATGTTCTCCTAATCTGAAACTTTGCACAGTAAACAGAATGTGCTTCTTAACTGCGGCTACGCAAAGTGAATGGAATATGTGACTTTGATATTTTACAGTTTGCACAGTTAACAGAATGTTCTCCTAATCTGAAACTTTGCACAGTAAACAGAATGTGCTTCTTAACTGCGGCTACGCACAGTGAATGGAATATGTGACTTTGATATTTTACAGTTTGCACAGTTAACAGAATGTTCTCCTAATCTGAAACTTTGCACAGTAAACAGAATGTGCTTCTTAACTGCGGCTACGCACAGTGAATGGAATATGTGACTTTGATATTTTACAGTTTGAACACTTAACAGAATGTTCTCCTAATCTGAAACTTTGCACAGTAAACAGAATGTGCTTCTTAACTGCGGCTACGCAAAGTGAATGGAATATGTGACTTTGATATTTTACAGTTTGCACAGTTAACAGAATGTTCTCCTAATCTGAAACTTTGCACAGTAAACATAATGTGCTTCTTAACTGCGGCTACGCACAGTGAATGGAATATGTGACTTTGATATTTTACAGTTTGCACAGTTAACAGAATGTTCTCCTAATCTGAAACTTTGCACAGTAAACAGAATGTGCTTCTTAACTGCGGCTACGCAAAGTGAATGGAATATGTGACTTTGATATTTTACAGTTTGCACAGTTAACAGAATGTTCTCCTAATCTGAAACTTTGCACAGTAAACAGAATGTGCTTCTTAACTGCGGCTACGCAAAGTGAATGGAATATGTGACTTTGATATTTTACAGTTTGCACACTTAACAGAATGTTCTCCTAATCTGAAACTTTGCACAGTAAACAGAATGTGCTTCTTAACTGCGGCTACGCAAAGTGAATGGAATATGTGACTTTGATATTTTACAGTTTGCACAGTTAACAGAATGTTCTCCTAATCTGAAACTTTGCACAGTAAACAGAATGTGCTTCTTAACTGCGGCTACGCACAGTGAATGGAATATGTGACTTTGATATTTTACAGTTTGCACAGTTAACAGAATGTTCTCCTAATCTGAAACTTTGCACAGTAAACAGAATGTGCTTCTTAACTGCGGCTACGCACAGTGAATGGAATATGTGACTTTGATATTTTACAGTTTGAACACTTAACAGAATGTTCTCCTAATCTGAAACTTTGCACACTAAAAAGAATGTGCTGCTTATCTGCAACTTTGCACACTGAACAGAATGTGCTCTAATCTGCAACTTTGCACACTAAAAAGAATGTGCTGCTAATCTGCAACTTTGCACACTGAGCAGAATGTGCTCTAATCTGCAACTTTGCACACTAAACAGAATGTGCTGCTAATCTGCGGCTAGGCACAGTGAACAGAATATATGAAGATTTTTTTTTTTATATCTCTGCCCCCCCAAACAAAATAAACTGCTGCCCCCACACACAGTAGTCCTAAAAAGGACTTTTGGGTCTTTTTTTTTTTCACAATCGCTTTTCTTCTCCCTACACTGACTTTCCCTTCCTATCCTCATCTCTCCCTGGCTAAGACTGAGCCGAACTCGCTGGTCAGGTGCTATACAGCACCCGATCACGGGTTCTGGCCAGCCAATCAGTGTAATGCCAGCAGCCAACATGGCTGCTGGCATTACACTGATGTCAGAGCCTCCCTGCACGTTTATTGGCTGCGCAGCAGCTGCAAAACATGCGGGGAGGAGACCCGAACATGGCGGGCGAGCACATGCGGTACTCGTACGAGTACCGCCATGTGCCGAGCAGAGCGATGCTCGAGCCGAACCGAGCTTCGGCCGAGCATGCTCGCTCAACACTAATGCCTACAAAATAAAATAAAGTTAAAACGAAGTATTACTATCCCTTTAAAGAACAGGAGAAGTGCACATAGCTAGTGTTGAGGATGTTGTACTGCTTTGCTACATAGTCAATAATAGGAAGTGTGATAGAATGGAGACTGGACCTGGAGGCTGCTATGCTGATGAGGATGATGATGACCGAGATCATTCATTGAACAACATAATGATGGTTGCTTTTTACTGTAATGTGCCCAACAGAGCTCTTAGTGTGCGTAGTGATGTTTTATCTTTCTGAAGGTAAGGTATTATGTATGCAACAGTCACTTAGGATCTCCTGCCTATTTCTGTCAACTACCAGTCAAATGTCAAAATATCAGCAGATTTCTCTCTCTCTCTCCCAAGGACTGTAGCATTAATTTTTACATTACATTACAGGATATTCCTTTTTGCCTCTCTCCAAGCACAGACTGACAACATGCAGTAAACTGACACCACCTTTTATACTTCATCACAGTGGGAATACAGAGGAAAACTCTGTACATGAGGAGAACATATATTATAACCATTTCAATGCTGTGAAAAAGAAGGAAATAAGATGAAAAATAGCACTTTTTCCGGGAATTCCAGTGGAAAGCAGGACATTTTGATTTTTAAGTTTTACTTTCGAGCCAAAAATGCTTGTCAATCCCTGTGTGGACATCTTAATCCCAGTTTTAGAATAAACTAGCAAAATAATCATGTGTTACCACACTGGTCCGGCTTCGGATCTCAGCATCGCCTTTTTGTGACCTCGCTTAGGTCATCTAAATTTCCTCATGACTTTTAACAAAAAACGGATGATTTTTCTCTTTTTTTCATGAAAGTTTTCTTCAATGCAAAATGTTCTTCCTTTTTGCCTATTCCAACAAATTTTTTGCCTATTCAAACACGTTTCTCCTGTTCTAACACATTTTTCTTCTATTCAACACATTTGTATCCTATGTTTCCTATTGTACAACATTTCTCAGCACAATATTACTTCTTCTGAGGGCTGCAGTGAAGAAATAAGTACCTAAAAGTCAATGTTATGAGTCCTACAGCAACATATACCTTGAAAAATGTGTAAGAATGCAGAGTGCATTTGTCCTTTGCCCACAACACTAACTTTCTGCTTAAGTGACGCTGGCACATATTCATGACGATGTCAAGTGATAAAAAAAATAAAAATAAAGTACAACATACAATGTGTCAGATGTGTATGGTAGTGGTGGTAGGGGACTGGTGTGATGTGATTGGTGGGACCTTGACAAACTGCATCCACCCCAGGAGAGAGAGGGATCATCATAATTTACTGCACACAGTGTAGCAACAATTGTTGCAGTCAGTTTTTGTACTATCAATTTACTCCCACGTCCTTGCGCCACTCCTCCTTTACCTCTGCCCCTTGTGCATTTGCTGTACATTACTCAACTACTGTGTGTGTTTTTACTCTCTACAGTACATAACTGATGGAGTTTGATGTCTTGCCTTATCCCTCAACAAAATTCTCAATGTTGTCTGCTGTCTATCAAGTCTGCCTCAGTCACAGAGCTCATATCAGACTCCCAGTCCTCTGTCTGTCACCTAATCAATTTATTTGTTTAATTATTTCAGTATAAAAAAATAATTGTTTTATTTTTATTTTATTTATTCATTCATTTATTTTAAGTTGTCCTCCCTATCTTATCACAGTCAGTCCAAAAAAAACAACTAAAAAACAAATTCAACAACTTCTTTCCCCTGACTTCCCCAGCACAGAGACAATAAAACTGCCAGATCAGCAAGCAAATTGGAGCCCAGCTGCCTGTGTCTTAACCTAATGTTGGGGTATTTGGGGTCAACCTCCTTCCTTCCTTCCTTCTTGTCCTGCAAAGTTCCTCCAGACTAACCTAATTCAGAGAACAAATGTCCTACCTAAAAGACTCCCTAAACTAAGCTTCAATTCCCCTTTACTTGCCTATCTTCTCTAGCTCAAAAACATGCTCCTTCCTCCTCTGGCAAACTCAGAATGGCATGCTGTGAGAGCCAGACACCATTTTATGGCTGTAGATAGTGATGAGCGAGCACCCCAATGCTCGGATGTTCGGGTGCTCTGACCGAGCACCCCCTGAGGCTCGAGTGCTCGGCCGAGCACCCGAGCCCCATTGAAGTCAATGGGAGGACTCGAGCATTACACCAGGCACCCCCTGCTCTGATGAGGGGAGGGTGCCTGGTCCATAGGAAAAGGGCAGAAAAAGATGGAAACACTACAGAAATGGTTCAGGGACAGCATAGGGAGGATGTCTGGATGCACCTTGGACTCCAACATCGCTGCTGGGAACGATCTTTCGCCCGTAGTACGCCATTTTTACAGACTGACCGTAAAACACACAAAAAGGAAAATAAAAACGACTTTAGGCGAAAAATTGTTACCAAACAGTATTTGCTGTATATTTTCTTGTATATCATCTGCAAATTCTCCCAAAAATTTCATCGATTTTCAGAACTGAGGCCATGATTAAGAGGGAAACGTGCGCAGAGGCAAATTATCCCAAAAATTTCCTTGATTTTCAGAACTGAGGCCATGATTAAGAGGGAAACGTGCGCAGAGGCAAATTATCCCAAAAATTTCCTTGATTTTCAGAACTGAGGCCATGATTAAGAGGGAAACGTGCGCAGAGGCAAATTCTCCCAAAAATTTCCTTGATTTTCAGAACTGAGGCCATGATTAAGAGGGAAACGTGCGCTGAGCTGACCATCTAAAACATTATGGGTGAGGGTCTGCTGCAGAGCTGACCATCCTAAACATTATATGCGAAGGCCCGCTAGTGAGCTGACGCTATAAAACATTATATGAGAGGGCCCGCTAGAGAGCTGACCCAATAAAACATTATATGAGAAGGCCCGCTGGTGAGCTGACCTATATAAAAATTGGCAAACAGGGCCCGCTGGTGAGCTGGCCCTATATAAAAATTATATCACAGGGCCCGCTGGTGAGCTGGCCCTATATAAAAATTATATCCCAGGGCACGCTGGTGAGCTGGCCCTATATAAAAATTATATCCCAGGGCATATGGAAGAGGAGGAGGAGGATGAGAACATTAAGAGTCAACCATATACCCGTTTTTGGGGTGGAAGGGGTGAATGGGAATACAGAGTATTCCCATCATTGTAAATAACATATATAAAGTGAGTTTATGTTCCCCCGGGGCTTTCCTCCAGTGGAGTGGAGAAGTCAGGGGAAATCCAGGCCTTGTTCATTTTTATAAGTGTCAACCTATCAGCATTGTCGGTGGAAAGGCGGATACGCTTATCTGTTATGATGCCACCAGCAGCACTAAATACCCGCTCAGACAGAACGCTGGCGGCAGGGCAGGCCAGCACCTCCAAGGCGTAGAGTGCCAGTTCATACCACGTGTCCAGCTTGGACACCCAGTAGTTGTAAGGCACAGAGGGATCATTGAGGACGCTGACACGGTCTGCTACGTACTCCTTCACCATCTTCCAAAACTTTTCCCTCCTTGTGACACTAGGCTGCGCATCAGGGTGAGGGTGCTGGCGGGGTGTCATGAAGGTGTCCCACGCCTTGGAGAGTGTTGCCCTGCCTTTGTCGGAACTGCTGTGTGCTCCCCTTTTCTCCCCTTCTCGGTTGGCCAAGGTAGCACGTACTCTGCCGCCAGCGTTGTCAGATGGAAAATTTTGGAGCAATTTTTCAACAAGAACCTTCTGGTATTGCACCATTTTGCTTGTCCTCTCCACCGGAGGAATGAGAGATGAGAAATTCTCTTTGTAGCGGGGGTCCAGAAGGGTGAACACCCAGTAATCCGTGTTGTCTAAAATGCGTACAACGCGTGGGTCACGGGAAAGGCAGCCTAACATAAAGTCAGCCATGTGTGCCAGAGTACCAACAGTCAAGATTTCGCTGTCCTCACCAGGAGGCTGACTCTCAATATCCTCATCCTCTTCCTCCTCTTCTGCCCACCCACGCTGAAGAGATGGAACTAAAGTTCCATGGCTACCCTCTGTAGCGGAGGCAACCGTGTCTTCCTCCTCCTCCTCCTCCTCCTCCTCCTCCTCCGCCTCCTCCAATTGTCGCTGAGAAGACGAAGTGAGGGTGCTCTGGCTATCACCTTGTGTAAGCTCTTCCTCCCCCATTTCCACCTCTTCCACATGCAAAGCGTCGGTTTTAATTGTGAGCAGCGAGCGTTTCAGTAGACACAGAAGTGGGATGGTTACACTGATAATAGCGTTATCGCCGCTCACCATCTGTGTCGATTCCTCAAAATTGCGTAAAACCTCGCAGAGGTCTGACATCCATTCCCACTCCTCACTTCTGATTACAGGAAGTTGAACGGAGAGGCGACGACCGTGTAACAGCTGGTACTCCACTACTGCCCTCTGCTGCTCACAAAGCCGGGCCAACATGTGGAAGGTGGAGTTCCAGCGCGTGCTCACGTCACACAGCAGCCGGTGAGCTGGCAATTGTAAGCGCTGCTGCAGCTTCAACAGGCCGGCCGAAGCTGTAGATGACTTACGGAAATGTGCACACACGCGGCGCACCTTGGTCAAGAGATCATGCACATTGGGGTAGGTTTTTAGAAATCGCTGCACCACTAAATTAAATACATGCGCTAGGCATGGTACGTGTGTGAGCTTGCCGAGCTCCAAAGCCGCCACCAAGTTACGCCCATTATCACACACAACCATTCCTGGTTGCAGGTTGAGTGGCGAGAGCCACTGCTCGGTCTGGTGACTAATCCCCTGCAACAGCTCTGAGGCCGTGTGCTGTTTGTCCCCAAGGCAGATCAGCTTCAGCACGGCCTGTTGACGCTTCCCCACTGCAGTGCTACACTGCTTCCAGCTACTGGCTGATGGGGGAGTGGCGGTGTGTGTAGAGAATTCGGAGGTGGAAACGGAGGAGGAGGAGCCAATAACGTAGGTGCTGGTGGAAACCCTGATGGAGGTAGGGCCCGCAATCCTCGGCGTGGGTAGCACCCGTGCCATCCCAGGGTCCGAGTCGCTCCCAGCCTCCACGACATTCACCCAGTGTGCCGTCAGGGAAATGTAGCGTCCCTGGCCACAAGCACTTGTCCATGTGTCAGTCGTTAAGTGGACCTTCCCAGTAACTGCGTTGGTCAGGGCACGGGTGATGTTACGGGACACATGGTGGTGTAATGCGGGGATGGCACACCGGGAAAAGTAGTGGCGGCTGGGGACCGCGTACCGAGGGACAGCTGCTGCCATCAGGCTGCGGAAGGACTCAGTGTCCACAAGCCTAAATGGCAGCATTTCGATGGCCAGTAATTTTGAAAGGTGTGAGGTTAGTGCTATGGCCTGTGGGTGGGTGGCTGGGTACTTTCTCTTGCGCTCAAATGCCTGGGGTAACGACATTTGGACGCTGTGCTGGGACAGGGAAGTGGATGTGGTCGCTGATGGTGCTTCAGATGGTACAGGTGCAGGGCGGGAGGTATGCGGGCCTGCGCCTTCGACAGGCGATTGGCCGGCACCGAAAACAGGGGAAGAGGAGGCAGTGGTGTGGCCTGCAGACACAGATGGGCGATCCAGGCGTTCCTCCCACTTACTACGGTGCTTGGATGCCATGTGTCGGATCATGCTGGTGGTGGTGAGGTTTCTAGTGTTCATGCCTCGGCTCATTCTGGTGTGGCACAGGTTGCAAACTACAATTCTTTTGTCGTCCGCACTTTCCTTAAAAAAACGCCATACCGCGGAACACCTACCCCTTGGCAAGGTAGATTTACGCAAGGGGGTGCTCCGTGGAACATTTGCGGGCCGGTTTGGTGCGGTCCGCCTTCTTTCTGTAGCCACACCACTGCCTCTTCCAGCCTGTTGCGGTGCTGCAGATGGCTCACCCTCAGGACTGCTGTCATCGCTCGGCTCTACACCTTCCCAGGTGGGGTCAGTCACCTCATCGTCCACCAAGTCCTCCTCCACTTCCTCACTCTGATCATCCTCCTCAAGTCTTGATCCCACCACATACTCAGTCATTGACAACTGTATAACATTCTCCTCAACAAGGTCTTGAGACGGAAATAGTGGTTGATTTAATGGCAACTGTGTCTCATCATCATCATCATCATCATCCACTACTTCCTTTGACCTTAAATGCCGTTCACATCTGTCATCTTCTTGTGATTGGGTAGCCTCTAGAGGTTGTGAATCAGGGCACAAGATGTCATGTTCCTCTGCAAGCGTGCTTGGAGAGAGGGTCAAATGAAGGATTGGTGATGAGACGAGCTCATCACTATATCCCAGTGTGGGATCACTTCTTTGACCAGACCGTGTATGGTGGGAGGAAGGATGATCAGAGTGAGGATTATGTTGACCAGACTCTTGGCTACTGAGAGTGGACTTGGTGGAAGACAGGGTGGTGCTTAACCGACTGGAAGCAGTATCAGCTGTCATCCAACCGACCACCTGTTCGCACTGGTCGGACCTCGAGAGTGATGTCCTGCGACGCCCTGTGAAATCAGACATGAAGCTAGGTATGGTGGATGTCTTTCTTTCTTGTGCTCTGGCACCAGGCACAGTTTCTCCGCGTCCTGACCCGCGCCCTGAACTTTCAGGATCACGTCCACTTCCCCGTCCCTTTTTACCCGCCTTCTTCATCTTACACGATATATATGACTTTAATATATATGAGTTTGAAAACTTAACAGTATTTCTTACTATTCTGCAACTCTGCAGAGTACACAGAATAGGCTGCTAAACTGCGGTGACACACACTGAATGGAATAAGTGACTTTAATATTTGAGTTTGAAAAATTAACAGTATTTCTTACTATTCTGCAACTCTGCAGAGTACACAGAATAGGCTGCTAAACTGCGGTGACACACACTGAATGGAATATGTGACTTTAATATTTGAGTTTGAAAACTTAACAGTATTTCTTACTATTCTGCAACTCTGCAGAGTACACAGAATAGGCTGTTAAACGGCGTTGAAACACACTGAATGGAATATGTGACTTTAATATTTGAGTTTGAAAACTTAACAGTATTTCTTATAATTCTGGAACTGTACAGAGTACACAGAATAGGCTGTTAAACGGCGGTGAAAGACACTGAATGGAATATGTGACTTTAATATTTGAGTTTGAAAACTTAACAGTATTTCTTATAATTCTGCAACTCTGCAGAGTACACAGAATAGGCTGTTAAACGGCGTTGAAACACACTGAATGGAATATGTGACTTTAATATTTGAGTTTGAAAACTTAACAGTATTTCTTATAATTCTGGAACTGTACAGAGTACACAGAATAGGCTGTTAAACGGCGGTGAAAGACACTGAATGGAATATGTGACTTTAATATTTGAGTTTGAAAAATTAACAGTATTTCTTACTATTCTGCAACTCTGCAGAGTACACAGAATAGGCTGCTAAACTGCGGTGACACACACTGAATGGAATATGTGACTTTAATATTTGAGTTTGAAAACTTAACAGTATTTCTTACTATTCTGCAACTCTGCAGAGTACACAGAATAGGCTGTTAAACGGCGTTGAAACACACTGAATGGAATATGTGACTTTAATATTTGAGTTTGAAAACTTAACAGTATTTCTTATAATTCTGGAACTGTACAGAGTACACAGAATAGGCTGTTAAACGGCGGTGAAAGACACTGAATGGAATATGTGACTTTAATATTTGAGTTTGAAAACTTAACAGTATTTCTTATAATTCTGCAACTCTGCAGAGTACACAGAATAGGCTGTTAAACGGCGTTGAAACACACTGAATGGAATATGTGACTTTAATATTTGAGTTTGAAAACTTAACAGTATTTCTTATAATTCTGGAACTGTACAGAGTACACAGAATAGGCTGTTAAACGGCGGTGAAAGACACTGAATGGAATATGTGACTTTAATATTTGAGTTTGAAAAATTAACAGTATTTCTTACTATTCTGCAACTCTGCAGAGTACACAGAATAGGCTGCTAAACTGCGGTGACACACACTGAATGGAATATGTGACTTTAATATTTGAGTTTGAAAACTTAACAGTATTTCTTACTATTCTGCAACTCTGCAGAGTACACAGAATAGGCTGTTAAACGGCGTTGAAACACACTGAATGGAATATGTGACTTTAATATTTGAGTTTGAAAACTTAACAGTATTTCTTATAATTCTGGAACTGTACAGAGTACACAGAATAGGCTGTTAAACGGCGGTGAAAGACACTGAATGGAATATGTGACTAATATTTGAGTTTGAAAAATTAACAGTATTTCTTACTATTCTGCAACTCTGCAGAGTACACAGAATAGGCTGCTAAACTGCGGTGACACACACTGAATGGAATATGTGACTTTAATATTTGAGTTTGAAAACTTAACAGTATTTCTTACTATTCTGCAACTCTGCAGAGTACACAGAATAGGCTGTTAAACGGCGTTGAAACACACTGAATGGAATATGTGACTTTAATATTTGAGTTTGAAAACTTAACAGTATTTCTTATAATTCTGGAACTGTACAGAGTACACAGAATAGGCTGTTAAACGGCGGTGAAAGACACTGAATGGAATATGTGACTTTAATATTTGAGTTTGAAAACTTAACAGTATTTCTTATAATTCTGCAACTCTGCAGAGTACACAGAATAGGCTGTTAAACGGCGTTGAAACACACTGAATGGAATATGTGACTTTAATATTTGAGTTTGAAAACTTAACAGTATTTCTTATAATTCTGGAACTGTACAGAGTACACAGAATAGGCTGTTAAACGGCGGTGAAAGACACTGAATGGAATATGTGACTTTAATATTTGAGTTTGAAAAATTAACAGTATTTCTTACTATTCTGCAACTCTGCAGAGTACACAGAATAGGCTGCTAAACTGCGGTGACACACACTGAATGGAATATGTGACTTTAATATTTGAGTTTGAAAACTTAACAGTATTTCTTACTATTCTGCAACTCTGCAGAGTACACAGAATAGGCTGTTAAACGGCGTTGAAACACACTGAATGGAATATGTGACTTTAATATTTGAGTTTGAAAACTTAACAGTATTTCTTATAATTCTGGAACTGTACAGAGTACACAGAATAGGCTGTTAAACGGCGGTGAAAGACACTGAATGGAATATGTGACTTTAATATTTGAGTTTGAAAACTTAACAGTATTTCTTATAATTCTGCAACTCTGCAGAGTACACAGAATAGGCTGTTAAACGGCGTTGAAACACACTGAATGGAATATGTGACTTTAATATTTGAGTTTGAAAACTTAACAGTATTTTTTATAATTCTGGAACTGTACAGAGTACACAGAATAGGCTGTTAAACGGCGGTGAAAGACACTGAATGGAATATGTGACTTTAATATTTGAGTTTGAAAAATTAACAGTATTTCTTATAATTCTGGAACTGTACAGAGTACACAGAATAGGCTGTTAAACGGCGGTGAAAGACACTGAATGGAATATGTGACTTTAATATTTGAGTTTGAAAACTTAACAGTATTTCTTATAATTCTGGAACTGTACAGAGTACACAGAATAGGCTGTTAAACGGCGGTGAAAGACACTGAATGGAATATGTGACTTTAATATTTGAGTTTGAAAACTTAACAGTATTTCTTATAATTCTGGAACTGTACAGAGTACACAGAATAGGCTGTTAAACGGCGGTGAAAGACACTGAATGGAATATGTGACTTTAATATTTGAGTTTGAAAACTTAACAGTATTTCTTATAATTCTGCAACTGTACAGAGTACACAGAATAGGCTGTTAAACGGCGGTGAAAGACACTGAATGGAATATGTGACTTTAATATTTGAGTTTGAAAACTTAACAGTATTTCTTATAATTCTGCAACTCTGCAGAGTACACAGAATAGGCTGTTAAACGGCGGTGAAAGACACTGAATGGAATATGTGACTTTGATATTTTAGTTTGAAGACTTAACAGTATTTCTTCCTATTCTGCAACTCTGCACAGTACACAGAATGTGCTGCTACACTGCGGCGAAGCACACTGAATGGAATATGTGACTTTGATATTTTAGTTTGAAGACTTAACAGTATTTCTTCCTATTCTGCAACTCTGCACAGTACACAGAATGTGCTGCTAAACTGCGGCGAAGCACACTGAATGGAATATGTGACTTTGATATTTTAGTTTGAAGACTTAACAGTATTTCTTCCTATTCTGCAACTCTGCACAGTACACAGAATGTTCTGCTAAACTGCGGCGAAGCACACTGAATGGAATATGTGACTTTGATATTTTAGTTTGAAGACTTAACAGTATTTCTTCCTATTCTGCAACTCTGCACAGTACACAGAATGTGCTGCTACACTGCGGCGAAGCACACTGAATGGAATATGTGACTTTGATATTTTAGTTTGAAGACTTAACAGTATTTCTTCCTATTCTGCAACTCTGCACAGTACACAGAATGTGCTGCTAAACTGCGGCGAAGCACACTGAATGGAATATGTGACTTTGATATTTGAGTTTGAAGACTTAACAGTATTTCTTCCTATTCTGCAACTCTGCACAGTACACAGAATGTGCTGCTAAACTGCGGCGAAGCACACTGAATGGAATATGTGACTTTGATATTTTAGTTTGAAGACTTAACAGTATTTCTTCCTATTCTGCAACTCTGCACAGTACTCAGAATGTGCTGCTAAACTGTGGCGACGCACACTGAATGGAATACGTGACTTTGATATTTTAGTTTGAAGACTTAACAGAATGTGCTCTAATCTGCAACTTTGCACACTAAACAGAATGTGCTCTAATCTGCAACTTTGCACACTAAACAGAATGTGCTCTAATCTGCAACTTTGCACACTAAACAGAATGTGCTCTAATCTGCAACTGTGCACACTAAACAGAATGTGCTCTAATCTGCAACTTTGCACACTAAACAGAATATATATATTTTTTTTTTTTTTTTTTTGTTTTTTTCCCCCCACACCAAATAACCTGCTGCCCCCACACACAGTAGTCCTAAAAAGGACTTTTGGTTCTTTTTTTTTCACAATTTTTGTTTTTTTCCTCCCTACACTGCCTTTCCCTTCCTATCCTCAGCTCTCCCTGGCTCAGACTGAGCCGAACTCGATGGTCAGGTGCTATACAGCACCTGACCACGGGTTCTGGCCAGCCAATCAGTGTAATGCCAGCAGCCAACATGGCTGCTGGCATTACACCGATGTCAGAGCCTCCCTGCACGTTTATTGGCTGCGCAGCAGCCGCAAAACGTGCGGGGAGGAGACCCGAACATGGCGGGCGAGCACATGCGGTACTCGTACGAGTACCGCCATGTGCCGAGCAGAGCGATGCTCGAGCCGATCCGAGCATCGGCCGAGCATGCTCGCTCAACACTAGCTGTAGAGAAAACTTTCAGGTGGTGGGGGAAAAAATGTTCTTCTCATTGATTTCAATGCAATGAGCTAGGCAAAAAAAGCGGAAAAAATGCCCTTTTTACTGGAAAATATTTGCCAAGTGGGAAGTGCCATTTTTCGCCAATTTTGGTTTGAGGCAAAAGTTTTCATCCTAATGATGACATTATAGCTTCACGCCAACTCTGCTGAGGTCACTACAGGTCAATGCTGAGAACCAATACCACCAGATCAGGATGTGGAGGAACCTGAAGGTTTCCTACCTGTGGAGGTTGGGTGGATAAGGGAAAGAGCTGCATTGTGAAGGGTGGAGGAGAGAGGCAATCTACGCTGGGGGGGTGGGTAGGGAAGGAGACACACTGTAAAGGGTTAATGAAAGAGGGAGGCAATCCACACAGTAGAGGGTTAGTAAGGGAAATTCAGCATACATACAGGCCAGAATGGAATAGCAGAAATAGGATCAGGGCTTGAAAAAAAACTTTTTCCTATTCTTTTGCCATACAAGTTATCATGATAATGGAATGGAATCGCATCCTTAATCTTTAATTAAAACAGGATATCATGTCCACAGAGGCAGCCATGATGCTTTGTTGCATTATCCCCCCTTCAAAAAATAAAATTCTTCCTAAAAAGATCTCAATTGGAGGAGTTAGGAATCCTGGAGTCCAGAAAAAACAATAATGCCTACCTCTGTAGAAATTATTTTTAGTATGGATTAAAGATTAACTTTGAAGAACCAGCCCTTGCAGAATTTATTCATGGTAACCATTAGGATTTTCTGTAGAGATTAAGATATACCAAAGTGAAAGTCTTACTTTGGTTTAATTCACACGTACAACTTTGCTACACTCCATGTGGGCAGCCAGTTACTGAATGATGCAAATTACATCACATCCTCCAGAATCTCTCATGTGAACAATCTGCAAAGTGGTCCATTGGTCACTGTGCAGATTAGCATTCTGGAACCTGGACATGACCAGTGCATGAGGGCAACATGTTGTTTTGTGGTGCATTCTGCGAGGTGGAAATTGCCAATGCAAATAGCACCATTGGAACCTAGCTACTTCATATTATAGCACAGTTTTATTTTTGCTGCACTAAAGTCACCTGTTTGAACATAGCCCTTGTGTGATTGAAAACAAAAATATTAATTTGGAAATATGCATGTTTTAGGTGTGTTCTTTATCTACCACCAGGTACACACAAAGTACTATATGGACTCAAAAGACCAAGTATAGTCTGCAAGTATGGATATCGCACTAGCTAATTTGTAAGTAATGGTGGCCCCTGTATGAAAACAGGTGCTGCTGGTGTACCACATTAATTAGGAAAATTATTAAAAGTATTATAGTACCACCATAAAAGCACTTAAAATTGCCATTTCACTCTTATTCAAGAAAAAAAAAGTGTTCACTAAGTAAAAGGGATGAACTTCTTATGTGTCCCTGTAGAGTGACTGGTACCTCTGTATGCAGACCTCTCACACTTCCCGGGAAGTATTTATACCACACAGCACAGCAGCTCAATACAGGATTCAGGCCCAAGCGCTTGTGGAAGTTATTCAAGAAGACACAACACAGGTATTTATTCAGAATGCTTCCAGTTTATTGAGTACAAAGACAGACATTATATAGCACAAACAAGGGCAGGAAAATTAGAAAGAAACAAGTTCATTCGCTGGGGGAAGTGCATGCACATCTATATTAATTATCTGAAAAACAACTGGCATTCGCCCTATAGAAAAAAACACCTTTTACCATATCTAGAATATCTAAACTATTTCTGCTAGTAGCAAGTTTCCATTTCCCCTTGAAAAGTCCTTGAAATGTTTCACAGAAATAATGGGGCTGCTTGTCCTTGCAAAAACCAGTTACACTAGCAGTTAAAAAGCAGTTCAAAATTTAACCCTTTCACTAAGACTAAACCAAAATGTAGTATGTATAACACATGGTTGATCATAGAAAAGAAAAAGAGAGAGTGGAACCCAATAGTCTAGAGTCTCTTAATAATGATAGTCCTCAATCCCAATGTTCACTATTGAAATGTCGCCATGTACTGGATGACTAACAAACATATCGCCAGAACCAAAAGAAAGAGATCAGAATGTTGCACCAATCAATATGCTAATATTGCACTTTTAATGGTCGCTACATACATGCAGTCATTCAATGTATAATGTTGAATTAACACCTTGAGTGCCCTTTTCTGTGCAGCCCAAAAGGTAGATAAAATGCATTTATCCCACACATCGCCCTGATGCTATTGGCACCTCCTCGGGACATGAACAATGAACCAGTCCAATGACAACCTAAAAATAAAGCGTGAATATAAAGATTAGAGCGCCCAACCTTTAGTCTGTGGACTCCATCTCCATTCTATGTACCCCTCACTGCCGTGATTCCCGCCCCCTGTCACCGGCTCATGTCCTGACTGCATGAACTCCATCTCCCAGGCTCCTTCCTGTCACTGGCTCCTGTCACCTCCAAATTTACAGCAACCACCAGAGGGAGCTGGGCAGCACCTAAAACTAATCTGTATCTGCTGTACCTTTACTAGCAGTATAATACTTGTGTTTCTTTTTATTAGTATGTTCCTTAGTATAATAAAATTATGGGAACATACTAATAAAACACAAACACAAGGATTATATTGCCAGTAAAAGGGAACATACTAAAAAACACAAACCCAAGGATTATACTGCCAGTAAAAGGGAAAATACTAATAAACACAAACACAAGGGTTATATTGCCATTAGAGGTACAGCAGATACAGTCTCTCCTGGCTGGCTCCAAACATATCCAGCAGTGATCACAGATGGGGTTAGTTGGGCCAGACTGTCTCACACAGTCTAAGTTGATGAATGGGTCATAAGTTCCCAAGTTACCTGGTAACCACTTTTTCATCAGGAAAAAGAGGCACACTAACCATGAAAGCCTCTATTTAAAAATAGCATACATTAACTCTATCCAGTCATAACATGTGGTAAGTATAATGGTCAGTCGAATACTGCAGAAAAACACAAAGTGGACACTAATGAAGAATCCCATCTGTGACTTCTTGACGTTACAGACCTTACTACAATGTAACATAGTGAAATGTAAAAAAACATAAAAATAAATATATCCTTGCAAAAATCAGTTTGTATGATTAAATTAATATAAGCAAACCTATGCTGTGGAACAGACACTTGCTGTATTGACCAAATAACAAAATGTGGTGTGTAATTTTGCTCTTCTGGGCTGGCCATAAACAAAGTACCCCCTCTGAGGCTTCATGCCGATGCAGACCACACCGCAACTAACAACCAAAATAAAATATAAATAAACATATTATAGAGCCTAACTACTTACAAACGTTAATCTATAAATACAATTCACATACACACAATGAAGCTTTTAAAATGCAGCAGTCTCCCATGTTCAAAATATATTTAAAGGAGCAGTAAACTCTTTTATGAAAAAATATACATTGTAGGGCTTTTCCTGTTGAGTTAAATAAGGGTACTCCCACTGCTGACAGATGCATATTTCCAGCATTATTACAGTTTAAACTCATGTTTTTTACATTATCATTGCCCTCTAGTGGTCAAATTCCAATTAGTTAATCTGTTACTTTCTAATGGAGAGGAAAGTCAGTGACTTACAGTTCTCCACAGAATGTGATAGAAACTGCAGAGTCACTTCCTGTCAGTTAGAACTTCCAGGAAGTAAACATACAGTAAATTCACTTCCTGATTATTTGAAATGTTATACAGTTCCCTTGTTTTACTCAGCAGAAAAAGCTCTATAACAGAAAAGTTTTCATAAAAATAAGTTTGCTTCTCCTTTAAATATCTAACTCTATAAGATTAGTACAATCACAATCTATCATACAAAAATATGAGCAGACATTAGATAAATTAACTTCCCACATTCTACAAATATCTTTACAAGCACATCTGAAACAAAATATATCTATAAGGAAAGTACTTGCATGTCAGTGATCTAAATCAATAACTTAGAATAAAACTTTAAGAATGTAAATAGATATAAACAGTGCAAAACCTACTATAGTAGGATAACACTGAAAAAAATAAATACTATTAGAATACAAAACAAGAAATGTTTGTGGTGTGTTTACAAACTCATCTCAATACATTCATTCAAACCTCTTGGATTCAAATGGAACATTTTGAAAATCCAATAAGATTCTCTGTTGTTTAAAGTGTACATTATGTAATTCTTCTTTCTGTGCACAATGGTATTTTTCTGCATTGTACCTTGACACACTGTTTCAATAAAATATAAAAAAAAGTGTGTTTTCTATTATGATAGTGAGAGCAGGTAATAAACAGATAGAAGTAATTATATCTCTATGGTCTTTATTATGTGTATGCAAAAAGTCTGAAAACACTATTTTGCAAAAATTCCCTTTCAATATTTCTTCATTGTTGACTAAAATGGCTTCTTAAATATTGAGTTACTCTACCTATATTTTGATAACCACAGGTACTTTTTATAAATAAATTCCTAAATACACACACATCATATTCTTTTTTTATATAGAGAATTCTCCTATAAAAGAACATGAAAAAGATCTTTATCTTATGCTCTGTAAAAGAACAAGTCATACATAATGCATGACCACATCTATAACTACCTGCAAGTCTAAAATGATCTAAATATGAATTTCTAGAAATATTAAAAATAGATATTTTATTCCTATCAAACTGACTAGCTACTAGACTATTTTTCAGTCAATTATATTTCTTAAAACCCACCCTAGGACTATTAGAAATTTTGTTCTTTAAAATAGTGCCCCTAAGTAGTCTGGAACAATGTTACTCTGAAGTCTGTTTGATCATATTATGTATTAACCCCTTTAGGACCCATGATGGTCCTGAACCGTCATGGGTTGTTAAACCCTTAAGGACCCATGATGGTCCTGGACCGCATCGTTCATTTTTACATTATAGTACTGTCTCTCTCGAAGACTGACAACACGCAGTAAACTGACACCATCTTTTGTATTTAGGAATACATAGGAAAACATTGTACAAGAGGAGAACATTATAACTTTTCAATGCTGTGAAAAAGAAGGAAATAAGCTGAAAAATAGCACTTTTTGTGGGAATTCCAGCAGAAGGCAAGTCGATTTGTTTTTTACGTTTTACTTTTGAGACAAAAATGGTAGTCCATTTCTTTGTGGACTACTTAACCCCAGTTTTAGAAATACTCAATCCCAGTTTTAGTAAAAACTAGCAAAAGAATCACGTGTTACTATACTGGGCCGGCTTTGGTTCTCAGCATAGCCCTTTTGTGACCTCGCTTAGGTCATCACTACATGATGACATCATAGCCTCACCCCAACCCAAATGAGGTCACCACAGGGCAATGTTGAGAACCAATATCAGATCAGGATGTGGAGGACTCTAAGCATTCATGGAGACCATTTGGCTTTAAATCCAAAAAAAGATTCTCTATTTATGAATATCTACAAAGAACCACCACTTACCCCCATCTAAATTTTTTCAGTTTGAGTAATCTTACATTAGGGTTTTTATAATGAAATTTTCAAAACTCTGAAAGGGCACCTTCTGTGTCTGTTTTTTGTCCACATCGATGTTCATCCTATAATATAAAGAGCCAGATGTATGATTGTTCAATGCAGACATGCGCAGTAGAGAATGCCCGAACGCTGGCCAGTGTATACGGGCTTTTACACTAGTATAATATAATACACCTTGTATACCGAAGTGTAGAACAGATTCCTCACAGCATAGGCAAGTAAGAGATTACTTTATACACATAAATAACTAATAAAACTAGCTTAAAACCAATCTAATAGCTGCAAATGCCCCTCTATACTATAACTAGACCCCCCTTTATTTTAATTAATCATGCAGATTGTGTTTCTCAAATAGACTATAACAGTTATATGACCCCCACCCCCCTCAGTGGGATGGCAATTCACAACACAATGTTCTTCCAATAACAAAGATCATGGCAAAACTACAGGTGCTCACAACCCTATTGGGGAAAAGCATCCAGTGGAGTCACCTTTCATAATGGCTTGCAGAATTGCAGCATTTTCATGCCTGCTGTTCAATCAGTTTTGATCGCAGCATCTCCATTATTATGTCAGTTATAGTATCA
This sequence comes from Rhinophrynus dorsalis, assembly GCA_037306005.1. Taxonomy (NCBI): domain Eukaryota; kingdom Metazoa; phylum Chordata; class Amphibia; order Anura; family Rhinophrynidae; genus Rhinophrynus; species Rhinophrynus dorsalis. Next base: position 539,057,343 of record CM074719.1, on the reverse strand, counting down.
AGGTCTCCACTCATTCATGCCATGATTATGAAAAAATAATCATGAGGATTTATTCTGCTTTCTTTTTTTATTTTCAAACTGTCAAACTTATATATATCATATCCAAGTACTCAGAGATACACCTGCAGGAATGTGGGGGGTTATTGATGATTGTATACCTTTTAATCTCTGAAATGATGGTGTGTATGTTAATAAACAGCACTAAATGACAGACTTCCCACATAGGCCGGTATTCCAATGCATGCACTGTGGTACTGGCACCAGACAATTAAAGTTAAAGTTTCCTAGTGTGCAATGTTATTTTTTTGAGATGGTTAACTCCCAGTACTGTCTCGGTGGGGGGGGGGGGAGGGAGTTCACTGTACATCTCAACCATTGCCTGCAGCTTTTAAAAGTTGCCAGTCTAGCTAGAGAGTTTGTGAAAGCTTCTTTGTCTAGCTACCCAGGACAGATCTATGACCTTATGAAAGAAGAAGGGAATGCTCTCCTTTTTTTTTGCAACAGTAATTCTAGTAATTTTACAGTCAGTTGAACAGCAATGGATTAATCCGTTGAAAGTCTTCTGCCACAAAGAAAATCAGGACTATACTGTCTTGATTGCTGTAAACCCTACTTAGATGTTGGTAGGAAAGAAACTATTACAATCCTGTGTAGAATGGGGTAGCAGCTCTCTGTCACCTGCCTCTGGGCCCAGGTGCTGACCTTTCTCTCTATTCTGGGCTTCCTGTCATAGTAGAAGCTAAGATAGGCTTTTCTGTGCAACAAAGAACACTTTTCCAATGACTGTGCGGTATGGTTTTAGCAAACACAAGAAAGAGAATAATGCAAAGGGTAAGGGCCACATTGAGGTCAGAATGGGTTAACTTTAGTTAACATCTGAGGTTATATCTTTTAACAAGAACACAAGGGAGACTTCACTAGAAGATGCAATTTGTTTCTTCTCTGTTAGCCATTATGGGTTTTTTATTCTATTGACTGTGACAGCTTAACAAAGTTTTTATATGTTGGGGTCCTTTCCCTTTTCATTCTAAAGAAAAGTGATTTTAAAAGAGTTGCAGGTGGGAGATTGCATGATTTTTGAATTGAAGGTAGAAAATTGGCCCCCTGCCTGGATGGGTGAAAAATAATTTGTTGGGGTTACTGTCGGCACGTTTCCAGTTCCACTGGCTGTTGTGAGGTAAATATGTTCTACTTTTGAATGGGTTCTTTGTGTCGCTATATGGTAAGTGCACGTGTTTCCATTTACTAGAATCCTGCTGCCACAGTGAGGCCTTCCCAACATTTATTTTACTATTGCTTTAAAGGAGCAGTAAACTTTAATTATTAAGAAAAAAGAGCAACATATACTGTAGTGATTTTCTTGCTAACTAAAGCAAGTGTACTCCCACTGCTGGGCTGCTGTTGTTTATGTTAACTCTTTAAATACCAGATGAGTGCACAATGCCACCTGATATTCAGACAGTTAATGTTTTGCATTCTATTGGAGATGTGACTAACTGTCTACAGTTCTCCATAAAATGTGATTGTACCATCTTCATAATTTCCAAAGAGTTGCTTTATTAATGAGTAAAAATACACTGTTTCCATATGTACATTTTTGATAGTTTTAACTATTTGGATGATAGAAGGTCTCCAACTATATGGGAAACAGGGGCATAATTACATAAGGGTTAAGTTATGATTGGTGCTGGCTTCCAAGGAAGCCCATCTTCCCAGGCCCCTACGGGTACCAGTTATGCCACTGTAGCAATATTTCTGTGTTAGCGGGCCAAAACTATTTGCAATGACAAGTTACACCAGTCTGCAGCATACAGTGTGTGAAGCCATATTAACAGAAGTATTTCTAGCTATAGTGCCTCTCAATGTGCTGGAGATGTCTCTAGTAAAGTCAGAGAGGTTTCAGCTACTTTATACATCTAAGAATCATTTTCTTAAATGCTGTGGATTATTGGGGGTCTCTTTATACTCTCCATTATTACAGTTATAAACGACCTGTAATTATCAGCTTGTGAATAAGATGAGGAATATACAAATTCCCTCATCACAGCTCTGCTGGTGCCAACATCCAACTCCTGCATATGCACGTCAAGGTATGTACTAGTGAGTGTGATTGCTTTAGTGCATACTGCTACACACACTCCTCTGTCCAAAAGACTTCAACACAAGAATGCTTAATTCTCCTGCCCCATAGTATTGGGAGATAAATTGAATAACATAACACCATTTCCTCTGTGCCTTGTTAGTACATAGTTTTAATCAAGACATAAAGGAAAGCATCACTCTGAAATGCCCATATACTTGTCAACTGCCTTCCCCTAAGTTAGGTTCTGTTAATGGGAAAAGTTTAGGTGCAGTTAGCGTTAATGAATTAGCATCAGGCAGGCAAAGGGATAGGAAGTTAGTTCCACAACTTGGCTTAATGTGGAATCACATCAGTATATCTTCCAACTGTCATTTTTACTTCAGAGATCCATCATATAAAGAACCATATACACAAAGACCAGAGGAACAATTCTAAAGTAAATCAACTGCATCAGAGGGGACAAATAAACATTCCTTGAATACCATTTGATTTAAATTTGGGTTATTATTCCTGAATGCTGGAGAAATCTTTAACAAATTTCTTTCCTATGTAATGGAGACATGTCTAACATTGAACGAGTAAAAACCCTCATTTGAGTCAATGGTGATTTTCATCTGTTCCCTGTGGATCAGTTGGTTTACTTCATAACTGCTCATCTCTTGTTTTGTGTATAAAATCCAAAATGTGTATAATCTAGTTTGTGTGGTTAGGGTAACCAATCAGAGCTCTTGAATAGCAGAGCCAGTGTCAGGCTCAATTATAATCCATTTACAAGTAATACCATAGTCAGACAGTAGGGCCTGCGGTTAATATAACACAGGATACAGGTGTATGTGTCAGCTGAATGTAAGTAGTGGAGAGTTAAAGGGATAGTAATACTTAAAATGTAAAAAAAATATGTTGTAGGGTTTATCCCCCTGAGTAAAACAAGAGTACTCCCACTGCTGAAAGGTGTTTCATTCAAAAGTTATTAATTTTCAAAGTTTAATTTTTTAGGTGCAATATCACAGTGGCCTGAAATTGTACAGTGGCGCTGTTGCTACATGATCCTATGGACAGCTCTGGTCCCGGGACCATAAATCTCGATAGGATGGTGTAGCAACAGCGCCACTGTATAATTTCAGGCCAATGTGATATTGCATCTAAAAAATTCAACTTTGAAAATTAATGACTTTTGAATGAAACACCTTTCAGCAGTGGGAGTACTCTTGTTTTACTCAGGGGGATAAACCCTACAAAATTTTTTTTTTACATTTTAAGTATTACTATCCCTTTAAAAATAATCCAAAGAGGAAAAATACACCATAACAGGTTTTAAGTATGGGATAAACAACATTATGGTGGATATACCTTTTTCTTCTTCGCTTTAGTGCATACAAACAAACATATTCCACCATCATTAAGATTTTAATGACACTCACCTATATGTCTTGATAATACAGGGCATGAAACAAGGCACTGGGGAACACAAACCCTGAATTTCCACATTAAAGTTCCCACTGCCCTCCCCTTGGTGGTAGTATGAAGTGGATATTTTATTGCAACTACAATTTAGTACATTAGATAATGTTAGAGCAGAAGCAGAGTAGATGAAAGTGCAACATTATTAAACAGTATATGTGAAATTAACAAATGAGTGTGTTGAATTGTAGCTTACCACCAAAGAACTGTTTATTTGTATTTAAACTGGAGGATATTCAAACTCAGCCTTTGACCACATCATAGGTTTGCGTGCATATGAGCTAAAATTCCATACCTCCCAACATTTCAAATTGCCAAAGAGGGACACTTGTGTTTTAGGGGGTGTTGTTGGGGCGTGGCTGGTGGGAGGGGCATTACTGAGAATTTTTAGGTTATTTCATGATCCACTGACACATCCTTGTGTAACCTAAAAAATTACTTCTAACAAGACCAAATTATTTTATTTACACAGACTAATTTATAAGCACACATACTGATGTTTAAACAAACATTAATATGAGTTTTATTGATTTAGAGCAATGTGATACACTTATATACACACCACACAGTCTGATCTCCTAAAAAAAGGGACATCAGGGTGGAAAAGAAGGACAGAGGGACTTAGGTCTAAAAGAGGGACTGTCCCTCCTAAAGAGGGACACTTGAGAGGTATGAAATTCCCCTGTTTAAGCAAAAATCACTCTGGTGATATTTCCACTACTAAACAGCATACATCATACAGGGCTCAAAATTTCCACTCACCACTAGCCAATGGTGAGTGAAAATTTAGCCCTGGCGAGTAGAGATTCAGCCCTGTTGGGTATGCTATGGCTTGCAGTGGTGAGTAACTTTTCAGGTCTGGCTAGTAGCAAAGGACTTCAAATTTTAAACCCTGCATCATAGATATGAAGAGAAAATAGAGTTGATGCAACCCAGTGCTTATAAAATGACAAAAATGTATTTAGGCCATTAAAATGTGGCAATATCACAGGCAAGAGGTACACAGTAACAAACAGATACTCACTAAATGGAACCCCATCCAAACATGCAACAGTTGTTTTGTGCTTTGTAGTGCTTCATTGCGGCATGTGTACATCAAAAACAAGACGTGATACAACTAGAAAGAGAGAAACATTGCTAGTGTGGGTGTGGTTCCATTTAGTGAGTATCTAATATTTAATGAGTATGATGAGTATGAGTATCTAATATTTAATGATAGGCAGCTGCAGCACAAAAACAATGGTTTCTGCCCTGAATTTGACATAGAATCATATTAGTAAATCCCCCCTTGTGAATATCATGTTCAGAGATAATTTCTATTTCGTCCTTGTGTAACACAGGAATCATGAGGGTTAAGTAGCTATCACTAGGAGGCAGAGCACTTACAAACTAGAGATCTCTAGAGGGGGACACTCCCACTCAGCTCTGCATAACCCTACCCAGTAGCAGCAGCCTCCAGTTGTATTGCTTTGTCTCACAGAAGTGCAGCAGGGCTGATTTTGTCTTTACAATTTATTTCATTTCATGCTAATTTTCTCATGTTATTACTCATGGGGTATTTCATTTCACCCATATGCTGGCTCCTTATACTTCTGCAGAGCAGAATTGTTTAATGATTATTCACCTGGATCTATATTGTATTATGTCTTCAATTTTGATGACAAAGCCCTTGGGAAGTCAGTCTCCTGTCCACCTTCAGAGGCACCTGAAGATTCACACAGGGTCCAGGCTTTGTGAGTATGCCCTGTTCCTGTCAGTTGGCCACAATCTGAGGTCCACACCTGGTACATGGATTACTCTTCATTCTTGTATTTTATTTTTTACTTTTAATTATTTGATTTTTCTTTCCTTTATTACGTTTTTCCTCAGATTTCTTGTGCTTCTTAATAGATAACAGTTTTTCTCCCATTGCTACTCTCAACAGGCCAAGTTTCATGCCCTTTTCTTGAGACAATCTTAGTTGGGTAAGAAGCCCACACAGAAGCTCTCCACTTTTAAATCTTCCTCATCAAAGACTCATGGAGTTCCTGACCACCTCAGAGGTTGAGGGCGACTGAGTCTTTTTTGTGGTGTGTAGCCCCTCTCTGTGGAAGATACATGGGTTTTGCAGGTGTTTAAAGAGGATTATCATATAGCCTTTGGGAATACTCACCCTTATCACTTCATATCAAGAGTTCCTGAAGGTGCTTTTAGGACTCTTCACCTCTGGGATTATATTCCAATCTCTTCATAGTCTCCTAGAAAGACAACAGTCGTAATCTGGTTCTGGTGCTAAATCCTTTCTATCATTTAATTTTTACACTAAGATTCAAGTTGTACTCAGAGCATCCCAATGCATCCAGGGGAGTATTTGACTTCTCTGAACATAAGGGACTTGTGCTTTTATGTACTGAATCACAGCTTTTCCTCAGCTTCTCTGTCCAGGATCATCTTGCAATGCAATTTATGGTCCCTTCCTTTGTTCTGGCCTCTGCTCCACGGTATTTTTTTAAATAGTTTATTGAAGATTATATATCAGTTACAAAGGTAAATTTACAAAGAGCATGAACAGTAACTAAAAAGGTCTAGGACATTTGTAATGCTTGTTTAGAGCTGTGTCAGAAATACTGATATATTAATAAACAATTCTAAACTGACTAATTTGTTTAGTAACACAGTGTGCAAGATAACGGGGACATTTTATTCAAATACAGCTTGCAAGAGAGGGAACGAACCATCTGTATCATCAGATAAAATTCTTTGGTATGTAGGAAAATCTCTTCAAAATGTGTGCTCTATTGACCAGTGTAAGGAACTCAGGAATATATGGGAGTGAAAACTAGGGAGTGAAGGGGGAAGGATGTAGGTGGAGGAGGGAGTCACAATAAGACAAGAAAAGTATAATTTGGACACTACCATCCTCAGCTTTAAAGCTATGCTTTGAAGATCTCTGGCATTAAAGTGGTTAAAATCACCATTTTAATCTGTGGAGATTTTGATTTGTCCTCTATGGTACAGTTGTTTTGCCCCAGAATTGCACCTCTTATGTCTTTGTGCATATGCACTGGACCTTTTCAGAGTCTGCACCACATTTTTGTGATGTTGTTCTCCATTGACGCATTACCAGTAGCCATTGCGTTATATTTTCTTCTGTATCATTTTACTGATTGAGATTTCTTTGAGGGTCAACAGTTTAGTTTGTAAAATAGACTGTAACTCTATAGCAAGGGTAGCCAATACTGGACCTTAAGAGCTACCAAAAAGGCATTTTTTTAGGCTATCCCAGCTGGAGCACAGGTGGATTTATTAGTGCAGGGGAATACATAGCCAGTATTCGCCAAGACTCAACCCTCAACAACTTCAACTCAAAGCTAAAAGAACACCTCATAAATGTAGCATTACCGTAATAGGGAAACATTATTTCATATATGAAAAACTGCACTTCCTCCTCTACCTGCTTATATCTGTATGTCACCCATCCTATAATTAGACTGTCAGCTCAATGAGGCAGGCACCTTTTAACTTAATGTATACTCACCTGGTGTTCCCATTATGATTGTCTATATAAGCACTTAATCACTGCACTTATTGTACCCCTTCTATACTAAATGTGAACTGTAAGGTGCAAAGTACACAGGTTGGTGCTATATGAATAAAAATAAACAATACAATATAATACAATTATAGATCCTGTAAAAATATAATTTTTCTTTTTATGGTATTGTGCAAGTGGAAAATGTATCAAGTGTACCATGTCTTACATTTAGAAAGCTACTTCTGGGATGTATATATTATATATATATTTTCTTTCAAAGTTGCAGATGTACATGTTTCGGTTTGGAATGCATATCGGTTCCAATTAAACTGGCCCTTTTGGTTGCTGATATGTCCTTACGAATCACCCACACTTAGTTGTGAGTGGTGGATACCATTAGGATGTCCTCTTCTAGTGATGGAACATGTATGTACTGCAATGGGAGGTGACGTCTATTGTGATAGTCCTCCAAGAGGAGAGGGAGTCGGTTTGTGTTTTATTATAGAAAACTGATTTATATCTGGATATATACTAAGTCTCATGAAGAAGTTTTAAGCATATTTTAGTAAATATGTATAATTGAATCATGTTGGAATTGAAAAAAATTGTATTACAACAGATGCTATAGTGAATATTATTTTATACAAAATATCCATAGGAGGTAGTGTCACTTCCTCAAGGCTGGTGGAATGCATAAGTATTCCAAAGGATGAAAAGGGAGTTGATGGATAGGATCACATATTTGTTTTTGACACAATCTAATGAGATCAAACAAAATGTATATGTAAATAATTGTTTGATGCCCCTGAGGAAGTAGCTTTCTGCTAAGAAATGTGCTGGGCCATTAGTTATTGCATAGATGGTGTATATATTTTTATTTTACTCTTTATAGTGCAATACTTTTTGTTTTCTTTAAAATACAAATATAGCCGCTATTTTCAAGATTATATTGGAAGTATAGTATCACTGTTCCTGTGATTATTGCCTGCCTGTTATGTTTCCAGTTCTGTCTCCTCTGGCTGACGAGATGCAGACATTGCCTAGCGCTGCCGCTTTCTGCCTGGCCTTTATGCTGCTGGCGCACATCTTTAACGTCATGCTCACTATTTTGTAGCATTTGGCACTAATTGGCCAATTGTGTCCCGCCTCCTGTTGCAGCCTTATATATACAGCCTGAGAACTGGGCTTAGTTGCCCTTTCGTGGTGTATCAGTGTGTTACTCTTGTATTGCACTCATTTGATCCTAGCTTGGCTTCTGTGTATCCTCTGATTCAATCCCTGGCTTGTCTGACTTTCCGCTCCAGTATCTGACCAGTGGCTCTGTCTGACTACCTGATTCGTGTATGACCCTGGCTTGTCTGACTACCCTTTTTGATCTGACCCCGGTTGTGGCTGACTACCTGATCGTGTATTTGACTGTGCCTTTGTCTGACTATGCTCCATGCTTACTCCCGATACTGTCTGACTATCACTTGTCATTATCGGTGTCTAAGGCCTCTTGCTCTATACAGCTTAGCGTGACATTTACCTCACTGGTATTGTTGCCAGCTGCCTTAGGCTTGACAGCATTGGAGTTGTCTCTTCTCCGAGACTGCCTGGCACTCTACACTCCAAGCATTCCCAGGCTTGAATTATTCCGATGCTATCTGTGACCCAGTTTCACTATTGTTGCCTGGATTCCTGGCTCTCCAGGTTTCCGCTCATTCTGCTTGATAGAATGAGAGGCTGGTCCTACAATCCGTATTACCTTGAGAATCTGTGGTCACAGGTTAAAGCTCAGTGTCAGCTCCTAGGTAGTGGACTGTGCACTATCCTCACGCCTGTTCCTAACAAGGTTGAGGAAGTGTTTTGCTCTTGTGTATTGATTTTAAATAAACTGGTTAAATTCACCTGTACCTGTGTTGTGTGTTTCATTTACCTAAGTCCACCGTGACATACATTGATTGCCACCCTCATTTGAGGTACTAGACCATTGCCTCCTTATAATAATCCTAAGTATCGAGACATTATAGTAAATATATAGTATATAATTAAACATAGGCCATTTTATAATATATTTTCTAAATATCATATTAATATGTTGTATACTTTTACTCATTACATTCAATATTTTATTTAGTTCCTCACTATTCCATTGAAATTCTTTTCTATAGAAGTAGCATTTTACTTGTAAATTCCATGTTTTTTGGTTTTCTTTAGTTTATCCCATCTTTACTGTGTTTTTGTATTATCAAGAATTGTTTTAGTTTTAATCCTTTGGATCTTATTACATCATATCTACAACGGTATGTTTTTTTTGGCCTAACCATTTTGTATTTTTCATTCTTATAAGTGATAATAAATTAGGATTTTAGTTTTCTTACCTGTTAAATCCTTTTTGCTTTAGTCCATATGGAACTCAGGTACCACGGGGTTGATTCCCTCCACTAGAGGGCAGGACACATCTTAAAAGACAGAATCTTGAAGGTGGAGACTCCCTGCCACTCAGCCAGCTCAACCCTTGCCCTTCCCTCATACTAGCCAGTTTTGAAGGTGACTGAAACTACACTGCCTGGGAAAAGCAAGAGAAGAAAAAGGAAATCTCCTGTGAGAAAAAGACTCCAAGAGGAGTCCACATTCCAGACAGGCAAGAGCAAACAGAGGTCCCTTTCTCTGGGTGGGAGACCTGCGTCCCATGACTAAAGAGAAAATGATTTAGCCGCTAAGAACACTAAGATCCTATTTTCTCTTGTGTCCACTATGGAACACAGGTACCAAGGGGATATGCCAATACAATGATCCTAGGGTGGGAAGAAGGAGAAGGGTGGTATATTGGTATATCCCCATGGTACCTGTGTTCCATAGTGAACGTAAGAGAAAGGGCTTGTTTTGTTTTGCTCTCCTTTTTATTCGTATGTTAATAACTTCTGCCCCCATAATCTGTCAAAATCTTTGTTTATGTCTAATGGTAGTAGCATTCATTTTATAATTGGTATTAATTTTGTAAATTAAGGCAAGTACCAATTAGTAATTTAATGATGATTAACATAATTTAAACTGATGTACATTTTGAGTAGTGTAGTCTTGCACTGTGCTTTTTTTTCATGTAGCACCTACTTGTGTGGTAATACTGCAATCTGATTATTTATTTGAATTATTTTTAATATTCAGCCTAATTATTTTTGAGATACCACAGAGCTTACAATTTAAATTGAGCTTCACTACATATACCACAGAGCTTGCAACTGAAATGGAGCTACACTAGTGATACCACAGAGCTTACAGTTGAAATGGAGCTACACTAGTGACACCATAAGCTTATTGAAATGGAACTACACAAGAGATATCATAGTGCTTACAAATGAAATGGTGTTACACTAGTGATACACACAGAGCTTACAGTTGAAACAGAGTTATTCTAGTTCTACCACATAGCTTACAAATCTATGACTAGCCATTGTGGAAGCTGTGTGGTATCAAAATTTTAGTCTTTTTAATTTGAAAGGCGTTTTATTGGACTTTCAAAATACAGAAACAGAAAATATAACAAAAACCATAAATATGCAGGAAAAAACAACATGTAAAATGTAAAAAACGCATTGGTAGCACAGTAAGGATGGGATGCAACAGATGAAAACATAGCTATACATTAGCCTTTGATGGTGATGCCATGCAGATCAATGAAGAGCAATTAACAGCACAAGGAAATCACAGAACGGGTGGGGAGAGAAGCAGGGCAGCAACAGCTTTCAGTAATCAGAAAAGCAGGTACATAGGCACTATGTAAGTACTAGGCAGGGAAAGAATATAGATATTAAATAGTTAGCTATGGGTGGAGGCCACCCAGAGAGAGCAGGCCAATTCCCAAAAAGTTTCCTGGGAGTATAACCTGAATTTTGCCTTCTGGCTCCCCGAGAGGATATTGATGTAAGGTTTCCATACTCTCCAGAATGCAAGACCCTTGTCTTCCTGACTTGAAAGGATGCCAGGCTTTCCACATGAGCCACATTCAACACCCTCTGGAGCCACTGAGACCTGGATGGCAATTGGTCAAAGAGCTAGAGGCAAAGGACTATCTTAGGAGCGACCATCAGTAAAATATGAAAGATACATCTCTGATGGGTATTGAGAGGGCTATTGAGGGGGAGGATGCCTAATAAAAAGGAAGTGGGTAAGAGGGTAATCTGTAGGTGTAAAATTCTGGATAGTTCTGCTGCTATCATAGTCCAAAATGGGGGGTCCATGCAACCCCATGGATTATGGAAGATGTCAGCCTGGGGGTGATGGCATTTCAAACAATGAGGGTCACTCAAAATGCCCATTATCATTGCCCTCAGCATTGATATATATGAATAATGGTAGAGTTTGTATAAGGTGTCATGGAAGTATGCAGAGGAGTTAGCTCGGAGTCTATGACAGAAACCCTGGAGGACTCCAGTGTGATCCCTGGCACCAAAGCCAACCATCTAGTAAGAAGCCCAGGTGAGTAATGAGGTTTGTCATCCAATTAAGTTCAGTTAAGAATAGTCTATGTAGGTGTGACATTCTTCTAGTGGTATCAGTGGAGGCATGAATATATCTGTCTAAGGCAGTGGGGGTGGATCGGGTAGGGTGGTGCCTCAGGAAATATGTAACGTATTGTTGGACTTGCAACGATAGGAAGAAGTGTTTACATGACAGGTTATGTTGTGATTACAGGTGGTGAAAGAAAGAGGTTGTAGTAGTGACAGGGTTCAGGAGGTCGCAAATCAGTATGATACCATTAGTAGCCCAAAGGCGGAAACTAGCATCTGGGGCACCAGTTTGGAAGTCAGGGTTACCCAGGAGTGGTAAATAATGAAAGTAGTATTTGGTTTTATGTAACTTCCTATGGATTAATTGCCATGCTCAACAGATCAGTCCAATGAGGGGGTTGAGGTTGATAAAGTGGTAGAGGTAGAAAGGCTCGGCGTGTGGCAGGTATATGACGTGAAAAGGATTTGCCAATTGCTAGTCATGTTCGGCTACCATATAGAATTATGAATCCAATGTATAGATATTCATATGAGGCTCACCAGATTATAGAGGTGAACGTTGGGGAAAGAAAGGCCTGTGGAGAAGATAGGTAAATATAAATGATGAAAACTAATGCACAGTTTATGATTGTCCCAAATAAACTTGGTAAAAGCTGCACTGATCCAGTCCAGGTTTTGATAAGCACACCCTAAGAAAAAAACATATGTAAAATTGCTGGAGTGCAACCAATTTTTACCAAAATAGCTAAAAGCACATACACAAAATATTGATGTACATCCAAATTTTCATCACCATTAACCCTTTACTCTGTGGCATTATGCCTGCATATCACTATTATATTAAAGATGAGGATTTAGTCACATCATATGGCCATAGAATGCTAAGCTTGCCACCAACTCCAAGGTACCTCATTTTTCGGCAAGTACCTAACCATATGATGTGACTAAATCCTCATCTTTAATATAATAGTGATATGCAGGCATAATGCCGCAGAGTAAAGGGTTAATGGTGATGAAACTTTGGATGTGCACCAATAGTTTGTGTAAAAGCTGCACTGAGCCTAGTTAGGTCAGCTGAAGTGAGAAGTAAGGGTAGTGTTTGAAGTAAGTAGAGGAGGCATGGAAAGCTCAACATTTTAATAAAGTTGCACCTACCAATGAAAGATAATGAAGGCCCACTGATGGAGGTCAGCTATGCGTTTAGTTATTGTTGAGGAAAAATTGCAGGTTTATAAAAGTGGGAGATGGTTGGGGAGCGAGATGCCCAAATATTTAAGGTGAGTGGAGACTACGTGGACTGTTGAGAGAGAGAGAGGATATATGGCGGGATGGAATCAGACAAGTACAGGGCTTGCGATTTGTCAAGGTTGATTTTGAAACTGGTGCAGCAGTGAAAAGAATAGAACAGAATAGTTTAGAATGGCCTTATATTTGTTCTGGTGAATAAAACATTATTTTAAGATGGAAAGTATTTATACTTCTAGGTGATAAAAAACTGAACAAGTTTCTATAGTTGGAGCTGAGGTTGGACTATGGTAAACAATTAATATAGTGCAGTGTTACCCAAATTAGGACCAGTTTATTCTATTCAACCTTCTTTCCATATTTATTTTCAATACAAACATTTCAAAAGTTGTGGGGCATACTTGGTTTTATAATGGGCATTTATATTTTGAATTAACAACGTAACATAACATAGTTGATGAGGCTGAAAAAAAGACATATGTCCATGAAATTCAGCCCATGCCATATCACCCCTGTTGATCCAGGAAAAGGCAAAAAAACCCCAAAAAACAGTAAAGCTATTTTCAATTAAGCCCCAAGTGGATAAGACATTTCTTCCTGACTCCAAATGGCAGTCAGATATTTCCCTGGATCAACATTCTACCTGCTTTGAAGCCAACCATCATAATTCTCAATAATGTTCTGTCCTAGATAGGTATCCATTACGTTTTTGAAAGCAAGCACAGCATCCCATGGCAAAGAATTATGTAACTTTACTGCCCTTACTATAAAGAAAATCCCTGCCTTTGTTTTGCTCAAAAGCACCTTTCCTCTACTCTTGATGGGTGACCTCTTGTTTTTTGCTCAGCTCTCTGAGTAAATAGTTCCTTGGAGAGTTCTTTGTATTGACCATGAATATATTTGTAAATGGTAATCATATCACCCTTTAGATGTCTCAACAAACCCAGTTTAGCTTCTCTCTCTATAACTCAGATCCTCCAATCCATTTTTTGTTGCATGCCTCTGCACTTTTTCCACTTCAAAGAACTGGTGCCCAAAACTGTACTCCATATGCTAGATTAGGCCTTACAAAGGATTTATATTGAGGAAGAATTATATTCCATTCCTGTGCATCTATATCCCTTTTTATGCAGGATAGCACCTTGTTTGCTCTTGCAGCAGCTGAGTGACACTGCACACTGCTGGGAAGTCTATCATCAGTAAATCTTTCTCTAATGATGATTCTCCAAGTTGTTTCCCATTTAGTGTATATGCAGCATGTGTGTTTCTACAACCCAAATGCATAACCTTACATTTATCTACATAAAACCTCATCTGCCACTTTTCTGCCCAATCACTCAGTTTTTCCAAATCTTTCTGCAAAGAAAAAACATCCTTCTTTGTATGTATTTCCTAACAGCTTAGTGGCATCAGCAAAGATCAAAACATTACTTTTAATACCCCTTTCTAGATTATTAATAAACAAGATACAAATCATTGGGCTGAGTCCTGTGGCACCCCACTTACAACTTTAGACCAACTTGAAAAGGTTACATTTACAAAAACTCTCTGCTATCTATCATTTAAACAGTTCTCTATCCATGCACAGATATCACCTTCAAAACTGAAGGATTTTAATGTATGCAGTAACCTGTTGTGAGGCACAGTATCAAAGGCTTTTGCAAATTCCAAGTATACTATCTCAACAGTAATTCCCTTGTCCACATTCCTACTTACTCTTTCTTTAAATGCAAGTCAATTAGTTTGACATGATATTCATAAAACCATGCTGGCTCCTACTAATAATATTGCTGGTCATCACATAGTCCTGAATACTGTTATTTAGTGACCCTTCTAATACCTTATCCACCATGGAAGTCAAGCTCACAGGCCTATCATTTCCTGGTTTAGATCTTGGTACCTTTTTGAACAATGGTACTATGTCAGCTTTCCTCCAATCATAGGGCACTACGCCTGATGAACGTGAATCAATAAAAATGAAGTATAATGGTTTTGCTATTACTGAACTAAGTGTCTTATGTACCCTTGGGTGTATGCCATGAGGTCCAGGTTCTTTATTCATCATAACCTTACCCGGTCTCTTGTACTTTGCCCTCAGTAATCCATATAAATGATGGCAGAAATTCTGTAATTTTTTTTTCTGTTTCCACATAGCCTGACATTGTTGCTTCATTTGTATATACAGAAAAAAAAGAATGTGTTTAAGGTGCCTGCCATAGCCTTATCCTCACTAATAAATTCACCTGTCTCAGCCTTAAGAGGATGGAAATCAACCTTAATCTTTTTGTTATTTATATATTGTAGGATTTTCCTGCTTTCTTTTGCAATGCTTTTCTCATCTTCAGTGTAAGCTAGCTTAATAGCTTGTTTGCAGATTTTATTACATTCTTTATATTTTAAATGATGCATCTGGCTCTTCTGACTTAAACAGTTTAAAAGCCGCTTCTTATTTCTCATTTTCCTGCAAACCTCTTTAATAATCCACATTGGTCTTCATTTCATCTTCTTGAACCTATTCCCAAATTATATATATTGATGTGTGTATTTATCTAAGAACATTTTAAACAAATTTCATATTTCTTGTGCATTTTTGTCTTTTAAGATGACATCCTACTGATTGCCCTTTAATACTGCTTTTTAGCACTGTAAAATTAGTCGTTTTAAAGTTGAATGTTTTGGTTAAACCCTTGCTAATGGGTTTCTCATAATAAGTGTCAAAGTATTCCATATTTTGGTCACTTCTGCCTAAAATGTTCCTTTACCTGTATATTGTTTACCATGTGAGAATTTTTTGAGAGCACTTTTCTAGTTGGCTCGTCTACTACTAATTATTTCCCTTTAAGTTGCTGGAAATCATGTTCCCCAGTCAATTTCAGGGTGGTTGAAATATCCCATCATGATTACTTTTGTTGACCGAGAAGCCTTTTCCGTTTACAGTAACAGTTGGACTTCTTCAAACTCCTCAATATTAAGTGGCTTGTACCAAATTCCCATTAACATATTTTTATTACATATGCCCCCTGTGTGTATTTTAACCCATTGAACCTCTACATTCTCACTGGACCCTTCATTAATATATTCATAACCATATCTCTCCTAAAAAGTGAGTCATTCTCTAGAATGACTGCCCAGTCTTGTGTACAATCTAACCAGGTTTCAGATGCACCAATTAGATTATACACTGGAATCAGTTGCAGTTCTCCTATCTTACCAGCCAGACTATTTGCACTGACATGCATACATGTTATGTTACAGCCATTCTAAATAATTGCATTTTTTTAAATATTTTTTTTTGTTTTTCATTAGACTGTAGCATAGGTACCTTCTTGTTAGACAGACTTGCCCATCCCCACTCTTCACCCACATGCCCATTGTCTAATCCCATTTCCTCATTTACATTGCCTTCTCCATGTTGTGTTATATCGTCCTCCCCCTTTTCTCATTTAAAGTCACCTCCAACCCTCTAACCAGCCTAACCCCTAGCACCGTAGCCTCCTTTTCTCTAAGATGCAATCCATTGTCCCCATAGAAAATACAGCCCAATGCTCCAGCAACCCAAACCCCTACTGCTTACAGCAAGTCTTTAGCCACACATTTAACTCCTTAATCTCCCTTTGTCTTTCTGATGTAGCACATGGCACAGTATAACGGTTTGTTCGACACACAGACACAGTAGGTTTGGATAAAACACAATTTTATTAAACAATAAAGATCACAATAACCCTCACAGGTCCTGTAATATACATATAATATAGTATAGCCACTAGACAGGTTATACAGAGGTAAGCCCACACAGGTCCAGTATAAGTAGAGAGTCCATAGAACAATATACTGACACAGGTCAGGCAGATCTGGTGTGAGTCCCAGTTTATCAGTACTGCATGGGTTAATAGTAGGCAGCAAATGTTGACAGGCCCTAGTGTAGCAAAGCCTTTTAAGAAGCTTAAACAGAGGTGAGAGCTTTAATTCGAGTAATGCCCAAGATAATGGATACCAGACAATTGTAGACTGCCGTAGCAGTAGCGGAGACTGAGCAACTTGAGCACCGCTGTAGCAGTAACGGAGACTAAGTAACTTGAACACTGCCTTAGCAGTAACGGAGACTGAGTGACTTAAACACTGCCGTAGCAGTAACGGAGACTGAGTGACTTAAACACTGCCGTAGCAGTAACGGAGACCAAGCAACTTGAGCACTGCCGTAGCAGTAACGGAGACTGAGCCACGTGAGCACTGCCGTAGCAGTAACGGAGACTAGGCAACTGGACACTGCTGTAGCATTAACGGAGACTGAGCAACTGAAGTGCTGCCGTAGCAGTAACGGAGACTGAGCAATAGGAGCGCTGCCGTAGCAGTAGAGGAGACTGAGCCACTTGAGCATTGCCATAGCAGTAACGGAGACTAGACAACTTTCTATATATATTTTTTATCTTATTTTAATAAAAATATTGATTTTACTGTATCTGTACTTGTCAGTGTCGTTATTCCATAGTTACTCCATGAGATCCCTGTTGTATCACTTGTGTTGCTTCACTTCAGTACACATGGGTATTAGGAAGGACTGACCTACAAACATGCCACTGCCAATAGTACACTTTGGTTTTAGGAAGGACTGACCCAAAAACATGTCACTGCCATTAGTACACTTTGGTTTTAGGAAGGACTGACCCACAAACATGTCACTAGCATTAGTACATTTGGTATTAGGAAGGATTGTTCCATGCACAATATTTTTGCCTGACCCTGAGATGGCAAGATTAAAAGTTGGCAGATTTACAGACATAACACTTTAAGGACTATGTGGTGTGCAGTGTATTGATTTGCAATGCATTGTGCATACTTCTGGTCCTTAAAAAGTTAAGGTCACATATCTACTTGTGAAATCACACACTCTTCCACACAATCAAGCCTTTGTGCAAGGTTAAAGAAGACATTAATATGAATAGTAAGAAAGACAGAAGATGAAAATTGATTTGGTTTGGTACCTGGCTTATTTTATTGCTTTGCTTCAGATCTGTGTGAACCCTTGCCTTGCCAGAAGTCCCCAACAATTTGCATGGCATTATGATAAGGATTTATCGGATACAAAGATATGAATATTCTGGTAACTAAGTACTTGATGCTTTATTTAACTTTGTAGTGTGGGGCTAGTTCTATGTAAATGTGTTGTTATTGCTTTCTATGTGCATTATGCAGTCAGCATAAACTAAATTGTGCTTCCCTTGGCTGTTTCTCAGTACTCAGCTATAGCAGGGTCCTGACTTGCAGTTTCACTTTGTCTGAGCTGCATACATGGTGTACGTTCTGTAGTTTGCTAGAGACAGCTTTGCCCTGCTGATTTTGCACACACTGGGCAAATAATATCTTTGAGGGTCCAAGGGTAAGGGTTCTAAAATACGGAGAAAAACCTCTAATGAACAGGCCAAGAATTTATCTGCAGCTCTTCACAGTGTGTTCTGGCTCCTGTCATAAATAACAGGAGCAGAGAGATGGCCTGATGTCAGAAAGGGAACATGGTAAATGCTGAGGGGTAGTGCACTAGATTCAAATATGCTCTTAGTTTAAACACTGTCATTGCTCATGTTGAATGTAGCATGCCAAAACCACATAATGCCTCAGCATGCACTGTGTCCCTGCTGAAATACCGAATTGGCTGGGAGATCAGTAGCTAGTGGCATCAGGAGAGGTCCTGATGCCCCAACATGAAGTCAGACTTCTTGTTTTGTAAGCTGTTGGTTGGTGACTCCCCTTAAACCAGTGGATATCTTTTATATATGTATTTTTTTAAACAGTGGCAGCAGTGGTTGGGTGAAGAGGTAGGGTGCTATGCCCCCTGCCTCCTTTTAAACCAATCAGCTTTTCTCAGCCACAGCCCCTGACAGCAAACCAGATTCACTTGGATACATATATATATATATATTGCTATAATGTGCCCTGTGCTAAGAATCTATAATATATTTATATAAATAAAACTGAGGATTTAGTTATGTTTTGGCCAAAAGATATAAGCTCACCAACCCCGTCACGGTACCTCAATATATGGTGAGTACCTACACTAATATGCTGAACAAACCTATCTAAGTTAAAAGTGGAATTTAAAACAAGCCCTGAAGAAGTATCACGAAACTAGTTGGTATGGACCCTATAAGTATGCTCTATGTATGTATTGTAGGTTCTCTAAACATGTATAAAATGTACACAATGTGTGCAGTTAAAAGCAAGTATAAAGTGGGACTTACCTAACATATAGAAAGCTTGTTACAGGCCTGGGATGTGGATGCCCATCCAAAAGGACTGTGTACACTCCAGCCCTCCTATATAGGCAAATTGTTCCCACCCCCAGATCTGTAGAGGAACTGCTATTCACAAGTAGACAGGGGAATGTGAGCTGAAAAATCAAATTCACCCCAACTTAAAGGGATATGAATTTAAAGGCAGTGTGATACAGAATATGTGAAAAAATAAGTGAAAAATATAACTAATGTGTTCATAAAAAGATAGAAAGGTTAGAAGCTGCTATATAGAGCTGTGGTGAAAGAACAAACAAGAAAAAAGAAAAAAGCTCCAAGCACTAGCTAACCTTAATATATCCATGTGATACATATAGTGTGTGGAGTATCGCAGGGCTTCTTTTCGTTTGTTTGTACTTGTACTTTAAGCCTTGGCTTAAATTCTTAGGGGCCTGGAGAACCCTTCTAGTCCTTGCAGCCTTCTATAGACTAGTTATTAATTATTTTCACTATTTGTATCACATGGATATATTAAGGTTAGTTAGCCCTTGGGCCCTTGGAGCTTTTTTATTTTTTCTCATATATATATATATATATATATATATATATATATATATATATATATATACACACACACACGTACTGTGCAAAAGTCTTAGGCAGGTGTGAAAAATGATGTAAAGTAAGAATGCTTTAAAAAATAGACATGTTAATTTTTACCAATTAACACAATGCATAGTGAGTGAACAGAAGAAAAATCTAAATCAAATCCATATTTGGTGTGACCTCCCTTTTCATTCAAAACAGCATCTTCTAGGTACTCTTGCACACAGTTTATTAAGGAACTCAGCAGGTAGGTTGTTCCAAACATCTTGGAGAACTAACCACAATTCTTCTGTGGATTTAGGCAGCCTCAGTTGCTTCTCTCCCTTCATGTAATCCCAAACAGACTTGATGATGTTGAGATCAGGATTCTGTGGGGGCCATACCTTCACTTCCAGGACTCCTTGTTCTTCTTTACGCTTAAGATATTGCTTAATTACTTAGGGTATATATATTGGGACATTCTCATGCTGCAGAATACATTTGGTATTTCATGATGAATAAGTATCTGCCTGTACTTCTCAGCATTGAAGAGACCATTAATTTTGACCAAAGCCCCAACTCCATTTGCAAAAATATAGTCCCAAGCCTGCAAAAAACCTCCACCATGTTTCATTGTTGCCTGCAGACATTCATTCTTGTACCTCTCTCCAGCCCTTCGGTAAACAAATGCCTTCTGCTACAACCAAAAATTTTGACTCATCAGTCCAGAGCACCTGATGCCATTTTTCTGCACCCCAGTTCCTGTGTTTTTGTGCATAGTTGAGTCTCTTGGCCTTGTTTCCACATCTGATATATGGCTTTTTGGCCACAAGTCTTGAAGATCACTTCTAACCAGACTTCTCCAGGCAGTAGATGGGCGTACCAGGATCCCACTGTTTTCTGCCAATTCTGAGCTTATGGCACTGCTGGACATCTTCTGATTGTGAAGGGAAATAAGCATGATATATCTTTCATCTGCTGCAATTAGTTTACGTGGCTGACCGCTGCGTCTACGGTCCTCAACGTTGCCTGTTTCTTTGTTCTTCTTAAAAAAAGCTTGGACAGAAAATCTGGAAGCCCTTGTCTGCCATAAAAATGACTGACTGGGAGAGACCTTGCCAATACAATATAACTACTTTGTGTCTTGTTGCTGTGCTCATTTTTGCCATGGTGTAAGACTTTTGACATTAAACTGTCTTTAGCAACCTCACCTTGTTAGCTGAGTTTGGCTGTTCCTCATCCATTTGTATTCCTCCTACACAGCTGTTTCTGTTTCAGTTAATGATTGTGTTTCAATCCACATATTAAATTGATGATAATTAGCACTTGTTTGGTATAATTGTTTAATCATATAATGGACTATTTGCCTACAAAATCCTTGACTTTCTGCAAGTGTACTTAGAAGAATTGGCAAATATTGAATGATTTAGATTTTTCTTCTGTTCACTCACTATGCATTTTGTTAATTGATAAAAATAAACTATTGACATGTCTAATTTTCAAAGCATTCTTACGTTACAGCATTTATTCACACCTGCCTAAGACTTTTGCACGGTTTTGTATATATAAAACAGGAAAACTATTTCTCTAAATAAAAATTGCCATAACATATAAGGTAATTTTTTAAATCCTTTTCCGAGTCACCAGTTATTTTAGGTGATAGAGCCCATTTAAATCCATAGGAATTTTCATCTGTCCCTTATGGTCTAGATGGTTTACTCCAGAATCTCTTTAGGTCCATAAATATATCCCATAGTGTTATGAATGCAGTGTGTTTAACCCTTTAAAGGCCAGAGCGTTACACAATGCATTGCACACCAATCTCGTCCTTAAAGGGCCATAATAACTTTTGTGGAGCATGTAACTTTACACCCACAATACTTGTGCATATTATCGAGTACCGATCTCATTCAGCGTTTTAACTCTTTGAGTGCCAGAGAATAGCTTTGCAATTAATTGTGAACTCCCCTGGCATTTGAAAGGGTTAAAGAGCACAGGCATATTTAGCCCCCTTTCCATTATCTATACAGATGAGATAAAAATCTACAAGTATATAAATTGTAATTTTTTTAAAGCAGCATACTTGTAAAGTCTCAGTAATTAGATAAACGTGTTAATAATGCCCTGCAGTGAGAACACTGACAAGATTAATACGTGGATGAATCTTCCTTTAATAAATGCTTGCATGTGACAGCTTCTTTCCTGACTGCAGCAGAGTCCCCAGATCCACTTCAGGTTATAAGTACTTGGAAAGTGCCTGAAAAAGTGCTTCAAATTTGTAATCACTTTATGATATTAACCGTGGTCTTGCCAATCTGATCCTCACTTTTTGTACTCTTATGAACCACATTATGTTTAATAATTAAATAAAAATAATATCAAAGAGTAAGCACTATTAGCTGTGTGGGTTTACTTTTAAAAGGTTGCACACTCATGAATCATTTACCATGTCACCATAATAAAAATGGCGATATGAGAATCTCACACTGGATGACAGCATGAGATTCTCATGTCACCTATTGTAAGGTCGCATCGAAGTCTTGCTGAGCATTGGATACCCTTTGGTTCTTAAAGGGTTAAACACCTCATTGTAAGGTAATATGATAGTTAATTAAAGATTGACTGATGGATGATTGAGGATACATGATTGATTACATGGTCATTTATTGCTTGATGATGATGATGATTAAAAAAATAATTAACCCCTTGGATGTTAGTGTGAAGCAATGTGTTGAAGAAACCTCTAGCATCCCAGAGTCAGCCAGGTTCACCCCAAGGGCCACATTTGGAGCCTTGAATTCTACTACATTTTAAAAAATTCAGTGTAAGGAATGAAAGAGGCACTCCCCACTCGTTGCTTCAGTCCAAGCTTTCGTTTATTTTTCAATGTATTTCAACATACGTGATATGCAGCAAGGCAGAGATGTCTGGGTCAAAAGTGTACATTTCGAGGACAAATCGACCTCTTCCTCAGCACAGCCCACCATGACACAAGTTCCCTGAGGCCGTGATAAATAGCCTCATCCATCACCCTTACCAAGCTGCGTCCCCGTCGGTGGGCGTTGTCACGTGGACAACTACGTCACATGCACGATGGCACAAGTCAGCGGGCAGACATTCCTGCGTGAAGGCTCACCATGACAACCAGTGACAACAAATATCAGAGCGCTATATGCAATACTGATAACTTTTAAACATATAGTAACTATATATAGTATCTTCATGTGAAATATGATACAGTGGTTTTCCAACTGATTTCCAGACATATCATAATATTGCTCTGAAAGAAATAAAGAAAACATAAATGCAATTAAAAATATATACTACTCTTATATATATATATATATATATATATATATATATATATATATATATATAAAGAAAGTAAGGTGGGCACTCCAAAAAAAGGGATACAAATTAAATGCCTGGTGCTACTTGAACAAAATTGTATATAGGTACATGGAACGAGATATCCTCCTCCAAATACAAGTGCACTCAAAGGACTCTATTTAGAGTCCTTTGAGTGCACTTGTATTTGGAGGAGGATATCTCGTTCCATATATATATATATATATATATATATATATATATATATATATATATATATAATTGAACCACCAATATTCCATTCTTTCACTGAGGCCTAAGGGTGCCAGGGTTTGCCATTTATATGTCCACTTAGCTTTTTTATGTAGGAGTATTTTATCCCTGTTTCCACCTCTTTTCAATATCGAACCTACTCTAGTATAATGCATTTGAGAAATTTGGAGTCCGAATTCATTAACATTTTTTGCAACTGATGTATCTTTACATTATCTGATTGTCAGATTTGTGTTGTGCAATTCTCTCTTTCAAGGAGTTTATTGTTTTTCCAATGTACCCCAACCCACATGGACATTTTAACAAATACACTATGTGGGTACTTGCACATGTACAGAAACTTCTTATTTTACATTTCTTTCCTGATCTAGGATGTGTTATCATATCTTCTTTAATAAGAATGGCAAGATAAGAATGGCACGGATATGTGCCATTTACCGGTTTTGGAATAAATGTTTGTTTTTTATAGTATATCTTTCTGCCTTGACTACTTTGTCTCTGATATTCCTTGATCTTTTGTATGCAATACAAGGTCTTTCTTTGAATAGATGTGCTATAGATGGATCACCTTGTAAAATTGTCCAGTTCTTAACCACTGCTTTACTAATAGCTCTAGAATGGGAATTATAGGTGTGTATAAATTTCAGCCTATTTAATTTATGTTTAGGTTTTTTAACCAAAATATCTTCACGGGGAATATCAGCTATTTTCTTTCTAGCTTCCCTTAGGGTTTTAGAATCATATCCCCTTGTGTTAAACATCTCTGATACTGTATCCAATACTTCCTCCACCTCTTTTTCCTCACTCGTAATCCTTTTTGCTCTTGTCATTTGACTAAAGGGTAATACCTGTTTTAAATGTCTGTAATGAAAACTATTTTCATATAGCAGGAAATTGTTGTCAGTTGGCTTGTTAAAGAATGATGTACTTAGGCCTTTCTCATCCATCCATCAGTCAACATAGTCAGGAGCAGTCTTTGAGGTGAAGGAAATTGTTTCATGTTGTTCATTGAGGTATTTTACAAAATTATGAAAATCCTCTATGCTACCCTTCCATATCACAAATCAATCGTTGATATATCTCTGCCAAGTGGAGACATAATCGAAGAAAGAATTGTTGTTAAATACATGTGACATGAAAAGGTTAGCAAAGGCTGGGGCCATATTGGGCCCCATTGTTATCCCCTGTTTTTGCTCATAGAATACATGCTTATATCTAAAATAGTTCTTGGTTAAAATTATACATAGCAAAGTCATCACAAAGGTAATAAATTCTGGTTGCAAGTCAGCCCTCTCTAGGCATGATTTTACACACCCAATACCCTCCTTATCTGGTATTGTTGTAAACAAAGACTGCACATCCAATATACACATGTATGTTTCTTGTCCTGTATGTCGTATTGACCTTCATTTATTCAAAAAGTTTGTTGCATCTGCCAAATACACCAGTGTTCTAAGGACATGTGGCTGCAAGATTCTATCCACAAACACCACCAGTGATTGAAAGATAGAATCTGTGCCTGCCACAGTGGGCCTTCCAGGTGGATTTAAAGCATCCTTATGTATTTTGGGAAAAATATAAAACACAGGATTAACTGGAAATTTGTTAGTCAAGAAGTCCCTCCGTTTCTCATCTATCACCATATCACTTACAGCATTTTGCAAAATTGTTTGTATAATCCTCCCAGTATTAAACACTGGATCAGAAGGTAAGACTCTATAGTGGTTTCTGTTACTTAATTGTCTCATAATTTCATTATGATACTGTGTTTCATCCATTACCACTATGAAGCGCCCCTTGTCTGCAGGTTTAATACTTATTTTATTGTTGTGTTCTAACTCCAGTATTGCTTTCAATTCTGGCTTGCTCATGTTTGTACTTTTCACTGGTGCATCCCACCTGATGCGCTCCACTTCTTGGGTAAATACCCGAGAGTAGGCTATCAAGGCAGGGTGCAGCAATGGTGGGTTAAAATAGGTCTTTGGTTTACAATCAGATATACAATACATACTTGGCAATCTTTTTGGTAACAGGTCCCAGGAATTCAGGTTCAGCGAGCTTGCTGTCCTGCTGGCTTTCCATTAAATCAATTTGACATTTGTTCAGAATGTGATACCATTTTTTATTATGTTCTGGGTCAGATTTGCACAATGTTGATTGGAGATTAACTCTTAGTCCACAGGGGATACGCTGGACTTTAATATAATTCAGTAGAATTATTTTGTGCAGTGAATAATTCAGCCATTTTTTGGAAATCCCTTCCAGATGTGTTGAAAATTCAGATGGAGTATTTTTCAATAAGTCCTCCTAGTGCTGCTGTGTATATCCAGAACACTCTATATGTAGATATATTATTGTAGTATAACATAGTAACATAGTTGATGAGGCTGAAAAAAAAACATGTCCATCAAGTCCAGCCCATGCCAAAAACACCCCTGTTGATCCAGAGGAAGGCAAAAAAAAAAAACCCTCTGGAGCAATTTATCATTTATCCCCAAGTGGGTAAAAAAAATTCCTTCCTGACTCCAAATGGCAGTCAGATATTTCCCTGGATCAACATCCTATCTGCTTTGAAGCCATCTGTCATACTTTTCAATATTGTTCTGTGCAAGATAGGCATCCATTGCTTTTTTGAAAGCAGTTGCATTATCTGCAAGTACAACATGCCGAGGAAAAGAATTCCATAGATTCACCGCCATTACTGTAAAGAATCCCTGCCTTTGCTTTAGTCAAAAGCTCCTTTCCTCTAGTCTTAAAGCAGAACTACCACTTGAAATACACTTTAGCTTAAATAACTCCCCATCTGGAGACTAGCTGCTTAGTAGCGCTAGTCGCCAGAATTATTACATTTTTAAATAGATTTACCATTTCTTCCTTGTCTGACAGCAGGACGGAGTGCGGACATCTTGCCATAGTGATGTCTGCGCGCCTGCCACATCCTGACAGCAGGACGGAGTGCGGACATCTTGCCATAGTGATGTCTGCGCGCCTGCCACATCCTGACATCTACAGAATGGCTATCAACTGGTGGGGGAAGTAAGGAGAGGTGTCCAATTTCTGTGGTGGGTGTTTGGCTTTAACATGTTTCACATAAATGTTATGGTGTCTGTGTTTCACGTGTGATATCAGGATGGTTCTGCCAAGGCATGTTTTCTCCTTTCCCCTTTTCACTGACTTGTCACAAATTATGCACAGTGCTGTCACTGATGACTGCACTGTGCCTGACCCAAGAGAAAAATAGTTCCACACCCAGGACTTGGGAGGGGAAAGCTGGAGAAGAATTACCTCTTTCTTCTTCGCCTCCACATTCTCCTTCACTGGCTGGGACAGAGGATGATGTTGCTGCTGTTGCTGCTACTGCATCAGAATCAGCACTGCAACTATGACCAGGAGTATTGCTACTGCTGGCAAGTGTAACCTGTCCTAGTTCTGCATCACTGGACCCTCCTCAGCATCCTGTTGCCCTTTCAACTCAGCAGCAGCAGGAATTAGATCAGTAGCAAGCTCCATAAATTCCAAAAGCTCACTGCTGGTACTGGTGGTGATGCTCATCCCCATCCCTGTCTCCCATTCCTTCACAGTTTGGGTAAAAAGGACATTAACGTCTCCTCCACCCCAGCTTCTCCACCATCATCACCACCACCATCAGTCCTTCCTTGCCCCTGCTGCTCTATTACAGACATCTGGAAAATGGCACATTTTTATAGCGAAAAGGCGAAAAACATGTTAATAAAGGAGTGAAAGCTTTCTAGCCATTGAAAAAATTAGCAAAGAAGAGGATTTTCTCATGAACAAGTAAACAACCATGTGGTTTTTGCAGATTTTTTCATGGGAACACGACGGGACCTTTTGCCCACTCTTATTCAAGACAAGTGTTTTTAAATGCATTAGTGTTTAAAGGTGATCCTTTCCCCTGAGCAAAAATTAATTCTTTTCCACACATCAATTTTGTCACCTCCTTTTGTATATGCTACTTGTGTTACAAATGGGCAATTTTAATGGTTACCAAGTGAGCTGGAGAGTTTAAAGTGAAAGTGAAATATGTTGTAAAAATACATTGGCTATTAATATGTTTAACAGCAGGAATTACCAAGGTACCTAGTACTAATTAAAGATTAAGTTAAGTGGATGATTAATGTTAGGAGATGTTAATGATCCTAAGGATATTCCCGCTTGAACACAAGTGGATTAATCCCTGAATTGTTTGTTTATTTTTATTTTTAGCTGGATTTCAGCACCACTGTTCTTGGTGTAGAAAAATGACTATTCTGGGGGGGGTTATACTTTTATTTATAAATCTTGATCGTTTACAAGTATAGCACATTGTTTCCTTGCCATAGACTGCCTTATACAAATGTTTGTACTTTATATGTATGCATTGAGCGCCTACATCTTTAAGATATAATTTTTATATTTATGATCATATCAAGGGTGGTGACCACACTAAGGCTGATGTTCTAAGAAAGTATAGTAATTGTGGAACAAATATAATATATAAATCAGAGTTAAATTGGTCCATTAACCCTTTGAATGCAGGGCAGTGAGGAAAATGCAACTGCATGAAGTACATGAAGACTCCCTTTTCCAAAGATGCCACTTGGTTACAGTAGGGGGAGCAGTGGTAGCTGCTGTGAAAACAGCGCCCCCTGTACTTTCAGTGGGTACATGCTGGGTGCCACAGCAGATCATGGGCTGCAATTAGCAGTGTCAGAAACAAACACAAATTTTTTTTTTCCAGAAACAGTTTATGCTATTGGTGTTATCATGCTAAAATATGTAACCCAAATGGCAATACATAGCTTATACTTCATAGGGTGTGACACAGGGTGGGTAATCCCTTTTTGATTATTAGCTCTTTGGTACCATATGAGTCACATATTATACATTCTGTGTTGTAATGGTGGGTGATACATTTTAAGCTGCATAATGCTATGCCAATGGTACTTATAAATTGCAGACTCTAAGATCTGCAGTGCCACGTAGGTGACCCTCATGGCATCACAATGCTTGTCATGTGGACCAGTCATTATCTCTGTGGTATGATGGGCTTCTGAAGCAATGCACTGGATTCCTCTCCTGCATTCAAAGGTATTCTTTATAACAGGAGAGATGCACCAGGTAGCTATGGCAATAAACCTATAGGTTAAAACTCTGCCACGCTCTCTTTGTTTTCCCTGCAGCTATCAGAAATCGGCAGCCCTGAATGACATCAGCTCTTGTGGGAGATGAATCAGTATCTATATACTCTCCATTAATGCAAGTGTCAGTGTAGTTATTGACATTGGGCTCCAATAGAGAGGGAATTAATTTCCCAGATATGCCAGGTGAAAAGCTGGCATCTCTCAGGTGTGCAGATCATAGAGATCTGCAAAACAGAGAGAGAGAGAGGCAGAGTTTTAAGCTATGGGAACTCTATTTTCATAGCTGTCAGGTAACTACC
Source organism: Rhinophrynus dorsalis (assembly GCA_037306005.1). Taxonomy (NCBI): domain Eukaryota; kingdom Metazoa; phylum Chordata; class Amphibia; order Anura; family Rhinophrynidae; genus Rhinophrynus; species Rhinophrynus dorsalis. Next base: position 539,028,695 of record CM074719.1, on the reverse strand, counting down.
TATACTTATGAACGCTCCTTCCCTAAACATGTACTGTTCACTAAACACTATAAGTGCCAGAGAGGTGTGCCTTGTTCAGTTCATTGCAAACAATTCTTAATTATGTGATGTCACATCCACCTGGCAGCCATTAGAGATCACTGGCAGCTTCTGCTCTTGCAGGAAGTGGGCCAAGAACCTGAGGGAGGACCAGTACAACTAGGGCAACCATTTTTTCTTCTCCCAGATATGAAAAAGTCACAATTCACTACTATACACACCGAGAACAATGTATTAGGGCGATACTGCAGAAAATCAGTCGAATTATGGGAGACATTGGTTTAAATGTTGTTTTAACCTCTTGTATGGTAGATAGGTCTCCAATGAATTGTTTAACGATGGGTTAAATGCCCCATTTGGATCAGTGGGAATTTATGGAATTTGTCCTCTATGATGCAATTGGTCGCTCTAGTTCTCTTTTGTACATCAGCCTCAGTTGACCTTTAACCCTTTGAGGAAAACCATTGCTTCACAATGTGTTACACTCCCCTCTGGCACTCAAAGTGTTAAATAAAATGTATTTTAAAATACGGCTAAAAACTAGAATCTGTAAGTTCTCATAATGCTTCCAGACATTTTTTTTCAAAGATAATGAAGGACTAAGGGTAAAAAAAAGTATCTGGTAACATCGCTAAAGAACCTGCTTCAGAGTTGATAGAATCCAACCCTTTTTACCTATTAACGTGTGACAGTTTAATTATGGAAACTGTGTCGCATTAATTCAGTAAATGGCAGTAACGAGAGCAAAATGAGGGAATAATCCTCTTGCCTCACTGGTTTCCATTTATCAAACAGAAAAGCTTAGAACGTAGTGATTTACTTTGTTATTAAACTGTGACCTAATCACTGTAGTACAGACCAAGCAGAACACACACAGCCATATGCACAAGGTAAAGTGGAGCAATTCTGGTGCTATCCAACTGCACCAAATAAATCTTACAATTCCCCTGGATTTAAATGGAGCTTTTTACCCCTTAAATGATAGTAATGTGTTGGAGACCTCTCTGTCATTCAAGGAGTGAAATCAGTGGTCCTCAATCTTTTTCACTCAAGGCACTCTAATCTTAACCCTTTGAGTACCAGTGGGGTACGCAACCCATTGCATATAGGTTATTTCTCAAGCGCTTAACAACCACTTTGGTGTACCATGGACATAAACTTAGAGTGTCCCATTTTTTTCTATGACAACTTTAACCCTTTCATTGCCAAAGGGGGAACACAATGTATTGCGTACCCCTCTGGCACTGAAAGGGTTAACAAAAAATGTGTATATTGACTTTTAAAAGAAGATTTATTGAAATTGGTATGCACAAAATGTCTATTTTTTTCTTATGATTGTGACATCTAATAATACCTGTATATTTCTATAATGTAGTCCTCATTATGCACTTGATAAATTACACTAAATAAGTTAGGGGTGCCCTGAAAGTTCCAGATTGGGTGTTCGGGGTGCTGCCAAAAAAAAAAAAAAAAGAAGAAGATTGAGAACCACTGACTTGCTGAAAAATACATAAATGTATAATTATTCTTTCTTTTCACAGTCAAAGTGACAACATAAAGAGTATTGTGGATAATAATTTCCTTAAATATATACCGGTATTAGAAATTCAGCTTTAATCTTTTTGTCAAAATCTTCATGGGAAAAAATGGGGAACCCTGAGCTGGGGCCCATGGCACATCAAAGTACCACGGCACCCTGGTTGAGAACCACTGGGTTAAATGCTCCATTTAAAGGGTTAGTAATGTCTAGTTACAATTATTTCACTGAGTCTTCTGTATAGTAATCCTATATAATAATTCGCTAGGATGTTTGTCAGAAGCCGTCATGTGCAGTAGAGACTGCCCAAACGCACAGAATGCTGGGAGTTCTGTGATGGGAGCATTCTGTGCTTTCGGGCAGTCTACAGTGCATGACTGCGTCAGCGGCAGGACTCACAGCAGGACCAGCCTCTTAACCCTTTGAGTGCCAGATGAATATGCAACGCATTGCAAAGCAATGCATAGTGTACACCTCTGGCACTCAAAGGGTTAACATCACCCGAACCCAGGCTTTTACACTAGTAGTAACATACTGCGCTGTAAGTACTTACTTTACTGTAGTAAAAAAGTTATGCCCCCTCCCCCCCCTTCTGGCCACATCACAACATGTTGCAGTCTGGTTAGCGAGGGACAATCTTCAGTTAGCAAAGGGGAATCCTGCCTTCTTTCATCAAGGGGACTGGATTTCCCTTATACTTACTGACTGAAGTTTGTCCCTTGCTGCAGCCGTCCAGTAGCACAATCCGATTACAGATTCAGAGGGAGGTGGTCAGAAAGGGGCGGGCTGGGGATCTTTATCTCTGCATAACTTTTGAACTACAAAAAAGTAAGGACTTAAATAGAGCGCAATATGTTACTATTAATATACAGAAGACTCGGCGAAATAATTGTAACTAGACATTACTATCACTTTAAATAGACTATTATTTTTATTTGTTGGTTATAGGGCCTATGATATGATATCAGCCTTTATGAATAGGTGTGGGTACTGCTCTCAATACATTAATAGCATTAGCACTGCACAAATAATTAAATTATGTCTATTTGGCCTAGGTCACTGTGTTGAATGAGTCACAATAATCAGAGCACATGAAAAGACACACGAAATTGGTATCAATGTACTGTATGGGACCATTCATAATGCTGAAAAACCTAGCACTTTTCATTCATCTTGCTGAAACTCGTGGTCTGACAGTACACTCTCAAGTACTAGCAATTTGTATTGTTTCAATGGTATTGCACTAAACAGCACATCTTAATGTGACTACTGTTAAAGCTACAATGTTGAAGTCAAAGAAAAGCATTATGGGTGGAAAAAAAGATAATCATGTGATTCAAATGCATTGAAAAATGTATGGTAATCACCTATAGCTCATACAGACATTTCCATGTGCTTTTATATTTAATTTCATAGCATTCAAAAAATTGCTAGTGTATAGAATAGACTACACATGCATTAAAATGCAAGTTTAGGATTAGATTTTAGGGATCCAACATAAAATAATTTAATTATACTAACGCTATCTGGAAGTACATGATATTTAAAATTATATAAACCCCTTTTATTTTTGGAATTATTGTCACTTTAAAGGGATAAAAATATGTTGTAGGGTTTATCCCCCAAGTAAAACAAGAGTACTCCCACTGCTGAAAGGTGTTTCATTCAAAAGTTATTAATTTTCAAAGTTGAATTTTTTAGGTGCAATATCACAGCAGCCTGAAATTGTACAGTGGCGCTGTTGCTACACCATCCTATGGAGATTTATGGTCCCGGGACCAGAGCTGTCCATAGGATCGTGTAGCAACAGCGCCACTGTACAATTTCAGGCCACTGTGATATTGCACCTAAAAAATTCAGCTTTGAAAATTAATAACTTTTGAATGAAACACCTTTCAGCAGTGGGAGTACCCTTGTTTTACTCAGGGGGATAAACCCTACAACATATTTTTTTTTACATTTTAAGTATTACTATCCCTTTAATATGGGAGACTTGTACAGTAAAAGTAATACCTTTACTGGCTAACTGATTAGCTCTAGAATGCAAGCTTCCAAGACAACTTAGGTCTCTTCTTTAGACATATTTAGAATGATGGCTGAATACAAAATACACAATAGGTTATGCACATCTGCAAATTGTTTTTACATTTAAATTCCAATGGAAGTGAATCCCTTATCTTTGTCTGTTTAAATCATTCCCTAGGCTCCAGTAGAGGCATTTCTTTGTAGCTGGCTAAGTGGTTCAATATTTATTTCCCTTTTGCTGCTCCGCTGTGTAGAGAATTTGTGACTGAAGACAAAGATGGCTGAGTCTATGGAATGTATGGGTTAACCCTCTGAGCTCCAAAGGGGTGTGCAATGCATCACTTTCAATGCATTGCACATAACTGGCACATTAAGGGCCCAAAATATAATTTTTGTGTGGGATAATGCTACATAAACTATTTTCCAGTGATCACTGGATCACTCCCAGTGTAGGTATCTCACTCTTCCAGAAAGGTGGTTTGTAAATCTTGCTGATTCACTGCAGGATGAAGGGATCTCAAACGGAATTGCTAATAGATACCTACAGAGGGGATATCCAAGATGGATGCTTGATCGAGCGTATGATCTCGCTCAAAAGGATGATAGACAGGAGTTGATAAAATATAAGGAGAAAAAATCTAGGCATACCACAAAAAAGATTGGAAAGATAGTATTTTCTACTAATTATAGTATGCAATATACCAAGATATGTAATATTATTAAGAGACATTTACCTTGAAGGCAGACCCATTGTTACAAAAACTGGTTGATGGAGGCTTTCATTTTGTTCCGAGGAGAGGGAAAACACTGGAAAATATACTATCACCAAGTTTGTTCATAGGAGATAGAAAGAATAATAAAAAAACATGGTTGTCCACTGTTGGAACCTATAAATTGTGCAACAAAGGGGGTAGTCTATTTGTTGACTTGCAGCATCTGTAATGTACAATATGTGGACAAGACCATTAGGACAATAATGGAGAGGCTAAATGAACATCTGAGTGATGTTAGAAACCCTGGATTTAGGTCAGGGGTGGCTAGCCATTTTAAGGAAACTCATGAGGGAGATATAAAGATGTTGTGAGTACAGATTATTGAGACAGTCACTCTGGGAGTACGAGGTGGAGATTTTGATGCCCAATTACTACGACGTGAGGCATTCTGGATCTTCACTCTTGACACCAGACATCCCAAAGGCTTGAATAAAAATTATGATGTATCCTGTTATGTCTAGCAAATGGCTTTAGATTCAGGGAGAACATCAATAGATTAATCTGTTGTTTTCTAATAGATATAATTATAGCTAGAGCCTAGGTCCTAAAATAAGTTTAAGTGTCTATCAAAGAGTGACATTTTAATTTAATTGTTTTAAGCTTCCAGGGCAAAGTATTTTTACTTATTCCGTTTTGTTTGCACATTGATCATGTTGAAAGATGAGTCTATATTGGAGGTTTGATAATCTTTTAGTCAGATTGATGTAATAATATAAAAACAACTTTGCCTTTAATTGAATTTAGATTGGCCTTCACAGTTGCGATTAAACTCTGTGTATGTATTTCTCTGTGTAGAAGATAGGATAGAGTTTCGCAATAATGTCGGTCAGCTATGTTTTACTTTGTGTTTTACTTTATTCTATTCAAATCACTGTACTAACAGTGTTTCTGGAGGGGTAAAGTAATATCTAAAGTATATGTAGGCTAGTAGGCTGTCGACATCTTCAAATAGTAAAGTGATTCTGACTCCTATTGATTCATCTAAGCCATTCACATTCTACTACGATAACAAATTTGTTACAATGTTTCTAATTGGTGATTTGATCTGTTTAAATGAACGGAAGATGTTAATAACAAATTACTCATGATTAAGCGTAGAGAACGTGAAACATGTTGATGAATCTGTGATCTGCTTGTAACCTGGTAAATGGTGAAAAATAAAGGTACAGCTTGATTTTAATTATGGTCTGATATAGAGTGATTCTAATTTGGTGCAGTTTAGATCTTTGTCGAATGTATTTTTAAAAAGGGACAGAGAGCCCTATTAAAGGGATAGTAATACTTCGTTTTAACTTCATTTTATTTTGTAGGCATTAAAAAAACATGAATAATGATATAAGTCTTATCTCCCAAACCTTTATGGTTTAAGAGATATTCACAAGCAAAGTGTCCCCCTCCCGCCCCTTTTACTGATGTAACACTTCTCAGCCAGGGCTGAAGGGAGCTGCCCAGGTAGACTGCAGAGAGGGACAATCTTCAATTAAGATAACGTAAAAACCCGAAAAGCTTGTCAAGGGGGGCAGGGATTTCATTGTTTTCACAGGAATAAGAGTGTCCCCTTCTGTTATCTGTCCAGTCTATGGACTGCATTCCACATCTGAGAAGAGATTGTTTACAGTAGGTAAAAGGGGCGGGAGGGGGAAACTTTGCTTGTGAATATCTCATAAACCATAAAGGTTTGAGAGATAAGACTTATATCGTTCTTCATGTTTTTTTAATGCCTACAAAATAAAATAAAGTTAAAACGAAGTATTACTATCCCTTTAAACCAGCATAATGGTTATCACTTATTAAGACCTAACTACACTCTGAGATGTGAAAAGTTAATAGAAGGTTGAAGAAGGATTGATTGTGAATATCTGAATACCCAAAGTTAACTGGAGCCGCTTATTTCCTCTTATCCTGGGTGGCACTGTTGCCCATGTACACGGGCTTTCAAACTAGTATAGCATAAAAACAGTACAGTAAAAGCACAACCAAATGGTAGATATACAAAATACATTCATGTCCATGGTTTGTGCTTTATCAGTATTTTAACTGACATTTCAATTTTTTATGGCACCTTCATATTTAGAAATTTTCTTTTCTTTTACTGATGGCTTGGAACCCTGGAGAGGTAATAATGCTACTTTACCAATTACTAATAAGACCTCACCTAGAGTAATGTGTACAGTTCAAGAGACATTACTAAATTAGAAAACATACAAAGAAATGTTACTAAAATGAAACAAGATGTACATCAACAAAGACTGAAAGATCTTAGTATGAATAGCTTGGACACTGAAAGAGAAAGCGGTGTTACAAAATCTTCTAATATATTGAGGGATTTTATAACATTCAGGAGAAAGCATTTTTCAGCAAATAATGAATACTAGAACCAGAAGACATGACTAAAAAGTTAGTGAGTAGAATAATCAGAGGTACTGCACAGTATGTCAGGGCTGTCCACGTTCAGTCCTCAAGGGCCACCAACAGGCCAGAATGTAAGGATTTGCCTGATTAAGCACAGGTGAGTTAATCAGTGGTTCATTCATTTTGACTGACTCACCTGTGCTTAAGCAGGGAAATCCTTAAACCTGACCTGTTAATGACCCTTGAGGACTGAACTTGGACAGCCCTGCATTTGCAATGGCTACATTATGGAAAGGGTGTTAAATTCACTGGATAACCTCCCAGGAGAAGCAATAGAGGCTAATACAACAAAGAAAATCATTGCATCCGTGTGTAAATGCTGAAGTGTGGTAAGTGTTGGGAATTTAAATAACAGGGGGATTCAGATATAGGGGATTACACAGGAGAACACATATTTATTAACCTTATTGTGCAGATATTTTCTGCCTGCTTTTTAGCTTGGCATAATATGAGTGGTAGCATGGCTGTCTGTTTAACTCAGTGCACAAGCTGCTATATGTTTGCACACCTGGAACAACCATTCCAGGGTGCATACCTTTATGGTGGATGTGAGCAAGTGATCTCTGTGGAAGCGCATACTGGAGATCTGCAGAGGCAAGTTGCAACATTCTGGGAAATGGCCAATCTTGAGGGGGTCTGCTGACTGAGCAGCAGGAAGCGGTAGTAGGCAGTTCTGGAGGTGGAGACTGCACAAAGAAAAAGCAGGTAGTCAGATGGTTACAGTTAGACATAGCAAGAGGGGCAGAGTAATAAGGATACCACTCCTGTATTTATTAACCCTAACAGATTTGCTACATTGAGTAATGATGTGGGGGATGTTGGCACAGGAATGCCTTTGTTAGAGAGGAGAACAGCCCCTCTAGCAAGGATAGAATCCGGGACTCTAGACAGATGGTGGTGGTAGGGGATTCTGTTATCAGGAAGACAGACAGGGTAATCTGTCACCGGGATCACTACAATAGGACAGTGTGCTGTCTCCTGGGAGCTCGGGTTCAACATGTGGCAGATTGGGTTGATAGATTGTTGGGAGGGGCTGGGCATGACCTGGCTGTCATGGTAGATGTTGGTATCAATGACAAAGTCAGTGGAAAATGGAGGTCCGTTAAGAAGGATTTCAGGGATTTAGAATATAAGCTTAAGCAAAGGACCTCTAAGGTAGTATTTTCTGAAATTCTACCTGTGCCATGTGCTGCATTAGAAAAGCAACGGGAGATTATAGAGTTAAATGCGTGGCTAAAGACTTGGTGTAAGCAGGAGGGGTTCGGGTTCCTAGAGCATTGGGTTGCCCTTTCCCTTGGTGGCAATCTTTATAGTCAAGATTGATTGTACCTTAGTGGAAGGCAGACCACAATGATGGGCGTTAGGAGAGTTGGAGGAGACATTAAACTAGAAAGGGGGAGGTTGCTGCAACACAGGATAGGGTAGGTAGTATAATTGAGGACATGGGATTAGAGAATGGGCATGGTTAGTTCATCTAATAGGTAGGTGCCATTGTTACAGCCTGATAAAAGGCAAATACATTTGACAAAGAATGACATCTTTCAGAGTGGCAAAAAGATAAAATGTATCTATGCAAATGCTCATAGTCTGGCTGGTAAGATAGGGAACTAGAAATGATTGCAATGTATGAGCAGTGTGATCTAATTGGTGTATCTGAAACCTGGTTAGTTGATACATATGACTTAGCAGTCAATTTAGAGGGTTATTCATTTTTTAGGAGGGACAGGGTTAGTAAAAGGGGAGAGGGGGTATGCTTATATGTAAAGCATTCCTTAAAACCTAGTATAAGGGAAGATATAAATTAAGGGTCCAATACTTGACCTAGTACTCTCAAACAATTCTGACATGATAAACAGTACACAAGTAAGGGAACATTTGGGCAGCAGTGACCACAATATGGTATCCTTTGACATTTGTTATAAGAAACCCAACAGCAAGGGTTTAACCAAAACATTCAATTTTAAAAAGGCTAATTTTACAAAGCTAAGAGCAGTATTAAAGGATATTCAGAGGGATGCCATTTTCAAAGATAAAAATGCACAGGAATCAAGGAATTTGTTTAAAATGCTCTTATAAAAATATAGGTTTCAATATATACCATTGGGGAATAAGCACAAGAGGAGTAAAGTGAAACCAATGTGGCTTAATAATGAGGTTTGCAGGGAAATAAGAAACAGGCTTTTAAAGTGTTTAAGTTAAACAGGTCAAATGCATCATTTAAAAAATACAAAGAATGTAATAAACTCTGCAAAACAAGCAAGCAAGTTAGCTGAAATTGAAAATGAGAGAAATATTGCAAATGAGAGCAAAAAATCCTAAACAATTCTAGGACTATATTAATAACAAAAAAGTTAAGGGTAATAGACAAAACCACAGAAATGCATCTATCATGTACATGGCTCACTGAGGACAAGGTCCAAAAGAGACTAGAAAAGGTTATGGAGAATAAAACACCTCGACCTGCTGGCATATACCCAAGGGTACTTAAGGAACTTAGTTCAGTAATAGCAAGACCATTTTGTGAATGGTTGAGTCTCTTGGACTTGATTTCACATTAGAGGTATGTCTTTTTGGCTGCAAGTCTTCCATAAACACTACTTCTGACCAGACTTCTCCAGACAGTAGATAGGTGAACAGTGTCCCACTGTTTTCTGCCAATTCTGAGCTTATGGCACTGCTGGATATCTTTCGAATGTGAAGGGAACATTGCCTGTTTCTTTGTGCTTCTTCAAAAGAGCTTGGACAGCACATCTGGAAACCCCTGTCTACCTTGAAATTTCTGCCTGAGAGAGACCTTGCTGATGTTGTATAACAACCTTGTGTCTTGTTGCTGTGCTCAGTCTTGCCATGGTCTATGACCTTTGACATTAAACTTTCTTTGTACCTAGAAGATGTGATGGTGTTTTGAAGGCAAAGGATGGTCACACCAAATATTGATTTGATTTCGATTTTTCTTCTGTTCACTCACTTTGCATTTTGTTAATTGATAAAAAGAAACTAATAACAGGCTTTTTTAAAGCATACTTACTTTACAGCATTTTTTCACACCTGCCTAAAACCTTTGCACAGTACTGTATATCACACAACAGATAAACAGACGTCTATGCAGATGGAGCTTCCGCGCAGTCCTCTCATAATGCAGAGCACTGAGAGATGATGTAATTTCCCAGCACTCTGCATTACTAGAGTGCCGGAGGGAGATCAGGTATCAGAATGTTGTGGGTGCCAGGAAGTGGGTTCACAGGGGGAGGCAGAGCCCCTGTAGAGACAAGCCCGGTAGCAGGTGCGACCCCTATTGTTACGCCACTGTCAGCAATTTACTTTTTTAACACAGAATTCTTACAGGTCTGTAATAAACATGCCCCACTATGGAAGATCAGAACAAGGGGGCCCATTTACCCAGGGTCTTGGCTGACCTGCTTGAGTTCTACAGTTTCAGATATGCTATATGGACAAAATTTAAACAAACTGGCTCCGCTTCAGATCACACTGCAAACAGGCAATTGCAGAATACTTGCACAAAAAGAACAAAACTAGTAAAGCTCAATATTTTGCTGATAACTTGAACAGTAACATATCAAAACCGGTCAATTTTGGGAAGGTTTTTAAATACATCTACATCCCCTATCAACTATATATATAGGCAAAGAAACAATACAGTGCCCATGAACAATAGCTAATCCATTCAACAGCTACTTCATTGGATGTGCCACAACCCTGATAACACAAAACAAAGGTAATTCTAAAGTCGAAACATGCATGGAACAGTCTGTCACCTACAACCTGGTCCAATGATACAAGTGAATTAAATCTCATGCCAGTAAATGATAGTGAAATATATGACCACCTCCTCAACCCAAATATGGCCCTGACCAACTACCAGCAATGTTATTAAAGCTCAGTGTCTCAGTTACTGGCCATCCTATTGCATCCCTAATTAATGCCTCTCTGTCATCTGGGTATTTGCCCAAAACCTGGAAAGTGGCAAGAGTTGTGCCTATCCACAAAAGCGGGGATAAAAATGTTGTATGAAATAACAGACCGATATCCCAACTCCCTACATGATCTAAAATCCTAGAGAAATGTATCCACTTGCAACTATACAAGTATAACTGACTGACCAGTTTACCAGTTTTTTCACCCCTCTTCAATCAAGCTTTTGTCCAAATCACTCAACAGTGACTGTCCTCCTAAACGTCTACAATGATATTCAAGCTGACATGGAAAATGGTGAACTCATAGGAGCTATTTTCCTAGATTTTGCAAAGGACTTTGATACAGTAGACCATAATATTCTGATAAGCAATCATTCTCTAATCTGCAGATTCTCTTTATCAGAAAGAACGCAATATGTTTATATTGCTGACAATATCTCCCTTCCACTCAGAGTAACAGGTGGGGTTCCCCAAGGCTCTATTCTTGGCCCTCTTCTATTTTCCCTATTCATAAATTATCTACTCACTGTTTGCAAAGCATCTTTTGTATGCAGATGACTCATAATTAGTGATGATCGAGCACCCCGATGCTCGGGTGTTCGGGTGCTCTGGCCGAGCGCCCCCGGAGGCTCGAGTGCTCGGCCGAGCACCCGAGCCCCATTGAAGTCAATGGGAGGACTCGAGCATTACACCAGGCACCCCCTGCTCTGATGAGGGGAGGGTGCCTGGTTCATAGGAAAAGGTCAGAAAATGATGGAAACACCACAGAAATGGTTCAGGGACAGCATAGGGAGGATGTCTGGATGCATCTTGGACTCCAACGTCGCTGCTGGGAACGATGTTTCGCCCGTAGTACGCCATTTTTACAGACTGACCGTAAAACACACAAAAAGGAAGATAAAAACGATTTTAGGCGAAAAATTGTTACCAAACAGTATTTGCTGTATATTTACTTGAACTATCAGGATCACGTCCACTTCCCTGTCCCTTTTTACCCGCCTTCTTCATATTAAACGGAATATATGCCGGTAATCTGCGGCTAGGCACACGAAACAGAATGTGACGCTAATCTGTGGCTAGGCACACTAAACAATATGTGACGCTAATCTGCGGCTAGGCACACTAAACAATATGTGACGCTAATCTGCGGCTAGGCACACTAAACAATATGTGACGCTAATCTGCGGCTAGGCACACGAAACAAAATGTGACGCTAATCTGCGGCTAGGCACAGTGAACGGAATATGTGACGTTAATTTGTGAATTTGCACACTAAACAGAATGTGACGCTAATCTGCGGCTAGGCACACTAAACAATATGTGACGCTAATCTGCGGCTAGGCACACTAAACAATATGTGACGTTAATCTGCGGCTAGGCACACTAAACAATATGTGACGCTAATCTGCGGCTAGGCACACGAAACAGAATGTGACGCTAATCTGTGGCTAGGCACACGAAACAGAATGTGACACTAATCTGCGGCTAGGCACAGTGAACGGAATATGTGACGTTAATTTGTGAATTTGCACACTAAACAGAATGTGACGCTAATCTGCGGCTAGGCACACTAAACAATATGTGACGCTAATCTGCGGCTAGGCACACTAAACAATATGTGACGTTAATCTGCGGCTAGGCACACTAAACAATATGTGACGCTAATCTGCGGCTAGGCACACGAAACAGAATGTGACGCTAATCTGCGGCTAGGCACACGAAACAGAATGTGACGCTAATCTGCGGCTAGGCACAGTGAACGGAATATGTGACGTTAATTTGTGAATTTGCACACTAAACAGAATGTGACAATAATCTATGGCTAGGCACACGTTTAAAATGGCCCTTTTTGTCGCTGCGTTGTAAAATCATTGGCCCTGTGCACCTAACAGAATATGTCAGCTTGTCACTGCACTGTGAAATATTTGTCCCTGTGCACCTAGTACAATGTCACCTTAGAACATGTCCCCCCCCACAAAAAAATGAAATTCTGCCACCCCCCAAAAAAATTAAATGCTGCCCCCACACACAACAGTCCTAAAAAGGACTTTTGGGTCTTGAAAGAGTTTCAACAATTTTATTCTCCCTACACTGACTTCCTGTGCATCTAGTATTATATGTCACCTTACATATATCCCCCCCACAAAAAAAGGAAATTGTGCCCCCCCAAACAAAATATAAATGCTGCCCCAACACACAACAGTCCTAAAAAGGACTTTTGGGTCTTGAAAGAGTTTCAACTATTTTATTCTCCCTACACTGACTTTCCCTGCCTAAGCGCATCTCTCCCTGGCTAAGACTGAGCCGAACTCGCGCGTCGGGTGCTATACAGCACCCGATCACGGGTTCTGGCCAGCCAATCAGTGTAATGCCAGCAGCCAACATGGCTGCTGGCATTACACTGATGTCAGAGCCTTCCCGCACGTTTATTGGCTGCGCAGCAGCCGCAAAACGTGCGGGGAGGAGACCCGAACATGGCGGGCGAGCACATGCGGTACTCGTACGAGTACCGCCATGTGCCGAGCAGAGCGATGCTCGAGCCGAACCGAGCTTCGGCCGAGCATGCTCGCTCATCACTACTCATAATCCATGTTAAAATTTCACAGATATCAATTAGAAGTCATATTACAGCATGATTTCTCTGAAGTTGGAAGATGTATAGCAAGAACAAACTTTTCTTAAACACCAAAAAAAGTTGTCATAACGGTATTTGGTACAAAGCACTGTGTAATCTCTGAAATGCCCATTTATCCATTGTAACAGAGTCTAATCGTAAATTGACCCTGTGAATTCCTATAAATATCGTGGTATGCTGCTTGACCCCAACCTCACTTTTGGTCTTCATATTGATAAATTAACATCCAAAAATAGGTGCTCGGTTTATTAAAAAAAATCCTGTTTAACTCCCCTGGTAAGAAAATGTATTGTTCAACAGATTTCAATGCCAGTCATAGACTATGGGGACATAGTATATGCTCCCATTCCAGAAATCCATCTTGGTGAATTTGACGCTTTGTTTAACTCATTATGCTACTTTATCCATCAGTGTAATTACACTACCCATCACTGTGATGTATTTAATGAACTAAATTGGAAAACACTCAAAGCTAGATGCGCCTTTCACCTTTATTGTTAGTATACAACCACTTCTCTGGAATGCTACCAGACTGCCTGAGCAGTATGTTACTCCATCTCTCCTTATGAACTATAACTTCCACTCCACTGCTAACAACTCACTGAGTATTCTCCACTACAAGAAAGAAGTCTTGAATAACCTGCCTAAAAATCATATCTTCTCCCAGTCTGAAATCCTTAAAAATAACTGCATCTTCATATCTGAAACAATGTATAAGTGTATATACATTTTTATTATGTATGTATGTTTATGTGTATAAGCATGGCAAATATAGTTAATTGATACTTTTATTGGCTAACTAAGCACCTCCAGATACTCAGAGGAGATGTTATAAAACAGGGTTACAGTGCCAGAATTACTGACAGTCAGATACAGAAATCTACCCACATACCAAGAAAAAATCTGTTGAGCTACAATGAACAACATAAGGGAAACCGGGTGCCATTGGTGGTCATTTATCACCCCCAAGTTGAAGTTCTACATAAAACATCAAGAGAACTTCAAACAACATTACATACGGATGAAAGACTTAAGAATATTATTCCCACAGCCTCCCTTACTCTCCTTCAGACAGCCTCCCAATGTAAAACAACTGATTGTGAGGAGTGCAATGAATAAAAATACAAGAAATGGCTCATCTCCCTGCCTACAAAGGAGGTGTGAAACCTGTGCACACATTTATACCATGGACAAGATACCAATTCCAAACATCCAGTTACACTATAAGATCAACGGTACCTTCACGTGCAAATCATCAGATGTAATATACCTCATGTGTGCAAAATGCCCAACAACTCTCTATGAGGGTGAAACAGTCCAGCCATTACATAAAAGGTTTAATTCCCACAGATCCATTGTTTACAACGAAAGACAGAGACACCAGTGGGAGAACATTTTTGGCAAAATGGACACAGTGTCAGGGACATTAAACTGACTGTATTGATGGGGCTGTTCCGCACTCAGAGGGACATACAGATATGGGAGGTTAAATCAATGCTCTAGTTTTAATACTTTAAATATGTCCTGAACATGGAATTTCTGTCCCAATAGAACATTGTGGATTAGCCTTTAAAACAGTCCCAAGGCCACTGGTAGTGTAAATACCTTTGACTGCAATTTAAATCATACTTTCACCATTGACTGATCAAAGAATCTGGGTCTGGATTGAACTATCTTATCTGATTTCATTTCCAAACAATGCAATATGTACTTGTATATAAGAGATGTTTTCATATTTATCTGTATAATACGCCTGAGGAAGAGACCTAAGAGTTCTTGAAAGCTTGCATCCTAAATCTGCTTAGTTGGCCAGTAAAGGTATCAACTTGATTATATTTGGCTCCTGTATTTCTGCATTTAACACTGTACCAACTCTCATCTTTTGTGTAAATATATAACTCTTTACTATAAACTCTCCAGAATATACTTCAAAATTACAGAAATCTCAATGTTTTCAGTCTGGTAAAACATTTTCCAAATAAAATAAATAAATTAAATAAATAAACAAACAAACATTGTGCACAATAATTGACATACATATGTGAAAGTCAACATTTACATTTCTGTCAGAGTCTTCATAGAAAAGAAGAGACATCCTAACACACCAAACAGCCACGGCACCTTGCTTGTGAATAGCTGAACTTGAGAATTCTTCAAGAGCGTGCCACTGAAAGTTTGTATTAATATTGACATTTAGGTTCTTTGCTTTATATGTTAGATGTTAGAGAGGTTTCCAATGCATTGTCCATTATTACGGAGACCTCTCTGACATTCAAAGGGTTAACTAAAGGCCCAGTAAGCTGAAGTGTTTTTCTCAATAGTTTACATTGGTTTTTGGACGAGCTGTTTTTAATGCTTTGAGTGCCAAAGGTGGTAACCAACACATTGCAAAGCAACGCATTGGGTACCGCACTGGCACTCAAAGGGTTAAAAGATTGTTGAATTTTATTTTGCTCGCATTCTGATATGTTCAAAGGAAACAATTCATTCCCGAAGGCAACAAACACACATTTATTGTTTATCCCAGGTCTCTTTAGGACCGGAGAGTCTGAAAACCGTTCCCTAATAGGCCAATTAGTGCTAATGCTGTATAGTGTTGACTGTTTAGTTACCACATATTGTGTACAGAACTAATTGTGTTGAAAGAAATGAATGACTGAGAGAAAAACAAGCTACTACAAATTAATTATCTGGAGTGTTTCTCTATAATACCTGCACTGCCTATTTTAATATTAGTCAACAGACTTTAAAGCTTGTTGAAAAAGTGGTATTTGTCATTTTCATACAAACTTGATAATGACATTAATTTATCTTAATGGCCCAGTTCTATTGTTATAAATAGTAAAATTAGCTCAAATTGTCTTGCATTTGCTGGTTTTGGATGGCTCCGGAGGGCCCCACAACAGCAGATGAGTAGATAATTTGGTGTCCTTGACAGATTTCCAATAATTTGTTATGTGGAACATGAGTAGTTCATGTACCATTAATGTTCATTTTCCTCTAAATTCATTACTGCCCTTTTCACTTTTATCTTTTTTAATGCCTGGGCCATTTTTCTACATTTCAAGTGGAACCACAAAGGCTATTCATATATTCAGCCTGCTGTTAACATTCTGTACATAGAGAACATGTTGTGGGAAAAACAAGTCTTTAGGGAATGATTAGGTTGGTGGCTGCATACGATAGAGAGTAGACACAGCGCTTCACTTGCAGGTTCAGAGCTTGTAGTCACCATTAAATGGGCAAATGCAACTTGAAGTATATTTAAATGGCTTTACACCTGAAGGCAGAACTAATCTCATCACCACAGAGAGAACGTAATGAAGCAAATATTGTGCTGGGAAATATGGAATAATTATATTATCACTGCTGTATAATAACCCACATTTACTTAAGGAAGACAGAGACAATGAGATTTCATAAAATTTAAAGTGAACCTGTCATGAGTTATACAATGTGCTAGTATTATAAGAGGCAGTACAGGAAGCCTAGTAAACATGAGTATTTGTTGTGTAATAAATAAAACCAGAGGATGTAGATACCCCCCACACCCCTTAGTCCTGGCTGTAGGAGCAGACTTAATCAAGGTTTTTAATTTCCTTTGTCAGATTTATTTCTTCACTTCCTGTCTTAGCACTACATTACTTCCCCCACTTACTGGCACTGATCAGCAATGCGTTTTTCACCTCCCCTAGTACTGAAAATGTTACGTTTCTGTGAGTGTGTGTCTGTGTGTGTGTGGGTGGTGGTGGGGGGCAATGTAGGGCTAAGACAGGAAGTTCCTGCACAGCATATCTAAATTACCATTACTGATAACTCTAAACATTTCAAATTAAAAAATGGCAAATACAAGACATAGGTGATTTTTAAACTCTTTGAAAATAATAAATGTGTTTTATGTGATAGTGTCCCTTTAACAAAATACTTAACTACATCATAAACTATATATTGCAGAGAATGCGCTTTCCAATTATATACAGTATATCTATTCTCCATTACAGATTTTCTGTGATGCACACCCCCACTTGCACCCAAAGGTTATATTAACACTGACATCTTTTAAAGAGCTATGATGAAACTGCCAATGTTACTTACCTGCACTGCCTTAGTAATCCCTCTGTGATTAATGAATGGTACTATAGGGGTCAAATATGAATCCCCCTCTGGCACTCACAGGGTTAATTCTACTAACTTTGGACACATTTTGGGTGTACTTTGGATGTACTGATATGGGGCGTAGGGCCCCATATCAGTACATCCACTGGGGACTTAGAGTTTTTTCACATAAAATTTCTGTGGATAGCTTAGCGCATCTTAGCACCTAACACAGTCCTTTGAATCGCAGTGTCGATCGTTTGTTGTATATTTTATGGGGGGAAATGTACGCAAAGTTTAGTGTCCGATATGCATAATTTTCTGTCAGCAATTCTTCATAGTACAGTTCTTGCTTACTGTGTTTGAAAAACTGCGGTCAGAAGTTGTTTTTGGCATCGGACTGCTTTAAATCGAGTCCCTACTATTTCAAATAAGAATTTTCTGTTCCTTCAGACTTAAATGGTTTAACTGAGTCTTTCTATACTTGCCATTTCTTTCTTTACATTTGTATTTTACAACATTGGTTGTGATCTATTTATTTTGCATTTGTTCCCCAGTGGTATATACTGTTGAATATATTTCTGCAACTTAAATTTAAATTATGACTATTTTCCCTCAGTATTTTTTCCCTTAAAACATTTATCCCAGTGTATGTGTTGAATTGATACTGTTCACATTTTGAAGATACCCTTTTTACAATAAAGCTTTTTAGCTGAACCTATACAGTTTTGCTTCATCAAACTAATCTCATGTTGTGATCACTGTTTCCAAAATGTTCAGTTAATTATTGGACACAATGTTTAAGTTATTTGTTATCACAAGGTCCAATATTTTGTTATTTCTTGTCTGCACTTCCACCATTTGTGAAATCCCTAAGCATACTCACAAACCTGCTTCCCTTAGCAGTCTGACAAGTCTCCTCTCACAGGACAGTTAACATCTGCCATAATTATAGAATTCACAAGATGCTCAGCTTTTCACATTTGCAATGACAGTTGGGCCTCAATATTCTCATCAATATTTCGTGGTTTGTAGCATATACCCACCAATACCTTTTTTTTTTTTTTTTTTTTTTTTACCTTTTATGCAGTTAGCCTCAAGGACTCCACATTATGGCCAGTTTCCTCAGAAAGATCTCCCCTTAAACCTGAAAAGTCAAGATTACACTGAAATTCTCCTTACATTTCATCATTACAGGATATGTTACGATCTTGTGTTTGATCAATGAACATATTTATGATCAGAAAAAAACTGGAATTGTTTTAGGTTAAACCAATTTTACCATGGGGATAAGTAAAAGCTCCCAATGAAATGGGGCTTTCGATCTGATGAAAAGGATCCCACTGAAAACGAGTTAATGCATCAGCAATTATCTCGTTATTTATTTCTTGCACATGCTTTGCACTAACACTAATAATTCAACACAGAGTGAGAGCAGGTGCTCAACCACCAACCATCGACCACCACTGAAAAAGAGATAATGCATCAGCAAATCTGTTATTTATCCCCGGCACATGCTTTGCCTTAACACTGATGTTAAGCTCAAGACAGCGTCAGACCAGGTGTTCAACCACTAACCATCAACCACCACTGGGGACGTTATTGTTAGCGTAGACCACTCCCACATTAACCATCCACAAAGCAACTCGCTTGCCATGCAACTTACCACCCTAAGGTTCTATATCCTCTATAACCAGAATAGTCTGAGAAAAGTCAAATTGCAAATCATGCAGGAGCAGAGATATTCCTCCGGCCAAGTTTCCGCACATCAGAGACCCCAGAAATAAGCCTCAAAGTCACGGGATCTCAATGTGTCTGAGTACAAATGCAACAGGTCATTAGTAACCTTCTCTTCCTGCCAAGACAACCTCCCAATGTACCCTTCCACCTGCACACAGCAAGATCGCCCATGATCATTCGAGCTACCCAAATGAATTGTGGAGGTTGAGACACTACCATTGTAGCAAAGGTAATATGTCTGTCAAAAACACTCCCCATCAGCATCACTCTACACACAAACACCAGATGCCCTATAAATGTCTGAAGCAACTGCATTGTCACCTTTTTGGCACACACAACCCTGTCCACAAGTCAGGTCAACTTATTCTATGGCAAAAGAAATACCATCTCCATGGAATAAATTTTGATGCCCAAGAACTCTGGACTGTTGCTGGCCCTTCATCTTGTCCTGTGCTTGAGACACTCCTAAGGTGGACATCAACCAAAAAAAGGTCCATAACAGAAACTCACAACGATCAGAACCTCCTGGGCCCACAAACAAGAAAAAATACAAGTAATGGAGCAAACCTCCCACTCCATTGAACATTTCAAAATAGCTGCAGGAGATGGAGCACCCCATGGGTAAACACATATCCACAAAATATTGACTCCCAAGCTTACAACCAAGCAGATGAAAAACTTCTGGGTGCACTGGCAACAAGCGAAATGCAGACTCAACATCAGTCTTTGCCAAGAGTGTCCCCTTTCTAGCCAGATGAACCAGCTCCAAGGCCTTATCAAAAGAAGTGTAACAAACCAGCTGTTTGTCTTTGTAAATCCCATCATTGATGGAGTCACCTTTCAGGTAAGATGGTGAATCAAGTGAAATTTCCCTGCTTCGTTTTTGGGCATGAGGCCCAAAAAGGAGACCCTAAGATGTGTAAAAGGTTTCTCTGTAAAAGGGCCTGCCATCCTACCCAGCTCCACATTCTGTGGTAATTTTTCATGAACCAAACAGACTGTCACGTACTGACTTCAAGTTACTGAACTCAGTACTGGACTACATTCTGCAAATGCAAGTGTAAAGTCACATTGCTTCTATATTTTTCGTCTACACATAAAAATATTTAAAAAATATTGAACATGAAAAAACAATAGTACATACATATTATATACTTATAAACTATTACACAGTATCTCTAAATAATGCATAAATGCATGCAGTTATAAAGAAGAAAAAACTTGGCACATGGAAGAATAGACTAAATCAGTCGTAGCCTCCATGCACCGAAAATAGAAACTAGTTTAAAGTCCTGGATTGTTCACATTAATACTTCACTTTTATTAATGTGTTTAAAACCAAACAATAACCCCTTTATAAATCGGATTATTAATAAAACACTTTGTTCCGTCACTAGTTGACTCACAAAGTGTTAAGAGAAATAACCACCCATTTAGTTGAGTTATTTAATTAGTTGATCCAGAGGAACCACTCTACCTGTTATGTAATTTTAACAGGTTAAGGAAATAAATTGCATAGATAAAGTGAGACCAGTAAACAATACGTTATTCAGTAATTCCCAATAGTACCCGATTAAAGTCATTTGGCACGCTACCACATCATTCGGTATATATGATTCCTCAGGGTCATTATTGATTCTCCTGACACATGATATTCGATCACTAATGTATCAGATACCGAAACAGATGATTCCCATCCTTATCTGAGATAAAGCAAGAAAATTAGAAGTACTTATTTTAGATGGGAAACACCTAATCTATATGAAAAGGAATATAAATGTTACTAAATTAGGAATTACTGTGTATTTTATATACCGATTCTCTGCAAGTGCTGTTAATAGTAGTTAATGCCACTCTGATATACACTAGCTCCGCTGATGTCTAAGTGTATCAATTCATAAAGGGATCTTGTAGAGAGTTCTCCACATGTAGCGGGTCAATACAACCACTGCTTTGAGAAAATAATTGTCTTATTAGTACTTTATGTTGTAGAAGTTACAGGGAAACCAACTATATTTTTTTCAATAGTTTATTGCAAAGTGAAATACACACTAATATAATCCTTAGATGTACTGCTGTTAGTATTCAAGTGGTATGACACCTGCCTGTTATCGTGAAACCAGTTGTTTGTAATTTTTACTCCCAGTTCGTAAGGGCTGGTGCTACAGGTAGATTTTCATCATTTATATTAGAATTCCAATTCACACATACTACAACTCTCTGGAGAAGTTCAGATCCTTTAGTCAAACCTATTTCTTTTCCTGTAAACAGTCATCATTTTAGTAGCCCTTCTCTGAATTTTCTCTAGAGTATCTACGACCTTCTGGATATAGGGTCTCCAGTACTGTACACAATACTCTAGGCGAGATCTAACCAGAGATCTGTAGAGTGTCATGACCATACCCTTTTTCTGCTACTAATACCCCTAGCTATACAACCCAGCACCCTGCTTGCATTCCCCACCACTTTGTTACATTGCCTGTCTACCTTTAAGTCATTAGAAATAATAACTCCCAAATCCCTTTCCTCTGTTGTCTCTGACAGCACAATACCCTTAATACTATATTTTTCCTTTGGATTTTTACAGCCCAAGTACATTATTTTACATTTATCAACATCAGGACATCAGGATTAATGGTGTTACTTTTTGTGGGCTGTTGCTTCGTTAGTCAGATTTACCCTGTGTGTGCCAGTGGGATAATTATACCCCACTGGCACTCATAGGGTTAATCTACTAACTTTGGACACATTTTGGGTATACTTTGGATTTATTGAAATGGGGCTTAGGCCTCATATCAATACATCCACTTTTCTTTCACAATCAATTGCGCGCCAGCTGTTAGAAGATGTGCAAAGTGATTCTACACCCCCAAAAAATGGGTCTAGAATTTCCCAATATAAAGTGGGTCCTTTAGTGCATCCTGCTGCCTAGAGCAGTCCTTTGAAGTTCAGTGTAGACCATTTGTTGTATGTTTTATGGGGGAAAATGGCCGCTAAGTTTAGCATCCGATATGCTTCATTTTCTGCCAGCAGTTCTTCATAGCACAGTTCTTTTGAATTGCTTACTGTGATTGAAAAACTGCCATTGGATGTTTTTTTTTTGGTGTAGGACTGCTTTAAATCAAGCTCTGAACCACTGGACATTTTTACTTGTTATAAATAGTGCAAAAGTTTTCCATCAGAATTGTTCCACTCTTGGCATTATACATATGTCCCCTAGGCTGCTATTTATATACTATAATAATATAGTATAATACTAGTATGAAAGCCCCGCTCCAGAACAGTGCATTCGGACAGTCTCTACTGTGCATGACTGCATTGTTCCGGCAGTCTCTACTGTGCATGTGCGGTTACGCACACAGGGAGCTTTGCAGGCTACTACTTTATATTATACTAGTAGAAGAGCCCATGTACACGGGCCACAGTGCCACCCAGCAACGGCCGCGGTGCAGTCATGCACAGTAGAGACTGCCTGTGCCGCGGCTGATACGGAGCGGGGCGCTCTGAATTCAGACCGTAGTCCTCACTGTGCACCTGTCTGAATTCTAAGCCCCGCCCCATTATCAGCCACGGAGTGGGCAATCTGTACCACACATGATTGCAGCGCGCATTGCCGTCTCTACTGCGCATGACGGCTTCTGACAAATACACATTTAGCGATTATATAGAATATACAGATACAGATGGGCTTATTCAGAAAGATAAATTAGTAATCCTAGAGCAAACCAATGGATCCATAGAGGAGAAATGAAAAAATCATAAAGTTGACATTCATTTAAATTGGATATTAGTTCCCTGAATGTTACCCCTTTGAGTGCCAGAGAAGTACGCAATGCATTGCGTTGAAATGCGTTGCGTACCCCTCTGGCACTCAAAGGGTTAAGAGAGATCGCCATCACATTGCAAAGCAATGCAGGAAGACCTATTTAGCATTTAAGGGGTTAAACTTAAAAGATCCATTTAACTCCTTGTGAGATCTTATTTGTTTCCTATGGTACTATTGCTCCAAAATTGCATCATTGAATTAGACTTTATATGGCCTTATTCATCAAGAGGTGCAACTCTGGAGCAAAGCAACTGTTATACATAGGGTTGAAATGAAAGGCTTGTTGAATTAACCTTTTGAGTGCCAGAGGAGTATGGAACACATTGCTTTGCAACGCGTTCTGAACCCCTCTGGCACTCAAAGGGTTAAATGGTGGCATTTAACCCCCTGAATGATAGAGAGCTTGTCAACAGCTTCAGAATGAAAGTGAAACAAAGTGTTGCACACACCTCTGGCACTCAAGAGGTTAAAACTCCAGTTTGAAGTAATAGGGAATTTAATTTCCCCCTCTCTGGTACAGTTGGTTTGCTCCAGAATTGCACCTCTACCTGAATATGGACCTTTGGCCTATATGTATAAAAGAAAACTGGATTTATTCTGGAGTAAACCATCTGCACCATAGGGGACAAATAAAAATTCCTAAATTCCCAGCACGTGAATAGAGCTTTTTAACACCTTGAATGGAAGAGGGGTCTCCAGTGCATTGCTTACAGGGCCGCATTTACATTCCAGGCTCCCCTAGGCAAAGCACTCTGGGTACCCTTAGCTCCGCCCATGGCCACATCCCACTCCTCACATGACCACGCCACCAGTCTCATCCACTGTTTCCTAGCACCAAATATACCTTTGGCCTACAACAAGCAAAGACATAAAAGCCTTAACCCCTTGCTTTCTAGAGAAATCGCCAATGCATTTCTCCGTAATGCGTTGGAGATCTCACTAGCATCCAAGGAGTTAAATAATAGCCTCTAAAGGGGTGTATAAACTACTGCATGGATACAGAGATTGCTCTGGCCCCACCCACAATTCAGAATGTGGGTGTGGCCAGCACAGCCAAGGCGCCCCTCAAAATTCGGAGCTCTAGGCAGGTGCCTAGTTTGCCTGTTGGGAAATCCGGCCCTGATTGCTTAGCAATGCATTGGAGACTTCTGCAGAATCCAATGGGTTAAACATCCAGTTTAATTTAAAGGGGATGTATCACCATAACAAAAGCTTGCCTTAATCTCTTTGTTTTAGCTATACTAACAATGCTGTGTTGTTGTTGTTTTTTTTAAACGATATAGAAATCCGGTTTAAAAGCTTACTTTTTACCTTCTCCACACTCTGATCGGCAATACGCTTGCCGACAAGAATACAGGAGAAATCCTCCTCAACGCTGGTCTGTCATTGGCTAGATATCGATCTCTGCCAATGAGAGTGCTCCAATTTATAGACAGACCAGACCTGTATGGTGCAGTTGATTTCCTCCAGAATAACTCCATTTTTCTTTTAGAAATATGGCCCCATATGTCTGTATGACAAAAGCTGAATATGAATGAGCAAATCAATGCAAATCACTGTCATAAACTCATTTTGAATATGTGTGCAAATGTCTTCCTTTATACTGCAAAATGGAAAAATAAAGTTTTGTATTTTGTAAATTATTTTTCTATTTGAAACACAGATTATCTCCCAAACTGCTTTAAAAACCATATTGTACTGAAGTATCCTGTTTTGTTCAATTAACTACACTCTGAGTCAACCTGGGTACCGCTGTTATTAATTTCAATGGTAGGATGAAATGCAGTTCATCATCTGTAATTGCAGGATGACTACCTAAAGAGCCGGTAAAAGCTTTTTATCTAAGGTAATCTCTGATGGGTATTATCAGAAATGCATTTAACATCTTACAAAGGTGCACAATTATCAAAAAACATGTAGCGTAAAAGAACTTATCAATGGGCACAAATTCTACAAATGGATTTCAACCTAAAAAAATTACTAGGTCATTTGTTAGCCTTGGCATAGTAAGGGATTTATATGAAATAGATACTTAAGGTTCATAAAAAATAGCAATGAAAATGTATGGGTCTTTAATAAAACATAATGTCCTATCATTTTAACTTTTATGGGTAAAGCGTGGTACTGTGTTAGCCATAGATAATGCAGGAGTCTGGTAGAATAAAATGATACCTTTATTGGCTGAGTGGCTTTAGATTCATCATTTTTATTCTACCAATCTCCTTTAACTCTTACAAATGACAGTATAACATTTCCTTATAGCATTTGATGGACAGAAAAAGTGTTGCTTCTTATTATGTGCCCTAAGTTCACAAGAAAAGTGGAGTAATTCTGGGGTATACCAACTACACCACAAAGCAGGGCTATCCAAGTTCAGTCCTCAAGGGCGACCAACAGGCCAGGATGCAAGGATTTCCCTGATTAAGCACAGGTGAGTCCGTCACAATGAATGAGTCACTAATTTACTCACCTGTGCTTAATCAGGAAAATTCTTTATTCCTGGCCTGTTGGTGGCCCTTGAGGACTGAACTTGGACAGCCCTGCCATAGAGGACAAATAAAAATGCACAAATTCCTTAATGATTTAAATCAGGGATATGCAATTTTGGTCCTCAAGAGCTACAAACAGTCCTGGATTTAAGGATTTCCCTGTTTGAGCACAGGTGGGCCAATCAAAATGGATGTACTGCTGATTAACTCATTTATGAGTAATCTAGGAAATCCTTAAACCCTGGCCTGTTCGTAGTCAATGAAGATAGAACATAGACACCCCTGATATAGATAAAATTACTCCATAGAGCACTCCTTCCGCAGCTCCCTTTGGAGATGCGGCCTGCTCTGGAGTCACCGATATCTGCAGCAGAGGCGGCTATTGATTCTATGCCTAAGGAGAAAAGTTCGGGGCCAGATGGGTTCACCCAACCTTACTATTCTACTTTTAAGACCTTGTTGGGCCCTCCTCTTACCAGATCCTTTGCTCTTTTTCTGGAGGAGATTACCAAATATACTAGCATCTCTGAAGCCCAAGTCACTTTGGTACCAAAACATGATAAAGTTAAATCTTTATGTGAGAACTACCGTCCTATTTCCCTTCTTAATTTGGATTTCAAGCTTTTTGCTAAAATTCTTGCTGAGCGGATAAAACCGCTTCCCATCCCTGATCCATTTGGACCAGATAGGGTTTTTGTGCCCCGTCAGGAGACACGAGATAATACCCGTAAGCTTCTGAGTCTGTTACATCATGTCATGTCACACGGCCTCCCCTCTATCTTTCTTTCAATGGACACGGAGAAAGCTTTCGATAAGGTGAATTGGTACTTCCTTTTTCACACTCTACAGACTTTCGATTTTGGCCCGGGCATTTATCTCTATGATACGAGCTATGTATTTTAACCCTACAGCGAAAATCAAAGTGAATGGCTGACTTTCTGACTCTTTTAAGATCACCAGTGGTACCCTTTATTTTGGTCATGGAGCCTTTTGCCCAACATATTCGTTCCAGAAAGGACATCTCAGGAATTATGCTGGGAGGGCAGGAACATAAGCTGTCCATTTTCGCAGATGATGTCCTGTTCACCCTGTTGAATCCTCTCCGCTCTATGCCGACTATAATGGACGAGATTCAGTTCTTCTCCGCTATTTAGAATTTTAAAATCAACCTATCAAAGTATGAAGCGCTCCCACTGTGCCTCTCACCTTTGATGAAAACTGATTTTCTGTCGAGATAACCTTTTAAATGGGCTTCAAAAGGCATAAGATACTTAGAGGTCTGAATCGCTCCTACTATTCATTCTACCTGCAAATTGAACTACCCTCCTCTCCTGCGGCGGATCAAGCATGATCTTGATGCTTGGTCCCCTCACTATATTTCTTGGTTGGGATGCATCAACTCTGTCAAGATGAATGTTCTTCCCAAAGTGCTGTATCTATTTCAAACTCTTCCCCTCCAGGTCCCTTCGACTTTTTTCAACCAGCTTCGCACATACGTTTCCCGGTTCTTATGGAAATTTTGTGTACCTAGCATCAGTTGCCGCTTATCAGTACAAAGCAGACTGCAGGGTGGTCTGGGCATCCCCGATTTCAGAAGATATTTCCACTCTGTCCAGCTCTCGTCAGTTTTGGACTGGCAGCATAATAGGTCTTCTAAATTATAGGTATCTATGGAGTGCTCACTCATCCCATTGCTAGATATGCTTTTTGAAGTACTGCTTCCGTTACGGTCTAGATCCATCAGGGCCCTTGCCCACCCTGTCTTGGATGCCTTTTTGTCTGTGCAGTCCTTATACACGTCCTCACTTTCTTTTCTCACCCTCCCCTCCCCTGCCTCCCTGGACTTTTATCATTGTGCCACTACTTACACTCTTCCGGCGATGGACTTCCCACAAAGGACTGTCAACAATACCTTCAGGATTGGGGATCTTATAGATAGGGGGAAGATTGCATCATTTGACTCTTTACAGACCCATTTTGATCTCTCTTCTGGTGTGATGTGGAAGTTTTTTCGGATCAGGCATTTCCTAGACTCTCCAGCTGTTAAACAGGGGTGGTCTCGTCCACCAATGACGATTGAATCGCTTCTTCTTTGCCCTACTGCTAAAGATAAGTTTCTTAGCACATTGTATGATATCTTGTCCAACTCCGCCTCTTCCTTGAAATTGCTATACGTACAAGCATGGTAATCGGAAATAGGGGACACACTCTCGAATGTTGATTGGCATAGTATCTGGCACACCGCTAAATCCTGTTCTATTTGCACTTAGCTTTTAGAATCCCATTTTAAGTTTCTCAACAGATGGCACTACTCTCCAGTGCAGCTGCATGCTATGTTCCCCTCAGTTAGCGACAGATGTTGGAGGTGTCATGGGGGGGTTCGCCGCTCCACCTCTGGTGGACTTACTCTCTCTTGAAGGACTATTGGACGAATTGCTTGGACTGCATTGACCGTAGTTAACATATTAAACTGTCTAGAGACCCTTGGCAAATTCTTTTTTATAATCACTTACCTTCTCTGTTTTTTGGATCCGTCAACTTTTGTTAGCTATGTTAGGCTTGGCAAAGACAACGATTCCAGTCCACTGGAAATCTGTTGCTCCGCCTACCTATCCCGAATGGGTTTTGAAGTTTAGGTACCATGTCACATATCTGAAAAGGGGGAAAGATCCCGGCTTTATTGATGATTTCTTCAAAAAACATTTACAGCCATAGGACACTTGGATTTCTGTGACACATCTCCATGTGAGGTACCTGTTCCCTTCCCCTTCCCTTCTTTGATACTCTTTCACTTCTTTTCTCTCTCCTGTGTTTCTCTATGCTAGTTTTCTCTGCTTCATTCTCACGACTTTATCTTCTTTTCTCTTCATTGTTTATGGATTTCCATATTGTTAGAATTTTATGCTTCCCAATGAATCATAGGGATATGTCTTACTATTTAGGGCCATATATGATTACTGGGGCCTTAATCGAACGATTGCTGAGTTTTGACCTGTATCTCCCCCCCCCCCCCCCCCGCATCTACTATAGTACTGTGCCTTTTGATTCTGTACAAGCCTTCTATTTTGCATTGTATTCATTTTTGCTCAATAAAGCATTTGGGAAAAAAAAAACTTAATTCATAGAATGAGGTGTGGCCAGACCAAAGTTCACACACAGTGCTAAACACTTATACCTTCATCTTTTCACCTATAGTCATACCATGCTGAGTTATGCACTAAAGTGTGTTAAAGCGGTGATGAAGAGGAGATAACTTCTCCAGTGATATCGCTTCTCCAATTCCTGTGTTATTCTATGGAGCCTGTGCACTAAGATCTCTCACAACTGAAAGTTCTTGGTGCAGCAACTCCATAGAATGACATATGAATTGGAGAAGTGATATCACTGGAGAAGTTATCTCCTCTTTAACACACCTAAGTGCATCTCTCTCCCCACCCCCCGGTTTCAAACACATGGGGAGATGCACTAAGGAGTGATAAAGAGGTGATAAAGTGGGGATGGTGTCCAGTGATGCCACTTCTCCAAGTCATATGTTATTCTATGGAGCCAATACACCAAGATCTCTCCTAACTGAGAAATCTTAGAGCACATCCCCTCATAGAATAACATAGGAACTAGACAAATCATCTCCACTTTATAACCTATTTATCATGTCTTAGTGCATAACCCCCATTGAGCGGACTGGATTGTGCGCCCCAGATCATCAGGGAAAGGGAGGTGCAGAGGCTTCCAAGTTGTCCTGTATCATACCCTGGGACCTACTCGCAAAAGTATTGAGGAGCAATTGTGCAGCAAACCAAGTTCACCATGGGGGACAATTAAAACTTCCCACTGAATTTAATGAGAATTTTAACCCATTTTTATGATTGATGGTGTGAAGGACACTGCGGATACAGACCAGAGAGACTCTACTGAGAGGAAAGAGAATGGATTGCATGTAGCTTACATGTAAGTGAGGATATTTTGTATATTTTGGTGCATATACTGTATATTGAGAATATATTGTCTCCTTTTGCATATGGATGTATGGACTGTTAACCAAGAACAACATATCCTGGTGAAGAAGGGGATAATTATATCTGAGATTTTAATATGGAATCTTGCTGGAGTTTCTGGAACATTTTCTGAACTCACTAATTATAAGAAGTGTCTTTGGACTTTGGGCTTTTTGAAAATTATAAAGTGCCTGTGATAAACTTTATAACAACCAGGGCCGGATTTGCCATAAGCCAGAGTAGGCATCTGCCTACAGGCGCACATAAAATAATTTTATTCACATCGCTCGCGCTGCGCACAGTGGCAGCAGTAACCAGCCGCATAGTAAGATCTATGCCTTCTTCGGCACAGTCCTGTAGCTGTTGCTCCCTCGTCGGCTCTTTAGTAATGCAGAGCGCTGGGAGATGACATCATCTCCCAGCGCTCTGCATTATTGAAGAGAAGACCGCGCGGGAGCAAAAGCATACAGTCTGTGCAGAAGGAGGCACAGACTATTCCTGCTGCTGAACCACCAGGGAGGTAGGAAACGGAAGATGATGGGGGCAGTGTGGAGATGATGGGGGCAATGTGAGGGCAAGTTGGAGCTGATGGGGCAAGTTGGAGCTGATGGGGGCAATTTGAGAGTAAGTTGGAGCTGATGGGGGCAAGTTGGAGCTGTTGGGGGCAATCTGGAGATGATGGGGCAATGTGGAGCTGATGGGGGCAATGTGAGGGCAAGTTGGAGCTGATGGGGGCAATAGAGCTGATGGGGCAAGTTGGAGATGATGGGGGCAATGTGGAGGCAAGTTGGAGCTGATGGAGGCAATGTGAAGGCAATATGGAGCTGATGGGGGCAATATGGAGCTGATGGGGGGCAATGTGAGGGCAATATGGTTATGTGGGGGGTAATGTGGATATTTGGAGCATTGTGTAGGTGTCCAGTGGAGATGGAGATGGGGGGGTGCTTCATATTTCTGTGCGTACAGGCTCCTGAGATGTAAATCCGGCCCTGATAACAACTGCCATGTCTGTTGTGTGATTCTTACATCAGACTGCTTTCTAATAGGTTGGAATAACACCCATGCAACCTTCCTTTTTAAGGGGGATATTTAAACTGCGAGGGTAATGGTGGATTTCACCTATGAATAAGAACAATACAAGCATACAAAATGTTCCACTGTGGGGGCTCAATGTTCTATAAGTCTTCCTTGTGATTATTATATTAGTGATAAAACCATGAAAAAACAAAGTGGACATTGTATTCAGTCACACAATTAACAGTAGTTTAACTTGGAGTTAAAGCAATTATTTTCAATTCTACAATTTAAAAGAAGAATTCAGCTAATCACAGGCTGAAAACATCTTAGCTTGTGACTGGCTTAAGGACTATCAGCGAATGAATTTATTGGTAGGAGAGGAAGATATGAATTTCCCTTTTTAAAATGCTTCCATCAGTGGTTAAAAAATGATGGGAATTTTTTTAACTCGGCTCATTTTTTTGGATATATTTACATATGTGGAGATATGCTACCCAATGCACAGGGACAGGTGGTAGTACTGGTATTAGTTCCCTTAGGTTATATTACACATATGAAACACTGGTGGGTGGAAAGGGTGGTCTATGTTCCCAGATGTTTTTACTACCCTATCCTGTAGCCCAGGGGATATTAGCTGAGGAACTTACATACCATAAATACAGTCTGTTTATAAACCTCTCGAGATCTTGTGAATTACCCAAGTTGTTTGTACCCCACCATACCATTCTGGAATGAAGGTCTAAGGACTCTTGTTATTTATTAACTCCTCATGTCTCAGCTAAGTTGGTGGGGAAATGAGAATGGTCTATCCCTCTCCCATGATGGATACACATTTAGAGTGATTACAATGGTATACTTTATAAACAAGTTTAAGGGACAAATGTTCACAACAGAATGTTTTATTCAGTAGCAAGTATGAGTGCCTCAGAAGATACAGGTTGCTAGATGATGAGTTATACCATCACTAAAATGCTCAGAAATTTCTTGCAGAAGCTTAGTGTAAGACGTAATCACAAAATATAAGCTGGCTGGAGGAAGGGCAACGGGAACTTAGGAACAGGACTGGGAACAAACTCGACAATCACTAGAACGCTAAGATCCTGCACCAGTACTGGATAAAGGCTCAGGACAAAATAAAAACCAGGACTAGGAGAGAGTATCCGGCAAAACAAGGAAACGTACATAAAGCCAGAAGAGGATCAGCAAAAAAGACCAAAATAGACAGATCATGAAACTTAATCCATGAAACATTGACTAGGGCATGCAAATCCCATTGGCTGAATGCAGAAGTGCTCTGAGGATATTTACAAATACTTTCTGGCTGCCAGCTCAAGGTACTATGCAGAAAGAACAAAGACTAGTCAATGATGAGCACAAATTTAAATTCCTGCCTCCACTCGAATAGGGGTAGGCACAATTCTTGTCAATGCACCCAGTTGGTGGAAGTGACAGGCTTTGAAGCAATCATCTCATTTGGATACTGATTATCATAAAAGCAAATTTAAAAGTTTGGGTTGACATGGTCTTACCAGTGAATCTTTGAAGGTAATCTTGGATCATACAGTATTTGCTATTGTTAAGGGGTCATGCAATGACATTCTCCAGAGCAGATGATCCTCAGAAGCTGTGGTCTGTGGTCTGGAAATAGCACAAAGTAGTTTGGGATTTTTCAACCCCAACAGTACCAATCTTGAAGTACAGATCTGATATGACCGACCTGTGTGTTAATGACTAGCAAAGACAACACAGCTGCTTTGATGATTCTATCCAACTTTTTTGTTTGTCGGTGAATAATATTCTTACTGTTGTCATACTCTAGGTATGTCCTGAAGCATCCCACAGCGAAAACTACAGTGTTAAACATCTTCACAGTTAACAGGCTGTCAGCAAAGCCAATAACCTTTATACTTTCTCTAACCCATTATCCAGGTGGCCCATCAATGTGTAATTCTAATCATTTATATATATCAGCCTGCTGATTGGTGCAATTGTCATAGCTCTCTGCCTTCTCTTTCCTGGAGCTGTAATTCAAATGTTGATTGGCTAGTAACCCTTCCAGTGCCAGAGTGGTATAACTGGCATTCAACCGGTTAATGCATGATATAGAAATTATTGGTTTTGCACTGCCCCCTCCCCTAGTACATATGCCAAATGAAGTCCAATTAAAGATGTAATTTTTTTTTTACCTAAAACTTTAACCCATGCAGATAGTTGCCTTTGTCTTGACTCATACAAACTATTAATGTACTAAATATAAATGTAAGTATGTTTTTATTTGTTCATATAAGTGAATAAACCATATTTAAATGTGTTTTTTTTTCCGTATTTCCCCTCTCCTATAGTTCTCTATTTTCTACAAATGCATTTTGCTTCATCTAATTTATAGCTCTTTCCTGTTTTTCAGGGTACCTGAACCCCTTGTATTCATAAATGTATATAACATTTGCACTTAAGCCAAGATAGCCTAGGTGTCCTTAGAGCCATCTATGGCCACACCCACTCTCCTCACATGACCCCACCCACAACCTCATTCAATTATCTTGCAGAGACGGAAAAAAAATCCCATACCCTATAACAGCGTAGGTAACCTTTGGCTCTCCAGCTGTTGTAGCTTCCTGTTGACTGGTTGGGGAAGATGGGAATTGCAATCTCCAACAGCTGGAGAGCCAAAGGTTGGCTACACCTGGTATATAACATAGAAACACAAAAAAATATTCAATATAAACCCTCCCTGCCTGCTAGACATGTCTCTTCAATTTACTGAGAGGCGTTTAACCCTTTGAGTGCCAGAGAGATCTCAAACGCATTTCATTGTGTGCGCTGGAAACCTGTTTAGCACTCAAATGGTTAATAATAATCCCAATAAATTGTATATGTGTGTGCGTGATACATATACACAGTATATATATGAAACTGCCCACTTTCTCTGTTGGGCCCTGGCTGAAGTTGCCTTTTGTTCCCTAATCACTACTAACCTCTTTCATAGGATATGTCACATAAAATTGAAAGAGTAGTATAATAAAGTGTAATAATAAAACTGTATTTGATCCTTGGACTATACATAACTTCTGTCTCTCTTGTGCTTAATGACATCAATAAAAGTGTAATGTACCTTTTACCATTGAAAGGGGATGTGTAAAATTGGCAAGATGCAGTATTATGCTTACTTAAGGTCTAAGGTTAGGTATGATTACCACTATTAGAAAATCATAGCATCGCTGTTAAAGTATTTTATTTCTACATGTAAGTCAACATCATAGCTACGCCGGAGGATAAATGTAATCAATTTACCACCTTCATATAAACTGGCAACATATATTCAGAAATGCAGTTCCTTTTAAATTGCAGTGCAAAAGCATTTTTCAATAACACAATTATTTTCATACAGCACAAACCATTCAAACATCTATTCTCAGTCTAAGTACACAGACAACTTAAATTAGACATGATGAGGATGTAATAATGGGTTTCGCAGAAACCATCAGAACACTATTCAGCATTTGTCAAGAATAATCCTGACAGTAGAGGTCTACAGCAAGAAACGGACTTTAAAGGAGCAGTAATCTTTTTTTACAAAAACATATATTTTATAGAGCTCTCCCTGTTGAGTAAAACAAGGTCACTACCACTGCCGTCAGTTGTTTTATTCAAACTTTATAACAGTTCAAATAACCAGGAAGTGAATTTACTGTGTTTATTTCCCGATTGTTCTGACAGGAAGTGACTCAGCAGTTTCTACCACATTCTATGGAGAACAGTAAGTCACTGATTTTCTTCTCCATTACAATGTAACAGAATAACTAATTGGAATTTGACCAATAGAGGGCACTGCTGATGTAAAAAAACACGGGTTTAAACAGTAATAACTCTGGAAGTATGCATCTATCAGCAGTGGGAGTACACTTATTTTACTCAAAAGAAAATGCCCTACAAAATATATTTTTTCATAAAAAAAGTTTACTGCTCCTTTAAAAGTCAGTGATCAAGCTCCCACTCTCTTAATACAGCATATTCACATATTCTTGAGAAAACAATGAGATGAGCAATTTTCAAGCAAAACTCACTCCACCATAAGGGGCAAGTAAAGTTCCTAAAATGTTTTATTAACTCCTTGAAAACCAGATGGGTGTGCCACATATTGCAAAGATTTTTATTTATGTTTATCCTCTCCCCCCTCACTTATGGTGCAATTGGCTTGTCCCAGAATTGGTCCACTTTTCTTTCTGCTCTGATATGCAATTAGGCCTGCTACCTGTCCAGTTTTGACCAGAACAGTCTGATTTTGTGCTCCCCTGTCCATTGTTGTCTGCACTGTCAGTGATTCAGATGTTCTGAAACCCTTAAGGATTCAGTTTCAAGGTCTAGTGCTCCCATTGGTTAGAGCTCATATCTATCACCAGTCTAATTCTAATTGTCTGGTTGTGTAGATGTCTGATGATTTAAATAGGAATTTTAACCCTTGGGATGCTAGAGAGGTCCCCAGTGCATTACTTAATAAAAAAAAACATGCCTGCAGGACACCAATTAAAGGGATAATAATAGAACATTTGCAAAGCAGCTCAGTTTGTTCATCATAAGGAATAATACTGCTGGCTGCTGCGCTTATTATCCAAAACTGTACAATTACAATGGTGTTTTATGCAGAAGTTTACCCCTCCTGCCCCTTTTCCTGCCGTCAGCATTTTACTCTGAGATCCGATAGCGGCTCACAAGGGACAATCTTCTTTTAGTATTAGGAAAATCCTGCCCTCCTTCGACAAGGAGAGCAGGTTTTTCCTTATACTGACTGAGGGAAAAATGTTCCTCATTGTACAGTTTTGGACAATAGGCACAGCAGTCAGTAGTATTATTGCTTATGATGAGCAAACTGAGCTGCTTTGGCAATGTTCTATTACTATACCTTTAAGCTTCCCATTGTAAAGAATTGAACGTTAGAAATTGATCACCAAAATGTGGAGTATTGGCTGAGTTTAGTACTAACAAGAGTATAAGGTTGCAACTCTATATGCAATATCTATGCTTCTAGTACCTATATATTATTGCTTGTTTGTTCATTGTGTTGCCAAATCCTCCCCATACCTGGGAACTTTGTCTTCTATAGTCCCCAGGGGGAGCTCTTGTGGTACCGCAGACGGATATAAATAATGTGAATCTTTTCACAAAGGCGTGGAGTTTAACCACAGTTGGGGAGGGGCTTAACAAACTGTCATAAACTCATCACTACTGGAGAATCAGCTTCTCCCTGGAGTCCCAGTAATTGACCGCAAAACCAGGAGTTTCCTGGGCAGATCTGGGGCTTGATTCTATTACCAGCACAAAAAAAACAGGCAGTGTGTTTTTCTTAAGTAGGATTTTGGTATATTATTACCCGACTTGTGAAAACAAAATCAGCAGTAATTACACATACCGCTAGTCAAAAAAAAGCCCATAGGAAACAATTAAAAACAACGTGCAAGTAGTATCCTATTACCCACGCTCAGTATTACTGCCTGTTTTGTTTATACAAATTAAGTTGGAAATTCTGCGCTTCAGAGGGTGAGGCGTAGAAGCCACAATAACAGTTTCATAACCATGTTGTTCGAACAAAAGCAGTGTAGAATACAGTATACAGCATAGAAATCCGACATAAAGTGCCCCACTTTGACATTTTAACCCCCCCTTTTAAAATACAACTTACAGTTCTTTCTTTCATCACTTTAATTCGACAAATATTATTCACATTACACATTTTAACCCTTCCCCTTCAAAATTTGACTTACAGTGCTTTTCTTCACCATTTTAATTCGACAAATAATGTTCACATTTGAATTTTAACCTTTCCACTTTATAATTCGACTTACACTGCTTTTCTTTACCATTTTAATTCGACAAATACTGTTCACATTCGAATTTTAACCCTTACCCTTTAAAATTCGACTTAGAGTTCTCCCATGACATTCTTTCTCCATTTTAATTTAAATAAGTGTGACCCAATTTACATAACAATAAGTGAAACTAGTATAAAAAGGAGACTCCTTTTTATAATAGTTTCACTTATTGTTATGTAAATTGGGTCATACTTATTCAGTAACCTTCCTCACAACAATAAATGAGGGGTTAGTATCACTTCTTACTGTAGCATTAACACATCAAATGGGTTTAGCCAACAAATAGTGAGAGGTCTTTCACACACAGCACAGCAAGTTATATATTGTTGCACAGGGATCACTGTGACACATAAGAGTCTGTATTTTGCAGTAAAATTGGAGAATAAACAATGTTGAATTGGAGCAATATTATTCAAATTAAGATGGAGAAAGAAGGTCATGGGAGCACTCTAAGTCGAATTTTAAAGGGGAAGGGTTAAAATTTGAATGTGTACAGTATTTGTCGAATTAAAATGGTGAAGAAAAGCACTGTAAGTTAAATTTTATAGGGGAAGAGTTAAAATGTGGAATGTGAATAATGTTTGTTGAATTAAAGTGGTGAAAAAGCACTGTAAGTCAAATTTTAAAAGGGGGGGTTAAAATGTCGAAGTGGGGCAATCTATGTCGGATTTTGATAATGTGAGGAACACATATAACACTGAACTTGATCTTTCTATCATCAAATATATGCCTATTTCCTTGGATTTTTATATTTTGAGCATTTTTTTAGGCGGCAGTCGAATAAAAGCAGACAGTGCAAATTGTGTTAGTACTCTGAAATGTGCTGTCTACGCCAGTTTTATTATACTGTGGTTCTGCAATAGAATACCAACGTAACACGTTTGCAAAATTCATGTTGCTTGTTTTTTCTTGTAACAACTGTTTTAGTGCTGGTAATAGAATCGAGCCCCAGGAGAGTTCCAGGTATGATCATTCATTTAAAATTGGACACATTTGGAAGATGGCTGCTGAAGGGTTGCAGAGGTTATCACTGGGATGCAGTGGTTCCCATGTATACAAGCAGCAAGCATTTTTCATCTGTGTCCAGTTTTAAACAGGTGATCTGGTAAAGGTATCTGTTCAGCATTTAGTTCGGAAAATACTGCCTTATGATCTGCACCCTGTTTGTCTCATGGGGTCTGTAATTTTGAGCCAAGATTGTGAGGTAGCACTGCTTTTACCCCCCTTGGATGATGATATCCATAGTAAGGCCCATTAGCAACTTTCCCACATAGCCAATCCGGCCCATCATGCAAATTCAATTAAATAATAAGAATGTGACCTGATGTAAAACATAACAATCCTTATCATCTCTTTAAAAAAGGCAGATTTAAAGGAACAGTCAACTTTTTTAATGAAAAAAATATATATTGTAGGGATTTTCATATTGAGTAAAATAAGGGTACTCCCACTGCCGAGAGATTTATATTTCCAGAGTTATTACAGTTTAAACCCATGTTTTTTTTTACATTAGCCTTGCCCTCTAGTGGTCAAATTCTAATTAGTTTTTCTGTTAGACTCTAATGGAGAGGAAAGACAGACGTACAGTTCTCTGATAGAAACGGTCTATCACTTCCTGTTAGTTAGAACGATCAGGAAGTAAAACACAGTAAATTCACGTCCTGGTTATTTAAACTGCTATAAATGTTGAATAAAACATCTGACAGCGGTGGGAGTGACCTTGTTTTATTCAGCAGGAAAAGCTGTATAAAATACTGCTCCTTTAAAGTAAAAGTGGAGCAATTCAGGTTCAAACCAACTGCACTGGGGGGGGGTACAATTGCCATAGTTCCCTTTGAAATAAATGGGGCTTTTCACCCCATGAATGATGGATAGGTCTCCAATGCACATGTCTGTTTCTGTTATTCTGACTGTGAGCTCTAAGAATAATTACACATTTATGCATTTTGTACCCTTCATTATTTCTTGATGAATAACCTATGAAGTGTTTAACCCAGTCGTAATGTTTATATGTCCCCTATGGCACAACTGGTTTACTCTAGAACTAGTGCACTTTGTTCTTTTCTCAACCTGGCCTTGAGGTAGAATGTTTACACATCCCTGGCCTGGATGCTTTGCAATGCAGCGGATACTTATCCAGCATCAAAGGGGTTAAGTATAGGAACAAGCATCTGCGGCAAAGAACATGTACCTGGGGTAGTCACTCAGTGCAGACTAGGGTTACAGGACTTTGTTTACCATTTGAGAGCTAGATGGGTGCCCAGTGCATTGTTTTGCAATGCTTTGGACACCCTTCTGGTCTACATAAGCTTAAGACTCTATAGAACATTCTATACACACACCCAGGGACGTGCACAGACATTTTGGGGGGCAGGGGCTCAAATGAAAAAAGGGCACTTCTCATAATTCAAAATATATATTTAAAAAAAAGAAAAGAATGTTAACTATATTAACACAACTCTGACTTCCTTACCAATATATTTTAATTCCCTCCGATGTGAGAGGAGAGTAGCCCCCCCCCCGTAATTAAAATTGAAAAACGGACTGGGATAGGATAAAATCGGACTGATTACATTTTTTTTTTTTTTTTTAAGAGGGCACTTTGGACAAAAAGGGCAAGTGCTCAAGCCCCCCTTGGTGTCTATGTGTGCACGTGCCTGCACACACCGGGTTATTATCTGCTTAGGGGTGTGTATTGGTCTATGGGATGATTCAGTGTGCAGAAGAACAACAAGCCAATATTTTCATCTAAGTCTTCAATACTCATACTGTACTATCTGCTGGCCTCCCACCACTACTACTGCTACTACTACCACTACTGTTACCATCTCTATCACTACTTCCACCACCTCTTCCACTGCTACTATAACCATTACTACTACCATCTCTACCACTACTTCCACCACCTCTACCACTACTACTACTACTACCATCTCTACCACTACTTCCACCACCTCTGCCACTACTGCTACTATTACTTGTGCTGCTACTTTCAGATGTCGATTTCTCTACTTAAGCACTCCACAGCTGTACTACTGCAATGAGAATTATCACAGCCATAGAAAGCATTCATGGAAATTACATTGACGGTAGCAAAAAAGCAGAAGTTATTATGGATTTTTCAATCCACAGAAATTTCCTTGAAAAAGAGAAAAATTTTATTTTTTTCCCACTAAAATTCTCTTGAAAAGGAAACAGAATTTTCCCCTTATCCCCAATAGTTTAACCACCTTTAACTTAAGTAAAAGAAAAAAATGGACTTTATGAAACATGCTAACAAATGTTTTTCTTGCTGTATCACAAAATAAAAATGCATTTTTATAAAAAAGGGGGAAAATTCATAACTGTGGAGAAACAAGAGGTTAACACCTTGTGTCCCTGTGATGTGTGAGGACTGTGGAGTTACACAGACATTACAGGAATAAATCTGCAATAGACTTTTCTAGCAAAAGACTGAATTTTGCCTACACCCTAGTAGACTCATTTAATCCACAGGTATATGGTAGAAGAGTAATGTAATAGTGCGTATTGTATTTAAATGTAAGTGTGTGTACGGTGTTGGAAGCAGGGAATTAGAGTGCTCTGTATATGAAGGTTAAGCCCAGCACTCTGGTCCCTGCTACCATATCCCTCTTACTATGTCCCCGTATTGTGTCCCTGTGTTATAGTTTGGTGCATTTTTTTGTTTCCAGTGTTATGTACCTCAGTTCTATATTTTGCTGTTTATTCTGTTGATAGGATTCTCATGCCTAAAACTATCAACTACCTCTCGGGCTTGGGACAGGAACCCCCTGTGGAGTGACAACAAGGGAATACTAACTGTGTCCTGCTATGAGAAGAGTTCTCTTTCAAGGAATATTTGTGTACATAGTCAAATTAAGGCTTGGGACAGAGCTGAGAGGGTGTCCAATCAGGGGGGAACCCCAGGCGACCAATCAGAGAGAGTACTCTAGTCTCCTATCAGAGCCTAGAGTAGTGTCTCTGATTGGTTGCCTGGGGTTCCCCCGACTGGCCATCCTCTCAGCTCTGTCCCAAGCCTTAATTTGACTATGTACACAAATATTCCAGATAGAAGTGTATAAAAGGCACTGTTCACTGCAAATAAAGACTGTTCTGTTCTACACTCCTTAATACAAGTTTCAGCTCTATTTCTGGAGGGGATTCCTGGAGAGGATTTGGCTGGTGAATCTCGTTCTAGCCACTGTAAAAGTGAATTCACTTGCCTTGCTGTTGTGTACCCCTCCGGCACTCAAAGGGATAAAATGGCAGTAAAAAAAGGTCACTCTGACGATAAATGTCTGCAATAACAGTAATTTCACACTCGCCCTCCTTTAACATCTCTCCTAAATACTGCCATCTTCAGAATAAGATCCCATTTATATGAAGATGACTCATGCACGCAATGTCCTTACTTTGCCTGTCTAGTCTAGATGTCATATTAAAGTTATATTTTATCTTAATTAGTTTCTACTGAGTACTATAGAGTAGGTGAAGAAAACTCAACGATTTATTCATAATTGAACGTACATTCAAACACCAGGCCTAGATTCTATCGTAGTGTTTTCAATTTCCTCTAAAGTCAATTAAGAAACATGTAGATAAAACCCTTGAGAACATTATCTCCTAAGGTAATCCAGGCCATGTTCCTTAATTCCACTGAGGTTGATAAAATAATCAAGGATTTTAGCTACACATTTCCCCAAGACTTCAGTTGGAATCTGGCCTAAATTACATTGTAGTTTCCATTCAAATCTATGAAGACATTTGCAGATAAAAACCCTTGATAAAGTTATCAATTGCAATTTAACCCTTTGAATGCCAGAGGGGTACGCAACGCATTGCAAAGCATAACGTTAATCCAGTCCTCTGACAGATAAAAGCAGTGAAAATGATCAACTGCATTGGAATCTAGTCCATAGAGCATATGTACAAAACCAAAGTAAAGCAATTCTGGGACAATTCAGATGCAACAAGGTAAACAATAAAAAATTCCCATTGACTTAAATGGTGCTTTAACACATTAATAGATAGGTAGCAATGTGTTGGAGACCTCTCTCTAGCTCTATGGGGTTAAAGACTCATTTAAATCAAAGAAAAGTTTGTCTATTGTGGTGCAATTGGTTTACTCCAAATTTGGTCCATTTTGCTCATATGGCCCATAGTCTTATCCCTTTGAGTGCTGTGTTAAAATGATTATAGTGTTTAGATGCAATTTTCTCTCTAGTTACAGAACTCTGGATTTCTTCAATTGTAGCCTGGCTTTGAAGTAGAAGTAGAACAGCTCATTTACCTCACTGTCCAAGTGCATTTCCCCCTGGTGTTTCCCATACAGCATTGCTGTAAAGTAATGATGGGCATGACATCAGTAATGGGACTCTATTTGTGTGTTTTTTTTTCTAGCTAGTGATTTTTTTTCCATCATACTATTTAACTCATTGGATGTTAAAGGGATAGTATTACTTAAAATGTTACAAGTTGAATTTTTAGGTGCAA
The DNA here is from genome assembly GCA_037306005.1 of Rhinophrynus dorsalis. NCBI lineage: Eukaryota > Metazoa > Chordata > Amphibia > Anura > Rhinophrynidae > Rhinophrynus > Rhinophrynus dorsalis. The sequence goes on along the minus strand of CM074719.1, from coordinate 538,986,817 downwards.
TATCACAGTGGCCTGAAATTGTACAGTGGTGCTGTTGCTACACCATCCTATGGAGATTTATGGTCTATGAGCCAAGCTGTCCATAGGATGGTGTAACAACAGAACCATTGTACAATTTCAGGCCACTGTGATATTGCACCTAAAAATTCATCTTTGAGCTGTAATATCTTTTGAATAAAACACCTTTCAGCAGTGAGAGTACCCTTTTTTACTCAGGAGAATAAACACCACAATATATATTTTTTTAGATATTATGTATTACTATCCCTTTAAAGACATCTCTCCAACAAATTGGGGAGTGTTATTATGCACTAAGGAGTGATAAAGCAGAGATGATTTCTCCAGTGACTTCACTTCTCCAGTTCCTATGTTATTCTATAGAGCCTATTCACTAAGATCTCCAGTGCTGGAAAAATTTTAGTGCATTGGATCCATAGAATAACATAGAACTGATGAAGTGATTTCACTGGCGAACTCATCTCTGCTATATCACCTCTTTATCACGCCTTAGTGCATCTTCCCCACTGTTTCTCTAGAATCCAAAGCTTAAAATCATCTCTTTAACCCTTTGAGTGTCAGAGAGGTGTCCAACGTATTGCAACGCAATATTTGTTTCGATATTTACATCCTTTAACACTTCTATTTTCATTTCTTTCTGATTTATTACCTCTCTCTTCTCAACTATTTTTTGTGGGATTACTTTTGACTCTCTATTTTTATTCTCTTTTTCTTTTATATTATTCGTTGATGTTATTGTCCTGTTTTTAGGGGTAATATCCTTCTTTGTATTACTTTTTCTATTATCTATTCTATATCTATTATTACCAGATTTCTTCCACCCTTCACTTCTTTTTTTTATATGTTCTTACTGAATCTGTTAAATAATCATCCTCATCTCTTTGCATTTTATTTATTTTTCTCTCTTTTAATACTTTTTCTATTTTATTGAGTCTCCCATTAATTAACTCATCCATCTCCTTAAAAGTTTTAGTCTCTGAGTAAGGTTTTATTTTTTCCTGAATTGCCTGTATATCCCTTTCTATTTGTTTCAAACATTGCTCTCTATATTGAATTAAAAACTCAATCAATCTAAAAGAACAACTGTCCAAGATGCAATTCCACCCCTTTACAAAGTCAGCATCTGGAAAGGTAGATGGTTTCAATATTCTTAATCCCCTAGGAATTATTTTCCTTTCCAGATACTGACTCAGCAGATCCCACCAATGTTTTAACTCTGTTTCCAGGAGGTTTTCTAATTTAATATATTGGTGGTATTGTATATCATTAATGATTTTTTATAATATTTTTTTAAATAAATATTTGTATACTGGCCCATATAAGTAGTGATATTTGCCTAACTGTAATACATATTACTCCTTGGCCTTCTACAGCAATATCGTACACTCAAAATCCAAAAAAAAAAAGGGGTGGCCATTCTGATATCTCGGGCAGTTCCACTGACTGATGTTGAGAATCTTGTGGATGGGGAGGGCGCTATATGTTTGTCAAGGGTAGGATACTGGATCGGATGTACACTTTTGCTACTGTCTATTCCCCAAACGTACGACAGGTGACATTTCTCATGACAGCTCTATTGAAGTTACAGGGGTTCCAGGAGGGGATTCTGGTAATGGGAGGTGACTTGAATGTGACCTTGGACTCATCCCTGGACTCCTCCTCTAATATTTCCATTGTTCCTAGTACTCTCATAAGGAAGTTGCGAGCCTCTCTAGCACGGCATGTATTGGTAGATTGTTGGCGGACCATATACCCGACAGTTCGGGACTATACTTATTATTCTGCCCCGCACAGATCTTACTCCAGACTTGACTACTGCTTTCTCTCCCACAGGGATTTGGACTCTCTGATCACAGCTACTATTGAGCCTATGACATGGTCCGATCACTCCCCAGTCACGATACAAATCTCTTTTCCGGTGCTGCTTCCAGCCCGGGGGTCTTGGCTACTTAATGAATTGCTTCTACTTGACCCGCTGATTGCCTCGGGAACGTCGTAGGTGCTCACCAATTATTTTACTGAGAATCCTTCTTCTGGGGTTCCCCTGCCAGTGGTGTGGGAGGCCCACAAGAGTGTTACTAGAGGGCACTTCATAGCACAGGGGGCAGCTTGGAAACGTATGCAGAAGCAGCAACTACTTGATTTGACGGGGGAAATCACATGCCTTGAACAGATTCATAAGAGTACATTGTTGGCGCTGACTACCAATCTCTTTTGCTAAAGAAAAAACAACTAGTTGATATTCTTAATACTAGGAACCATCGAGCACATCAACGCTCCAAGAAATTTTTCTTTGACAATAGCAATAAATGTGGTAAACTCTTGGCCTGCATGCTGCATAAGCGGTCTCAACTTGCATATGTCGCTAAAGTTCGGAATAGGAGTAACGATTTGGTTAAATTACATACCCAGATTGCTGACGCTTTTAGGGACTACTACTCATCTTTATATAATCTCTTACTGCCGGATTCGGTCCTGCGTGATGTGGACCGTTCAGAAACAATTCGTCGCTACCTGTCGAAACATGTTAACCTGTACTCTTCCTGCATCAGTAGTTTCTTCCCTGGAGAGCTCTATCACTGTGGAGGAACTTGCAGCTGCGATTAAGTCTGCCCAAGTGGGCAGGGTGCAAGGCCCTGATGGTCTCCTGCTTCCGTACCACAAGTCTTTTCCCGTAGAATTGTGGCAGCACCTGGTGGATATGTTTATCTCTTTGCTCCGGGGCACTAGTTTACATACTCAGACATTTCGTGCAATGGTAACAGTCCTTCCTAAGGAGGGAAAAGATAGGGAATTATGCTTAAGCTATCGCCCCTTTTCACTACTCAATGCAGAAGTGAAATTGTTAGCCAAACTGCTTGCTCTTCATTTGGTTCCCCGCTTGCCGGGCCTTGTACACCCTGATCAGACAGGCTTTGTTCACAGATGAGAAGCTAGGGTTAACACGAATAAGGTATTGGGCCTCATGCGGTCTGGGGGAACGCCTTCTCTGCCCATGTCCACTGATGCAGAAAAGGCATTTGACAGAGTGGACTGGGGTTTTCTGATGGCGACGTTGGAGCATACGGGACTGGGTCCCAATATGAGGACTTGGATCTCTGCCTTGTACTCAGGGCCCTTGGCATGTGTCCAGGTTAATGGCCTCCTTTCGTAACCCTTCGATATTAAGAATGGGACTAGACAGGGGTGCCCTCTTTCGCCCCTGCTCTTTGTGCTGGCACTAGAACCCTCCGTGAACGCTATCTGTAACAATAGTGATATTCATGGGATTATCTTGAAGGATTCGCAGTATAAAGTAGTGGAATTTACGGATGATATGTTATTCTTGCTGACGCAACCCACCGTATCCTTGCCCTCTCTATAGAGAGAGTTTGTTGAATATGGTTCCCTATCCAACCTTAAGATAAATATGGCTAAGTCTGAGGTGCTTAATCTCTCTGTCCTGAGTGTTGTACAGGTGGGTCTGCAGGGCTCCTTTTCATACAAGTGGTGTTCTCATCAGCTTAAGTATTTGGGGGTTTGGCTCACTCCTAACCCTTGCAATATGTATTGGATTAACTTTCTGCCTTTACTGTCTCGGCTCTGTGCTGACTTTAAAGCTTGGTCATTCCCTCATATACCATGGACTGGGAGGATCAATGTAGTTAAGATGAATGGATTGCCTCATTTATTGAGCCTATTGCAGACACTGCCTATTGCCCTGCCGCGTTTGTTTTTCTCCTGTCTAAGATCGGCTGTCTTGCTCTTTATCTGGCATGGCCGGCGTCCGTGATAGAAACTGTCTCAATTACACTTACCTAAAAGGATGGGGGACCTCTCTCTCCCTGACTTTAAGATTTACTATCAGACATGCCACTTGCAGTGGGTGGTGGACTGGGCAGCATCCTCACGGCATAAGCAGTGGGTCTACATTGACTATTGTCGGACTGGAGATTTACTCCAGTTGGCTCTTTGGTAACGCCCTGATCAGAGAGATTCCAGTCTATGACGCTGCCCCTTCATTCATGTGACATTGACAGTTTGGACTGCAACTGCAATCAGGTATTCTTTGACCTCTTTTCCTTTGCCCATGACTTCCCTGATTCACAATCCAGACTTTACTCCAGGGATAGCGGGTAGCCAGATTTTCTCTATTTCCCCTTTACCCTCTTCTCATCTATATCAAGTTATGGCTGCGGGTCGACTGCATAAATTGCCGGACATCCTAGACAATACCCACCTGACTTTTCTTGACGAGATTCAGCTGAAGCACTATATGGCCTCCGTTGTCCACCAGCATCAGATCACTAGACCTCTGACTTCCTTCGAGAAGGAATGTGTGCAGGCTACTCCTATGCGTCATGGTGTATCCTGCCCTTATACTCTGCTGCTGAACATCAGATACTCCCAGATCCCATCATATGTGGGGCGGTGGGAGGAGGACTTGGGGATTACTCTTACGGAACAGCAGTGGGAACAGATAATGTACTTGACCCATCATGTCTCAGTATCATAGAATTTGCAGAAATCTGCATATAAACTGCTATGTAGGTGGTACCTTACCCCAGTGGCTTTGCAAAAGATTGATCCGTCCAGTTCTGGCCTCTGTTGGAGGTTTAATTGGGCTCCAGGTACGCTGCTTCATATTTGGAGGGACTGCCCGATGATTGTCCCCTATTAGAAAGCGATCCACAAAATTATTCAACACCTGACAATCCACCTGCATTCAAACCTGAACACTTTCTCCTTCACCACACTTTACTAAGCTGCTTCCTCAATTGCTGGTGGCGGCTAATGGTTTGATACCGCTGTTTTGAAAAAGCAGATTCCACCTGCTCTTTCCGTTTGGGTGGAGAGGGTTGAGGTGCTCAGATCAATGGCGGAGGGGAGGGACTGGAGTTTGCTCGGTTGGTGTCTTGAGGAGACTCTGTTCCCCCCGACTTATCCCTTTTTTCTTTTATGGGAATACTCATAAAGCAATTTCGGTGGTAGGTGCAATGTTTTCAGATGAGTGGGCTTATGGGGTTGTATTTTAATTGCAATTTTTCCCTACCCCCCCTCCCTTCTTCTTTTTCTGTACTCCCCTCCTGGTCCTTTCATTTTCACCTGTTCAATTATTCTTGTGAAAATTTCATAAAACTCAATAAACTATTCTTGACATTAACAAATCATTGCATCTAAGACTTTTTTTTTTTATAGTGCTCTCTATGGGTAGCTTGAGTCACTGACTACAGCTCTCTATTGTAAGGGATAGGAAAACCAAGTAAAATAATGCTACAATAAGAATATCTAGAATGGGGTGAGCAATTCTTTTGGCCTAAGGACCACATCTCTGTTTAAACTGTTTTTGGAGGGCCATAGCTGTATTGGGATTTTACATTTGCCAACAATGCAATTGATTTGTCCCAGAATTGCTCATCTATTTTTCTGGCTCAGAGTTGCAGAAAGCTCCATACTGTTCATACTTTCTCAAACTACTCACCCCAACGGTACTTTTGTAAGCAAAGGTTTGGGCACCCCTAGCCAAATTATATGTTTTGTTGATTTTCAAAATAAATTGAAAACAAGTTAACATAACCTCTACAGCAAACAAACTTAAACTTGACATATTTCTGTAGATTGTAATGCACACAGTTACTATTTATTTGCTGAACAGATTGAAAAAAAAAAAATAAAACAGAAAATTTGGCATATGCAAAAATGTGGGCACCCTATCAGTCAGTAACTAGTAACACCCCCTTTGGCAGAAATCACAGCCTCCAAACATTTCTTGCAGCCAGCTTACAGTCTTTTTATTCTTGCTTTAGGAATATTTTCCCATTCTCCCTTGCAGAATGCTTTTAGTTCGGAAATATTCTTAAGTCACCTTGCATGTACTTCATGTCACAGATTGTCAGTTATAGTCAAAACTGGGGACTGTGAAGGGAATTCCAAAACCTAAAGCTTTTGTTTCATGAAATAGTTCATGGTTGATTTTGAGGTATGTTTTGGATCATTGTCTTAAAATGTCCAACCTCTTTTCAGCTTTTATTATGGACTATGAGACATTATGTTCCACGATTTGTTGAAAATTAATAGAATCCATTCATCCATCTACCTACACAATATTTATTGTGCCACTGGCTGCCACTCAAATCCAAAGCATAACAGATTCACCATCATGCTAAACAGCTCAATTTCTACTTCATCCGGCCACAGCACTTGGTTATAAACTCCCCTGGCTTATCTAAATGTTAGGTAGCATGTTTCAGGAATTGACTTTTGTGATGACATCGCAGGTAAGGTTTCCTTCTGAAGACCCTTTCATGCAGATCATGTTTGTGCAAGTGACACTGTACAGAGAACCGGTGCACCACTACTCCCATGACAGCTAAACTTTCCTGCAGGTCCTTTGCAGTGATATGGGGGTTTTGCTTTGAATTTCTGACCAGTCTATGAGCAGTTCTATTGGATATTTTTCTTGGTTTTACAGATCTTGTCTTGACTTCAACAGTTCCCCTTATTGACAGTTCTATTTTAATGACTTTTTTGGGCAGGGGAAATTTATAGCCTTCACCTGCTTTGTAAGAGTCAATTAACTTTATTTTGTGTTCCTCAGTCAGTTGCTTAAAGAAGCCCATGGTTGTTGAGTGTAAGCACAACACCATGAGAGGTTCGAAGAGTCAGGGAATTTATTAAGCTCTGGAATTGTCATCACCTGACTTAGATTAAGGCCTAGCAAATCAATTAAGCTCGGAGATCTTAGAAAAAATAGCACTAGGCACTATGTCTGAATCAAAAAATATTAAGGTCCTTAATTATCCTTGGGTGTATGCCAACAGGTCCAGGGGCTTTATTCACCATAATATTTCACAGACTCTTCTGGACTTTGTCCTTAGTAAGCCATGTACATGATGGAGGCAATTATGTGATTCTCTTTCTGTTGCTCATAGCCTTCCATAGTTGCTTCCTTTGAATATATACATATAAAAGAACGTGTTTAATGTGTCGGCCTCAGTCTTATTCTCACTAATTAATTCACTTGTCTCAGTTTCAAGAGGACCAATTTCAATATTAATCTTTTTTACCATTTACATACTTGTTGAATTGTTTAGGATTTTTCAAGCTCTCTTTTGCAATACTTTTCTCATTTTCAGTTTTATACAGCCTAATTGCTTGTTTGCAGATTCTGTCACATTCTTTATATTTATTAATTGATGCATCTGCTTTTTATTTCTTTTTTTCCCTGCAGACCTCTTTATTAAGCCACATGGTTCTTAATTTGCTCGTCTTGTATTTATTCCTCAGTGATATATTTGGACACTAAGAAAATTAAAAAAAAAATTAAATCTCTTGTGCATTTTATCTTGAAAGATTACATCCCACTATATGTCCTTTAATACTGCTTTTAGAATTGAAAAAATTGCTTTTTTTAATTGAATGTGTTCGTTAAACCCTTGCTAAAGGGTTTCTCATAACAAATTTCTAAAGAAACCTTATTGTGGGTACTTCTACCTAAATGTTCCCTTACTTGTGTATTGTTTATCATTTAAGAATTGTTTGTGACCATTAGGACCAGCAAGGCCTTCTTTTTAGTTGGCTCCTCTACTAATTGGGACATAAAATTATCATTAAGCATAATTATAAAATGATTTCCCTTTGTTGTACTGGGAGTTATATTTCTCCAGTCAATTTCAGGGTAGTTGAAATCTCCCATTATGATTACATCGACCAACCAAGAAGCCTTTTCCATTTGCAATAACAGATGGACTTTTACAAACTCCCAGTATTAGGAGGCTTATAACAAATTCCCATTAACATTTTTATTATATATGCCCCCAGTGTGTATTTCAACCCAGGGGGCCTCTACATTCTCACTGGCAACTTCATTAATATCTTTCCTTATTGAAGGTTTTAATGCATGCTTGACATAACCTCTACCACTTTTTGTAACCCTATTCCACCTAAAAAGTTAAAAACCCTCTAGATCAACTGCCCTGTCATGTGTATCAACTATCCAGATAACGGACACACCAATTAGATTATACTGCTCATCACTGCAATCAGTTCCAATTCCCCCCATCTTACCAACAAGTCTACAAATATTTAAATGCATGCATTTTATGTCCATGCTCCTTCTCTAATCCCATTTCCATTGCCTACCCCCATCCTATGTGGTATTGTTCCCACTTTTCTTAGTTTAAAGTCTCTTACAACCTTTTAACTATCCTAGCCCCTAGCATGTTAGTCTCTTTTCCATTCGACTATAAAGATTGCCCCTCAGGGAAAATACAGCCCTGTGTTCTATAAACCAAAACCCCTCCTGCTTCCACCAAGTTTTTAGCCATGCATTTAACTCCCTAATCGTCTTTCTGGTGTACCAAGTGGCACCGGTAGTATTTCAGAAAATGCTACCTCAGAGGCCCTTTGCTTAAGCTTATAACCTAAATTCCTGAAATGGCTCTGTCATTGGTACCAACATGTACCACGACATATCCAGCCCCTCCCAACAATCTATCAACCCGATCTACCATATGTTGAGCTCGAGCACCTAGGAGACAGCAAACCGTTTGATTGTAGTGATCCAGACTACATTTCTGTCTTCCTAATTATGGAATCCCCTACCACCACTATCTGTGTGGCACTCAAAAAGTTAATTGTAAAATAAACAGATTTGAGTGTAATATTTTTTGAATGAAAAATCTTCCGGCAGTGACAATACCTTTGAACAAATAAATATAATATTTTTCATAAACACATTTCACTGTTCCTTTAATAAACCATTGAACAAATGACAGTAGAATAGGTTCATTATGGAGGAAAGGAAAACACAAATGATTTCTTTACTGACCAAGCTAAGCTTTATTTCATTTAAGCATTGTAGTGAAACACAAGATGTATATCATTCAGTTGGCTCCCATCATCACAGCATACAAATACCCATGCTTAAATAAACAATGTACAAGTAGAAATACTAAAGAATAAACATGAAGTTTTTTAATACTTAAAAGTGGATCTTTCATACAGATTGCAATGTCAGACACATATTTTTAAACATTTGGTTTGAAAGAACTTGTGCATGACAATATTCTAATGCAGTGGTTGTCAAAATGGGTTCTGTGTAACCCTTGTGATCCCTGAAGAAGTACAGTGGGTTCCACAGAACCAGTGTAAGTAATGGTGGACAGGTGAACAAAGCTGGAGAGGCAGCTTACTTGAGGTTTTGTGACTACCAGTGGACAGAGAAGCAAGGCTGGGAAAGCAGTGTATATGTGGTTCAGTGAGTACAAGTGGAGAGTGGAACAAGGCTGGGGTATCATAGAGTGTATTGTATATATGGTTATCTGACTACCAGTGAATAAGAGAGCACGGTTGGCAAAGCAGAACAATGCTGGCATGTCAGACAGTGCCATGTGTGTTTTTTCTGAATAACAGTGGACAGGGGAACAAGGCTGGTGTATCATACAGTGTATTGTATATATGGTTAAGCAATATGAATAAGAGCACGGTTGGGAAAGCAGGTAAGTGTGTGTGTGGTTCTGTGACTACAGGTTGACAGTGGAGAACGACTGGGGTGGAAGTGCGATATATGCAGTTTTGTGACTACCAGTGTAAAGCAGAACAATGTGGGCATGTCAGACAGTGCATGTGTGTTTTTTCTGAATACCAGTGGATAGGGGAACAAGGCTGGGGTATCAGACAGTACGTGTGTTTCTGTGGGAAAAAAATAAAATTTTATCTTTGTTAATTGCATCTTGTAATTAACACTAATAAGTGTTAACTGATACAGTCTAGAACCTCCTTTGGCCTCAAAATAGCCTCCAGTCATTAGGGCATGAACTTCAGAAAGTCCCAGAAGTGTTCCACGTGGATGATGGCCCATGGAGACTCAATGCATCTAGCAGTTGCCTCAGACTGGATGGCAGTGGGTCAGTGCACAATTCTTGCCACCTTTCAGCAGCTTCTTGCATGAATAAGATGATTCCAGTCACAGAACTGTTGCTGACACATTTTAAACTAGTTATGGGCAACCACTGAATCTCAGGCTATTGGAGATGCTGGGAGTTGTAGGCTACACCTGCTGGAGAGCCAAAGGTTGTTACCCCTGCACTAGACACTGTTGTTTCTGACCACCCCAGCAGGTTGGTGATACTCATGGTACCTACTTTTGCACATCTGGTATTAATCATCATACCAAGCTCATTCACACACACACACACACACATATACTTTCATAAAGTCAGAAACACAGACATTGTCCCTATGTATCAGACAAAATGCTTTATTATGCCAGACACTTGACACTGCCCCTAGAGATGGGTGTACAGAATAAAGTAGACACTAAGTGTTGTCTTGAGTTACAAGTACTAACCAGAATTATAATGATAATATGTTATTGACCTCTTGGATACTAAAGAGGTCTCCAACACTTTACTTCACAATGTGATTTAGACTGCTCTAGCAGTAACAATTTCAGTGCCAGATGCTTTGGAACTTTCTATACCCTAATGACTGGACACATTTTCAGCATTTTTGCTATCTGTTTAGGTATGATTCTCAAAAGTAATGTTCTACCATGGTGCCTCATGTGAAATAAATTTTACATTGTGTGACAATCTATGATGTCATAAAAACAAAATGTAAAGAATTATTTATTTTCCTAAAATTATACACTTCATATAACATTTTGTTGATTGTGAGAGTTTCAATAATTTCTAAAGCCCTGCATTCCCTCAGTACAAAAATACCAAAAGCATAGTTTTACCTACATGCATGTACTGCACACACCCCTAATTAACAGAAGTACAAAGGGATATTTTCAATTTTATGAACTAAAATACACATTCCATAGGTTATATGATAAAAAAATACATAAAAAAGCTCAATAACTATACAAAAGCAAATATTTTCCTGAAATTATATCCCACTTTATCAAATGAGGTCACTTTCCTGTCTACCCATTGCTGGTGTGCACAAATATTTCCAGAAGATGGCACTAAAGTAAAAAAATAAGCATTTGTTAACATTTCAACTAATTCTAAATGACTGAAATCTTTGAAAACAACTGTTTTCATTACATTGCCTACAGCTCTTACAGCAAAAATGGCATCCCAATGGTGAGTTGACATACTAAAATGGTTGTAAAACCCACATAAATTAAAAGTCAGACAAAACCTACTAATTTGTAAAGAAGATAACTTTTTAAATGAGGGGTAACTTGCATTTCCCACATTGACTTAGTATACACAAATGCTTTCAGAAGGTGGTATGGAAAGAACAAAATAGGCATTTTTATATTTCCACCCCTTCAAATGTATGGAAGTCTTTCAAAACTGTGGAATTTCCTACTGTGCTCATTAGCTACTGCTCATCCGAGAGCATTGGTTGCTTGCACTAAAATCATCATTGCTATTAAAGATATGAAAGGAAGGTATGAAAGGCATGCCATTTTGGAAAGTAGACATTCATCAGCATCAAATGACGGGTTGTTTGTCTTTGTACGTCTGGGTGGGTGTGCACAGATATATCCATGCATGGCACTATAGGAAAAAAAAAAAATATATATCCTATAAAATAATTCGCTAAGTTGTGTGTAACGCCCGACATGCGCAGTAGACACTGCTGCGCGTGTGGCAGTCCGAAGGAGCGTCCAGCTCTGTATCAGCAGTGGCACGGGCAGTCTCCACTGCGCGTGACTGCCCCGCGACCGGCTGCCAGAGGCACTGTGGCCCGTGTACGGGCTATTCAACTAGTATATATATATTTTACTTGGGTGGTAGATACAATGTTAAACAAAAATTTGACATACCAGTCAAGCCATAAGACTTGCTTTTTCCACAGAAATCACACTTTTTCAGTGTTGTTACTACTGCAAAGGATTCTGGGTAGGCATATGCAAATAAGTTCCTTGTTGAACTTATTTGCATATGCCTACCCAGAATCCCTTGCAGTAGTAACAACACTGCTACGTGTGATTTCTGTGGGAAAAGCAAGTCTTATGGCTTGACTTGTATGTCAAATTTTTGTTTAACATTGTATCTACCACCCACCAAATTCAGGTGGAAGGGGTTTTCATTCACTTTTTTCCCCACCATAACCTTTTCAGTTTATATTTTACTTCAAAGACAAACAAAATACTTGAAAACCGTGCCATTTCCTTTGGTATTTAGGACCTGATCCAAGCCCCAAATATTATACCCAGTTCGTATGGGCTGACATACTGTATGAGGTGCCAGAAGAATTAACCTACACCAGCTACTTTTCTTCAGTGAATTATCTGTCTACACTAAAACTGCCATAACCATTACAGATATGATGAAAAGGTAAACAAGACACACCATTTTGAAAAGAAGATATTCACCTACAGGTGTACATAAAACATTTTGGGCTAGAGCTAAAGGTTTGCGTTAAGTCAGCCGCTAAGTAAAAAAACCACATTGGCTGAAAATAACACATGACTTACGGCTGATTTAAAGGTATGAGTACAAGAATAGCTATCAAGAGTAGGCACAACAGAAACACCAGGGCTCAAAATTTCCACTCGCCACTAGCCAATGTGAGTGAAAATAAAGCCCTGGCGAGTAGAAATTCAGCCCTGGTGGGTATGTTTTGGCTTGAAGTGGCGAGTAACTTTTCAGGTCTGGCTAGCAGCAAATGACTTCACAATTTAAGCCCTGGAAACACGTAACAAAGAAACCTGCGACGTATCTGTTTTCGCATCACTGTGCGTCCCAAACACCCGTTAAAACACAACTTAAGTCAAAATGTAACATTACAGCTGGCGCTGGCTAGTAACCCTGATAGATGCACAAACAAAATTAAAACCTACAGTTAATCCCAAGGCCCCAAAGTAGCAAAAATGTTCAAATACACCTATATATACCCAAAACTAACCAACACTGTGTTTCGAGTTTTGGTGAGCTAGATCACAGGACCCAGGAGCGGAGAATAGCGTTTAGAGAGAGGGAGGGAGAGAGAGAGAGAAAAGCATACAGAGGAGTTAGGTAGAAAGATTTTGGAGAGGACAGATTTACATTTAAATAAACACATATCACACTTTTGCACATATTACATACACCCATACAAACACATACACAGTCTTTTTTTTATAACACCTTACACATTTTTTTAAACTTTATTTTCTCAGTGTGAATCTGTGAGTGAAAGAGTGTGACAGAGAGTGAGTGGGATCGAGTGAGTCTGTGAGGGCCTGTGGGAGTGCCTGGGTGTGAGTGGGTGAATGATGGCCAGGAGAGAAGGATGGGGAGAGTAGTGGAGGAGGAGGTGGAAGGTCAGGAGGACATCCCTGAGCAGAGTAGGGGTGGGAGAGGGAGATCCGCAGGGCAGAAGGGGACCAGGCCCAGAAGAGCAGGCACACGGAGGACAGGGAAAGAACCTACAGTGGGACGAGGGGTACACGGTGGGGATCACCATACACAGGCAGGGACAGTGCAGGCAGGGCAGTTTGGTTCCGACTCCTCGCATGCCGGAGCTGAGGAGGAGAGGATCAGGGATCCCCGTTATACTGAGGAGGAGAATAGGGCCCTCGTGGAGGCTGTGCTGCAGAGGGAGACCATCCTCTTCTCGAGGGAGAAGGTCCCTGGACTGTCTGCGAGGAGCATGGCGGCATGGAACCAGATATGCAGACGGGTGAATGCTGTAGCCACATGCAGAAAGGACGTGGACTCCATAAAGAAAAGATGGGGCGACTGCAAAAGGATGGTGAAGAATAAGTTGGCCGAAATCTCCAAGCACGCCTAAGGTACCGAAGGTGGCCCACCTGTCTCAATCACCTTCGGCAGATGGGAGAAGATGGTGTGGCAGAACATGTCCGCCACACTCATTGAGGGGGTCCCTGGAGGATCGGACCCTGGGGAAGAGAGGAGCCTCCACACTACCTGTAAGTGCAGCATCACAAAACCACACATCACATCAAACCACACAACCATTACACACAAACACAGTCACATCCCACTGCAGCAACACAGCACCCTCAGGGTTAAAACAGGACACAAGGCAAGGACAAATGTCAAGGTTCAATAAGGCCCAAATCTGTCCAACTCCCTAGTTAGCCCTCATGTTGCTGTGCTGATCACACACAATCCATGCTTAGAAAAGTGTTGTATGTTCAACTTCAGAACTGCTCCAACACAATGTCAACCATGTACCCACAGGGAAATCAGAACATAACCCCTTGAGTGCTAGAGGGACTAACAATGCATCTCTCAACAATTCATTGGCAACCCCTCCTGTACTCAAAGGGTTAACCAGAAAAAAAACACAAGTCAATAGGCTAATGATTGCATGCTACACAAGGGACATTCACTAAACGGTGAAAAAGAGATGACGGAGAGAAATGAACACTTACATACCCTCACTTCACCAGTCCCAATGTTAGTCTATGGAGAATATTCAATAAGATTAATAATGCTGCTAAGGTCACATTGTATAGACTCCATAGAAAACATTGCAAAGGGGTAAATGAGATCACTGGAGAAGTCATCATCATGTTCAATTCATCAAGTCTACTTCACCGCTTACTGAATGACAAAAAGGATGGATCAGGTCAGACATCACAGTGCCACTGAGAATAACTGGTTGTATGTGCAACACACAGGCCTAAAACTATGCCACAGAATTAAAGGTGAAAAGTAGGCCTTGGTGTTGTGTATGCAATCATTTACTCTAACTTAAAATGACATCTCTCACTTTTGATTCCCACATGGATCCTCAGGAATGCTGATGCCATGGATGGATGGTACACCAGCCACTATTAGTAGGATACATATGTGAACCAAATATGAACAATTGTAGTTTGGTCAACAACAGGCCATTGCCCCATTTAAGGTTAATACTTCATTGGAATGGTCCACAGAGTGTGCTTGCAAACCAGGCACACAATGTAAACCATTCCAAAGATGTATTCATCTCCAAATGGGGCAATTTTGTCCCTGCTGAAGAGCCTCCGCGTGGTCAAATGACTGATACCTCCAGCTGTCACATACAGCAATATCTGTCTAACCATTAGGGTAGGAGTGATAGGACTAACATCGATCTACATCTTTTTACAATGCCTACAATATCACACAATCTCATTTCTACACACAGCTTAAGGGCCTCCACAACAGCAGAAGCCCATGGAGGAGGCTAACTCACCACCCAGTGAGGAGTATACAGAGGAGGGGACCAGCCGCTGGCCACAGTACTCACCACCCACAACTCCTCCACAGCTGTCTGCTACCCAACTGACTGCACCTTCACCGGCTGTGACCCAACTGGTTGATCCCCAACTGGCTGCTCCACCCCAGTACAGTGGCTGGATGCAACAGGAGGCGAGGTGGATGCATCCCACAACCTCCAGGAGCTACTACCCTCCAGCAGCAGCACCACCACCACCAGGGAGGCAATGGCTGCCAGGAACTGTATCTACCACCCAATATGTGCCTTATTCCACACAGATGGACCTACCCTCCTGGATGGCTCCCCAGCATGGCCCCAGGTATGATCCCAGGTGGGGGCCAAACACATACCAGTGGCCAAGATATGAGCCTTGGCACTCGACTACCAACCCCTGGGCCTGATTGGGGATCCCCAGCACCCTCTACCGAGGAAAATATTCATGCCACTACCAGGACAGACATCACTGGGCAGCAGTGAGTCACTTGATGTGGTGGGCATATGCCCATCATTTGCACCAGCCACTACAACAGCTGTCACAGCAGCAGCAGCCATAGCACACACATCAGCTCAGAACACAGCAGCAGCAGCAGGAACGCCACCAGCAGTGTCACCGGGCACATCCACCTCCAGCATTGCACAACCCATGGGGATGAGGCGGAGTGCATGTCCCTACAGAGGAGGCTAATCCGGGCATGCCAGAGGATCAACGAAAATGTCACAAGGAACAGAAGGGAATCCAGGAGGAACACATCAAGAATCCAGGCAGGGATACATGCCCTGGAGTTGGAGCACACAAGACTGAACGCACAACTCCATCAGCACTACAAAGGGATGATGGACATGCTGGGGCAAGTGCTGGTGGAGTTGAGAGACCACAACCGCAGGGAGAACCTGCATGTAGAGAGAGAGCTGCGGTCCACAGAGGGGTCCACTGCACCCACCACTCCCTCCAGCATGACCCCTGAAGCCACACCTAGGGGTCAAAAAGGGTGACCAGGCAATCAGCCATGGCATCCACCTCTGGTACCCAGTCTAAGGTCCCCCCCCATGAAAAAAAAATAAACTGCCCAACTTGTCATGTTCCCCCTCAATAACAAAACATTGTGCTTTTGAATCCTGTCTGATATGCTTTGTGTTTGGTGATAGCTTGGGTGGCAGAGTTGTCTCCAATGCATTGCCAAGCAATGCAGTGAACACCACTTCTGCCTAGGTAACATCTATGGGATGTTATAACATGGGTTCACACACACTATTGTACAAATTCTACTGGCAATCCATCCCTGGAGCCATATAACATGACAGTGTTATATGGCGATGTTGTGGGTTGAATTTGAACAATACATACCTCTTAGCAACTGGTGCAACACTGAACATTCGTCTGCATCAATTGTTGTGTTTAAGGGGTTAACCAAACAAACAACTATTTGACTTAGTAGAGAACTAACAAGCAGGACAGATGGAACATGCAGGGAAATAGTCTTTGATTCACACTGTTATTTTGTGAAACGGACTTACTGGGGAACCCGATGTTCACCATAGGATTTCAATGTGTAGCACACACATGGAAATCCAGAGATGAGCATTGGGTTCTCCAGTAAGTTGAGTTGTTGTTTTACTAAGGTTGTAATAGACTTCACCAGTGATAACACTTGTCCACTTAGTCTGGTTGTTTGTTGATGTAGCTCATGTACTGAGATATGTCAAACTAAAGCTATCTCAGAACATTGATTATATTGAGAAACACAGAAACCGTGGACATGAAATCACTGTGGAAGGATGCCCCCTGGATCACCTCTTTATCACTCCCAACACACATTAGTGTATCTCTGCCATCATCTGTTTGCATGAATACATCACAGAGTCCACTCACTGGCAAACAAGTAGTGTACTCCTGTGATGTGGGTCATGCTTTCCCATGTATGGGGGATACTCTAGCCTTGAGTGTGGTTATGCATTGACACATGTGTAATCCAACATTTCTTCATACAGACACAGATTTTATAGTGATGGTTCTTCTTTATTGTGTCTCAAAGTACATTTAAACATACATGTGTTTTCTGGGTATATTGCATATAATTAATAATTCTTTATTTTTATATAGCGCACACAGATTACGCAGCGCTTTACACTCATATTGGTTCCTGTCCCCATTGGGGCTCACAATCTAAATTCACCTATCAGTATGTTTTTTGGAGTGTGGGAGGAAACCAGAGTACCCGGAGGAAACCCACGCAAACACGGTGAGAACATACAAACTCATTGCACATGTTGTCCTTGGTTGGATTTGAACCCAGGACCCCAGCACTGCAAGGCAACAGTGCTAACCACTGAGCCACCGTGCTGCCATTATGCATTAAACACTTGTATGAGCACACTAAATGTACTTTGGAACTAAATATTAGTACTTTAGAAACACTACTGTACTGTTCATGTGTGGTCCACATGGTTTGACAACTCTGTAGATGAGCATTCTAACTGTACAGGTTTGATACCTGGATGTTAGTACACACATGAATCAGTGTTTTCTGTGTCTATATGAGAATGTTCCAGTAGAGGTCGCTGCGAACATCAGGTCAAACATTGCATCACTAACACAAACACTTGAAACACCAAGGGCTGAGCTTCATAGAAGTGTTGTCAAGACATCAGTCCAGTCACATGGAAGATCTTCTGTCCAAGGATGGATCATGCTATGGATGTCTGTGGGACAAGAGGACAGGATTTGGAGCAGCACCCTCAAACTGATCATCATGCAACAACTTGAACTTCCTAATCCCCTCAGTCTTTTTTGTTACAAGTGAGTACACAAACCATTGCTTTTGTACTGTGTTGTGTACTCGTCTGTAACCCATTATGTAGAGAACTAAGGAAATGTGAAGCAGCTCTATGGATATGTGCTCCTGACATGAATACACACATCAACAAGTATGTTCTGAGAGCTCCATGCATTGCATTGGATAAAACTCTTTCGCTACAAGGCTACCATGGTTGCTCTGACTATGATCATGCAAATCAAGTTAGTTGCTGACAGTCAAGCCCTGTCAGATGCTGAACATGGGTTATGTGTTGTATCTTGTTTCTCCTGGGGGTGTGCGAGATATCCTTGTCAAGGTGGAGTAGGGAATGGAAGATTATTTTGGAATCCCCACACACAATATGTCACGTCCATAGTATGCATGATGTTTGGGGCCATACTACTGCTAGTGCAGTGCTGTGTCAATGATCCTGTGGGGTGGAACAGAACATCATGTGCGATGTGGTTAGTGTGTTGGTACAAATTCACCGGACTGATGGAGGACTTGCATGGATGTTTGGATGCCTGTGTTATTCTCACAGCTAAAGTGTCCGTGATGAGTCTGTCTCGGATCTGTGCCCCTCTCAGGGTCTCCTCAACATGGCCGATGTCCATGGGCACTTCAGGTACGGGGAAGGCCTGGATATCATCCACCAACCTGGTGTGCACTGCGATGCTGTGCAGTACTGCACACGCCATTATGATGTCACACACTTTTCCAGGTGCATACTGCAGTGCTCCCCCAGAGTGGTCCAGACATCGGAATCGAGACTTCAGGAGGCCAAAGGTCTGCTCAGTGGCATTCCTCGTTCTGCCATGAGCCTGGCTGTATCTTTCCTGGGCATCTGTTTGGAGATTGGCGACTGGGGTCAGCAGCCAGGATTTGCATCCATAGCCAGCATCACCTGTGTAATGTGAGGGACATGGTGAGACAGAGCACACGTGTGAATTATGTTTTGTGCGGTGGACGTACTAGCTGTGGGTCAGGAACATGGTGAGCAGTGTTGTGTGTACACCTGTGGATGTGGTGTGATGTAGTATTGTGAACTCACCCAGAAGCCATCCCCCTGTATAACTTCCATTCCCAAAGTCTCTGTGTACTGAGGAGTTTTGGAGAATGTACGAATTATGAGTGCTGCCAGGATATTTTGCACAGACATTCATAATCCTCATGTTGCTGTCACACACTATCTGCATGTTCATGGAGTGGAAGTTCTTCCGGTTGATGAATAGCTGTGCATCACGTACTGGGGCTTTGATACAGACATGGGTTCAATCAGTAGCACCCATGACCCTGGGCATGCCTCCCCTTGCGTAAAAGCCCTGCTTGAGATGTATCCAGTCCATGTCGGTGGTGGGGAAATGTATGTAGCTACTGGCCTTGTTTTTGAGGGCTGGCAAGACCTGAGCCAGCACTCTGGAGAATGTGGCCTGTGACATGCCAGATGCGTAACCCTCAGTGGACTGGAAGGTGCCACTTGCCATGAAGTTTATGGCACACAGGAGTTTCTGCAGGCCAGATAGGGCATGGTTGTGGATGCAGACGGGATCCACCTGATCCTTGATGACCTCATACAAGGCAATGATGCTGTGTGGCCTCAATCTGTACCGATCAATCACCGTCGGCCATTCCAAAGATGGTGACCCTTGGGTGGTATACCCTGGGCCTTGGTGGTCGTCTATCCATCCTCCGCTGCTGCAGGGGTCCTTGTGGCAGCTAGGGAGCATCCTGTTGCTGCAGCTGTGTGGCTGAACACCAGGCACACGTTTTAGACCATTCCAATGAAGGGATTCCTTGTAAGTAACAAGATCTCGGCACTTCTCAAGCACCTCCGTGTCGACCGACACGAATCTCCTGCTGACAGCTTTACAGCTGTCAGTAGGAAACAGTGAACTTTAAACGCCTGTATCTCTTAAACCATAGCGGTTTGAGAGATACAGTTTTTTGCATTTAGCTGAGCTTTTTAAGCTCTTCTAAATGCAAAAAACTTTTTTTGGACATTACTAACACTTTAAGTTTTAGCCGTTAAGTGTATCTTTTTTTCAGTAGTTACCAGTACCGCACTCCTTTAAATGGCTCTGGGGAATCTTGTTCTATGCGTCTCAATGCACTTCAGTCTATTGGCGTAAGGATTTGTGAACTGCCGTTAACTGTTCTTAAGACAGACCTTTAAATGGCTTGCAACTTGTTAACGCACCTGTTAGTGCATTTTTTTGCTATCGGCTGCCTTTCAATCTACTCCTTTACGTGCACCTAGGCAGGTGCACATAAAAATTTCCACAAAGTGTCACTATAGGAAAAAATAGAACTAGGTTACATTTCTACCCCTTCAGAAATACGCATACCTATTAAAACATGGAATTTCCTACTGTAAACAAAATCTACTGCTCTACCAAGAAAAATGGCACCACACTCATATGAACCTAACGTAGTTGATGCCAGAAACACAAAACTATGCCAACTACAATGTCTTATTTTTCATATATTTTTCGAATAAAAAAATAAAAATATGACTTGAATGTACTAAAATGGTTATAATAAGTGCTGAAATGAAGAAAAGATAGAAAAAGCATCACATTTGTGAAACCAGACAACTAGTTGGATCAAATAAGTCATAATTTGTCTTTCTACCTCTAGGCTAGAGAACAAAAACTTTTCCAGAAAATGGTGCTCTAGGAAAAAAAAAAACACTTTTCTACACTTAGTCACTTCAAAGAACTAGAGCACCATGGAATTTCATAGTGTATTCAGTACCTCATGCTAGCCTAGGAAAAATGATACCTCACTGGTATTGGTTGGCATACTCTAGTGGGTACTAGGTAGAACAATGCTAGGAAAGCAAAGGAACAATGTTGGGGTGTCAATCTGTGTAATGTGTGGTTCTGTGGCTACCAGTGGGATACAGCTGGGGATTCAATGTGTATATGGTTCTATGTCTACCAATGGGGCAGTGGATGCAAAATTGGGGGGTTCAGATAGTGTATGTGTGATTACCAGTCGTCACTGGAAGCAGGCTAGGGGTCAGACAATGTATACGAGGACATGCAATTACCACTGGGCAGCGGAACAAGGCTTGGGGGTCAGACACAGTATGACGGGATCTGTGACTAACAGTGGAACAAGGATGAGTAAGTAGGAAGTGCATGGTTTATGCCAAAGTGGTGCCCATTACATTGCAAAACAATGCATTGAACACCACTTTTGGAACACCTGGTGTGCTCTTATTTTTTTATTTAGTCAGACCTCACTGTGGAGGGGCACAAGGACCTCCTCTGATGTGTCTCCTAATATTGATCTACATGACTGTGTAAGTGATCAGTACTGCAACCTGGAAATCGATCACTGTACCGCATAACACAAGTAGGGATTTCAGGTCCTCAAACTTACACTGGATGTCTGGAGAACATTGGACTGAGTCTGCAGCTTAGAGAAGATGGCGAGAGTCTTCCAGATAACAATATTGATCACCTATTGTGATTGGATTGGTGATCAGTTCCAAGGGGGCATCAGGAAGGTCCTGTGTGCCTCCCGTCCAATGTTTGGGAAGGAGGAAGGGAGGGAGGTATTTTTTGTGGAAGCTTACTGTGAATATGTTGTACTCAAAGCTTTATAGGGAGGAAAGCGCTTGATTGTCAGAGTTCCATGGATATTTAAAAGGGAAAAATACACTGGAAATACGTGGATCTTAATTAGTTTAATAGAAGTACCTACATAGATGAACTGTATACATTTGTAGGTTATATGTATATACAATTTTTCAGTTTTTTTTTTATCTCTGCTGAATCCACTGATAATTGGTTCAGCTTAATATCTTGTAGAACTGCTTGTGTCCCATATGAACCACTCAGGTCTATTGAAGCCCACTATTAGTTGTGATGAGCTGTGACCTGGAGGCAGGATTCATTAGAGATAATTATACATAGGGAACTGCAGGTATAAATAGATACATAGACCTGACTGCTGTATGAAGAATATCCAATTAGGTAAACAAATATGATAAACAAACTGAGCCACATATTCCTATGATATAGTTCCACTTTAACTTGAAACCAACAAAATATTGACAACCACTGATTTATTTCATGCAGTAAAAAAAAGAGCCAATAACAGTTCTGTTTTATGACCATCTGATTATAAAGACAGTGTTTTTTTAAAATTTTTTATCTGGACAATCCACTTGATGAGTCACTGGTATTACCTACTTAGTAAGAAAATTCACAATCACTTAGCACAATTTAATAGAAATCTTGCAGTAAAAATATCAAAATTTGTTCATACAAACAAAACATTCATCAAGAGAGTAAGGCCTGCATCACACAGGTGGCAAATTCCCTTTTTTTTTGTACAGGATACAATGTGTAAGCAATCATTTTCAGACGGACAAGAAAAAAAATTATTGCACAGTACAAAACCCATTGGTTAAGGGTTGGCTTTGGACCCCTGTATTGTGTGGAATTCTTTAAGCCAGAGGTGCGCAACATGTGGTTACCCAGCTTTTGTTGGACTACATTATGGGATGGTGAGAGTTGTAGTCAGAAATAAGCTGGAGAGCCACATGTTGCCTTGCCCTGTTCCAAATTAAACACAATAAGGGCCTGAGGAGTATGCAATGCATTGTTCTACAATGCATTCTGCATCCTTCTGGTCACTAAGGAGTTAAGATGAGCAGATGATGGAAATAATTTCTAAGGACATCTGTTATTGGCACGGTTCCTGTGAGGTAAACCAATAACAGCTTTATAGCAGCACATTATTCAAACAAATGAAGCCAAAAGGGTTTCACAATTACAAGGAAGAGAGAGAATGATTAGAGTCGGCAAGTAACTTAGCATTAAAAGGGATGAAAGGGCCATCATGCCTTGTAATGTTGGCAAATACATAAAAAATATGGCTTTACACAATCCTAACAGTAAGATTTTTTTCTATTACAGCAGGGGTGAGGAATCTGGGGCTTTCTAGCTGTTATTGAACTTAAAGTCCCATCATTTTTAGCTGTTGATAGCAGTATACACGGCTAGTGGTACTTTGATGACAAAAGCAGCAGACAAAATAAACAGGATTAACAATATCTGAACATTTATAGAGAAACTAGCAAATGGTGTAAGGCATTGTCACTTCAACAAGGCGTACTGTGCACCAATGAAGAACCCACTGGACTACTGGAGAGTGAAGATCTGCCCCACACCCTGAGGAGGGGCAGATATGTCATGAGTCAAGCCCACAGGATACTAGGTTGTACAGGAAGAGGTATTAGCAACAGAGAAAGAGGTACTAATCCCATTTTATACTTATACTGCAGTGTGCTGTACATTTCTGGAGACCTTAACATGTATAGCTTGGAGGTTAGACTGGTGAGAACTTCACTACTCGTTGTAGCAACAAATAGAAATCTGTGAGACACAACCAATGAAAAGAAATCCAAATCACAATAATAGATTTAATAATGTATAGGAGGGAAACTTTTTTCCAAATTATACAGATTATACAAATCAAATAATTGAGTTTTTTTTAACCCATTGAGTGCCAAAGGGGTGAGCAATGCAAAGCACAATCCTCTGGCACTCAAAGGGTTAATAGACAGGGATATAGGGAGGCAAAATGGGCCAATTGGTTCTTATCTGCCATAAAATTTCCAGGAGAATGTACAAATGTGTTTCTGATCAATAAGAACAGGAATTGATCCTCTTGTGCTGTGCCTGCCTAATACTTATTCCCCAAGTTATTTATCCAGAAAATTCTCCTATTAATACCAGTTGAGTCAAGGGATAGGCAGCTTGTGGGCATTTCAGGATGCTTGGTTCCTCTTGTCTGTTTCTCACCATGTACCAACAAGGAAATGAGGAATTTGGGGCAAATTGAGCCCATTTTCCCGCTCATGATGGGGGAAAGTGTTTGGAACTTTCTTACATTTAAAGTAAACTAACACCTCTAAAATAACCCCACTGTTAATCACTAAGGCCAGAAAATCCTGGTGGCCCCTGCGAGTTCTGACATTGTGCCTTGGTTAAATAGATAACATCTTCAGTCAGTCCTGTATGCCAGCCCAATGGAGGTGGACAATTTTTATAAAAACCCAAATAAGTAAGAGTGTATGAGCCTACTTAACCCTTTAAGGAACAGAGTAAAGAGGTTACCTCTTGAACAAAGCACAAGGGCAGAATTCATAAGGGCCATTAGTATTTTCAAGCCATAGTAAAGCAAGTGTGGGATGGGTTTATTATTAGGAGGTGTTAGTTATTCTTTAATGTCACTGTGCTGGTGTGTGTGTGTGCTGACATGTACTAAAGTGCTGGTACACAACCACTTGTGCAGAAAATGAGATGCACTAGTGTTTTCTTTTATTGCCACCTTCTGTGAATCTATATAGCCCAATAACTGCTGCAATGATTGGCTAAGGATGATGTGAGTTGTAAACTAACAACAGCTTGAAAGCCACAGGCTACTCATCCCAGGTGTACGGATGGCTTAATGACATATTCAGAGCAGCACAAGGTATTATTTTCGTATTTTGGGTGGCTGAAAAGCAGGCAGATTTTGTGACAAGACCCTAGGTTAACACAAAGCAGGCACGGGACTTTGAACTAAGAACTCCAGCTTCCGACATCTCTCCAAAACAGTTGATCCAAAGATGGAAAGATCTTTATACCATCTCGGAAGAACCAAGTCCTGTACAAAGAAAATGGAATCCTTGTAAGAGAATCCTTATTCAAATGATTGTTGCAATGATTTGGCCCAGCTTTTTAACCAGCTATCTCAAAAACAGTAAAGCATTATCAAGGCTTTACAATGAACGTTTAACTCCTTGAATGCCAGTGAGGTCTCCAACGCATTGCAGCGCAATGCGTTGGAGACCTCTCTATCACCAAAGGAGTTAAAGGGATAGTAATACTTCGTTTTAACTTTATTTTATTTTGTAGGCATTAAAAAAACATGAAGAATGATATAAGTCTTATCTCTCAAACCTTTATGGTTTATGAGCTATTCACAAGCAAAGTTTCCCCCTCCCGCCCCTTTTACCTACTATAAAAAACAATCTCTTCTCAGATGTGGAATGCAGTCCATAGACCAGACAGATAACAGAAGGGGACATTCTTATTCCTATGAAAACAATGAAATCCCTGCCCCCCTTCACAAGCTTTTCAGCTTTTTCTCTTATCTTAATTGAAGATTGTCCCTCTCTGCAGTCTACCTGGGCACCTCCCTTCTGCCCTGGCTGAGCAGTGTTACATCAGTAAAAGGGGCGGGAGGGGGACACTTTGTTTGTGAATATCTCTTAAACCATAAAGGTTTGAGAGATAAGACATATCATTCTTCATGTTTTTTTAATGCCTACAAAATAAAATAAAGTTAAAACGAAGTATTACTATCCCTTTAAATAATGATTTAGACAAGGCTCCCAGGCCAGGAGATGACACTGAGCGTTACTTTGCTTCGTTGCTCTTTAAGCATCGGTACCAGTGCAGAGTGGCTCATTCCCACAGTCGCCAGCCCATTGACAGCAACAATCATATCACCACACCTGAAAAAGCAAAAATAAAATTAATACAAGGGTATATACGTTTATACATTGCATTGTACACAAACATAGTTTTTTTAGGGCTTGTTCACAAGGGGGGGGGGGGCTGTGGGGGGGGGCAATTGCCAGATTCCTAAAAGACTCAGGGCTTGGGTTAACTTAATGCATTATTATTGCACAGTGCATCTAAATTGCACTATTCCTAGTAATTAGCACTGTTATATTCCCCAAGTTGACATCAAAACCCAGGGCTTAAAGCATGAAACTTCTGACAGTACCTAACACCTCCTTTGCACTGGTGACTGTTTCATAGAAGTGAAAGAGTGTGAAAAAATGAGAAGTATTCTTTTCATTAATTTTTCTTGTTTTTTTATATATCATGGTATACAATTTACATGAGATTTTGAAGCAAAAGTTTTTATCCCTCCACACTTCTCTTACCTTTCTCAAAACAAACAGCTCTGAAAAAATCTTACTGGAAGTACAATGATCTGTAATATTTGTGTGATTAATTTCAAATCCTATTGAAACCCTTAATACAAATGAATTGCTGCATTAATGTGCTGTAACACCAATGTTGTATTGTTTAATACATGCACTGAGGAGAACGACCTGTTTAAATAGCCTCAGAGGACGCAATGTTACCAAGCACATGAACTTATTTAACACACTGAACTGAGACTCGTGTACTAAGAAAGTGGTGCAATTCTTCAACCTACCAGCTGCACCACAGGGAAAAAAAATAATTATTTTCAATATTTCCATTGGTTTAAATGGGGCTTTTAACCCCTTGAAGGCTAGCGATGTTGCAATGCATTGGCGACCTCTAGCATTCAAGGGATTAAAATCTCCATTTAAAATTGATGGGAAGTTTTATTTGTGCCCTATAGTGAAGTTGATTTTCCCCAGGATCACACCAATTTCTTAGTAAATGAATCTCACTGTGATCAAGTCATCCATGTGAACAAGCCCTTAAAACACAGTAGTACTAAGACACTGGAACAAACCAACTATGCCACAGAGGGCAATATAAAAATCACATTTACCATGTGAACAGTTGTAAAATTAAAGCATTCCGCATTGTGCCAGCTGTAACTTACTTCAGACGACCATCGTAATAAGCAGGAGTTCCAAGCACAATCGTCTTGATGAAGAAAGGCTGGTTTGTGTGATTCTCCTCGTAGCCACCGACAATACTGAAACCCCAGCTGCCCAAGTTACTCCTCCGCAGAACCACATCGTGACAACTATGAAGGTAGCTGAAGAAAGAAATCAATAGGTATTGATAAAATAACAGTATCTTAATTAGTTCATTACTTCAAAACATGGTGGGGATGATATACTATGTCTGAGCTAGTAGGGCTGCATTTACATATTGGATACCCCTAGGCAAAGCATTCAAGGTGCACTAAGCCCCACCCATGCCTTTGCCTCCAATCCTCACATGACTCTGCCCCCAGCCCCATGCACTGCTGATTTGCACAGAAAATAAATATACACTGTAATTGTTAAGTACAAAAAAGCTCTTGACTTCTTGGTTGTTAAAGAGGTCTCCATAGCATTGCTTCACATTGTGTTTAAGACCTCTGTGGCATCCAAGGAGTTAATTAACAGCTAGAAATGATAAGCCACGAGTGGTTGTTTGGTGCTAAGACATTGGCATTGAGCTCGCCACACTAAGAACTCAGTTCAGTGGGCATGGACAGCAAGCTGTGAAGCCCCTAAAAGTGAGTTGTTCTAGATGCTTGCCTACTCTGTCTAATAAAGAGTCCGGAGCTATAAGGAGGCATGAGGCATGAAGAACTAGGTATTATCCTAATATCACCACCATTTAACTACAAGCCGAGAACCTGGTACAAAAAAAAATAGATGACACTGCCTAGCTCCACTCCCTGTTTCAAATGTTGGTAGCCCTGGGAGTAATATTGTTAAATGATCACTCAGAATTAGTACTTAAGGTATATTTACTGGGTATGGGTGAATTAAGATTAAGAATAAGAGCCCTTGTTCAGCTCTTTGAACACAAGCACAGAGATTAAAGGTTACAATGGGACTTGCAGAAATCGATATACTATGAGCCTTACTTGAAGTGGAGCAATTCTAATACAAACCAGATGAAACATAAAGAACAAATAGAACTTTCAAAAATAATAATAATGGATTCATATCAGGGGTTTTGATAGAGAGGTCTGCAACACATGGCCAATAACCAGCAGATGATCATAGAAATTGTATTCCAAAAACAACTGGAAGGATTCAGTCTGTCCACCCCTGACACTGGATATACACACAACAAAAGCAAACATTTCTCATTGTTGGTATATAAACCATTGTCTCTCTCTGTTTGGATGATGACAATAGCATAAAAGGGAGGTTTCTGGGCAACTACAAAACCCTTCTTGGTTTGCCCTTGCTTTCTAGCATTCAAGGGGGGTTATACACTAAACAGTGATAAAGAGGTGAAAAAGTGGAGATAACTTCTCCAGTGAGATCACTTCTCCATTCCTATGTTATTCTATAGAGCCTATGACCTAAGATCTCCAAAGTTGGAGAAGTTGGAGAAATCTTAGTGCATTGGCTCCACAGAATAACAAAGGAACTGGGAGATGTGATATCACTGGGGAAATCATCTCCACTTTATCACCTCTTTATCATGCCTTAGTGCATCTCCCCCGAGGAGTTAAATGTTCAATTTAAATCAGAGTTAAGGAATGTTTACCGTAATCCTATAAAAACAAAGATTTTGACTGGCCTATCCAGTCTGCCCATTTCCCTAAATAATTAAGATACTTACATCTCAGAATAGAAGAGGCCAAGCATTTTTGAATTCCCTAAAGGTATATATACCCTACCAGCTGTGATGGCAGGCTGTTCCATAAGTCTATAATCCTTACACACAAACTATGATGCAGTTGGTTTGCTACAGAATTGCTCCTCTTTTCTTTTGGTCCCAGTGATGATGTTGTATTACACATCTGCTCACACAAGATGCCCCAATCCAAAGACATGTCATCTCTATGTGGGAATTTTAATTACCACTCATCAGTGGGCATGCAGTGCTGTAGCATCACTGTGCCAGCATGTATGTGAGTGTGTTCACTTCAATAACCAGTTTTAAGCAGAGAATGTCTTCCTTCTCACACCTCACAGGACACAGAAGGCTAAAGAAGACCAAATGGAAGAAATAATAGCACAGATGATGTGCATGGGGGTTTGGAGTTCAGACTGATCATATGCACAGAGCGGCAAGGTAAGGTTTTCTGGATATCTCCTCTTGGTGTACGTGGATCAATTTGTGGCTCAGTCACTTTAATAAATGTACATGTGATTGGGGACCAGGGTTGGGTTCTCCTGTTTTATGTCAGCTTCCTGCTATCACATGAGTATATTTACAGTATTTCAGCCTGGAGGGGTACTTCAGCTCTACAGATGTTGGACTACAACTCGCATCATCCTCATCTAACAACTGGTCATTTGGGGATGGGAGTTGTAGTTCAGCAACCACTGGAGCATTGCAGGATAAAAATCCCTACCTAATTGTTGCCACTTAAAGGGATAGTAATACTTCCTTTTATCTTTATTTTATTTTGTAGGCATTAAAAAAACATGAAGAACGATATAAGTCTTATCTCTCAATCCTTTATGGTTTAAGAGATATTCACAAACAAAGTATCCCCCCCCTGTTCAACCAGATCAGAAGGGAGGTGCCCAGGTAGACTGCAGAGAGGGACAATCTTCAATTAACATAAGGGAAAAAGCTGAAAAGCTTGTCAAAGGGGGAAGGGCTTTCATTGTTTTATACAAAGAAGATTGTCCCCTTCTGTTATCTGTCTGGTCTTACAACCAGACTCACATCTGAGAAGAGATGGCTTACACTAGGAAAAAGGGGCGGGAGGATGAAACTTTGCTTGTGAATATCTCTTAAACCATAAAGGTTTGAGAGATAAGACTTATATCATTCTTCATGTTTTTTTAATGCCTACAAAATAAAATAAAGTTAAAACGAAGTATTACTATCCCTTTAAACAGTGCCTTGTCTGAGCTGTGTGTATCTGCATACAGCTCAGACAAGGCTCAGTAGAAATAGTAGAACATAGGTCGGGGGGGGGGGGGTTCAGACTCCAAGCCCCCTCAGTTGTTGGGTTACATCTTCCATCAACTGGTATTCCAAGCACAGTTTGATGCAATATGAATCCGGATTACAAGCGGATGGGATGAAAGAGCACACACCTGAGGACACTGAGGAAATGCACTAGAGCTGTATATGAGATTATAAACTGATCCACTGTACATGGTTAGTTTTATGGGGGTGGTGGGAGATCTGTGGCAGAGGGAATATATAATCTCACCCTGCACACTGACTCGCTGGGTTTCCTACAACCCATCCCCAGACTCTCCATCTCCTTCTTTATCCCGTTCTCTTACAAATGCTCATTCACTCCCCCACCCCACCCAAAATATATCTTACTTTTCAGAACCCCATCATCTGCTTCTCTTCATCCCTTCCCTTCATCCACTGCTTTTCTCTCTTCATTCTCATATCCTCTGTCCTGCTCACTTTTCACCCATCCTAGTTCACACAAGCTGCCTCTCTTACAGGACTGTCTCTTTCCCCCATTCCCTGCCTCCCTCTTTCCTGCTCGCATATTGTTGCTGTGTGGGTGTTTAGTGTGTCTAATTGCAGCCCTATGAGATTTTGCATGTCAGAAGGTGTGTTACAGCTGATACCTTCCACATCCATTCATTATTTTTCATGTAATAGTGTGATGACTTCCTAGTCTCCTGCAATAGTGTGATTCTCTACTCATCTCTTGTAATGGTGCAATGCTCTACTTGTCTCATTTAATGTTGAGGGTTGCAGCTGGTTTTGGACCAGTGTGATGCATGGCTGGTCATAAGCATAGAGTGCAATATTCATTGTGGGTGTGTCTGTGCTGGATAATGGACCTGTATAGGTGAGGGGTATAGGATTCTATGAGTTGGATGAACTTGGACCTGTTGTCTAAAGAACGGAGCAGTTGGGGGAAAAGTTGGATTTTATAAAGTATGAAAATGTTGTTTACAAGTAAATATTCTCTCTTTATGTTAATTTTTCTAACAGAAAGAAAATATTTCACATTCTGTTTTTAAAGCTGACTCTCAAGGACATCTTAGGATATGAACCTTTGAACATAATGCATTTGGGACTCATACATACAGATGAGTTACTTGTGCTGAATATAATGATCCAACACTGCTTAGAATAGACCTTCCAAACCATTTAAAGGGACACTAATATTTAAAAACATTTCTATTAACAGTTTATTACAAAACTAGCAATATTGACACTGGCTTGCCTGTGCAGTTAATAAAACAATGACTGGTTTAATGATTGGCTTACTGAACTTTCATTGCTTAGGCCTCAGCTCCAAAAAGGTGTGCAATACATTGCGGTACACAACTTTCCATTAGTTAATGCATTCCTCCCAAGTGTCCCTCTTTTAGACCCAAATCCCTCTGTCCCTCTTTCCCACCCTTATGTCCCTCTTTTCAGGAGATCAGATTGTGTGGTGTATATAAAAGTGTATCACATTGTTCTACAGCAATAAAATTCACATTCTTGTTTGTAAACATCAGTATATGTGTATGTATACATTAGTCTGTGTAAATAAAACACTTTATTGATCTAAATCATGCATTAGGTTACACATAGAGGTATCAATAGGTCGTGAAATGGCATAAAAATTCTCGGTAATGCGCCGCCCTCAGGCAACGCCCCCAGCAACACCCCCTAAAACACAATTGTCCCTCTTTGTCAATTTGAAATGTTGGGAGGTATGGTTAATGTGAGTGTGTGTTTGAACCTGTGTGTGTGAGTGACTATGAATGTGTGAGTGAGTGAGCATATGTGACTATGTATGCGAGTGTGTGTTTTGCATGTATTGTGTATAGCGTTTTGTGTATTGCCTATAGTGTTTTACATATTGTGCACAGACGTTTGGGTATAGCTTACAGATTTTTATGTATAGCATTTGGTGTTTGCTGTATAGCACTTTGCGTATAAAGTTTTGCATATAGAGGTTTGTGTACAGTGTTTGTCCTTATGCTGATACGGTTGATAGGGTTTGAAGCATGCTGTGTAGCACTTGGTGTATTGACATATATTGTTTGGTGTATAGAGTTTTGTGTACAGCTTTTTTTTGTTCTGCATATGGAGCCTGGAGTATTTCTTATAGCATTTGGCCTTTTGCATGTAGCTTTTGCCATATAGGGTATAGCTCTTAGCATACAGTGTTTGGCATAGAGTGTTTGGCATATGTCATTTTGTGTATAGCTTTTGACGTTTTGCATATCGTGATTTGTGTATAGCGTTTGGTGTATGGCACTAGGCGTATAGCATTTTGTGTATAGCATTTCTCTTTTTTACATATAGCATTTGGCATAAGTGGTATAGTGCTTAGAGTATAGCGTTTGGCATCTGCGTATGGCATTTGGTGTTTTGCGTATGCCTTTGTGCATATTGGGTATTGTATATGGTGTTTGGCGTATAGCATTTTGAGTATTGCATATGGCCTTTGGTGTATTGTGTGTAGCGCTTGGCGTATAGCAAATGATGTATTGTATATAGCGTTTGGATTTTTGCATGTAGTGTTTTGTGTATAGCATTTGGCATATGGTATATAGTGTTTGGAGTATAGCGTTTTGTGTATAGCACTGGGCATATAGTGTATTGTGTTTGGTTTACATCACTTTGCCTATAGTGCTGTGCATTTTATATTTTGCATATAGAGTTTTGAGTATAATGTTTTGCATATTGTGCACAGAGTTTTATGTATAGCATACAGCACTTTGCATATAGTGTTGTGCGTGTATCACTGGGCGTATGTATCACGGTGCCCATGCTCCCTGTGTTGCTTTCTGTCAGATTTTGCTATACAATGCTCTATGGTTGATCTATGTTTGGCCCGCCCAGTATGGCCTTTACATACTGGGCTCTGGCACCTATCCGGTGCCCTTTCATGGTGTTCCTGTACCAGTTCCTTCTTGAGCTTCGTGGATTCCAGTGTACAGACTTGGCTTGTTTGACTACTCTGCTTCTTGTCTCCTGCTCCTGTGATTCGACATGGCCTGGCTGACGTTCCTGCTCCGTGATCCGACCCGGCTTGGCTGACGTTCCTGCTCCGTGACTCGACCTGGTTTTCCTGTTCCAGTGTTCGCTGTGTCGCTTGGGCGACATTCTGACTTCCGTTGTGCCTGGGGCCCAGTATCCATTACTGCTACAGCAGTGAGACAGTTGCTGTGTCCTCCGTTAACTCTTGCAGAGCCTCAGTGTTGCCTCTATTACTGCTACGGCAGTGTGCAATTGGCTGAGCCCTCCGTTAACTCTTGCAGAGCCTTCGTGTTGCCTTTGTTAATGCTACGGCAGTGTGCCATTGGCTGAGCCCTCCGTTAACTCTTGCAGAGCTTCCGTGTTGCCTCCGTTACTGCTACGGCAGTGTGCCATTGGCTGAGCCCTCCGTTAACTCTTGCAGAGCTTCAGTGTTGCCTCCGTTACTGCTACGGCAGTGTGCCATTGGCTGAACTTTCCGTTAAGCTCTTGCAGAGTCTCAGTGTTGCCTCCGTTACTGCTACGGCAGTGTGCCATTGGCTGGACTTTCCGTTTAGCTCTTGCAGAGTTACAGTGTTGCCTCCGTTACTGCTAAGGCAGTGTGCCACTTGCTGAGTCCTCCGTTAAGCTCTTGCAGAGCATCTGTGTTGCCTCCGTGACTGCTACAGCAGTGTGTCTTAGTCTCAGTTACTGCTCTGGCAGAGTGCTAGTGCTCTAGTCTCCATTATTGCACTGCAGTCTCCTACGTGCGCTATTCTACCATACTGGGCGTTACAGAGAGAACTCACCACAGACTTCTCTGCACAGAGACTGATTACACCTATTGGAGAAGTTTAACCCATGCTGAACTGTCGGTCTGGGTATTCACCCTTTCCTGCCTGACCTGTGTCAGTATAAGACCACTCTGAACTTTCTAGTTATACTGGACCTGTGTAGGCATATGCACAAATAACCTGTCTTGTGTCTGTATTATTCTGCTGTAATACTACAGGGCCTGTGAAGGTTATCTTATTATTTATGATTTCAATAAAACTGCATTTTATCCTAAACCACTGGGTCTGAGTGTTGAACAAACCGTTGAACAAACCGCCATAGGGCTTGGCATATAGCATTGTATTTTGCTTATAACATTTTGCATTTGTCATATGGCATACAGAGTATGGCGTATCACGTTTGGTATATTACGTATAGTGTTGGCTTATAGCATTTGGTGTATAGCGCTTTGCATATAGTGTTAATCGTATGGCCTATGGCTACTGTGCTTGGCGTATAGCATTTGGTGTATATTGTTTGGTGTGTTGCTTATGGCATTTTGCTTATAAAGTTTGGAGTGTTGCATAAGGCATTTGTCATATAGCTCATGGAGTATAACATTTTGTATATAGCATTTTACATTTGGAGTATTGCACATGGCACACACCGTTTTGCATACAGCGTTTGGTGTATAGCGTTTTCATATAACATTTGACGTATGGCATATCGCTTTTGGAGTATAGTGTTTGGCGTATAGCATTGTGCATATTGTGTGCCTGTGTTCATTGTAACACCTGCATATTCTTGCAGAGATTTTGATAGAAGTGGCCATGGGGGACTACTTCCCATGGTTGGACCAATGGGAAAGCCAGCATAGAGGAGATTTGCATAAATCCTCCTTACTGCCGCCCCTGGGTGTGTTTGTCCTCAGAAAAACATACATTAAGCCACAGGATGCTTCCTCTTTTATAGATAGACTAGTTTTAAAGCCAGTGTACGCGGGCCAACACTGGCGGCACTGCAGTCATGTACAGTACTGACTGCCCGCTCCGCAGCTGATACAGAGCGGGGCTCTCCGAATTCAGACCGGAGTCCTCTGTGCACACCTTCCTGGCACTGCAGTGAATGAGGCCGTCTCTACTGCACATGACGGCTTCTGACAAACATTCTTAGTGAATTATAATATAGGATATGTCGAAAACTGTTATCATCATTATTTTTTACAGGGCACTTAACCCTTTATTGACCAGAAGAGTGCGCGACCCGCTGCAAAATATTGCATTGCAAACCAGTCTGGACCTTTACTCCTTAAGGATCAGCCTTTTTTTACACTACAGGACCAGAGCAATTTTGACCTTTTTATTGCTTATTCATTTAGTTTACTCACAGAAACTATATACCATTTTTTAGAATATGTAGGGTGTTACCACATTTATATGTATAACCCACCATACCTTTCAAGAAAAAAAAGAAAAGAAAACCAAAAAAACGAAAAACAAAAAACCTTCCCTCCTAAAACACACAACTAGATATTTGTAGGGGATCCCCTCATAATTTTTGTTAGGGACTGGATATAAGGTAAGAACGGTCATTCATACCTGCCAAATGCCCCTTTTGAGGGGGATGCTGTCCTTTTGGGACAAAAACCCTATTTCCCTCTTTCCCACTCTGGTGTCCCTCTTTTAGGCAATCAGACTGCGTGTTTTGTATATAAGTATTTCACATTGCTCCACAGTAATACAAATCACATTAATGTTTGTTTAAACCAATATATATGTTTAAAAATTAGGCTGTGTAAACAAAATAAGTTCAGCTATATCTAAAACATTTATTCAGTGACACAAAGTGGTGGCAGTAGGTCATCATGTTACCAAACCTGCTCTGCCTCTAGTTCTTCCCCGGGGCTTAAAATTAAATTAAAAGTACCCCAATTGTGGCCACTTGCTATGCTGGTATATGTGTTCTGTGCTACTCTCTTGCTCACAATCACTGTGAGGAAGAGAGAGACAGAGAACACTGACAAAGGCAATGTATACTTCACATTGCCTTTGATATTGGCACATGTGATTACTGTAGCAGTAATCACATGTACTGAGCCACCTGGGCTGGAACTGACTGCTTCAGTCTGGGAGCGATCGTGTTGCGATCATGAAGTCTATAACAGACAGATGGAAATGTGTGATGGACGTGGTCATTCACTTGTCATCAAGGTGTTAAATCAGAGGTGAAGCTGGAAAAATATAAGTGCAGTTCACCAGTCAGAGAAAGAAAACTATTAGTCAGGAGATATGGGGGTTTATTCATCATGCCAAAGAGGATCAATTCTGGATACAAACAACATAGTCCTGCTCCTTTTCCCTTGCTTTACTGTACATTTTAGCCCTCTCAGTGGCAGAGTTATCCAACACACTGAAATAGGCTAAAGTGATCTTCTTACCAAATATCAATGATCAAACAATAAATGAGTTTTGTCAGAGGTGGGTAACCTGCAACGGTCTTGGTGTTATTGGACTGCAACTACCATTGTCCTCTGTGACAATGGGAGTTAAAGTCCAACAAGCTGGACGAATGTAGGCCGCCCATCTTTAATCTATTTGATGTCTATACAAAAACCCCGTCAGGTTGGCCTGATGAATAAAATACAGACACATACCTGGGAAGTCCCAGCCACATGACCCATGATGGAGACCAACTGGCATCGTACTCGTTTTCACTCATTGTGCTCATTTCCTCATTCACTTGAGTCTGCTCCTCAACCACTTCCACTTCAAGAGCCTTGAGAGTGACGACTGCAGATGTAGCACTGGCTTTCAGCATTGCCACGGCTTCACTGTGGCTGAGATTGGTCAGGTCTATACCATTGATACTCAACAGCACATCCCCTAATAAAACAAAGTGGGATCAGTAAGAACATCCTATTTCATGAACGTGTATACTTACACGTCAAAGTGAAACCATCAAGTAAAAAATATCTGCCAAGCTCTAATTTACATAAAAATCCACCTACAAAAATCATAACTTCGTTTTAAACACTTAAGGACCAAAGTAATGAGCAACACGTTGCAAAGCCATTATTTGCACACCCCTCTGGTCCATAAGGGGTTAAAAAAATTGGGATGAATGTACCAATCACCAGCTCAGTTCCTGGTATTACTCTTCAATGCCAGTGGCTGCACATGAAGATATGTAGAAGAGCGTCTGACTGCTGATGGACACACTCCACTATCATGCAGATTTTAATGCCAGCAAGCCCCTTACACCAGCTCCAAGAATGTGCAGGAAAATATCTTAAAGATCCATACATTTTGTCTGCGCCTTGTTAAGAAAGGAATGCCCAGAAACACTCACGCATTCCCAATTGCCATTAAAAAATGGATTCCAGCACCTAAATTTACATGGAAGCATATTCATACATTTCTCTCACTGAAGCTGATGTACTAAAGATGGGGCACTTTGCAGTATATAATTGACACACATTATACCCATGCTGGAGACTGCACTAGCATTCAAGAGATTAAAACCCAATATAAATCAATGGTAATTTGTATTTCTCCCCAGCAGTGCAGTTGGTTGACCCCAGAACTGCACCATTTTTCTTTTTTGCATAATTCCTACTGAAGCTGATGCCCTAAAAAGAATTGTAGTAACCATGAAGCAAACCAACTGCACCACAGGGGACAAATACAAATCCCTAGTCCTCCAAAGCATTGCTTCTCATTGTGTTGCAAACCTTCCTAACATTCACGGCGTCAAAAACACCATTTTAGTCCCTAGGCATTTTGGAAAATTTTATTTGTCCCCTATGGTGCAGCTCGTTTGCCCCACAATTAATCAGATCTTCTTAGTACACAAGTCTGATATTTGATATGTTAACTACTAAACTCCATTGTGGTGTCCCCTAGCATGGCACTGTTTGCAGATGAGCTTATTTACATATACTTACGGTTGCCACCTTTTCTTCAAAAAAATACCGGCCATGGCATTCCCTCCATAGACTCAACGTTGGACAGAAGCCAATTTTTTACCGGCCTGCCGGTAAAATACCGGCTGGGTGGCAACCCTACATACACTGCAATACAGGGAGCGGGAGAGACAATGGTGGAGAATTGAAATAAACGATAAATAGCATTAGGACAAAACATTAAGTAGTGATTAGGCCAATTTAAGGTATAGGTAGCTTTTATCCATTTGGATTCTGGAAATTTCTCCAGTACATTGCTTTTTGATGCATAAAGGTGTTTATAGCAGTCAATGAATTAGTGTAGTTTTGAAGGGAAACTACACTAAAAATAAGTTAGGTTATCCATAAAAATAATTGAATAACCTGTATATCCTCATGACTCTATTGTGAATGTATGAATCTGCCCTGCACTGCTCTACTAGCAATAACCTGTAATGTCAGTGGCTGCACTTCGGGGTATGAAAGAGGTGCAATTTTGGAGCAAAACAACTGTATCATAGGATTTTAGTGAACTTTAAATCAATTAAATAATTTTCTATTAGTCCATGTAGAACACAGGAAAGGAACCATGGGGTAATGTTCCCTCCTTCTGGAGGGTAGGGCAAATCAAAAATGGTAAGGCTTCTAAGGCAGAGACTCCTATCTTCGTTCCACTTTACCCCACCTCCTACTCCCAATTTCAACATATAGCAAAGCCAAGATTAAGCAGAAGTGAAAGGAAAGAAGGAACTTCCCTGTACAAAGAACCCAACCCACTCTACCTAGAGACTCAAAGCACTGTTTTTTTCCTCTGGGTGGGAGTCCTGTGTTCTACATGGGCTATGAGAGAAGGACTTAATGGTAAGTACTTTTATATCCTCTTTTCTCTGTCCTCTTATGTGGAACACATGGTGATATACTAAAGCTATCTGACAAGATTCCTGGGAGGGAATAAAAGAAAGGATCCTCCACTGGAGATCACTTTCCACAGGACTAAAATTGTACAACATAAACCTCAGGTATCAGTAGACACAAAATGTACACACACACCAAACCACTTAAAAAAACTTAAGAAGAATTAGAAGGATTCCTATACAGGTACCACAGCCTGAAGGTCCTTACGTTCAAAACTCCAGGACATTCAAACTATAGTGTTTGGTGAAGGTGTGCAGAGATGACTATTATTCTAGATCTACTGTCCAAGCTGTTTCGAAGATGCACAAAGAACCAGCAACGTTGAGGATGGTATCCTTTTCAAATGTCGTCTACTATTGGGCAACCAACTAAACTGCACATTAATCATGTTGGCAGAATGAAAATGGGGACATGGCAATCTGACCCGCATCAAAAGGGCAAGATTGTCATGTTGCAGGCTTAATCGTTGCTAATATAAAGATACTTTGCTGATGTGTCTGTATTTGCTATGTGTAGTCCCATTTTCTTTCCCTCACTGTCAACCAATCAAAATAATTAAAAAAAAAATCACTATGAGAAGCACATGTACCAGACCAATTCCGCAAGAAGGAAGCAGAGGTTAAATATAGCACAAGCTGCTTCATTCTTTGGGCTTTTTGCAGAGATGGACAGACAGGGCCGGATTTACATCTCAGGCGCCCCTAGGCACAGCACACTCTGGCGCCCCTAGCACTGCCTTTGCCCCACCCCTGACCACACACCCTAACTTAGCCACACCCCTTCACTTTACCACACACCCTTTGTGGCAGAACCCATTTTTAGATTATTATTATTAATACTGAAGTTAGAGATCACGGAGATGATCCCAGAACCCGAAAGTATGAGCAATCTGCAGCATTTTTATATGGCAACCAGAAGGGTTTTCTTTCATTTTACAAGGGACTGCTGCTCAACAGTGGCTTCCCCAAGACGAATGAAGGATGGATGAGACTGGGGGATATGGTTATACGAATTTTAACATTTCAGGTGGGCTTGACAGCAGGAAGATCAATCCTTTTTATTCAAATGAGCCATATGATTAGGATTGTTCCAAGGAACAACCATATGGCTTAATTATCTGCAGTGTTAGGGAAGTCTCTGCTTACCTGCAGGGTCAGTTTTAGGCTTCGCCTGGCGTGCCACTGCCACTTCTGCCACCCATCCGGCAACAACT
Source organism: Rhinophrynus dorsalis (assembly GCA_037306005.1). Taxonomy (NCBI): domain Eukaryota; kingdom Metazoa; phylum Chordata; class Amphibia; order Anura; family Rhinophrynidae; genus Rhinophrynus; species Rhinophrynus dorsalis. The sequence continues at coordinate 538,947,442 of CM074719.1, read as the reverse complement.
GGCCAGCCTGCTGTCTGTATCGCTCCTAACCCGCCTCCGAGCCGCAGCTGACTAACTTGCTGTCTATAGCGCTCCGCTCCTAACCCGCCCCTGAGCCGAACCACATGCAGCGCTCACTAACTCAGCCCACAGTCACAGGCACAGCCGCCAAACACGGGGTGTAGGCCGTTTCCTGGAGCTTTTATTTTGGCTTTTAGTTCAGGTCAGAGTAGCTTCCTCTGCTCCCAACAGGTCACAAGACGTCCCGAGGTGACCAATGAGAATAGAGAGCCTCTACCTCTGTTCTCATTGGTCACCTCGGAACGTCTTGTGACTTCAGATGGAGATGCAGCAGTGGGTCATGTGGGGCGGCCCCGGCGGCACAGGCTACTAGTCTACAAGGTAACAGCGCCTGCGCCCTCCTTATTCGTGCACCCGGAGTTGTGGGCGTGACAGTGGCATTGCAAGGCGCCCCTGAAAATCGGGCGCCCTAGGCAAGTGCCTTGTCTGCCTATTCAGAAATCCGGGCCTGTGGACAGATGTATATACATATGTGCGCTATACCAGCTTGCGCTATATTTAACTTCTGCTTCATTCCTGCAGACTTGGTCTGGTACATGCGCTTCTCACAATGATTTTTTTTTTATTATTTTGATATGTGGACAGTGAGGGGAAGAAGAACGGGACTACACAAGCTAATACAAACACACCAGCAGGGTATTTTTACATTGCTTACAAATCATAGACTCTTAAGCCCACAACACTGAGGACCACAGACTCAGTGGTTGGCCAAGAAAACAGTGCAGCAGATCAAAGACACATCATGCTTACTTCCCTTCGCAATCAGAAGATGTCCAGCAGTGCCATCAGTTCAGAATTGGCAGAAAACAGTGGGATCCTGGTACACCCATCTACTGTCTGGAGACGTCTGGTCAGAAGTGGTCTTCATGGAAGACTTATGGCCATAAAGCCATACTTCTGATGTGGAAACAAGGCCAAGCGACTCAACTATGCATGAAAACACAGGAACTTGGGTGCAGAAAAATGGCAGCAGGTGCTCTGGACTGATGAGTCAAAAATTTAAATATTTGGCTGTAGCAGAAAGCAGTTTGATCACTAAAGGGCTGGAGAGAGGTAAGGGTACAGACACTCATTCATGTCTGCAGACAACAGTGAAGCATGGTGGAGGTTCCTTGCAAGTTTGGGGCTGCATTTCTGCAAATGGAGTGGGGAATTTGGTCAGAATTAATGGTCTCCTCAATGCTAAGAAGTACAGGAAGATACTTATCTATCATGCAACACCATCATGGAGGCATATCACTGGCCCCAAATTTATTCAGCAGCATGACAATGACCCCAAACATACAACAAAAGTCATTAAGAATTATCTTCAGTGTAAAGAAGAACATAGAGTCCTGGAAGTGATGGTATGGCCCCCATCATTATTATTATTATTATTATTCTTTATTTATATAGCGCCAACTAATTCCGCAGCGCTGTACAATTGGGGAATAGACATACAGAGGTATTAAATAGTACAATCAGATGTGTAGAACAGGAGGATCAGAGGGCCCTGCTCGTGAGAGCTTACAGTCTAGATCAAGTCTGTCTGGGATTACATGAAGAGAGAGAAGCAATTGAAGCTGTCTAAATCCACAAAAGGACTGTGGTTAGTTCTCCAAGATGACTGGAACAACCTACCTGACAAGTTCCTTAACAAACTGTGTGCAAGTTTACCTAGAAGAATTGATGCTGTCTTGAAGGCAAAGGGTGGTCACACAAAATATTGATTTGATTTAGATTTTTCTTCTGTTCACTCACTATCATTTTGTTAATTGATAAAAATAAACTATTAGCATGTCTATTTTTGAAAGCATTCTTACTTTACAGCATTTTTCATATCTGCCTTCATATATATTAATACTGTATTTAGAACATTGCTATACTTGAGGACCAGAAGACTTTTGCACAGTACTGTATACCTTACCTCCAATATCCGTAAACGGTGAACGCCACATTCACAAGAAAAGATGGAAGTGACAGGGCATAATTGAAACAATGGTCATATTTGAAAACATGCCATGCTGGGCATAAGTAATGAAACAGTGCCCACTAAAAAATGCTAAGAAAAAACACTATGTGATAATTGAATATGTGAATGTCTACAATGAGGTTACTCATAAAATTATTATTAATATAAGAAAGTGTATTAAACGCAAATTCCTGCCAATTATACTTACTAATTGTTATAATAATAATTGTTATAATACTATTAGTATATAGTATATTATTGTTCAAATATTGACTTGTGATGTGTATAAAAATATTTATTAACATTTTTTATTCATTTTTAGCAAACAAATGTTGATTTTAAAAAGAAATCATACTTGTGCGAAAAACTCTAAAAATAAGAAAAATTAGAAAAAATAAGGAACAAAAGAAAGAAGGAAAAAAGTATTTCTCCACAAATTATCTGAATAGATTATAATCTGTTACCTTAGAAGAATCAATGAAATGTTCAACACCCCATTTAAAGGGTACAAATGATTCTTCTCCAGGAGTCAAAGTATGTTGGGATAATTTGTAAATAACTGTTTGGAAAACAGGGGAGGTCTGCAATATCAATACCAATACCACCATAGTTTTGGTAACTTCTTGTTACTTCCTGATTTTCACGTGAATGAGGCGTCCACAGATTAAAAATATTGGGGTAAGGTATATATTTTTTTGTCATTTTATGTGCATGTTTGTCTTGATAAATATCCTTACTGGACTGAAAAGTCAATTTAGATTTCAATGTTTGCATAAATAAGTGATTTTAAATCCCGCGAGTGCCCGTTTTAAACCATGGTGTATGTGTGTTTTATACAGCTTTGCATCAATAAAAATCAAAGCAAACCTCGTTTAATTCTGCTGTCCCTTGCAAGACACCCATGTGGTTGTACACTTGTCACAAAGATTGGCAGTTCTCCACTCTTACTTCCTCTTCCTCCTGCTACAGTCATCCCCAGTGACTCCTGTGGCTCCTTCTTTACGGTAATCTGCTTTTCTTGGCATTTAATACACTGGGAAATATCCTTTAAGGAACAAAATAGAAATGATAGGTTAAAGGAGTAGTAAACATCTCATATTGTAGGGCTTTTCATGTTGAGTAAAACAGGGGGTACTCTTAATAAGGGGAGACGTTTCATTTTAAATTTATCAATGCTGTTTTTATATTAACAGTGCCACCTGGTGTCCAGACAGTTATCACACTGCAGTCTATAGGAGATGTGAACCACAAAATTTGACATTAACTACTCAACCACTTTGTGACAGATTAAACAGAAATAACTTTTGAATAAAGTAACTCCCCATTTTGGAAGAACCTTGTTTCACTCAGCAGGAAAAGAACTATGTTTTTTCTTATTAACACTTTAGTGATCCCTTAAATAAAGATTGTTTCATTTGTTTGAAGAGATCTCTGTCTGTGTTACATGGACTTGATGGCACACACCGAAGGGTAGTTATTTCAGTAATAACAGGGGCACTGTGCCCAGGGGAGGTTTTGTAAAGGGAAAGGTACCAGCTCACCTTATTTTTGGTGGACAAAGTGACAAAAAATATACAAAGTCACTGATACGGTACTGGGTTGCCAACAAAAGGTACAGAGTCACTGACCACTGAAAATCAGCACATGTACCTAATAGTTATTATTAGTATTAAAGTTATTATCATTTGTTTATAAATGTATTTATTTATTTAGAAAATGTTTTACCAAGAATACATTGAGATTTCTCTTATTTACATGTATGTCCTGGAAAGCACCAGCAATCCTATATAATAATTCGCTAGGATGTTTGTCAGAAGCCGCCATGCTCAGTAAAGACTGCCCGAACACACAGAATGCTGAGAGTTCTGTGCTTTCAGCCAGTCTCTACAATGCATGACTGTGTCAGCGGCAGGACGCAGAGCAGGACTGGCCTCTTAACATCACCCGGACCTTGGCCCGTGTACATAGGCTTTTACACTAGTATTAAATAAAAGAACAGTGGGGTACAATATGTAAGGATATTAACTATAAACATTGACAGGCACTGGAAACAGAAGGATAAGAAGGTCCTGCTCACTACAACTTACACTCTGTAGGATCAATTCACTCTCATCAAGGATGGTGCTCTGTGACTGGAGGAAAGCAGGTGCAGTCCCTTTATTTAAAAAGGGGGGCAATATCTAAACTTGTGAATTGCAGACCTGTACATCTGGCTTCCATAGCGGGTAAGATTAATGATCTGTTTAGGCTTTCTGCTGCACTAGGCCCAATTAAGTGCATGTACCATCATCCCATTCATATGATGCCACAGTCACACTTCATCTGTCCCTTTATAAGCCACACCCCTTCATTCATCTGCCCATTTTTTCAGGAACAGAAGCAGCACTATCAAGGTGGAGGGAATACAGTTTCTAATATGATACACAGATAGATAGCTAGATAGACAGATACATACATACATAGAAAGATAGATAGATAACTGACACAAGCTTAGATTTCTAAAGAAAGACCACTGGAAATGAGGTGCGTATGAAGAGACCCTGAGTCTCCGAGTGACAAATTTTTAAACTGTAAATATTCTTTAGACAATGGAGGTAGGCACAAAGTGCCCAAACTGTCCTATCTAGTGCCCCTTACAATCTGCTACAATAGCCTAGGCCCACTTGGCATAAACCATTATTGGTAAGATGTTAGAAGGGTTAATAAATATAGCATTTAGGATTATGTGATCATCAAAAATTTCATTAGTAAGAGTCAACATGATTTTATGAAGACTATATCATGTCAAACTAACTTACTTGCATTCTGAGAAAGAGTTAACCCTTTGAGTGCCAGGGGTGTGTGAAATGCATTGTATTGCAATGCATTGTGTACCCCACTGGTGCTCAAAGGGTTAAGTGTTAATCTTGATAAGGTTATAGCTGTGGATGTAATATACTGGGTTTTCCAAAGCCTTTGAAGTTGTGCCTCACAAAAGATCTGCATAATTTCAAGGGATCAGCTTGGAAGGCAATATCTGTGCATGTAAAACAAGTCAAATGATAGAATGCAGAGGATGTAAATGGAACATTTTCAAATTGGTTTAAAGTTGTAACTGGGGTACCTCAGAATTCAGTCCTGGGTCCAAAGTTTTTTAACGTGTTTATTAACTTTAAGTGGGTACTGAAATTACTTTTTCAGTTTTTCGTTAGAACACTAAACTTTGTAAGGTAATACACACACACAGAATAAATTTTTTTATTCTCTGCAGAAAGATTTGGATAAACTGAGTGAATGGGAAGAAAAGTGTTAGATGAGGTTGAATGCAGAAACTTAAGGTTATGCATTTAGGTTGCAGAAACAAGCATACTACATATATACTAAATGGGAAATTACTTGGACAACCCTTGTTAGAGAAGTTGTGTGTGTACTTATACAACAAACTTCACAACAGTTTGCAGTGTCACTCAGCTGCTGCAAGAGCCAATAGGGTAATATCATGTATAAAATGGGTTACGGATGCACGGGATGGGAATATAATTTTACCTCTTTATAAATAAGCAAAATATTAAGTAGTAAATTGTAAAAAAGGAAGACACAGCATTATTTTTTTGTGTGTTTTTGTTTTTTTTACATAATGATAGTGTAGTTACCTTGTGTGCACTTGGCCTGTGATGATAGACTTGCTGCATATGAGGGTGCGGTAGGGTGTTACCCAGATCTCGAGGAATATTACCAGGCGGGTGCTTCACAGGTCGAGATACTGTCAAGTTAACTCGCTCTCCACTACCCTTTTTAACAATAAAGAAAAGATGATAAAACTCATGAAATGCATTGAAATGGCATTTGAAAGGTGATTTGTGTGTGCTTATCGATAAATCCTATGCTCTTAGTCAACGTGGAACACTGGAACCATAAGGTAACGTATTTTTCCCACAGGATGGAAAGGGGCTTGCATAAAAAGAACTATCTGGAGATGGATACTCCCACCTTACTCCACTTTAATTCCACCAGACATGCTCAGTTTTAATGTATAGCAAAGAATGAAAAACAAAAAACTCCAAAGGATCCCCTCATCCGCCTGGAACTCAAACAACTTGTTTTTCTCAGGGAGGGAAATCATGTGTTCCAAATAGACTAAGAGAAAAAGATTTAATGGTGTAAGTACACAAAAATCCCCTTTTTCTCTGTTGTTTACTGTGGAACATACAACCCATGGGACTATCAAAGCTACTACATCAAGATTCCAGGGAAGGAAAGAAAAGACCCTCAAAGCGCAAAGTAATCTCAACTGAGACAAGCCATAAACAATCATGATCATCAGTTTTCTCCTGAGGTTCAAGTGCTCTGCAGAGGCCTCGTTCTTTTATGCCCAGGAAACACCCACCGCTCTGGTAGAATGAGCAGTGATTCTATGAGACGCAGGATTTTTCCTAAGGACATAGGCCTGGCAAATGGTTGCTTTATCCAAGAAACCACAATCACCATAGATGCAGCTTGTCCTTACGAGGGGCCTCAAGAATGACAAATGACAGATTTTTTAGAAAGGTTCTGTGCGAGGAACGTAGAACTTCAAGCACCTATGTCTAAACAGTGAAGCTTCCGCTCCCGTCTATTAGACAAAGCCAAAGAGAAGAAAGAACAATTTCCTTGTTAACGTAACATTCATAAACTACCTTAGGTAAAAAACAAAAGGCGTTCGCAAAACTGCCATATCAGAATGAAAGATCAGAAAGGGGGGGTTTACAGGACAATGCCTGTAGTTCAGCCACATGCTGAACGGACAATTGCAAACAGGAAAACTATCTTAAGAGTCAGAAACCAAAGGGAAACACAAGACAGACGTTCAAAAGTAGCCTTCTAAAGCACTTCCAGGACCAAGATCAAGTCCCATGGAGGAGTGGGATCCTGAAAAGCTCAGTAAATATAAGGACCCCCCCCCCCCGAAAAAAAAAAAGGTTTTCACATCTGACAAAAAAGCAATACACCTCTGAAAAAGAACTGATACAGCTGAAATCTAGAACAAATACTAAGTCTTTTCTGGAGCCCATTCTAAAGAAAGACTAAAATAGCTGGAAGGCTACAGGGATGTGGCAACAACCCCTGGTCCTCACAACACTTTAGGTCGATCGTGGTTGCAATGACAGAATCAAAGAAACCCTTCTTCCTCAGAATGTTGGCTTCAAGAGCTTATCCACCTCTGGGTTCAGAAAAAGTAGAAGACGTCCCTCTGAAAATGGCAGCTTGAGAAGATCTGAGAACAGGATTACATGTCTCTGCTCCATCCGAATCTTGCTCAACACCATGGGAATCAGGGGAAATGGAGGAAGTACAACGACCAGGGGGAACTGCCATGGAGTGCCCATCATGTACACTGAGCAAGAGAGAGAGGGTCTCGGCTCCTGGAGCAAAACAGGGGAGCCTTGTGGTTTGATCGATATGCCATCAGATCCACAGACTCCGCAGCCAAATTATGTAGTCGACCAAAAACTGGTTGAGTTCCCAATTCCTGGGATCAAGACGTGTGGAATTGGCAAAGGGAACTGACTCCAAAGTCTACACCAGATACCCCAGCAACTTCATGTAATCCAGCACAGTCACTGATGGGCGAACTATGCCCTGAGGCACCTGCACAGACAACAACTGAATCTTGTCCTACGCCAAAAAAAAAACATCCCTGAAGTGTTGAATCTCATGTTCACCACCCAATCTTCATGTTCCAGTATAGACACATAAGTCTAGTACTGAAGATGGAGAGCATCCAATGAAGAATCCATTAGTAAAAGGTTGCCCAGATAAGGAGTAAGTGAAATCCCCAGAAAATGAATGTGGGCAGCCAATACTCCATGAAGTGGATACCAGCCCAAAATAGAGGGTAGATTAACTGAAAATGCTGGTTTTGAAAGGCAAATTGGAAGAAGCCACACACCAGATTGTGAGGGATTCTAGACATGAAGAACCAAAGAGGAGGAAGAGCTTTGAAATTTTTTCATTAACCTTTCGAAATCCCTGTAACCCTCACTGTTGTGCCAAGGACAGAATACAAATATTGTGAAAGAAATGCAGACGAAGTCCAATTGTCTGTGACACACCAGACCCCTGTGAGTCATGCAGAGGTAGAACTGTCAACTGGGAGGTTTGGGTAGCCTTTTTTGCCTGCCCAGACATGCTTTGGTTTCAGGGAAAGGTGCGCCTGGTGCACAGAAGCAGTGAAAATCCTGGGTGTATACCCGTACTGGTGGAGGTAACTAAAGCCTTGCATCTTCTGAGAAAAGAAGGATCACTTGGGATAACAAGAGGCAACAGAGAACTTTACCACCCCCCCATGATGGCTAATACATTCTCCAGTGCTGGGTCAAACAATTGCTTGTCCATTAGTGGGGGAGAGAGACTAAACATATCTTAGAAGACTGGTCTGCCTATCAAATGTTCAACCTAAAAGTATGTTGCAATGTAATAGAGTGCTAAGGAACTGACAATAAACTTGGCAGTGTCAAATAAAGACTCTGCAAGGAAAGCATTAGCTTCAAGGATCTTAGATACAGAGAGTCTGCATGGAATTCTCCTAACAGCCATGGCCCTAGTCGCCCATGCAGTAGCAGAGGCTGAGCATAAAGCAACATCAAAGGCAACACAATTCATCTTAAAGGGATAGTAATACTTCATTTTAACTTTATTTTATTTTGTAGGCATTAAAAAAACACGAAGAATGATATAAGTCTTATCTCTCAAACCTTTATGGTTTAAGAGCTATTCACAAGCAAAGTTTCCCCTCCCGCCCCTTTTACCTAGTGTAAGCCATCTCTTCTCAGATGTGAGTCTAGTTGTAACACCAGACAGATAACAGAAGGGGACATTCTTCTTACAATGAAAACAATGAAAGCCCTTCCCCCCTTGAAAAGTTTTTCAGCTTTTTCCCTTATCTTATTTGAAGATTGTCCCTCTCTGCAGTCTACCTGGGCACCTCCCTTCTGATCTGACTGAACGGGGTGGGGGGGGGATACTTTGCTTGTGAATATCTCTTAAACCATAAAGGTTTGAGAGATAAGACTTATATCGATCTTCATGTTTTTTTAATGCCTACAAAATAAAATAAAGATAAAATGAAGTATTACTATCCCTTTAAGAAGGGAATCTAGGCTTTGCCTGCCTGGATCTTGAATGACACTGTGTGTTCAGCTGTCAATGCTATGTTCTTAGAAAGGTGAGAAATAGGAGGGTCAACTTCTGAAGGAGTAGCCCAATGTTGTAGTGCAGCAGGAATGAAGGGATATTAAAGGGAAAAGTACCTGCGTATAAATAGCTTCCTATAAGTTGACTTCCACTCCTCAGGAACCACTTGGTCCAGAGAATGATAGAACGGCATGCCTCTTAGAAATATCTAGAGATACAGATGTAAAATCTGAGGCTTCAGAAGCAGTAAAGGTCTCCAATCCACCAGAATAAGGCCTAAAACAGATGTGTCAGGGTCTTCCTCAAATGAATCCCTAGGGGGTTAACAAGGAAGCAACATTCTTCTCATTCCCCTTCTTCAATAGAGGGATTTTCAAGGACCCCTAATAGATGAAGAAATAGTAGCTATAATGGAAAAAATGTTTTTAACCCAAGCAGGCTCATGTTTAGTGGAAGAGGGGCCTGAGGTTTCTGTGTAGGGGCCATTGAACAAGAGAGGCATAATACACCAGCAAAAGCCCAGTGAAAACTAGACTGACATATGGAAAAAAAGATTTACTGAAGAAACCCCTGTAACCCTGGTGATCTTAGACCTACCCATGCCTCTCTTGTGCTCCAATATAGTTAGGAGACCCCCAAAAAGAGAAATACAGGACAGAAAATAAGGATAAAACACTTATCTGCCTGTGAAGGGTTAAAGACAGGGTGCCAGGAGGGATATTCAGCCACCAGACAAAAACCCTGAAAAGAATGGGTCACTCTGCTTAAGAGAAGGGGAACGACAGAGCATGTACCTTTCCTTTGCCTTAGGCCTGGGTAAAAAACAGGCCTTATGGGAAAATCTTCCTCCATTATATATATATTAAAAGGCACAGGAAATCCCACTTCCAAAATGACAGCCATGTGGTCCATTATATTGTAAAAAAGGTAAAAGTAAAAAGTAACATAATGGCAACCATACACACTAGAGGCCCAAAGAGAGAGAAAGAGAGAGAGAAAATAACTTAAAAAAGGACCAGATTGCCAAGTATAGGAAGAAAACCAGATTTCAGATTACAGCTTCTAGACATAGAGAGACATTTGCATTCTGAAAAGGGAATCCTCATCAGTCTTCAGTCTCCTCTGGAATAGAAGGGAAAGAGAGGCGAGTGGCTAAATAAACTTCTGAAAGCCAACCTCTAGCAGACCCAGGTCTTGTAAAAGTCTTTTCCCTTGTCCATTTTCATCTTATAGGGGCAGGGAATAGGATCATGCTTAATTAGGGATTGAACAGCCCCATATACATTAAAGTGATAGTAATGTCTGGATTTTTCGAAGTGTTATATTGTAGATATTGTAACAATAAGTTCAGTGATGTTACTCGTGTATCTCAAACTTTAATAGTTTGAGAGATATACCATTATAACCCCCCCCTTTTCCCAGACGTCAGCTGTCAACCTCTCAGCATGACTCAAGGTGGCTCTTCGGCAGAGCCGAAATAGCGCAATTAAAAAACACAAAAACTTAATTGGAATGGTCTACAAAGTGTGCCTGGTTTGCAAGCACACTTTGTAGACCATTCCATTGATGTTTTTCTTTTTACATTGAGCTATTTCGGCTATGCTGAAGAGCCGTCTGGTGGTCCCGGGACCAGGATCTCATGATGTCAGCTACAGGCTGACGTTTGTGGAAGGGGAGGGAGCGGGGAAGTTTATAATTGTGTATCTCTCAGACTATAAAAGTTTGAAAGACAAGAGTAACATCACTGAACTTAATGTTTTAACATCTACAATATAACACTTCGAAATATCCAGACATTACTAACACTTTAATAAAATAAAAAAGCAATATATGAGAATATTTGCCCTTACCATCTCCTCCATAGAGCTGTATTTTCTTTCAAATGCCTTGCCCTCCCGTGGGAGGATACTTTACCCCATGGTTCCTGCGTTCCACAGTGGAAGAGACAAAATATGCTTTTAGACTTTGAAAAATGCTGAAACTTTGTTAAAAGAAAATATTCTTGATTAGCTACAGAAAAAATTTTCACAAACAAGTATAGGATAGGCTGATGGGTTTATTGCTGGAGTGGACTTCCAACTCTATTTTTTTTTTCTAAACTCCTTGGGGACAAAAGGGGTGAGTGATGCATTGCAGAGCAATGCATTGCTCACTTCTGTGGTCTTCAAGTGGTTTATGGATAGCTTAAACATTCGAACTAAACTGATGCACTGCAAAACCCCTCTGGTCCTGAAAGCCTTAAGTTTATTACGACTTTGGCAGGGCCTTTGTTTTTGTGTCATGTGGATGACTGAAAGATTGTGGAATATACAGGACTGTGGCAAATTAGGTGCAATCAAAAGAGATAGAGTAACCAGTATGTCAAAGATATGTGCTTGGAATTATATTTAAATATTTCCATAAGTAGGACACATACAACCACAGAGCACAGACATCTGAAAATAGGGTGCACTACACCCTACAGTGCTGTTCTCATAGGTGAGCATGCTGCAATCTCCTGGAAACTATAGATAGTTGCCAGGAAGTTGCAGGAATTAAAAGCTGGCTTCACTGCCTATGTATATGGATGACACACACACGCGAGCTTGACGTCCGTGCTCCTGCTCTGTCAGTCCCTTCCGGAGCCGAACGGCTCCTAGCATCACCTCCTACAGCCGGCTGGGACTGACAGAGCAGGCGCATGGATGTCACTATGGCAAAATGTCAGCGATCCATCCTGCCTCTCAGCTTGGGAAGAATGGCTATTTCTCCTTTACAAGGTAATAATTCTGGCGACTAGCGCTACTAAGCAGCTAGTCGCCAGATGCGGAGTTATTGAAGCTAAAGTTGTTAACATGTGGTAGTTCCACTTTAAACTACTGGCAGAACATTCACAGCCTCTACAGATCCCAGATAACTGTAGTGCCTCACACAGAACCTGTGACAGCTCTCTTCTCTCCACAGAAGCCCACTGATGGTTCACCAAAACAGGGCATCTGAGAAGAGTATAAATGTCTTCCTTTCACTCTCATGAGCACCAAGTGAGGAGATGTCAACCAGCTCTACAGATATACATTATCTGCAAAGGAAACCTTGTGAATTATAAGCTACTATAGTTCTGAAGACACTGACTTTGGTTTAAAAGGGTATTTTATTGACTCTATACTGCTCCTTTAATATTTAAAACAGGAGCAGCATGTCTCCAACGAAAATGTTGGCACCCACAAATGACAAGCTATTTCAGTTCTCTTCTGCTTTCAGTGATGTCTGCATAATGTAAAGACTGACTCAACAGCATCCAAGTCTCCATCCCATACACCTTACAAATAACTTTAAGAACATATTTTCCATAAGTTCTTCAGAAGTCTGTGAGGCCCTAGTTATCTAGGTTTTCCTTTAGTTGTTAAAGTTTAACACTCCTTGAAGTAAAATAATCATCTCAAAATACCTTTTAACACTTTACATGTACTAGGTTCCAGTATGCTTCATGATGTGCAACGGATTTGTTAGGTTTCAAAACTTCTGGGCTTTGGGTCATGGGCCACCTTAATGCACATGCCATTCAGATCAGCACAGGATTACACCATTATATACCATGACTAGAAACATGAGATTCAAGAGTTTAACCTTGAGAACCAGGCCTTGAGTCCCATTAGCCAGTACAAGACAGTGCCCAGTAACCCGATTAAGAGCCTTTCTCAGAGAGCTGGGGCACCAACTCTTTGCACTAGTAGGAAAAGTTTGTCTTGATCTACTGCTTTACATCACGGATCTATATGTATACATATTGTGAGCACCATCCTACTCATGGAGTTTGCACAATTTGTTTCAGAATTGGCCCACCAGGGGTGCCGTATAACACAACACAGGAAGTTAACCAATTCTAAACAAAAATGCAGAGGAACCAGTAAAATGGTGTTCAGTGAAAATCTTCAAATACATCAGTGATAAAAAGTGTTACAGAAAGATGGACTCACTCTTAATGCATCATGACTAGCTGGTACCCTGCTATATGGGAAAAACATAGGACCTTATGCACACAAGAAAGTTGTGTAATTCTGGGGCAAACCAAATGCACTACATGGGATATAATAAAAATCCCAAAGTAGGACTTTTAACCTCTTGAATGTTAAGATGCCAATACATTGCAAGACAATGCTTCAAGACCTTTGTAGCATTCAAGGGGTTATACATTGTATTTAATTGAGGATTTGGGGAATGTTTATTACTACCCAATGGTGCAGGTGGGTTGCCCCAGAATGACTACACTTTTCTTTTGGCATAAGGACCCAATATTGTGGAATACAGCACTACCACCTAAGAGTCTCTTTTTCTTCCCCTCTGTAAATAAATCTATATATAATGATTATTATAATTCGTTATGTTCCACGTATAGAAACTACAATGTGTATTAACTCTATGAGTGCCAGAAGGGTATTCAGCTTATGTACAAAATCTGTGCAGTTCTGGGGCACACAAACAGCATCATAGGGGAGAAATAAACATTCCCATTGATTAAAACAAAGCTTTTAACCCCCTGAATGCTAGAGAGGTCTAAAAGCACTGCTTTGTAATGAGCTGGAAACAAGAGAAAATTCAGCGTGGGGGATTAGAGTCTTACACAGAGGAGAATGGTTTATCAGAGCAGGACCTGTGATGCCACTGTTTATTGGCGTTTCTTACTAAGTGCTGGTGTTCAGTAAATTAATGGGAGTTTTTCTACCCTATAGTGCAGCTGGTTTACCCGAGAACTGCACCACTTCTCTATTGTACATAAGGCCCAACGTGGAGATGACTTCTCCAGTGATATCACTTCTCCAGGTCCTATGTTATTCTATGGAGCCTATGTACTAAGATCTCTCTAACTCTCTGCTTTATCACCTTGTTATCACCTCTTTATCACTGCTTAGTGAATCTCCCCCAATGTGTTTTTTCCATTTCTTCCTAGTGCATTTACCTCATATGTACTAAGAAGAACTGGGGCAATTCTGGAGCAAACCAAATGCACCAAGGGGACACATTTCCACTCATTTAAACTAGACTGGTAACCCCTTGAATGCTAGAGAGGTCTCCATTGCTTTAGACACTACTAAGGTCTTACTTTCAAAACAAATCTGGGACAAACCAACTGCAGCATAGGGGGTAATTAAAAAAAAATTCCAGCTCATATTTAAAATGGTGATTTTAACCCATTACATTTTAGAGGTCTCACATTGCTTTGAAATGTATGGGAGACCTTTGTAGCATTTTAGAGTTTAAATCCCCCATTTAAATGAACGGGAATTTGTATTTGTCCTCTATGGAGGTGCTGGCTCTTCTTAGTACATCATGGTGTAGCTTTGTATTCCTTATAGATTTCCCCATAAGTACCTGAATAATCTGAGCAGCGAGTTCCGGGGTTCCATGTTTCAAGTCAAGACCATTTATGGCGAGGACTCGATCATTGCTCTGCAGCCGTCCGTCCTGAGCAGCCAATCCTCCTTCCAATAGATCCAGGATAAATACACCAGATTCATCTGTTCTACGTACAAGCTTAATGCCAAGCTGTTCATTAGAGCCTCTTTTATTCAGAGTGATATGAAAACTCTCTTCTCGCTGTAAGCTGCTGTCCATGTGGCCATGGGTCCTGCTTGCAAATCGCCTCTCACGGAGCACAGTGAGATGCAGGACAGTGCAAGGCTGGGACAGGACGACTCTGGCATAGTTGTGCGATACATTGCTAATATCAAAATTATTAACCTAGAGAGAAAAACATAAGGCTTTAAGATTTTATTTAGGGCCTTTTTATGTAAACAATAATTATTAAATATTGATGTCAAAGTAATCACTGTTTGAGGTAAAAACTCACACAAACTGTAACTGTGGTATGCAATGGACCAGAGCTTCTCAAAAATGTTTCTTTGATGAATTCCATTAGTTTCAAGTGAAATTCTTGTGGAACCTTATAATTCACTTAAGCACTTGGATTCTAGAGAAAACTCCAACAAATTGCATTACAATGTGTTGGGGCCTTTGTAGGTTAACAGAATATTGTTAAATGTATTTGAATGCTAGCTAGTTCCAACCACACACAGTCTGCCAGCCTTGTTCCATTGCCCTCCATTACTTATACTTGTCTCTTGGAACCACTTGTATTTTATTCAGGGAGCAAAGTCTGAGAACAGCAGCCCAATATGGTCCTTGTGGATGAAAGCATTGTGGAGCAATGGGATGGTTCACTACGGAAATGCAGCCCCCTAGTTGGCGACCATCAAAATAGTGCCTTAAAAATCTCAACTGAATCAAAAAGGTGACATCAGAATGTTGCTCGAATCCAAAGAGCGACATTCATATGTCGCACGCTTAAAGGTCTCCAAATAGAGGGCAACATTTCTTACCTTCTGTTCAGCTCACATTGATGTTCCACTGAATCATAAAGTTTGTTCTGGAAATTAGAATCCTGTCAGCCACAGGACCCAAATGCACACAATGTATCCTGAGACCATGGTTGTCCCTGCCTCTGCCCTCCTCTACCATCCTCCTTCTCTGTAAGACATTTCTACCCCACAGGGCCGGAATATCCCCTCTCTGCAGCATATACCCCCACCCCCTGTACTGCCCATTCCCCCTCCTCCTGCTGGCTACATTAAGGGGTGATCATCAGGTAGGCTTAACTCTGAGTGGCACAGGGGTATGCAACACATTGCTTTGCACTGGGTTGCTTACCCCTCCGACACTCAAAGGGTTAAGTGAGTGAAGCAGAAGCTCCTGTGGCAGCTAGAGGCAGTCAGTGGTGCAGGACAGCTCTCAGTCTCCTCTCTGGACTGCTTGTCTTCTGCTGAGAGGAGACAGAGAGGCAGATCTGAGAGGAGACAGAGCTGTCCGGAACCACTGACTGCCTCTGCCTGCCACAGGAGGTACTGCTTCACTCACTTAACCATTTAAGTGCTGGGGGAGGGGGTACGAAGCAATGGGTTGTGTACCCCTGTGCCACTCAGAGTTAAGTCTACCTGATGATCACCTCTTAATTTAGCCTAATGTAGCCAGCAGGAGGAAGGGAGTGGGCAATACAGGGGGTGGGGGTATCTGCTACAGAGAGGCGATAATCTGGCCTTTTGGGGTATAACTGTATTACAGAGCAGGAGGATTGTAGAGGAGGGCAGAGGAAGGGTCCTAGCCGGACTCAGGATAGATTGTGTGCCTTTGTGCGTCTTTGAGGCCTGTGACTGTCAGGATTCTGATTTATAGAACAAACTTCATGATTCAGTGGAACATCAATGTGAGCCAGTAAGAAATGTCACCCTCCATTTGGTGACCTTTAAGTCGCTCTTTTGACTAGGGCCACATTCTGATGTCACCCTTTTGATCCAGGAGACATTTTTAACGCTCCATTTTGATGGTCGCCAACTAAATGGCGACATTTCAAAAGGATACCATATGGGACAAAGACTGACTTTTTCTTAATTGTCAATTCCTTTTCCTTCGGATCTCTCCCAGGCCACCCCAGTTTTATAACAAAGCCAACCAGCCACAAATAAGAAAGACAAGAGTAATTTTATTATATCAGGCTCAAACTAGAGCAGGAAATAAACGTGTTACCTGTGGAGACCCTAAGGAAAAGGAATTGACAGTTAAGAAAATATCAGTCTTTCCTTCGGGATCGTCTTGGTAGCACACCATAAGACTTACGGCATAAGTCATAGAAAAGAATTGAATAAAATGAGGGATCATAATACTGCTTCCAAGAATCTGTCCAAATCATTCCTCCTGTGATGACTGAAGAGCCCCCAGTAATGCCTGGTGAAAGTGTGGACACTTCACCAGGTAGTGGCTCTAGAAATCTGATCCACTGTTGCTTGAGCCTCCTCTGTCAATGAAGCTAAAACATCTCTGATGGAGTGTCCTTTTCTGACCACCTAAGGATCTGCATCCTGCTACTAAAAATTCTTCCTCAATGACTAACAGAATGCACCTGGTGATGGTCACTTTCCATTTGACAAACAAGCAATTAGATGCTCTGAAACTCCTTGTCCAAGTAAATCAGTAGAGAGTGCTTAACATCCTATGTTCTTCTGATTGGGGATCAAGATAAAATGTAGGAAGGCATAACTCCCTTTAGGTATGAGCCTGAGAGAAATACAATCAGGTGAGAACAGCAAAAAAGGGTCCTGAATGGACAGCACTTGAAGCTCTTGCACCCCTTTGACTTAAGTCTAGGCTACAAGTAACACTGTCTTTAGTGTGTTTAGCCATAAGAATCCATGTATAAATCCTTAGGAATCCATGTATAAAATGGAATTTGAGGCAAAATGGTGATTCCTTGGTAAACTTATTTGCATATGCCTACCCAGCATCCCTTGCAGTAGTAACAACACTGCACATGTGAGATTTCTGTGGGAAAAACAAGTCTTATGGCTTGACTGGTGTGTCAGATTTTTGTTTAACATTGTATCTACCACCCACCAAATTCAGGTGGAAGGGGTTTTCATTCACTTTTTTCCCCACCATAATCTTTTCAGTTTGTGCTCCACATGTGCACCAAGCCTCAACAGCAAGCCAGTAAAACCAACCTCATGCTGATGAGTTGCATTGACAATGAAATGGCCGTCCGTGAGTGGTTCACTGGCTTTGCATCTCTTCCTGAGTTGCGTCTTAAAGCTGTTGCTCAGCATACACATACTCTTAGGAATCCATGTATAAAATGGAATTTGAGGCAAAAAGGTGATTCCTTGTTAAACTTATTTGCATATGACTACCCAGAATCCCTTGCAGTAGTAACAACACTGCACATGTGAGATTTCTGTGTGAAAAGCAAGTCTTATGACTTGACTGGTGTGTCAAATTTTTGTTTAACATTGTATCTACCACCAACCAAATATATGTGTATGTATATATATATATATATATATACACACACACACACACACACACACACACATACATATACATTTTAATAAAAAAAATATATATATATTTACTAACTATAGAAAAAATAGCATATGTACCAAGCATAATTTTTACCCTGACTGAGCAGAGAAAAATGCTGGAACTGGCCTGGCGTAGGATCAATTGTGCTGAATAGGGGCCATCTAGGCTCCCACCAAATGTTTAGAACTAGTTGTGGTATGAAAAACATTGGAGAGGAGCTCACTCTCTCCAGACACACTAACCATAATCAACATCCAGTCTGTGGAACTCACAGACCAGAAGGAGCATGGACTCCATGACAGGAATGAGTTCCAACACTGAAACACTTTGGAGACTGAAGCTGCTACTGAAATAACAGTGGTATGAACCGCAGCTGAGACCTACTGAATGAGGGGGTGGCCAAAGGTCATGTTGGAGCATGCCAGGTAGCCACAGAGAGACCAGCTGGGCCTGCCCCAAACAACAAACAGGGCGACATAACACCTGATGATGGACAGGTATGAACTCTAGGGTTGTTATCTGTCCTGATCAGGAGGTGGGGCTCTCTGTGTGCTACCAAGAAGACCCTGAAGGCAAAATATTTTCCGAATAGTCCCATTAATTTAAATGGGGCTTTATAACCCCTGAATGCTAAACAGACACTTCACTGAATACCCACTAGCCATCGAGGGGTTAAATACCCCATTTAAATCAAATGCCAATTTTGATTTTGGTTTGCTCCACTTTGCCCTTACATATAAGGGTGATTGCACATCATGCACATGAGGTGGGGTTTAGAAGGATTTATTATTTGAAATACTGGAATGGATACATAAGGTCAAGAGTGGTTAACACATCGCTCTCCAGCTGTTGTTGGACTACAACATCCATCATCTCAGACAGGTATTAAATGGCTGAGGATGATGGGGTCTGTAGTACAACAGTTAAAGAACTACAGGTTTCCCACCCCTGGATTAAGATACCATTTTATCTTATTGATGGTAGATGTGGGCTATACAATTATGGGGTAACCAAAAAAAATACAGGGGCCAAATAAAAACTCCCTTTTCACAATTAAATGAACTTTTATCCCCTTATATGCTATAGAGGTCTACAATGCATTGCTTCACATTAAAGGTTTTTAGAGCCCATCTAAATCAATGAAAATGTTCATTTCTCCAGTTTGGTGGAATTGCTGTATCAGGCTCTTGGTGGTAAATGCATTCTTGTTTCAAGAAACACTCGCACCTCCTAATATAACCCCCAGTTACCTTCACCTGTGCAGAAAATCCTCATGGCCACTGTAAATCAAATATATATATTGGCAAGGACATGTCGCTTCCTTCTCTGCAACATTGCTAAAATCCTCCTGTTCCTCTCCCAAAAACTACTAAAACTCTTGTGCATGACATCATTCTGTCCTGCTTAGACTACTGCAATGTCCTACTAACTGGCCTCCCGGGTTCCCATCTTTCCCCTATGCAATATGTTTTAAGGTCAGCTGCACGAATCACCACACTCTCCCCAAAAACTGAACATGCTCACATCATTTTTAGACATCTGATGTGGCTCCGGATTCTGCAACATATAATTTTACCTTTAATGCTATCCTCAATGCTACTCCTCCTTACATCTCTTCCCTCATCTCCTGGCCACCTCCTTCGTTCAGCACACAACACCCTTCTTGCTACACCATCCACACCCCTTTACCCTCTCCAGTCTCAAATATTTTTCACTTTCACTCCCTAACTATGGAACTCCATACCCCTCTCCCTATGTCCAGAATAACCCCCTCTGTCTTTAAGTCTACCCTGAAATCTTATCTTCTGGTGCACGAGCTTCATGCACTACCTTTTGACAAACTCAGCACTTATAATCACAGCACTTGACACCCTCATACCCTGTTGTCCATCTCCTATTACCCATTTATACTGTAAGCTCCTTGGGGCAGGGACGTCTCCCCTATTGTTTCATGACTGTGACACTTGTTTTATCCCCTTATATTAATTGTAAATAATACATCTATTGTAAGGCGCTGTGTACACCGTTGTGGCTCCATATAAATAAAGATATACATACAATTACATACATACATATACTGATTTCCAAAAATACCTCTACAATTAGTACTGGATGTCAAGTCCACGGAAACCCCTCTTAGGAAGCAAAGAAGACTATACAGGAGATACGAGTGTGGGGTCCAGGAGCCCTGCAACAAAGAATCATGTCTGCCTCAGTGGGCGCGACATCTATTACTGATTAACCCTTTGAGTACCAGAGAGGTATCTAATGGATTGAAGCGCAGTGCACACCATTCTGGCACTCAAAGGGTTAACGATGAATTTTGGGGACCCAATCAACACGAAATTGGTTCAGAGTGACCCATAGCATAGAATTGTATACCTAAATTAAGGTAAGTGGGGATTACTTATTAGGAGGTGTACAGCTAAAAGACCAGTAAACTTTCATGAAAAATATAGTGATCAGGTAACATTAAAGAATATTGGACTTTAACCCTCTGAGTGCCTGAGAGGTATCCAACACATTGTGATACCTCTCTGGAACTTGAAGGGTTAATTTAAAAAAAAAAGGCAAAATTTAGCTGTAATAAAAGTAAAAATCTTCCACTAGTGGGAGACCCTTGTTTTACTCAGAAGGAAAAACCCTATAACATAAAAAAACGGATTTCTCCTGTAACCTCTGAGTGCCAGAGGGGTATCCAAAGCATTGCACTGCAAAGCACTGGATGCTTCTTACGGCTCTCAAACGGTTAAACTAAGTGGGCGTTATCACTAAGAAGTGAAGGTGTTCCTTTAAGTATTCATTCTAAGAAACTGGATTGATTCAGAGTACCCAACATTATTTTCTGACCAGGTTAACCTTTGAGAGCCAGAGGGGTACGCCACGCATTGCAAAGCAATGCGTGGAGTACCCCTCTGGCACTCAAAGGGTTAAAGAGAGTGAGGGTTTCCTTGGGTTCCAGGAAGGCATTGCACATAACTCTGGTGCTCAAGGGGTTACAGCATTTATTTATAAAATAGTGATATGTTCTAAGCTTGCTAAAGCAACATTTGGAAAATAATACAGCTATCTTACTTGAAGTATTTGGTCTCCAGCAAGAAGCCTTCCATCCCTGGCAATGATACCATCTCGATATATTTCTTGTATTACAATATTTATTAATGGAGTCTCATTACCGCCAACGATGCTAATTCCCAAGTCAATGTAAGGATTGGAGCGATGAATTTCTATGGTGGTGATCTCCCCTTCTGGCAAGCTAGGTGGCGGTGGTGGGTGCGTAGCTGTCAAGTGAAAAGAAAGAACAATGTCAATACCACATTTACGGGTCAGAGCATTTCGAGATCAATACACTACACAAGGATCAATACCATTCCACACTCTAGAACAAAACAGTCTACATTATTTATGAAAAGCAATTCCAAAGACTCCACTGTTATCTGTAGCAAATGCAGCCACCTGGTTTAGACTACAGAAGAATCTTTTTTCCAGTTGTGTATATACAGAGTAGCACCTGCAATAAAGCATTTTCCTCTGATCCAATGTAAGTATACAGATTCAGTAAAGAAAGGTAAATTAGGCCTAAAGCAGTATATGAGAACTTATAGAGAATGCAAAGAGCACCAGAGAAAGAAATACAATTCCCATTAACTGAAGATGAATGCTAGTGAAGTCTCCAATATATGGTTTCATAAAGTGCAGGAGACCTTTCTAAAATTCAAGTGGTTAAAATCCCAAATTAAATCAATAGGAATGTCAAGTTCCCCCTATGGTGCATTTGGTTTGCTCCAGAACTGCTTGTATCTAATTTTGTATGTAACATATCCCAGAACGTCCCTGTAATTAAAGGGTCGGTACTCCTTCCTGTCACTATTGCAGCCAACACTCCTCTAAACAAAAATACCATAGAAAAGACTGGGTCAGAACAATTGAGAATAGCTCCTCGTCCAATACATTCATACCTGGGAATCTTTCTGTACTGTACCCTGGAAGAAACTCCTAGGACTGGAGTTGAGAATCTCGAGATGATGCAACTTGCTTTGTAAAAGTGGATGGACTCAGGGTCTTTCAGGACTTTTGCCTTGAAATGAGTGGGGTAGTGGGCAGAAGTAGGCCAAATGTGTAGGAAAGTAAGAGGGGCTCACATTAAACTAACTGAACTGGAGAACAGGGTAATTCAGTCTGGAAACCTGAGTTTCCGGGGCAGAGCCGGTGAGTTCCAAAGTATGAATTTACCCACTAAATGAGACCACCTCCCAGTATTAACCCTCCTACTCATCTTACTATGGCCACAAAACCTTCAGTGTACTTGCCCTTATGCTTTTGCTCAAGAGATACCAGTTGTGGATGTCATGTCCATGGAGTCAGACATGACAGTTGCTAGCAGAATCAGAGGACCTCAAATTCTGCTCACTGAAACTGGTAATTTTAACCCTATAAGGACCAGAGGGGTGTGCAAAGAATTGTTTTACAATTTGTTGCATACCTATCTGGTCCTTAAAGGGTTAAGTATGAGCAGGCGCTCTGCATGCTTCAGTTTGAAAAAACTGCTGGCAACTGTCATGTCCGCCTCCGTGGTGCTAACATCCAGGACTTACTGAAGATGTTATCGCTTGAACAAAAATAACACAAGCACAAAATTCATAGACGCCATTAAGATTTTCTGGCCATAGTAAAGGAAGGGGGGATTCTTAGGAGATGTTACTCCTACTTTACACATTGAAATATAATACTACCTATAATATTTCTTCACCCATATGAGTGTATTTATTTATTTTATCTTGTTCTAGTGTAAAAGCTCGTGTACACATGCCTGCATTCTGTGCGTTCAGGCAGTCTCTACTGCACATGACTGCATCAGACAAACATACATCTGGCCTTTTATATTATAGGATATGGTTAGCTTTGAAATACTTATTAGAACACTCCTGTAGATTGTATTGGAATATTGTAAAATACTTAGCTATTATCTGTCCAATAAATTATTCTTTTTTATTCTAAGTGTTTATCCCTTCATGATTTTCTCATATCACTTATTCTATTCACTCTATTAGTTGGTGCATTATCACTTTTAATGATATTAATGATTCACTTATATTTGGCATTTTAGTTTTTGCTGACATTCACCTGGTGCCAAGCCATACATGTAGACAGCATACAGGGATAGTAATAGTACAACATTAAAATAGAGGGAAAGGTTAAGAGCATCAGGCTAAAGTGTGATCATTGCATTATTAGTGGGATGAAGAAGTGCAGCATAGGGAATCATACACTGGGAAGGGGAACCTGCCTCAAAGAACATACAATCTAATTAATAGTCATAACAACATACAGAGGAAGTAGTAGGAGGATCATAAGTACAAGTCTTCAGTAAGGTAAGTGAGGAAAATTTCTGATTTGAATGTCTGTGTGCACAAGGGGAATATTGGTACTGAGATGCCTCCTTGAGCAGCTGTTTTTCAGGAGATGTGAAAGTGATAAGTGGGGATGATTGGTGAATGGTGATAGGGAGTACATTCCAAAGTCAAGCGACAGCCAGTGAAAAAGATTGCTGCTGAGAGATGGTAGGGTAGTTATTCTTGCAGCTGAACTGAGAACCAACTGAAGCAAAAAAAGATGAGCGACAGGAAGACCAGAAAGTAGAATGTTACAATAATCTAGTCTCCAGAGAATGAGGGCCTGTGTGAGAGTTTTTGCTGTTGACATACAGAGGACATATTTTAGCAAAATTTTCCAGGAAGCGGTGCAGGTTTTGGTGACATCTTGGATACAGGTGGGGGGGAATGTCAAAGTAGAATTGCTTATAACACCAAGACATTGTGCTTTGTTTACTGAGTGAATGATAAAGTTGTCAACTATGATGGAGACTATGGTTACGGGGTAGAGTTTAGGAGGAACTACAACAATTACACAAATTGATACTGTGCTTTTCATATTTAAGGGCTATATTGGATGTGCAGATATTCCCAACTGCACTCACCCAGTGTTTTGTCTGGAGTAAGAATTATTTCTGATGGGAAAGTTAGAGCCAAAGGCACTAAACTAAAAGTGGATCAATTCTAGGGCAAACCAACTTCACTATAGGGAACAGATAAGATTCTCATTCATTTAAAAGTGGATTTTAACTGGTTGAACAGAACTCCTTAAGCACTGCACCTTAGGTGTCCTTGACCCTGCCCATGCTCCACCCCACATTTTCCACATCCACTGTTGTCTGGCACAAAAATACTTGACTTATAACACAAAAGCATGAACTAAATATCTTAACCCCTTATATGCTAGAAAGGTCTCCAATGCATTCCTTCACAAGGTGTTGGAGAGGTTAAATAATGGCCGTTAAAGGAATATGTACATAGTAAATAAAACAGCTGCCTTATACAAAAGTGCCAGGTACAGAGGCATTGCTTTGTTTGGGAAACCCGGCCCTGTCTTTGGATGTTAGAGAACCTTCTAATGCTATATTTATCTCTGTTTATCTCTCTCTCTCTAAATAGGGAAATATTGTACTCATAGGGCTTGTAAAGCCAAACATATGTGAAAACACACTCCCTGAATAACGTGTATCAAGCTATTGTTTCTGATTTGATTCAGATCTTCATTCTCATCAGGTACTTGTATCTGTTTGTTATAATTGAAAATGTTATTGAACATAGCAACAGAATTACAATAGATATGATTCAAGGGACAGGTTGTAAAAGACAAGAAAAACTTACAGAAAGAAGGCATGGCATTACAGTCACCCTAAGTACAATAGCGTAAGTAATATAACATTCATTGACATGAGCACATCACTGCTAAGGTTAAATGTGTAAAGAGAAGGGATCTAGAGGGTATAAGAGTTATAGAGTAGGTAGGAAGGGGGTGTGTTGTGAGGGAGCAAGAAAGGGAGAAGATAAGAGAAAGGGACGAGCTAGGTCTCTAAGTATCAGGAAGGTCAAGCCCTGATATGGA
Organism: Rhinophrynus dorsalis; assembly: GCA_037306005.1. NCBI lineage: Eukaryota > Metazoa > Chordata > Amphibia > Anura > Rhinophrynidae > Rhinophrynus > Rhinophrynus dorsalis. The sequence continues at coordinate 538,922,445 of CM074719.1, read as the reverse complement.
ATATGATGGCACATCAGGTCAAGTATGGAACTTTGAACAGTATGCGGTGGGGTGGGAGAACAGGAGTAAAAGACTGGCAGTTGAGAATGGAGAGATGTGAATGAGGTGAGACCTCTGCTTGTGGCCCCACGATCCAACACCTCATCAGTAGCTATTCCAGGCAACTTAGTGCATCGGAGACACCGGTATCGAGGGAGATTAAACATGACAGGAAGGATATGAAGGGACCTGGATCTGCACTGCATCTTAGGTTACTCTGGTGAGTAACAACTGATCGCCCACCTTCGTGAACCACTCCGAGAAAGTGTGTGTGTGGGCGGGATGGATCCTTCCAGTGTGAGGGTATAAGTGATTTTGCTGTGTTTAGCACCATCAGTAGTATGCATCACCAGGCCGAAGAGAGTGCTGGCAGCCCTTTGTAAAACAGTACCAGGTATGGGATTCCGGGGGAGGAAGGGTCAAAAGAAAGCTCCATTTGAGATAGGAATTAAGACCAGAAGGGCTCAATCTTGGGGCAACACCACCATATCTGAAGACAGGTGCCTTTGTGAGACAAGCATCTCCAACATAAGGGGCTCACTGAGCAGGACATTTTATGTGTCTGGAGGGGGTATAGTATCATTTATAGAGAAACCTGTAGTTACATTTCAGTGATTGAGATGAACTAGAGGAGGAAGCAGCAGTATTCCAGATTTCCATCCAATCAGTTGTGCCAAGACAGACGCCATATTCCCTTTTTCAGGTGTACTTGGCTCTTTTTAATCCCGCAACCTTGGGAGAATTTTCTTTATTACAGAAGATGCCATTTTAAAAGGTAATTACTACTGCTGTGGAGCCCTTAAATGGTTCCTATCAGCCCTTTGGTGTCTTAGAAATCTAATCCCCTTTGCTGGAAGGCAGAGGGGAATAAACAGTATATGGCTTCACTGGTTGGACACAGCTCAGCTATAGGTATTGCCAGTATCAGCCTTGAAGCCCTTCACTAACGGTCTATGGGATCTGCACACTCAGCCCACCAGATTGACTGTGAGGCTTCAGTTCTTGCAGTTCAGTCTTTTTTACTGATCATCGGGTGAGCGACAGCAATTCTTTTTCAGAGCACCCTTGGCTCATTTGATGATCTACATGATAGCATGATACAACACTGGCTTCTACCATACGTCTGCCTAGAAGGGTACAACGGCCAAGAAGGCACCATCTTTTAAGGGCAAACCAAGAGGGGGTTTCCAGTTGCCCAGAACCTCCCCCCATCTTCTGTCCATATCAGATAAGAGAGACAGACAAGGCTTTAGCACAGAAACAATGTCATGGCTTAGCAACCTGCAGCCCTTGAAATGTTGTTGGACTACAGATCCCATCAGGAAGATGGGAACTGCAGTCCACCAACAGATACAGGGAAGATGGTTGCCTGCCCATGCCCATGTAAATGCAAATAATAGATGAAGAATTATACTAATTCTATGTATTTTTTTAAGGGGGGGGGTCATGTAAAAAAATCCTGGGTCTGCCCCTGAATATAAGAGTGAAAATTGCCCAATATGACAGATTATTTGCTTGGAATAGGTATGTTTCCATTCTGATGCTGAGCCCGAGTTTATTCTGGACAAGAGGCATTTCAGAACCATTATAGCAATAAAATGTATTCAGTATATACATTACTGCGCAAAAGTGTTAGGCAGGTGTGAAAAAATGCTGTAAAGTAAGAATGCTTTAAAAAAATAAACATGTTAATAGTTTATTTTTATCAATTAACAAAATGCATAGTGAGTGAACAGAAGACAAATCTAAATCAAATCAGTATTTGGTAGTTATACTGCATCAGTAAGGTCTCTCCCAGGCAGAAATTTCAAGGCAGACAGGGGTTTCCAGATGTGCTGTCCAAGCTCATTTGAAAAAGCACAAAGAAACAGGCAACACTGAGGACCACAGATGCAGTGGCTGGCCAAGGAAACTTCGTGCAGCAGATGAAAGACACATCATGCTTACGTCCCTTCACAGTTGGAAGATGTCCAGCTGTGCCATCAGCTCACAATTGGCAGAAAACAGTGGGACCCTGGAACACCCATTTACTGTCCAGAGAAGTATCACGGTGCCCGTGCTATTCGGCGACATTCTGTCAGTTTCCACTCCTGCCTAATGCCTATTGGCTGCACTGTGATTGTCCCGCCCAGTATTGTCCTTAAGTACTGAGTTCTGGCACATCTCCGGTGCCCTTTCGTGGTGTTCTAGTACCAGCGCTTGTTCCTGATTCTTGTGTGCTCTCAGTGTATCGACCCGGCCTGCCTGACGACTCTGCATCTTGTTTCCTGCCTGTGCACCGACCTGAGCTGCCTGACCATTCTGCTTCTCATCTCCTGTGTACCGACCCGGCTTGGCTGACGCTCCTGCTCCGTGTACCGACTTGGATTGGCTGACGTCCCTGCTCCGTGTACCGACTTGGATTGGCTGAGGTTCCTGCTCCGTGTACCGACTTGGACTGTTCTACGTTGCTGTGCTGTGTGGATCCCGCCCGGTTGGGCTGCTGCCTCCTCTGCACGCTCTGACCAGTCTCCGGTTAAGGGTAGTGCTTGTCTCTCTCTGTCTCTGGACAGCTCTGCAGATTGGTCTCAGTTGCCTCCGTGTCACCCCGGCGACATTCCTATTGGCCTGCCTTACGAGCCGTTCCATGGTTGGTGCCTCTCAGGGCGAGTTGCTCAGTTTTCCGTTTCTGCTACGGCAGTGCCCACGCTGACCAGATTCCGTTACTGCTACGGCAGTGCACAAGCTGCTCATGTCTCCGTTACTGCTACGGCAGTATCCAGTTGCCTAGTAGCACTTAAAGGGTTGCTCACCTTTCCTGCATATCTTCTGCCTTCAGATTACCATGTATTAAGAAGAAGCCTCTGTGGGCAACTCCTGAGGAAAGAACTTGAACCTAAGATTTTCCCTTAGGGCTTAAGGTCCACAAAAAGCCACATCTAAGAGCATTGTTAATGGTGATATTCCATTTCTAACAGAAAAATAAAAACATTTCTAAAACTATAGCAGAACTGTTCTCTTGCCTATGTCTTCACCAAGGAGCAAATATTACTGGGGCTGGAGAGAAGGTAGGCTCCACCCCTGAATACAATTCTACAATTGTTCCTGCCTAAAATAAAGGGGCGGATCACCTACCCAGAGTTACCAGTAACCTGTATTGGATGACAGAGAAAACATTGTGTGGGAGACTTCCAGCATTCAAGAGGTTAAAATTCCCATGTAAAAGGATAGTAATACTTAAGATGTAAAAAAAAAAAATGTATGTTGTATGGTTTATGTCCCCAAATAAAACAAGTGACCTGAAAATGTAAAGTGGCGCTGTTGCTACACCATCCTATGGAGATTATGATCAACAGACCAGAGCTGTCCATAGGATGGTGTAGCAACAGCGCCACTGTAAATTTTCAGGCCACTGTGATATTGCACCTAAAAAAATTCAAGTTCGAGCTGTTATAATTTTTTAATAAAATATCTGTCAGCAGTGGGGGTACCCTTGTTTTACTCAGGGGATAAACCCTACAACATATATTTTTTTACATGTTACTATCCCTTTAAATCAAAGTAGATTTGGGGAATTTATTTGTCCCCTACAGTGCATTTGGTTTGAACCAGAACTGATCCACGTTGTCGTTATACATAAGGTCCATAGTGAAGCCTGTATAGGATATTTATAAAGTTATTAACCCTTTCAGTGCCAGAGTGGTACGCAATACATAGCATATACCTCTGGCACTCAAAAGGGTTGAAACCCTTTGAGTTCCAGAGAGGTATCCAACAAGGCAAATATACCCTCAAAATGTAAGAGGCTGTAGGCCTCTCTGTATATAGGCAAAACACCACCTTAAAGGGGATCTATCACCCCAGTACAAATGTTTGTTAAATGTTAGATGACTAGTCATTAGGTGGAATTCTTGAATATTTTTTTTTAATCATCTGTTGCCAAAAATTAACGTTTAAAGACTGCACTTCCGTATAGACTGTGGGTTCAGCTCTATTCCCGCAGTCTGTAACTCTGCCTCTGCTCCGCTCCCTCTTGCCAGCCTCCTCTGATGACGGAGGCTTTCTGTCTGTAAGCTGGAGCGATTCATTGGCTAGATATCAATCTCTGCTACGGAGACTGCTCCGGCTTACAGACAGAAGCCTCCGTCATCAGAGGAGGCTGGCAAGAGGGAGGGGAGCGGAGGCAGAGTTACAGACTGTGGGTATAGAGCTGAACCCACAGTCTATACGGAAGTACAGTCTTTAAACGTTAATTTTTGGCAAAAGACGATTAAAAAAAATATTCAAGAATTCCACCTAATGGCTAGTAATCTAACATTTAACAAACATTTGTAGTGGGGTGATAGAATCCAGGGCATCTCCGCTTGATCCCTAACTAACGACGGCACCTGAAAATCCCATGCTTAAAGCAGGCCATCACCCTCAGATAATAATCCATGTTGTGTACATATAAAAAAAAAAAAAAAAAAAATATATATATATATATATATATATATATATATATATATATATATATATATATTTTTTTTTTTGGTTTCACTGAAGCAATGTGTTGGAAACCTATGTTGCATTCAATTGCTTACAAGCTCCATTTAAACAAATGGAAATGTTAATTTGTCACCATGGTACAGTTGGTTTGACCTAGAATTACTCTTCTTTTCAACATACTGCCTTTACAGTGGATCTTGCAAACTAAGGCAAATTTGTTTTTACAGAAAATTAAAATGTGCCTATATGGTGTACAGGCTGTATTTCTGTAACATAAATGTAGTTTATGAGAAAGTAACTTTTACATTTTGGTGACACAGTGAGGCTATTTCCTTGCACAGCATGCTAATTAGTTCCGTCTGAGGCCAAACTCATTGCTTGCTGTACTATAAGAGATGCCCCAGTGTGGCCTAGAATCAGTCATAGCACAGTGAGAGGTACTATTGGATCATAACACAAACTAATACACATAAAGTGCCTCAGTGCACCACGAAGATTCAGTAATCAATACCATACCTGGGAGCTTTCAAAATCAGCTGACCAGGAGATCCTGTAAATAGTAACCCTTAAAGATCCCATAATATAGATCAGTCATCAAAGAACCATTAATTTGAATGCCAGAGGGGTACGCAATGCGTTGTTTTGCAATACTTTGCGTACTCCTCTGGCGGTCAAAGGGTTAAAGTGGAACTATCACCCAAATTAAAGTTACCCCCAAATAATTAAGCACATAATGATAAGCATATCCAAACTAGTTTTATTTGCAATAAGTCCGGCGTTATTGATAAACCCAACTCGTTCTCAGATGGTCAGGCAGGCATAAGAGCAGACATCTTGCCAAAGAAACATCTGTGTGCCTGCGCTATCCGTCCCGGTCTCCTCTAGGAGGCGTTGCATTGTACCTTAAGGTAACAGGAAGGGACTGATGGCACAACGTGCAGATGCCTCTACAGCAAGCAGCTTGCCTGACCTTCTCAGAACGGGATGGACTTACTCTGGATAATGCTAGTATGGATATGCTTATTGTCATGTGCATAATTATTTGGGGTAACTTTAATTTGGGTGATAGTTCCACTTTAAAGATATCACTGCATGATCACACACCTAACAAGCAGGATTTCTTCCACTTGCTTCCTGGTACAAATGGCACCAATCCTCCTATATAATAATTCGCTATGATGTTTGTCAGAAGCCGTCATGGGCAGTAGAGACTGCCCAAACGCACAGAATGCTGGGAGTTCTGTTCTGGGAGCATTCTGTGCTTTCAGGCAGTCTCTACAGTGCATGACTGCATTGGAGGCAGGATGCAGAGCAGGACCGGCCTCTTAACCCTTTGAGTGGCAGAGGGGTACGTGTACCCCTCTGGCAGTCAAGGGGTTAATGTCACCCGAACCTTGGCAGTGTACATGGGCTTTTACAATAGTTTAGAGAATAAATAAGCCGTTAATTGGTGCAGACTATATAATAGGCAGCACTGGACTCTCTCACCCTGAGAATTCGGACCTTCACCCTGAGATTTGTGTCAAAACCCAGAGTCTCAGGTGTAATCAAAACTATTTATATTACAAGCAAATAGCTAGTACAACATATAGGTATTTTTTTCACTTTAACCCTGTGAGTCCCAGAGGGGTACACAAAACATTGCAGAGCAGTGTGTTTGCATACCCCCTGGTATTCAAAGGGTTAATCTTAGCTTAGGGTCATAGGTCTACTTTAAACCAGTAGAACAGTTATTTCTTTCAAAAGGAAATGGATGTGTAGCACTGTAGAATACGGACCTCTGCAATTTGATTGTGCTCCCTTGGATGGATGAAGAGAGTCAAATGGAGGGTAAAGCTGACGGCGCATTCATAGTGGAGATCACAGAAGAGCAATCAGCTGGTTGTCTATAGTTGAATTTTGATTGATCTATACACCTATTTTGTTGTTGCTGGAGCAAGCAAACACTGAATCAATAATCCAGGAGAAGGATAAGAGCACAATTCTGATAATTGTAGAGTTAATTGAAGCTTCAAGATAGATTATATTAACCCCTTGTATGCTTTTTGCACAATACTTTTACATACAACCCTCCTGTGACTTAAAAGGCAATCACCAAAATGTCTTAAGCCTGCTCCTATGGCATCCAAGGAGGTCCAAAACAATGATTGAGCTGGGGCTCTCCAATGAATTAGACAGTGTTTGGATGGTAGTGACACTTTATTCTAAATCCCTGCACAGTATGCTAATTAGAACTGTTTTAGGCCACACGTACCACTCACTGTGCTATTAGAAATGCCCAGTGTGTGGGCTCTGCCTCAGTTCCTCCAGAGCACAGTGGGTGGTAATATTGGTCTAGCACATAAACAACTTAGCATAAAATGCCAGACTTTGACACAAATAAATGAACAGTAATTTCTCAAAAACTATTAATACAACAAATACATGGCAACTTCAAAACACCAGACTGTAACTATCTTTAAAATTAAACATATCCCAGGATGAAAGGTCCACTTTAAAGGGTTCAAGCTCACTATAAATTAGGGATGGGCTACATTGTTCTCCTCAAACTGAAAGGGTAAAAAAGGGCACTTCCCACCAAGCAAGACATTTCCAGTGAAAAGTGCAGATTTTACACTTTTTTCCCTACCTGTTTCATTGCATTGAAATCAATAGTAAGAATTAATTTCCCCCCACATGGGAAGCATCAAAATATACCTGTCAAGTCTCTACTTTGGTGACTTTGAACAATCTGGAAGTCACAAGCTTGAGTGCCTAGGAAATGTCAGAAGATCAGAGGAAGCAACTGGTAGACTCTAGCTGTGGCCCAAGCTGGTTAAACAGTAAATGGTCACATGGCCAGAAATCCAGCCCCAGTGGTGTTGAGGACCAGTCCAGGGAAATCTCACAAGACACCACAGGGTTACTCAAACAAACAAGAGAAGTATCCAGAGTGCAAGAGGTCTGAATATATGTTCAGTGCTGGAGACAAATGGAAACAGTAGGCAAGGGAGTCTATGAATGGAACCTCGATCAAGGTTGATTATTTGGCTGAAAACCCACTGGAAACAGTTCTAGGGTCCAGGAGCATCGACTACAAAGCTAGGATAGTTGATCAGTGGACTCCGACTTACCAGCAGTTGACAAGCAGACAGGACCAAATCGGAGAGGTGGTAAGAATCAACAACCAGCTCCATCTACAAGTCGGTAGACTGGAGGTGGTTAGACTTAGTTTAAAGACAATCGGCACCCTTGACAAGTCGGTACTCCGGAGGCGGTTAGTCATAGGATACCGACAAACAATGCCCTCGACAAGTCAGAAGGCCTAAGGCGGGACTGTCAGATGATTTGGTTGGCAAGCCTCAACATGTTGGTAGGTCCAAAGTGTAGAGCAGGTGATACCAACCAGTAGAGCCTTCCAGCCTCTGGAGGGGGGCTAAGGTGTGCAGTTGGAAATGGAGGAGTTGGTAGAATGGTCAGAATAGGTAGAATAGGCCATAAACTATACCTCTTGGGAAACGGAGGTTCCAGAGGATGAGATGGAATCGAAGTTGGAGAGGAAGTGTCGAGAGCCAGTGGATGGCGAAGGCTACAATAAGCAAACGGGTAGCAAAGTCAGGAAACATGCCAAGGTCGGCACACGGGAATCAAGATCTGGATATGTGGGACTGGAGGTAACATAGATATAGATTATAATTATGGCACATTTAGAGTTTATGTTATATATATATACCACTTATGAAGGGGAATTTTTAAATATCCTGCACACTACTCATATTACACAATTTTCCTCACATTTTCCCTCCATTAAAGCGGAACTACCACCGCACAACATCTCAAGCTTAATTAAGTCCCCATCTGGCAACTAGCTGCTTAGTAGCGCTAGTCACCATAATTATTACCTTATTTAATAGATTTAAGCTTTCTTCCATGGGTGACAGGCAGGGTGGAGCATGGACATCTTGCCATAGTGACGTCCGCGCGCCTGCGCTGTCAGTCCCAGCTGGGTCTAAGAGACGATGCTAGGAGCTGGCAGGCTCCAAAAGGGACTGACAGCTCAAGCGTGTGGACGTCACTATGGCAAGATGTTCGCGCTCTGTGCTACTGTCAGCTATGGAAGAAAGCATAAATCTATTAAATAAGGTAATAATTCTGATATATTTATCATTTAGTATTTGTTTTAATTATTATTATTATTATTATCCAATTTTAATTCTGTCTTCCTGTTCTGTTTTTTACTGATGTGGTGGTAGTTCGGCACTTATTAGTTCATGGGCACTACTCCTCTCTGTCTGTAGCAGTGCTTTGTATGGGGGATAATCAAAGGGTCATATAATGGTGTGGAGAACCTTTTAGAACTGGTTTTCATTTGTGTCCTATTTAGTTGTTATTATAGCTCACAGGTCCTGAGATGTATATCTTATATATAGACATCTTGCGAGATTTGAGAACCTTAAAGGGGATGTTAAAGGGAACATGTATATTTTTCCATGTCAACCTTTATCAACCACTTTTTTCATTTGGAGATACTGAAAGACACATGTTGATATATAATCTAAATTATGTGTTTTAGCTTGCCAATTGTTGAGAGTATTAAAGGGAATGTTGGAGGATGCATTTGTATCTTTGAATACCCCCTACAGGTATTAACCTGTGTGTTGCGGGTGTGCTTTTGGCCATTTAAGCACTGTTTTTAATTTTGATCTTGAAGACACAGTAGTTACTAAAAATGTTTTATGGATATTAACCTATTCGTTACTGGTGGAGTTTGGAACCATAAACACAAATGGAGAAGTGTGATGAACCTTGTAGAACTGGTTTCTATTTTATTCTATTTAGTTGTTATTAGACATGGGTAAAGTACTCTGCATGTGCATGTAGTTGATAACAGGTGTATACCTGATTGTCAGCAATTCATAAATGTGAGTTATTCTACATATGCTCTATTGTTACAATTGTTGGGTAACACACTATTGGCACCCCTTCCTGTTTTTTCTTGTCTCTTCACAAAGTAATATCAGTCTTTGCTTGCTGATGACATTAAGCTGTGTAGTGAAATACATAAAGAGCTGGATGTTTTTTCTCTAAACTGAGTGAACGGGCAGAAAAGTGGCAGATGATATTTAACCCTTTCAATGCCAGAGGGGTTGCAATATGTTGTGTACCCCTCTGGCACTCAAAGGGTTAATGATAGATGATAGACTTCACAGAAGTGTGCTGCTGCAGCAAGAACAAATATGGTACTATCCTGCATAAAAAGGGGTATAGCTGCAAGCGATGCAAATATTATTCTACCACTATATAAATCCGTGGTAATACCTCATCTAGAATATGGAGTACACTTTTGGCCACCAGTTCTTAAAAAATACATTACTGAACTGGAAAACGTTCAGAGACGTGAAACAAAATTGATAAAGGGATTAGAGAATCTGAGTTATAAAGTGAATCTAGCCAAACTGGGTTTATTTACATTAGAGAACTGATGTATATGAGATATGAATGAGCGTTCATCCATTAAGACTAGAGGAAAGGAGCTTTAGACTAAAACAGTAAGGGAGGTAAAGCTATGGAATGATTTGCCTGAGGATGTTGTACTTGCAGACAATGCAACTGCTTTCAAAAAAGCAATGGATGTCTATCTAGCACAGAACAATATTGATAATTATGACATTTGGCTTCAAAGCAGATAGGATGTAAGGAGAAAGGAAAGAATTTTTTTACCCACTTGCAGCTTGGAAAAGGCTTCAATGTTTTTTTTTTTTGCCTTCCTCTGGATCGAGCGCATGGCTTCTTTTTTCAGCCTCATCAACTATGTTACAACAGCCAGAAGAAGACTTTTACCCCAATTAAACCTAATTGAAATATTTGTATTTGCTGAAATGCAGTATCAGTTTGCATTTTTTTTTCAAATCAAAATTTATTGGAATATATTGGGGGTTAAAAATTACCTCGTTAAGCTCTGTGCACTCTCTGTGTGAGACAAATTGTCCCATATGGCTTAATACTATGCCCTCTCTCTCAAATGAAAAAAAAAAATAAGGGGCAGTTTTCACCAACTACTAACCTATAGGAGAAGGGAGGTCGATGCCAATCAACAATAATGTAGTCAACATGGCTGCGCTTTCCCTAGTTCGGTCTCACAGCTACAAAGGTATTACTTATGCTTGCCTTAGATTGTAGATTGATTTGTATATATTTGCTTTGTAATGGTTTGGTGGGACATCAGCTGGAGATTACTTTTGTATATGAGAAAGGTCTGCTTTAAAAGCCCAGTTTAATTTAAAGTGGAACTTTCATGTCATATGAAGTTTAGTTCTCTTTGTGTAAGTCCACAATGCGTACCAGAAAATGTATACCAAATAATATATAAATCAATGTATGTATTAAAAAAGTACCTTTAAGCTAAGCCTCTGGATCGTGGGAAGCGCGGCCATCTTGCCGTTGAATAGTATCTGCACATGCGTTAGGTTTCACTGTGTCTGTCAATCACAGTACAATAGCCGGCCCATAGTAACCTTTTTTTTTATTTATTCTAGAGGTGTGCACACATGTATGATGCTCATGCAAATTGGTATTAGTGATGCCTTGCTCCTCCGGCTGCATGCACAACATCCTGCACCGAGCGGTTTTTAAATCAGTAGTGCTGAAGTCCAACTTGGCACTAGCGCTAAGCACCTGCGATATTGCCAAAGATGTTGCTTAAACAGTGGGACAGCGTTACACAAACGCACTCTTACATTCCTTGCTAGACCTGAATGAGCAAGTTGCTTGGAGCGCGCCAGGTCACGTAGTTTAGACGGGCTTCACAGTGGATTCAGGGGCTGGCCGGAGGATTCAGAGACAAGCCCTGTGGGAGTGTCTTCTGCACCATACTGTGCGCGGCGGTACAGCTTGAGCCGAACGTTGCATCATCAGGTAGCAAATTCATATATCTATTGCTGAACTTAGAAGGCTTTTTAAGCGAAATGAAACAAAACACTACATACAGGGGACACAGAGGAAGGGATAAAGACATAATCATACTGAGGTGAAAGTTCTGCTTTAACGTGGATTTTTCACTGTCCCCTATGGTAAAGCTGGTTTACACCAGACTAATTCCAGTTTGCTTTTATTAGAATGGGCCAATGCTTCCATATTGCTCAATAATATGCTTTTACATAATTAATATGTGAAGTGCTGGAAAACATGACCGTTATCCTGTTCCAATTTGATTCAATGAGACGTGTTGGCTTATCTGAGGATTGCACATAATAGTCGGTGTAATCTCAGTTTGCGCATAATTGTCTTAATTTTGTTTACTTAAATTTATTATAATCTGGTCCTCAAGCCAATATTCATTTCCAGTCAGGCTTCTGAGGAAAAAAGTATGGACAGGCCTGGTGAAGAGCGAGAGTTTCCCTCAATTCACCACTCACCTGCTACATTAAGGATAAAGAACTGTGCAACCTTCTATGGAGTGAATTGAGTACAATAAAATATGTCTTGTATGAACTGCATGTGTCAGCAGAAAAGCTCTGTAGGGCCATTTCTGTATCAGCACTAGCTGTTCTGACCTTGTGTGAGCAGCACAGACATAACTCACTGTAAAAGAAATACTATTATTGCTATTGTGAGTTATTGCCTACATACTATAGTAGCTTGAGATTTTTTGCTGTTCTCCATTCACTTAGATGCCCCTGGGACACATATACATTTGAAAAGTAGAGAAGTTATGAGGCAAACCAACTGCTCCAAAGGTGGGAAATAAATATTCTCATTAATTTAAATGGGTTTAACCCATTTAATGCTTGATTTTACTGCAACATACTGCAAAAGCATAAGTCCAGAACTCCAGACATCAGTGAGACCTGGTAAAGTGTTTATGAAACTAAACACATATAGTATTTTTTTTAAATATCACATTTAAAAGTGTGTGATACAAAAATGTGCATTCAGCTGGTCGCATTGTTTAAAATGGCGACATGAGAATCTCACCATGCATAAAAAGTGTGAGATTTTCATGTCGCCTCCTTAAATGTCTGCATGTAGCAGGAGGTGGATATCACTGGACACGATCCTGCTAATGATCACTTCCTGCATCTCAGCACAGTGTCTCATCCGGGCTGGTTCCCTGTGATGCCACAGCTCTGTATATAGCTATGCAGGAATACCAGGGCACCAGATACAGCCAGGCCACGTTAAAAAGTAAAGTAATAGGGAAGCTGGGTTTACATCGCCTCCTTATATGTCGCTGGGAGACAGCCGTCTCTCTCTCTCTGTAATAAGTGTCATTGATGTGACAGCAGCAGTGATTTCCAGTAACAGTTGCAGAGTTCAATGCAATACCTCTCCGGTGCCAAAAGGGTTAAAAAAATAATTACACTGAGAGTGAAACTCCAGAAATCACTGCTGCTGTCACATCAGTGGCACTTTTCACAGAGAGAGAGAGAGAGTGCTATGGGCAAAATTAGACATCGCAGCAACATATAAGGAGACGACATAAACCCAGCTTCCCTATTCCTTTACTTTTAACCCATCTTGGCTGTATCTGGTGCCCTGGTGTTCCTGCATAGCTGTATACAGAGCCATGAGATCACAGGGAACCAGGCCAGGTGAGACACTGTGCTGAGACGCAGGAAAGGATCATTAGTAGGATCGTGGCCTCCTGCTACATACAGCTACATGAGAACCGTGCGCTTTTATGCGTGCCGAGATTCTCATGTCGACATTTTAAACAATGCGACCTGTCGAATGCGCCCGTTCATATCATGCACTTTTAAGTGCAACATTTTAAAAGTGAACCAACCCATACTACCTGATTTATTACACTGGGCAAGCCTGTAGTGATAATGTGGTAGAATCTGCCTCTTCGTTACTCAGACTGATAAATGACAGTCAATATCATTATATGATCCACTTTATTCCCAGTTTCTCCATCCGTGTCTCTTTCATGTTATTGCTCTCTGTCTGTCTTATACACTTTTGCTCTGTTCCACTTACTTGCAGCCTGTCACATATTCTTGCTCTCTGTCTAAGTCATGGCTTCACTCGGTCTCTCCCATGCTCTTATTCCCTTTGTATGTGTTTCTACATCTCTCTCTCTCTCGTTTTGTCTCTCTGTGTGTCTCTCTCTCAGCTGGTCTCCCTTTCTCAAAGGCTATGTGCGAGTCTGTTTCTGTTGCTCTTGGTCTCTCTCTCCTTGTTCCTCTCTGTCTGTATGTGCCACTCTCTCTGAGTTTGCCTGCCTGTCTCTCCCCAGGGCTGGCAGGGTGAATTTGTGGTTCACAGCCCTAGCTTTGCTGTCTTGCAAGCGCAGCCCTGTAGACGTTAGGGCAGGGTTATAAATTCCATCCACAGCCAGGGGCAGATTGTCCTATTGGGGAATAAGGGATCGTCGGTGGGTTGTGAAGTCGTGATTCAGTTGGCCCACAAGGTTTTATGCGTGAGGTCTGTGAAATGGGTGGCATAGACTTCCAGATCAGTGCTCCCTTGCAGTCCTCATGCAGCCTGCTAATGCTGGGTGCTCGGACAGAACATCATATCCTGGTGCCCTGCACTTTCAGCCCACACGGAGACCAGGGTAAGTCGATATGCAGCTCTGTGTTGGTGGCTTCTGCACAGACTACTTTCTCCCAACAGCCGGAGCATAACGAAAGCTTGTTGAGGTTCAGTCTCCTCAAAAACAGGTAGCACGCTCAAATAAAACGGGTAACCTTACAGACATCTCAATACATTTTCACCCCATGTCAAATTTTATGCAAGCTGTCCAACTTATTTGTACAACAGCTGTGCATTATGATTATCATCCAGGTACTGTGATTTTTAGACATCAACTGCTGCTCACAAACTGGAGAACAGAGATCACAAAGTGCCTTCCAATTACACTCATAATCAAGCTTTGTGATTGGTTGCCAGGCACTCACATCATCCAAAATGGCCAGAGGCTAGACAAGTGGTACACAAAAAGGAGACTGAAGGTACTGGGGGGGGGCAACTCTTTGCAGTTATGAATGCTGCATGTGCTGCAGTGTTGTTTAGAGTGCAGTGGCTGACTGCCAACCCCACCCCACTTTCCATGATGGAAGGATCTTTGATGGCTGCTTTTTGCCCCTGTCTGTTAACAGGTATAAGGGGTTCATGGATTTTGCACATTGCCAGTTGAAGGGATGGGTTGAGAAAAACAGGATTCAGTGACCAACAGCAATTTTAGGCCTCGATTCAATCCCTACCCTTCGCCAACACCCCCCCCAGCATTTTTTTCAAGCACGGTAAGCAATTTAAAGGATTACTATCAGAAACATAAATAAAATTGTATCTATCTATTGCATTACATTGTAAAGTAATTCCTGGCAGAGTGGAGCTACAGATCCTTAACCATTTGAATGCCAAATGTGTGAGCAATGCATTTCTTCTCAATGCATTGCATAAGACTGAAAATGTTAAAATGCTATCAGTGTTAAGAGACTTGCATTTAACTCTTGTGCCAGAAGGGTGTGAAACGTCACTCTGTACCAGGAATGATTTTGTTTTAACAGAAATGTTTTAATTTAGTTGTAACACTGAGTGCCAGCACCTCTCTCTCTCACTCTCTACTATGATTTTTGAAAATTATACTATTTCAGCTTGTTTGCATTGCGGCTTAATAAAACAAAGCAGTTTGTCATGGAGATTGGATTGAAAATATGCACATACACTGAACTACAAAATATACACAACCTGATAATTATACGACGACACGAACCACAATTTTCGACATTCATATACTGGCATATAACATACACCAAAAATTGAAATATTAATGTTCACACAAATCATATGTTGTAGATTTTATACCAGGGCTGATCTTCAGCCAGTTTGATGACCCAGAGCCATCTTTTCTTATTGTTACATTACACAGACAGGCAATATGCTATTACCAGCCAGCTGCAGTGCAATGCACCATTAAAATAATTGGTAGTATAGTGCCCTGATGATCTCAATATTCTGCTGGTCTTGTATAATGCTCTGTTGTTCTCATGTAATGATGTATTACACTGCTGGTGTTATGCAATAGTATACTGCCTTGTTGGTTTCATGTAATACTCTGTTGGACTCCTGTAATGGTGTATTCCATGCTGTTTTCATGTCATACTATGCTGGTCTCATGTAATGCTGTATTGACCCGTTGCTATCTTGAAGTAGTGTATTGCCCTACTAGTTTTCATTTAAAACTATACTGTTCTTATGTATTAGTCCATTTCACTGCAGTTCATTTAATGCTCTACTAGTTTCATATAATGGTGTACTGCTATGTTCGTCTAATGTAATTTGTTATTGATTTGAATTTGATGTTCTCACGTAAAGGTTCATTGTCCTACTGTTCTCGTGAAAGGATATATTCCCTGCTGTCCTCATGTTATACTTGTCAGGTCTCATGTAATGCTGTATTGTCCTTTTCATGTTATGCAATAGTATATAGCTCTGTTAATTTCATGCAATACTCTGTTGGCCTCCTGTAATGGTATACTCCCTGATGTTCTCATGTCATACTATGCCGGACTCATGTAATGCTGTATTGACCTGTTGGTATATTGTAGTAGTGTATTGCCCTACTAGTTTTGATTTAAAACGATACTGTTCCCATCTTGTAGTCTGTTTCACTGCTGTTCTCATCTAATGCTCTATGAGTTTCATATAATGGTGTACTGCTATGTTAATTTCATGTAATTTGTTATTGATTTAAATTTGATGTTCTCATGTAACTGTGCATTGTCCTGCTGTTCTTGTGAAATGATATATTCCCTCATTCCCTGATGTTCTCATGTAATACTTGTCAGGTCTCATGTAATGCTGTATTGTCCTTTTGGTGTCATGCAGCAGTGTACTGCCCAGCTGGATTTATGGAATAATCTGCTGTTCTCTTGTAGTAGTACATATACATGCTGTTCTCATTTGATGCTTTGTTAGTCTCATAAAAACGTGTGGTAGTCTCTTGAAATCCTATGCTGGTTTCATGTAATATGAATTTAATGTTCTCATATAACTGTGTATTGTTCTGCTGGTGTTTTGCCCTGCTGGTCGCATGTACTACTTTTTCAAATTTCTCTGCTGTTCTCATCTAATTCTCTGCTAATCGCATATAGTAGTGTATTTCCCTGAAGGTTTTATAGAGCTTGTTTATTACCACAAACTGCTAGTATGTTTCTGCTATATATAACTTGCTAAGAAAACATTCTGAATCTCTCTTACTTGTGTCTATCTTTTCCATTATCTCTATCTCTGTCCCCTCTTCTTCCTTTGTGCTTTATATCCTGGGATACATCATAAAACACTAACTTGAATAATGCAACATGGTAAATAATGTGGGAGTAGCACACTGACTACTATGAATGGTGTGATCTGATGGCTCTTTTAGAAAATCACTCTATTAATGGCAAATAGATTTCTATCCCCCATTGTACCACACTGCTCTGTGCCTCTAGCATACTACAAGATAATGCTGAATCATCAGAGTCTGATCATTAGTGACCACTAAGAGATGAATTAGTGTGTATGGTGCTGATGATCTGTATAAAGATCCTATGGAGATTCAAATCACCTTCTGAGCACAAGTAACACTACCACTGACATGCAGCTGTGTAATAACTGCATATCAATGTCTGTCTTCTGCATGTCAGTAGATTGACACTGAACATATCAGCATGCATGCGGTGTATTCACATGTCAGAATATTTGCGTTATTATTTTCAAGCCACAAAAAAAAAAAAAAAAAAAAGTTCCAGTTAATTCAAATAAATGCATAAATGTCAATATATGAATTTTCTCTATGATTTTCCCTCCTTTATGCATGTAATTGCATAAAGTTCTGCTTGATCTCATGTCCTGACATTTTGCACTGATCTGAGTTTATAATGTACGGCCCTGCTAGCTCCATGTAATGAGCTTACTGTATGTGTTTTAAATATACTATGAGGTTGCCAGTGCTTGGATACATAGACTCCCCAAACAAAAACGTCCTCCTATGCCCACACTGCACCACCAAGGAAATGGCCCCCTCTGGGCCAACCAGATATGCAGTGAGGTACTGGGTCAGTTTTTGAAAATTCCCCCAGGATGTTATTCCACTACAATTCACCCCTGCCAATTGCAGTATATAGGCACTGTCCTCTTCTGATTCTGAACTACAAGTCTGGAAATCCAGAGTTTGTTGAGAGATTAGTGTTTTGTTCCCCAGCTGATCCACTAGGGCTCACAATGCTGTAACAGTGTCCTGGCTGTCAGAAAAGAAGACCTGCAGAGGAGGCATTATGCCCATGATAACTGCTCGTTTATTAAATTAGTTTATTTGTAATTAAATTCTGCTCACTTAACTTGAATCAGCTAGTTTACTTTTCTTTGGCTACCAATGAAGTGAGCACCCTCTACCTGCTCAACTGTATGTTCAAATTATAATAGAAACTCTACAGCGAGGTACAGCCAAACAGAGATCTTTATGGTCCTCTGCAGGTACTGTTGATATTGCAGATTCTTTTTACAGACTGTAGTTGGTGGAAGCTCACACTGCTAATCAAGTGGTGAGACTTCTTGTTCAGCCCTGCTTGTTGATGTAGGCCACTGCTGTGGCGTTGTCAGACTGGACCCAGACTGGGCAGTCCTCCAGCTGGAGTGTCCAGGGGCAAAGGGCATGAAATATCGCCCGAAGCTCCAACACATTGATTCCTCCAGAGACCACCGGACCTGAGCACCCAGGTGACCCAGGACCACTCCTCAGCCAGAGAGGTTGGCATCCGTCGTCACCATGGTCCAGTAGGATACCAGATTGGAGAGGTTGAGCCACCACTACAAACTCAGTTCCACATAAAGAGGAAGGAGACTGACCTCTTCATAAGGTCCGGCTGACCCCTGCACACTGGATCACAAACCTCTGGAGTTCCCTGGTGTGAGCCATGGCAAACGGGACTGCTTCTATGGTGGAAATAAACTTCCCCACTAGAGAGGACAGCTTCTTGGCTGGAACTGGATCGTGAGCCAGAACAGCTGAGACCCTGTAGGCGATCTGGTGACGTCCGTGAGAAACACCATGCTCTGCTGAGTGTCGAAGAGAAGGCCCAGGAAGACCAGATGCTGGGACCGAACAAGATCCGACTTGTCCATGTTGAGGATCCACCCATGATGGGTGAGTGCATGAATGCAGTCCCGAACCTGCTGGTGAAGAAGGTCTGCAGAAGGGGCTTTCAGAAGCAAGTTGTCCATGTATGGAGTGACTCTGATGCCGTCCCGATAAAGGACGGATACTAAGGCTCCCGGGACACGATTGAAGACTTGAGGAGCTGTAGTCAGGTGAAAGGGAAGAGCTGAAAACTGAAAATGCCCTTGGTCGCAGGCAAATCTGAGATACTGCTGACTCTCTGGATGAATGGCAATGTGTAGCTACGTGTCCTGAAGACCCAGAGATGCAAGGAATTCCCCCGGGACATAGCAGCAATCACCATCCTTAGGGACTCCTTGTGACAATGAGTCTTGATCACAAAGGCATTGAGATCCTTCAAATCTAAAATGGGACGACAGCCGCCATCCTTCTTGGAGACCACAAAGCGGTTTGAGTAAAAACCCATACCTCTGTCCTGAACTGGAACAGGTTCCAGAACATCCTTGTCCAGAAAAGCCTGGATAGTGCCATCGAACAGACTGCGTTTCTCTACGCCCTGGGCGTATGAGAGGGGAAAAACCAAAAGTGAGGAAGAGAGGTAAACGGGATCCTGTACCCTTCCACCCCCACCTGCAAAACCCACGGGTCCACCACTGAATCCTCCCAGATGCTATGGTAGTGACGCAGACGGCCACCCACAGCCGAAAGGGGACCAGGGTTCGGCGAGTCATACTGAAGAAGGCTTGGAAGCCTTGAGCTTGGAGGAGACCTTAGGCTTCCATAGTTTTTTTGGGCTTGGAGGAGGAACACGGAGCTGAGGGAACCGTCTGGTTCACCGGACGTGTCTCAGTCTGGAAGGGACGGAAAAAACGATTACGTTTGATAGGTGTCTTCTTCCTGGGGACCATAGGCAGAAGGGTACTCTTGCCCCCTGTGGCCTCACTAATCAGATCCTTAAGATCTGGCCCAAACAAAGAGGTGCCTAGAAAAGGCAAAGAGAGCAAAGCTTCTTGGAAGCAGTGTCAGCAGACCAGATCTTGAGCCAAAGAGCTTGCCTGGCAATCACAGACATGGTGGAAACGCTTGCCACCAAACAGATGGCATCAAACAAGGCAGCAGAAACATAGTGCTGGGCCTCAAAAATGTTGGCAAGAAGCGGCAACATATCTGAAGTAGGAGCACCCTGACCGACAGCTAGGGTGAGCTGTTTAGTCCAGACCGCAATAGCCCAGTTCACCCATGCCGCAGCAAACGTGGATGCATGGCAGTACCAGCGGTGGCAAAAATGGACTTTAGGGAGACCTCAAGTTTCTTGTCAGTCCAGTCTTTCAGAGCAGGCGCATCAGCAACTGGCAAGGCAGTGGGCTTAGCTTGGAGACGGGTGCATCCACCTTGGGGGATGAACCCACTGAGCAAGCACTGCCTCAGAGAAGAGGTAAAACTTGCCAAATTTCTTGGAAACAGAAGGTTTCCTGTCCGCAGACTTCAACTGAGACACAAGGAGGTCAAGAGTGGGGTTAGGTGGAAAACAAGTATGGGGCCTCTTAGGGTCCTGAAACACATCAGAGGGATCCGAAGAAACCTCTTGAACTAAAGAAATGTTTAGAGTGGTTAAGATGGCCCTGATCAGGCCCTCAGCTGAGGGATCAGGATCAGCCTTCCAGGGGTCCCCAAAAAACTGAGAGGAGCCCAAAGCAGAACATTCCTCAACGTCCAAATCCACCAACAGCTCCTCCTCAGAGGAATCGGATACGTCAGGTACTCCCTGCGGTTTCGGCAAGGAAGATCTGACAGAAGAAGGTGTTTGCCAGGAGTGGAAGACCCACTGTAACTGGGATGGAAAGAGTTGAAATGTAGACCAGAGGTCTTTAGTAGCAGCCTTGAACTCATGCACCCAAACTGGCTCTAATGCATGGCTGGAGGTCCCTGAGGGAGACTCAGGGACAGAAGAACATGCTGGGCATAAATGACCTGAGAATTCTCTAGGTAACCCTGAATGACATGAGGAGCAATGCGCAATAGGGGACACAGAGACCCCAGCATCCTTAGTCTTAGGCCTGGCCCCAAGCTCTAATGGATTAGACATTCTCACAGTGTCAAAACATTTAAAGTATAAGGAATCACCCAAATACAGTGTGTAAGATTAAAGGTTCACCCCGGAAATCACTAAAATGCACTTATCTGGCAGGCGAATGGTTAATCTGCATGGGAGAGTAAGAGAGTCAAAGCCCTGCGTAGGATACTCGTTCAGGAAAAGCACAAAATAGCTGCTGCGGCATGAGCCAATCAGAAACAAGCGCGTGAAGCAAGCGCTCATGGGAAATATAGTTTTCCCATAAAAAGTACCCCAACAGTGCCCGAAACCCCCTAAGCCCCCCAACACACACCAAATGTTAACCATATAATAGAGCAGGGCAGACAAACAAAATGAGCCATCTCTGAAGTCGCTACGATGAGCAGTTGCAGAGATATGTCCCAAACTGTACAGTCCCATAGAAATGAATGGAGCAATGGCGTCTATGCAGTAAGAGAGCGCCGGAACACAAATTTTGAAAAGCTGTAACTGAGAAGTAAATGTGCACTAGACATTACTAAAACATGTCTCTAGACCCAATAAACACTGAACCCAGTAGGGAAAGTGCCAACAACCCCCCAAAAGATGCTAATCCAGCAGCTAAAGGGTTAAGTTACCACAGAAACTTGCTCCATGAACACCCAAAAGAAATACAGATAAACCCAATGAGTGCAGGAGTGTGCAACAGGAACTCCAAAGGAAAAACCCTGTGCGGAGGGGCACTGTGGAACATGCTCACCTTTCCTGCAGATCTTCTGTCTTCAGATTACCTTGTATTAAGAAGCCTCAATGGGCAACTCCTGGGGAAAGAACTTGAACCCAAGATTTCCCCCCAGGTCTTAAGGTCCACAAAAAGCACCTGGATACTGAGCTAGCCACATCTAAGGACATTGTCAGTTATGGTAAACCGCCTAATGGTGGTATTCCATTTCTAACAGAAAAAAAAAAGAATTGCCAAAACTATAGCAAAACTGTTCTTTTGCCTGTATCTTCATCCAATGAACAAATCTTACTGGAGCTGATTGGCTAGCTGCAGCCAAGGAGGGAAGGTAGGCTCCATCCCCTTCATTGACTTCTAGAGTTGTTCCTGCCTACTTAAAGGGGCGAATCGCCTACCCACAGTTACCAGTAACCTGTATTGGATGACAGAGAAATATATAATATGCATGTGTATGTATTGAAGAAGGCCCCTGCAATTCCTTACCTTATCACAGGAGTGGAAGAAGGTAGAAGGGGCATGTTTGTATTTTGGAAGAGGAGATAGTCTGGGAGGGCTACATCTTGCATAGAAAATCCCCCCCCCTCCGCATGTCCTAGACATACCAAGAGAATGGGTAGTCCCAGAATTGTGAGTTCTATTCAGGTCCAAGCTGTGGATGGCCCTAACCCTGTCATATGGGGCAATTCCAGTTTGCATGGTTTCTTCTTCTTGGCTGAGGAACCATGAGACCACTCCTCTCACTTCTGGGATCTCAGTACTGGTGGTATCGCAGGCAGTGTAAGGTAAGGCACTTGTAATTAATGCATTGCAGAGCAGGGTAGTAGAACAGCCTATAAAACCTTTTAATCCAGAGTGGTACGTAAAGCATTGGAAATTAATTTGTTTTGGGACACTGAAACAGTTAATGTTTAGTAGTGAAGTGACCGCGAGAATTGTAGTGGCAATGAGGGCTACGATTGGGGCACTGAGAGAGTTAAGATACTTTGGTGAAAATGTGGAAGGACGCAAGCTTGTTAGTGGAAGAGGTCATGTTAGCCCTTTGAGTGCCACAGTGGCAGTCAAAGGGTTAAGGCACATGATAAGTATTAACAGTGTACATTATTGTAACAGTGCTGGAGTGTGCTGAATGCACTCCATGTGATTTTTGGAGAGTGCTACAGAGAAAACTGAACGGTTTGTAGGAAAAACAGAATGCAGTGGTGGGTGAAATTTTTGTCCCCAAGAGGAGTGTGTCAGCCATTCTTTTTGTTTCGGTGAAAAGATAGTGAGGATTATGGAAATATAAATGGCTGTGTGTATTTTGTACTGAGGCAGTGTGTAAGAGATATGCTAATCTCCTCCTAGCTGTGCCCCGGGGCACAGGCAGTCTATAGGGGATCTGCTTATGTGCTCTTATGTGCCAGCCCTGGGGTGTGTGTATATTATAATTTAATGTGTAATACTGGGCTCAGACAATGTAGAGGGCATATGCAAACCTCCTACTAGCTGCCTCCCTGGGGGGTGTGCGTGTTGTACAGACATGGAATTTATGGTCACCTGACCCCTTCTTCTTTTATAGTATAAGATATTAACATTTTATATCCGTACCTGAGCGCAGGTATGCTGAAATCCTGTACAGCAAGCCTAAGTTAGCAAAGCAAGTTGAAGAGAACAGTGAAGTTGAAGAGACCGGTGATGATGACCCTGTTCATAGTATACTTTTGTACATATACGCACTATTATGCTTTGTCCTTGCAATCTCATTGTCAGAAGTAGCTAGTCAGGTAGCCATCCCACCTCAACATTTGATTCTCATGGGCCTTCTGCAAATCATCCCTGCTGCAATTTCCTTATATTCTGCAAAGAACACATGGAATTTGCAGCAAGTCGCACTGGGTAGCTCTAATATCATCTGTGTGAACTAATCTTCAATAGTGTTAGAAAAATGTGGTGAACAAATCTCTTTTAGTAATTCTTTTGTTGGTTAAGACAATCAACAATGTATTCTTGTTGGCCTAAAGAATGGCAGAGAATGGTCTCCTGTTTTTTTCTTTACTGTATTTTAAGGACAAAAACCTTACGTTGGCCGATTAATGATAGAAATGAAACAATTATCCCCTTTCCTTTTGACAGATTGACCTTAATCCATCCTCCTATTGATCCTTAGCTGAAGAATCCCAGTAGGTTTATGTAGTGTATTCCAGGAAAGGGCAATGCTGTTAATGACTCAATAAAATACAAGGACAGTATAATTTATAGGCAATGTACACAATAATCTGAGCCCAGGAGAGCACAAAATTGTAAGTGTTGTAATAGTCCTCTAGGGTATATTATTGCTTAGGGAAATTGTTCTCAAACTTATTGCTATGGAGGAAGCGTCAGATTTAAAATGAACCCTAATATTCAGTCATTTTAACCCCTTTATGCTATACAAGTCCCAAACAGATTTGAAGCAATCCATTTCAGATTTTAGACATATTCAAGGTGTTAGCATAGATAACAATTTGAAATTCATTTTAAGGCTAGATATCAATGGTAATTTAAGACTAAGGGCCATACTCATAATGCTAAAGAGGAATAAATCTGGAGCAAACCACTGCCACTATAGGTGTAAAAAGTAAAATTCCTATTGTGTGCGAACCCAGAAGGCACTTAAGGACCATGGACCATTTGTGTTTTTTTTTTTACTGAATCGGATTCAGGGCTCCCCAAACAGTGTGCAGCCGCCCAGGGAGCCCTGAATTCCATGACGGTCCTGGCAGTGCCTGGACCGTCAAGGGTCCTTAAGGGGTTAAGTGAATTTTAACTCCATGAATACTAGAGAGTTTTTCGGCCCCTTCCTTTGCAATGTGAATGGAACCACTTTAGAATTCAAGGGGTTAAAAGCCCCAATTACAACAATGGAAATGTTATGCCCCCCCCATGCATTTGGTTTTCTCTGTACCTTTCTAGCTTATTGATTACACACCTAAGTACCTTAATAAGAAATAATCTAGACAATGGATAACAGAGACTTCTTTAGCATACTAAGGGTTAAAATTAATGGACTTCTGTATTTGTTAAATATGGTACACAGAAAATGCGTTGCATTCCCATCTGGCATTGTTAAAGGGGACTTTTAACCCATTCATTTCTGTAAAGACTTCTAGAATTGAATGGGTTAAAAAAAAAACCTAAGTAGACCAATGGGAATCTTATTTTCCCCCTATGGTGCAGTTAGTATCCCCCACAATTGCACCTCCTCAGCTTCCTGCATATGGCCCTAAAACAGAAGGCTCTGTATTAGTGAGCAGTTTCCAGGTAATTGCAGTTATTTGTTTTGCCTAAAAGGGTCTATACCAGCGGTTCTCAACCTTTCTAGTGCCGCGACCCTTTGATAAAATTTCCCAAGTTGTGGCGACCCCTAACAGTAAAATTATTTTCGTTGCTCCTTCATCGCTGTAATTTTGCTACCGTTATGAATCGAAATATAAATATCTGATAGTTTTAGGCGACCCCTGGCAAATCGTCATTCGACCCCCAAAGGGGTCCCAACCCACAGTTTGAGAACCACTGGTCTATACAATGGTACTTACTACAGGAGAAAACAAAAAGAAACAAAATCCCTGGGTGTTTGAAATGTTAGTCTTTATCACATCCACTGGTAATCACAAGAACATACATACAGTGCAATTCTGGAGCAAACCAAGTGCATAATAAAAATACATATACATTCCACTGACTTAAATGTGGCTTTTAACCCCATAAATGCTAGAAAAGTCTTCAGTAGGGATGGGTGAAAACTTTCTCCTCAAAAGAGCAAAGTGTGAAAAGCAGCACTTTTCTCCTTACATGGGAATATCCATAGAACCACATACATACCTCCCAAGTGTCCCTCTTTAGGAGGGACAGTCCCTCTTTGAGACCCAAATCCCTCTGTCCCTCTTTTCAACCCTTGTGACCCTCTTTTTAGGAGAGCAGACTGTGTGGTGTGTATATAAGTGTATCACATTGCTCCACAGCAATAAAACTCACATTAATGTTTGTTTAAATGTCAATACATGTGTTTATAAATTAGCCTGTGTAAATAAAATACTTTGGTCTTGATCTAAATAATTTATTCATTTGCACAAATAGGTGTCAATAGGTCATGAAATTACCTAAAAATTCTCTGTAATGACCCACCCACCAGTCATGCCCCAGCAAACCCACCTAAAACACAATTGTCCCTCTTTGGCCACTTGAAATGTTGGGAGGTATGCACATATAGTGACCCCTCATCCCTGTGCCACTGCACTGGTAACCATAGAATTACACATACTGATCCCACAGCCTTGTCCCACTACACCGGTTGCCATAGAACCACAGAAGCGAAACTCAAGCCTTTCCCTATTGCACTGGTTGCCATAGAACCACACATACTTGGCTTCAGAGTACCATTCATGCCCCACTGAACTAGTAGTCACAGAACCACATGTACAGCTAGATGTCTCAGGCATAGGAGGAAAATGGCATTTCTCATGGTAAGTTTACAGGAGTTAGTTATAAGGTAGAAATTTTATGGCGTTTCCATGGATGGAAAAATAAGTCATTTGTGGGTTTTCAGCTAAAATTCCTGTGGGGGAAAAAAATCCCTAGTCTCCAATGCTTTGAAAAGTAATGCACTGGAAATCACTCTAGCTGTTAAGTGGTTAAAAGCCCCATTTAAATTCAAAGCTTTATTCTTTCCTCAAGACTTAAAACTTGAAGTTCTTTGCTACTGGTCAGACTTGAAAAGTTACTCGCCACTGCAAGCCATAACATACCCACCAGGGCTGAATTTCTACTCGCCAGGGCTAAATTTTCACTTGCCATTGGCTAGTGGCGAGTGGAAATTTTGAGCCCTGCTTTCCTTACAGTTCAGTTGCTTTCTTCCAGAATTACACCATCAGTCTCACTGTCTGCTGCTCCAGATTAGTTCTCCTGCCCCCTCTTACAAATGAGATCTCTCTGGAACCCTTTAACCTGCTTCAGGGAGCCCTGTGATTCCAGGGAACCCAATTTGTGAGGTGAAGCTTTAGATTATTTACTGAGGATGAGTTACTAAATTGAAAATCCCCATAATTTTAAATAAGGTTATTAACCCCATGAATTTTAGAGAGGTCAGCAAAGGCATTGCAATGCAATGCTTTGGAGTCCTCTCTAACATTCACAGGCATAAAGGTCCACTCAAATTAATGTTAATTTAGGGAATTTTGATTTCTCCCAAAGGTGAGATTTCATTTCCCAGATTTGTTCCACTACGTCAAACTCTCTGTGTTATAGTCTTTCCGTATGAACTGCAAGTGGGAAATAAATATGCAGTTTCTAAACTTCACTATCACAATGGTCAATACCTTGGACACTTCTCTAGTAACCAGCAGGTTAACTCTATGAGTGCCCAAGGAGAGGGCACTACATTGCAGAGGAATGTGTTACACACCCCTTGGGCATTCAAAGAGTTAAATATATATTCTGATCACACATCCTATATAACAATTCGCTAGGATGTTTGTCCGATGCAGTCATGCGCAGTAGAGACTAACCCAACCGCACAGAATGCTGGGAGTTCTGTGCTGGGAGCATTCTCTACAGTGCATGACTGAGTTGTACATTTATCAATGATTGATAAAAACGTATTGAACCCGCTTACCTATGGAACACCATGCCTCTCTCCCTATGTGTAGAACTATCCCTCTCTGTCTCTAAATCTACCCTGAAATCCTATCTTCTGGAGCACTAGCAATGAATCACCTTTTTGCAGAATCAGCACTTTAACTCACAGCTCTTGACATCCTCATACCCTACTATCGGTCTCTGATTACCCATTTACACTGTAAGCTTCTTGGGGCAGGGATCTCTTTCCTATTGTTTCTTTGATTGCTACACTTTTTATTTATTTATTGTAACACACTATTGTTCCAAGGTGTTGCGTATATTGTCACTTTCTGCACCCCACATCTGTTAACCCAAAATGAGACAGATACTGAAAAAAGAGAAGTCACCACTACAGGACAAAGATTAATAGAGCTGTACATTACACACTACTAAGTGTTGGAAAAGTGACAAGAGATTACTGCATTTCCTCTGCTATGGGTTTCTTTTTAAGATTTTTAATTGGCTGAGCTCCTTTTTAACTTTTTGAATAAAAGTTAGATTTTATATTTAATTTGTGCTCCCTGTCACCTTATTGCTCATTATGGGTGGGTATGTTGCTGTTGATCTTTGCTCTCTCTTACTCCACACTGGCCATATAGCCAATGGGTGTCTATGGGTATGTCTACATCACTGCCTAACATAAGACAGGCCTGTCAGAAAGTGGTGCACAGAATACCACTCTCCACAAAGACAGAACCACACATACACAGAGGCTTATGTAATAAGAAATGAGCAGGAATTCTGAACCAAACCTACGTCACCATAGAAATAAATATAAATTACCAAAATTTGCATAAATTTAAATGGTACTTAAAAAAGCATCATTTTACATAACTGTGGTGAAGGAGGTTATTCCCAGAACTGAAAACATAAAAAACCAAAACAAAAAAAAGAGCAGCACAACAAAGGGGTAAAATCTGCGTGTAGTATTAATAAATAAAATAATGAAAAAAACAGTATTTTATTACATGAATTACAAAGAGCAATCAATATGACTACTTGGACTAAAAAAAGGTCCAGTGTCAAGACAGAATATTGATACCAATAAAAATAATTAAAATATGAATAGAATAAAATAAAACAAATAGAACTATAAAGGACTCAAAATAGAAATAGAGTAGATTTGAGGGCACATACTTCTTCCCTAGAAGAAACTAGTATGGGAATGTAATGTACTAGTGGGTCAGATGACATTAGCCACTCCATTGGAACATTTTTAAGAAAGATTGTAGCTATCAAGCACAGTTGACTTGAGGGAGAACTGAAATGGGCCAGAGGAGAATTCCCCGAATGTCCATGTGAGCTATACAAACCAGAAACAACACGGACAGAGATATCCTCAAGATCATAAATATAAGGCTTCTATTCAAAGAAACAATCAAGTAAGTGGGCAATCTACTGTTCATTAGAGGACTACTGCAGCAGGCATTACTGATTCCCATCATTCGTATAGCACATATTATGGCTCTAGTTTTAGCAATTAATTGTGCCTGTTTTATAACCCCTTAAGGACCATGTGACATGCTATGACTGTCAAGCGGATTTTGCTTTAAGGACCGGTGACTGACATAGCACGTCCTGTACTTTTTACTTACAGCTCTCCCGCAGGAGCACTGTAAGTAAAAATGGGGTCTGAAATTGACCACTCCAAGACTGGAGAGGCTTCTCTTAGACCTCAACTCGATGCACCAGTATGCATAACAGGTCATGTGTACTGGATCATCAGAAAGGATCAAAGTGGTCCTTAAGGGAAGGTAACTTCCCTGGACAGCTGGTCCTTAAGGGGTTAATATCACCACTATTATTGTTGTTGTTGATAATTTATTGTGTTGTGATTTCATTTTTTTCTTTTGGTATATTAGAGTTCTGTTTGGCGCACTTTTCTTTTATAATCATTTTGTAATGTAGTGACTAGTGTCCGACCTGTGACCCACTACTAGGTTACAATCCCAATGTGATTTTTTATGGGGAGGAAGAGAGTGCCATCAAGTGTACACAGTTTCTATTTTTATATTTTGCCCTTTATTTTTTTATTTTATTCTACTTATATGTTAATTCTATTGATTGATTTAAATGTTTATATTCACCATTTTTATTTTTTTTTTTTAAGAATGTTTTTTATGTAACTTCATCTTTTAGTCATACTGTATTATCAGTTCTGTGAAATGAATACTGTGGATGTTTATATCTTTGCATTTTACTGATTGGGTAGTACTATTCCCAAAGTTGCTCCACTTATCTTAGTACATCACCTCAATAGATCCCACCACAGCCGTGTTGCCCTGTCTGCTATGACTTAAATTGGTTCCATGGAACCTCTTGAATTTCTACATGCAAACCATGTGGATCCACAGAAAATCTTTTGAGAACCACGGACGTTTCTCATTTATTCATTTATACGTCTCTCTTGGCTTATTTGTGACGAATCCTATATAATAATTCACTAAAAAGTTTGTCACAACGCAGTCATGCTTGGTCCCAGGAAGGTGCGCAGAGAGGACTATGGTCTGAATTTGGAGTGCCCCACTCTGTATCAGCCGCTGTGCGTTCGGGCAGTCAGTACTGAGCATGACTGCAGTGCGGTCACTGAGAAGAGAGGATCCGGGCACCAGCCGAGGTTGCTGGATAGCACTGTGGCCCGTGTACATGGGCTTTTCAACTAGTGTCTAATAAGACACATCTGGGGACACAATAAAGCAGGGGTAGTCAATGGCTAGACCGCCAGCTATGGAGAACTACAACTTTCATCATACCCAACCAGCCAAAGCAGGTTGGAGATACCAGGAGCTGTAGTCCGCATCAGCTGGAGTTCTGACAATTGACTAACCCTGCAGTAAAGCCAGAACTAATTTTCCACTGCTATGAGAATTCACTGAGGCAATACAAAAACATGACCAGACACTGCACAGTGGAAGATGAGACAGAATATAGTACAAAACATTTTCTGCACACATGGAATAGGTAGTCATTTGAAATATCCATAACTTTGTGATAGAATTGAAGTCAAAGTAAAAGAAATGTCAAATGTGCAGAGTTTATAATGGCAGCCACTCAGCAGGTGCCAGATTCTATTCAGGTTGAGAATGTGTCCTGTTAAAAAGAATTGTGACTTTGAATTGACCTGCTGCAAATGTGCTGTTTACTAAAAGGGATTCAGGTAAAAAGAGAGTCACAAAACTAATGTAAAAACATGACGGCACACAGGATTTAACCCTCTGGAAGCTGTACCCCCCCACACACACAAATGGCTTAAGAAAGATTCTTTTGTTTGGGTAGTGTTGCTGTGTGTTTGATGATGGTCAGGGTATTATCATACATTTTTTTATCTAACTGAATAAATGATTTAGAACAAAACTGGAGTATTTAATTTAATTTACACCAATTAATTCATAAATACATATCCTGAACTTTAAAGGGTTAGTAATGTTCTGTTAAAATTATTTGTCCATGTCTTCTTAATATTAAAAGTATGAGACTGCACTATATTTAAGTCCTTACTTTTGTGTAGTTAAAAAGTTATGCACAGATAAAGTTCTGCCTACGTCACCAGAAGCTGCAGTCTGGTCCAGAAGGATGCAGCGAGGGACAAGCTTCAGTAAGCAAAGGGAAATCTTGCCCTCCTTCGTCAAGGGGGCAGGATTTCCCTTATACTTTCTTACCAAAGTTTGTCCCTCGGTGCAGCCGTCGAGTCGCACTACCCAAGCTGAGAATCAAAGGGAGGCTGCCAAAAGGGGTGGGCGGTGGATCTTTATCTCTGCATAACTTTTTAACTACACAAAGGTAAGGACTTACATATAGGGCAATCTCTTAGTTTTAATATACACTATGTGCACAATTATTAGGCAAGTGAGTATTTTGACCATTTCATCATTTTTTTGCATACTTTTCAACTCCAAGCTGTATAAACTTGAATGCTTATTGGATTTAAGCATATCAGGTGATGTGTATTTGTGTAATGAGAGAGGGTGTGGCCTAAGGAGATGAACACCCTATGTCAAGGTGTGCATAATTATTAGGCAGCTTCATTTCCTCAGGCAAAATGGGCAGAAAAAGAGATATAACTGCCTCTGAAAAGTCAAAAATTGTAAAAAGTCTTTCGGAGGGATGCAGCACTCTTAAAATTGCTAATATATTGGGATATGATCACAGAACCATCAAACGTTTTGTTGCAAATAGTCAACAGGGTCGCAAGAAACATGTTGAGAACAAAAGACACAAATTAACTGCCAGAGATTTGGGAAGAATCAAACATTAAGCTACCAGGAATCCATTATCCTCCAGTTCTGTCATATTCCAGAACTGCAACCTACCTGGAGTGTCCAGAATTACTAGGTGTTCAGTGCACAGAGACATGGCCACGGTAAGGGAGGATGAAACCAGACCACCACTACACAAGACACCTAATTTGAAACGTCAAGACTGGGCCAAGAAATATCTGAAGACATATTTTTCAAAGGTTTTATGGACTGATGAGATGAGATTGACTCTTGACGGTCCAGATGGATGGGCCCGTGGCTGGATCAATAACAGGCACCGAGCTCCATTTCGTCTCAGGCTCCAGCAAGGTGGAGGAGGGGTACTGGTATGGGCTGGTATTATCAAAGAGGTTGTTGGACCTTTTCTGGTTGAAGATGGACTCAAACTCAACTCCCAAACCTACTGCTAGTTTTTAGAAGACACTTTCTTCAAGTAGTGGTACAGGAAAAAGTCTGCATCTTTCAAGAAGACCATGCTTTTTATGTAGGACAGTGCTCCATCGCATGCATCGAAGTACTCCACTGCGTGGCTAGCCAGTAAAGGCCTTAAAGATGATAAAATAATGACATGGCCCCCTTCCTCACCTGACCTAAACCCTATTTAGAACTTGTGGGCCCTTCTTAAATGGCAGATTTACACTGAAGGAAAACAGTACACCTCTCTGAACAGTGTCTGGGAGGCTGTGTTTGCTGTTGCACAAAAAGTTGATCATCAATAGATCAAAAAACTGACAGACTGTCACGGTTTATTATGACTCTCAGACACAAGTTTTAGGTAAAAAAAATCAATTTTATTGAAATAATAAATGATAACTTAGGATGGCAATAACATACATATATATATATATACAGAATATAGGACAGACAGAAGGCAGACTCTACCGGTCCTGTCAATATACCGGACAGGACAGTCTTTAGGCTCTACCGGCCTTGCCAATACCGGGTAAGGCAACCTGCAGATGGAATAGCATAACGGTTTTACCGGCCTTACCAAATTACCGGGCAAGGCAGCCTCAATAGATACACAATGTAGGCTCTACCGGCCCTGCCAATACCGGGTAAGGCAACCTCAGATGGAATGTGGCAAAAGGTTCTACCGGCCTTACCAATACCGGGCAGGGCAGCCCAGAGATAATAGCAGCAGTCAGATGGAACTGGCAAATTAGCAGAATCGTTAAGCAGCAAGGCTTTGGAGCAAACCAGCGTCCGCACGCTGGAAACAACACTGAATAGTATAGCCGTTAGGCTTAGCGAGCAAACCAGTGACCGCACACTGGAGTAACAAGCGAGTAGTATAGCCGCAAGGCTTAGGAGCAAACCAGCGTCCGCACGCTGGGACCAACACAGATTTGTATAGCTGATAGGCTTTGGAGCAAACCAGTGACCGCACACTGGTGTAACAAGCGAGTTTGTATAGCCGCAAGGCTTAGGAGCAAACCAGCGTCCGCACGCTGGGACCAACACAGATTTGTATAGCTGAAAGGCTTTGGAGCAAACCAGTGACCGCACACTGGTGTAACAAGTGAGTTTGTATAGCCGCAAGGCTAGGAGCAAACCAGCGTCCGCACGCTGGGACCAACACAGATTTGTATAGCTGATAGGCTTTGGAGCAAACCAGTGACCGCACACTGGTGTAACAAGCGAGTTTGTATAGCCGCAAGGCTTAGGAGCAAACCAGCGTCCGCACGCTGGGACCAACACAGATTTGTATAGCTGAAAGGCTTTGGAGCAAACCAGTGACCGCACACTGGTGTAACAAGTGAGTTTGTATAGCCGCAAGGCTTAGGAGCAAACCAGCGTCCGCACGCTGGGACCAACACAGAATTGTATAGCTGATAGGCTTTGGAGCAAACCAGTGACCGCACACTGGTGTAACAAGCGAGTTTGTATAGCCGCAAGGCTTAGGAGCAAACCAGCGTCCGCACGCTGGGACCAACACAGATTTGTATAGCTGATAGGCTTTGGAGCAAACCAGTGACCGCACACTGGTGTAACAAGCGAGTTTGTATAGCCGCAAGGCTTGGGAGCAAACCAGCGTCCGCACGCTGGGACCAACACGGAATTGTAGCAATGTCACCAACGCGACCAGGCAGAAGGTCGCCAGGATACTGAAGACAGGTGATGAGATGACAGGAACCAGCAACGATCAGTCAGGTCAGAAAACAGCAGAGAAGTTCAGCAGGAACTGCAACACCAGAGACTAGTACTTCAGCATGCAGGAAACACTGGAACAGTAGAGATCAGGAACTCAGGAACACATGAGATCAGGAACTCAGGAACACTGGAACAGAGGCCCAGCTATCACTAGCATAGTGATAGCAAGAAGGTCAGAAACAACACGAAAGGGCACTCAAAGGGTGCCCAATCCAGGTTTAAATAGTCAATAAGAGGCGGGCTATCTGCAGACAGCCAATAGAAGCCCCCTACTGGTGACAGACAAGTAATTGCAGCAAATCAAGGGCACCGTGATACAGACTCCATGAATGGAAGGCTTATGACTGTTATTGAAAAGAAGGGTGGCTATATTGGTCACTGATTTTTTTGGGAAATGTCACATATGTTTATTTGTAAATTTGGAGTTGTTTGTTTAGTATTATCACTTTAATAGATGAAAATAAACATGTAAGATGGGAAAATTATCGTTTTTCATTTAGTCGCATAATAATTCTGCACACTAATAGCTGCCCAATAATCGCGCACACAAAGATATTCTCCTAAGAAAGCCAAAACTTGACAGTCATAGCATGTCACTTTTACTTTCTTAAATAATCAGGTTTAAGGTTTCTTAAAATTTTGGATTGACGGAGAGCACTGTAGTAATAAAATTAGTGTAAAGAAGACTCTGACAAATAATTTTAACAAGACATTACTATCCCTTTAACAATGTGTGTTTTATTGCTGTAGAACAATATGATACACTTATAGAGACACTCCTAAAAAAAGTGACACCAGGGTAGGAAAGAGGAATGGAGGGATTTGGGCCTCAGAGTGTCACTATCCCTCTCAAAAAGGGACGATTGGTAGGTACGGTTTGGCCATAACTATTTGAGCTCCTTATGAATGTGAATACATAGAAGAAAGTAGTTGTGCCTTCGTTAACACCATCACCCTCCTCATGTTTATTGTCAGTCATCAACCACTTCAGTACCATTTCCCCCATCACCAGGAAAAGGCTGTTTACAGAAGTGAAGAGATCTATTTCCTGGACACATCACTGGCTTCAAATAAGGTTAATATCCATTCCGCAATCACATTTCATACAGAAGACTGCATTACTTCCCAGGTAATGTGCAAAGGATGTGCTGTACTATTGCATTGCATGTTTAACCCCTCTTGCATTCAAAGGATTAAAGAACCCCACGTAAATCAACTACCCTTTTATGTCAATTCTCTGGTAGTGAAAGATGGTGGATGGAAGGGCAGGAGGCAAGCCATAATCTCTAATTGTGAAATAAGTGAATGTCTTGATCCTGAAAAGAAGCCTCTCTAATTGGTGGTTGGGTATATTTGTGCATATTGCTTTAGATGATAAAGGGTTGTGTTATCTGGCACTGATTTGTACACATGCCATGGTGGGGGTGGGGGGGGGGGTGTTCATGACTGAAATAAAGTCAATGCTGCTTTGACACAAGCTGGGTAGACGTATGGATGGACAGCGGGAACATGCTCCAAAATCAGGACTGTCCAGTGTGAATCGAAACAGCTGAAGATATGCTTTTGGGTCCCTTAACAAGACTCTCTCACATCTATAGATAAAAACCAGATTATTTGTGTTTCTAATA
Source organism: Rhinophrynus dorsalis (assembly GCA_037306005.1). Classification (NCBI taxonomy): domain Eukaryota; kingdom Metazoa; phylum Chordata; class Amphibia; order Anura; family Rhinophrynidae; genus Rhinophrynus; species Rhinophrynus dorsalis. Next base: position 538,887,386 of record CM074719.1, on the reverse strand, counting down.
GCGCACCAGTGTGGTCAGATATACAGGGCAATAAGTGGTGACTGGAGGGAATGGGCAAATAGCTTTTCAGGCAGCAGGGATAGTGATGCATTATACTATTATTCCTATTTTCCTGTTGGGAACCAGGATATCCCTCTAGGGAGAGATCCTGGTAGCCTTGATCATGCAGTTACATAATTTACAAAAAAAAGGCTAATCATTAAAAAGAAATTACAGGCAATTTGCCTTTATTTACTTTGCCCTAACAGAACTGTAAGGATGTGACCATGGGCAAGTCAAGTGCATTGCCTAAAGATGTCATGGGTCCAAATTCAGATACTCCGAGAAGGAACGCTAAACTACTGACAACACAGGGCATTATGCAGAACGTATTTCTGAAGCACACATACTACACCACAGACGATAAAAAAAGTCCCCAAAATACTATTGATTTTTTTAACCCCTTGAATGCTAAATAGGTGTTCAACACACTACCAATATATCAAAGACATCGCTAACAATTAATGGGCTAAAAGCCCCTTTCAAAATCCATGGGAATTTTGGGAACTTGTATTAGTCCTATGTGTCGCAGTCTGTATGCCCCATAATTGCTTGTCTTTTGCAGTCTGAATAAGGCCCATAATAATAATATTGCTTTAAAATTATCTCCCAGCAAAGGGAATTACCTTTGTTTCATTCAGCCGAAGGAATACTAAATAAATGTTACTACCCCTTTAATGCATTTTGTGTTACATACTTCTCCGTCAGTCAAAAGGTTAAGCATACATTTAACCCATTCACAGTTCTTCAAAGATTCTCTCACATTCAAGGGATTAAAAAAGCCAAATGTAACCCTTTGAGTGCCAGAGGGGTACGCAACACATTGCAAAGCAATGTGTTGCGTATCCCTCTGGCACAAAACCTGTCATTGAAAGACAAGTATACTTTGTTTTACAGATAATTAAAATCTTCCTGTATGCTGTCCTAGCAATTTTTAACCCTTTGAGTGCCAGAGGGGTACACAACGCATTGCAAAGCAATGCGTTGCATACCCCTCTGGCACTCAAAGGGTTAAGGAAAGGTTACTGAGAAATTACTTTTTCTGTTGTGGGGGTGTAGTGCGGCATAGTGTTTATACTAGTGAGGTTTGTCTGAGGTAAATGCATACATCACAACATTTCAAATGGCCAAAGAGGGACACTTTTGTTTTAGGTGGTGTTTATGTGGGTGTAGCTGGTGGGCAGCGCAATACCAAGAAATTTTAGGCTTTTTCATGACCTATTGGCTCCACTGTGCAACCAAATTATTTAGAGCAAGACCAAAGTATTTTATTTACACATATTAATTTATAAACACATATATTAAAGATTAACTACACATTTATGTGAGTTTTATTGCTGTGGAGCAATGTGATATACAATACTCATTCTGATCTCCTGAAAAAAGGGGCAAAAGGGTAGAAAAGAGGGATGATCAGTATAACATATAGTCAGTTATTAATTATCTTTAAAAATCATTAAACTGGGGGTAACAGACTCACTTTAAGTCAACTGGAATTCAATTTGTTCCCTGTGGGGCAGCTGGTCCAGAAATGAACCTCTTTGGTTTATTGAATATGGCCCTCAGTAGCTCCTGAGATGTTAGCAGTGTAGTTAACTACAAACTATTTTCTGTAGAAGAGATTCTCTGAAAGAAATAAGCTCATATTCAGTGCGACAGGAAAGCTGCTCTGTGGCATTAACCTTTGCAATTTTTTTGTTTTGCTGCATATAAAACACAAACATTCAGAAGTAAAACTACACAGGAAATAGTAGCAACAAAGTGGCCTTCAGCACTATGTTGTATTGCTTTCTGATTTGATGACATGGGAAGAATGAATACAATAATAACAGCTGCCACAGTTTTCTCCTGTAAGAACCAAACAATTGGAACACAAAGAGAAAGGACAGGGAAAACCAATACACAGCAGTTCCCAGGCCATAAAAAGAAGAGGGAAGAGGAAGCTCTACCTTCCACTGTACAGGTTTCTGTAAACCATTTCTCCAACAGTGTAGGAGATGGGAATTATTTAGATACCCTTTAACTCAAAAGGGAGAACCTTAAGGAAAAGCTATTGTGGACAAAAATTTTAAGAAGTTTTGAGCCAGAGAAAATTGTTAGGAACCAGGTGAGTGTTTTAGCAGACAATGAAGGGCTGCATGTATACATTTACATAAATTATTGAGTATACTGTAGTGAAATTGTAGTTGCCATGTAATAGTTGCACATATGTCAATAAACTCCCTGCACATCAGTGTGTTTACCTAGACCTATTTCTCTCTGTTGGTGTAGAAAAAAGTATATACAAAAATTAATAAAACAGACAGTAAGGAGGGCCTCACCAAAGCTACCCCCTACATTATCCCAAGGTTCACACACAGATGGCAGTTTACTGCGATTGAACAATAAAATGTGAACCAATGAAAAACAAGCACTAGGGCAAGTGGTCATGCCATTCTACAGGTCTCTGGTTACACCTCACCTGGAGCACTGTGTACAGTACTGGAGACCCCATTTCCACACAGATATAGATACTTGAGAGAGAATTCAGAGAAGGGCTACTAAAATGGTGAATGGTTTACAAGAAAATAAATATCAGGATAGACTAAAGGATCTGAACAAGAGGTCATAGTCTAAAACTAGAAAGACAGAGGTTTAGATGTAATGTAAGAAAGTTTTACTTCACTGAGAGGGTAGTAGATAAGTCAAACAGCCTGCCAGCAGATGTGGTAGAAGTTAATACAGTGACAGAATTTAAGCATGCATGGGATAGGCATAAGGCTGTCCTTAACATAAGAAAAGATCAAGGACCAAATAAGGTTTGAGGTTTTTACAGCAGGAAAATGGGCAGACTAGATGGACCGAATTGTTCTGCCGTCACATTCTATGTTTCTATGTACACCTGGCAAAAAGGAACTAGTTTGAGATGATCCAAAGTTTTAATTAACCCTTTGAGTGCCACAGAGGTATCCAACGCATTGCATGCCTTTCTGGCACTCAGAGGGTTAATGGAACAATCTAAAAATGAGCCAGTGTTATATGAAGGTAAATACCTTGCTCTTCATGCAGCATATGTAATACTATTTTGTTGGTTTACTGAGGCTTAAAATCTAGTCTTACATCAGCTCCGCGGAAGCTAACACAATTGCCTTTTGTAGGGCTCTCTGCCGTCTGTTACCACAGCAGTCTTGATAGGTGTCTGAGAAGTGCTAATACTGTATTGTGTGTTAAAGGCCTTAAATAAGGTACCATACTTTTTGAAAACAAGATCGGTGGGAACTAATCTCAGTGAATTAACTGCCTTAGCTCAAAAGGACATTACACATGGATAGAAAAAAAGGCAAGTTTAGGGCATTTTTTTGCCTCTGACATAAAAAATTATTGCTATTTATGTTAACTTTAAATACATAATATTTAAAGGTGTATCAACCAATTTAATTTGTAGTTTTTAGTGTTTCTTTAAAGTGACAGTAATACTTAAAATTGAATAGATTTAGTTCTGTAGATATTTAAAAAAAGAAATGAACTGCGCTGTTTCTGATCTCCCATGGGAGATATCAGTCTGCAAAGTTCCCCCTTTCCTCCCCTTGTGCTGACATCAGCTTTCAACGTTACAGACAGATATCGCAGTCCATAGTCTATCCTGCGGCTCTTCAGCAGAGCTGTGATCGTGGTAGTTACAAAGAAATACTTCATTTGCACAGTCTACAAAGTGTGCTTGCAAACCAGGCACACGTTGTAGACCATTCAAATTAAGTATTTGTTTGTATCTACCGCAATCAAGGCTCTGCTGAAGAGCCTCAGGACAGTCTATGGACTGCGATCTCCATCTCTTTTACTCTACCCGTCTCCTGATTTTTTCTACAGTTAACACAAGACCACCATTTACCTTCTTTTATTAAATCAGCATCATTGCGTACAAAGCTGCAGGTACCTTGCTGCAAGGTGTTTCAGCAACAAAAGGTTGCCATTAAAAAAGTATTGCAGCTGTAAAAGTCACGCATGTGAACTACCTCTTAGACAACAGTGATATATATTATGTGAAAGGACTTTTGCAACATGTAACCTTGGCCTAAGTGAAAATAGCATGCGGAGGAAATTATAGACATACCATCTGCTACTGTGCTCTCCTCAAAGGCAGGGTTATCAAAGCCATGCTCATCTGTCCATAAAGGAAGGACAGACGGTGTCATGTTTCTCTCAGGTAATGCAGGACCAGTCCCTTTGTGCTCCGTGACTGGTGATACAGCTCCTGGATGATCAATCACAGCCGGACCATTTTCACCTTCAATATCTATCTGCAACTTGCTGGATCTCCTCTGGTTCAGCACCTCTCTCCGGTGAGATGCTCCTGGGCACCTAATAATAAGAAATGTCAATGGGACATTAAGCAAATTCACACTCTCATTGTATTTTTTGCTAAATTAAGCAAAGTTAAAATTGATGCAATTTATCATTGGGCAAATAGATTCAAACAAATACATAATTTAACCACCTTGGTTAAATGATAAAATATATTTCCTTAAACCAACAGGAAAGAGTCAAAGCTGTAATAAGATTAGGATTATGCTCGGTTTATCTTGATGTCCTCTTTTTTTTTTTTACTTTGAATGTAATTTGCACGAAGTGCCATCAAAATATATAAGTTAATTTCTGTTTTGCAGAAAAATGGCTTGTACAACATGTAGACTGACTTTAATTCTCTATAAAACAAACTGAACTAGGCTCATTTTAAGAAAAGACAGGGTACACTTTGAGGCTGGTGTCCTAATGATTTATCAGGGCACCAAACTTAGTATTTCAAATATTCAGATACATCCAAAACTGTATATTTTTGAAGTCTTGCAGTTAAAAGAGACCTTAAAAGTCGGGTGGGAAAAGTTGCAGTGTATTTGGGATGGCAGCGCAGCAAGTGAAGCCAGTGGCATAAAGGGATAGTAATGTCAGAAAAAAATGAACTATATGGTAAATACAATTAAAGGGATAGTAATACCTAGTTTTATCTTTTATTTTGTAGGTATTAAAAAAATATGAAGAACGATATAAGTCTTATCTCTCAAACCTTTATGGTTTGAGAGATATTCACAAGCAAAGTTTCCCCTCCCGCCTCTTTTACCTAGTGTAAGCCATCTCTTCTCAGATGTGGACTGCAGTCCATAGACCAGACAGATAACAGCAGGGGACAATCTTCTTCCTATGAGAACAATGAAATCCCTGCCCCCCTTGACAAGTTTTTCAGTTTTTTCCCTTATCTTAATTGAAGATTGTCCCTGTCTGCAATCTACCTGGGTATCTCCCTTCTACTCTAGCTGAACAGTGTTACATCAGTAAAAGGGGCGGGAGGGGGATACTTTGTCATTGAAGTACTCTAGAACTACAACTCTGACAGAATTGATACAACACTCTCCAAACTCCAAATACTATGATGATTAATTAGAGCTGCTTTTATTATGAAACATTACTATCCCTTTAAAAGAGATTACTTGCACTTATTCGTATCTCTCAAACTGTTATAGTCTGAGAGATATAGGAAAATAAAGTTCTCCCCTCCCTCCCCTTTCTTTTGACGAGCTGTAAAGCTGTCAGAAGCAGGTTCTGGTTCCTGGATCAGTCGGCGGCTCTTCAGCAGCTCCGACATAGCGATACCTAAAAAAAAAATCTTTAATCGGAACAGTCTACAACGTGTGCCTGGTTTGCAAGCACACATTGCAGATCATTCCAATTAAGTATTTATCTTTAGATATCATATCGGTTGAAGAGCCAGGTCTGGTCAAGAGACCAGAATCTGCTTTTGATAGCTTTACAGCTCGTCAAGCAGAAAGGGGAGGGAGCAAAGAACTTTATTTTCCTATATCTCTCTAACCATAACGGAAGGCATTGGGCGGCACTGGGCAGATAATTGTCCGGAACGCAGGAGCCAAGCAAGGAGTTACCTCATTTTCCTTGCCAGACATTTATAGAGTAGCTTCACATGGGAGACATTTTTAATCTACCGTTCACGTCCTTTTGACTTTGTGACATTTTAAGGTGCACTTTTGACACAGAAAACATTTTGATGTCACTCTTTTGACAGTCACCATGTAGGTGACGTCATCCCAATAGAATACCGTCTGGGAGTGGGGAAGGCAAAATAGATTTACGATGGGAAATTTTACCATGGTATGCCTTAATTAACATAATCTATACATATCTCAAAAGTTATTTTCTAAATAAAAATGGCTAAGACAAAATAAAGATGATTCTGAAAGTTGGAAAGTCTTCAAAGTAGTTTTGAACTGATATTTTTTCTAGAAAAAAGTAATGTAAAAGCAACATTCAACAGTAAGCTCTTTAGGTTATATTTCTTGATTGTTAGTTTTGTGAGTTAGTGTGATCAGTAGGGCTCCCTGGGTCTGTCTGAATGTTGTATACTGAAATGTAGTATATATTTTTATATTTATAAATGGACTGCAAACACTTGTCAGTTCCCAGGCACAGTTTCTGAGCACCAAAGTAAAAAAAATATTAGCTGTACAGTAAACATTTTTTGGGGGTCATATCACGTCTTGTTTATTTTCCTGGAAACATATTGTAACTGCTGTTATTCGGCGTTGTCAATCAGAGACCATGAGAATGACATAATTGTAAACCTACACACACTGAATATAAAATTGCTCAGGAGATATGGGACATTCATATTTGGTTCCATTTTTGATTGTTAAACTAAACGTATTTCAGAGGTTGTACTGTAAATTGTTTGCACATTTCTGAAAACATGCTAAAATTCCCTATTGTTACAGATTATGTGTAAGAAGATACTTTAGGCAGTTTTTTATTCTCTGGGTCATTTTATTTCTGTAGATAAAGCTTTTATGTGGTTACTAGTTGAACAGCCCGTTACACGGGCCACAGTGCCTCTGGCAGCCGGTCGCGGGGCAGTCACACGCAGTGGAGACTGGCCGCGCCTCGGCTGATACAGAGCTGGACGCTCCTTCGGAGCGCCCAGCTCTGTATCAGCTGCGGCGTGGGCAGTCTCTACTGCGCATGACTGCCGCACGCGTAGCAGTGTCTACTGCGCATGTCGGGCGTTACACACAACTTAGCGAATTATTATATAGGATTGTGTTGTTTACTGGTCATTTTACCATGTAACTAATAGAATGTTAATTTCCAGTTGATAATGTTGAAATGATAATGTTTGTGTGCCTATTACCCCTTTGAGGACCAGAGCGGTATGAACTCCAAAGGTTAGTACGTGGCTTTGCAGGCTCTGTACTCAGGAGAACGCAGAGCTTTCACACATAATTAGCTACAACTTTCAATTTGAGATATAGTTCATGATATAAGTAAAATATGTATTTTATTTTGTTATTTATGACCTCATGTTTTGTTGCATAACAAAACAAATACTTTCATTGAGGTATCATTGAAAAGCTGATCTCTTCCTGAAATAAAACAATACATAGTTTTCCATTTAAAACTAGAAATGCTCCTAAACAGGTGCAAATACTTAAAGGGGATCTATCACCCCCATACAAGTTAGCCTTAATAGTTAGAGTATATAACGTGTAAGTGTAACTGTATTCATTTTGTTTTTAACATCTCTATTTGGCCGAAATTGACATAATAAATGCTGTCCTGTACTTGCTTCCAGACAGACTGTGGTTACCTGCTCTGTAATGCAGTCTGTCACTCTGCTTCTGCTCCCCTCCCTCTATCCAGCCTCCTCCAATGACAGAGGCTTACTGCCCGTATGCTGGGGTTACATAGTAATTTAGGTTGAAAAAAGACTTGCGTCCATCCAGTTCAACCCTTTTCCTATTCCTGTTTACCATCGCTGGCCCAAAAGAAGGCATCTGACTTCAAATGGCAATCAGATTTCTCCCTGGATCAACAAGCCCTAACTAAATATTAATCCCTATACTAACGTACATAGTCCTCTATATTATGCTCTTTTAAATAAGTATCCAGGCCCCTTTTAAAGGCATCTAATGTATTTGATAGCACCACCTCCTCCGGAAGTGCATTCCATACCTTTATGGCCAATCTCTAGCCAATGAGATTGCTCCAGCTTACAGGCAGAAAGCCTTCGTCATTGGAGGAGGCTGGATAGAGGGAGGGGAGCAGAGGCAGAGTGACTGACTGCGGTACAGAGCAGGTAACTACAGTCTGTCCGGAAGTGGGTACATGACAGCATTTATTACTTCAATTTCGGCCAAACAGAGATGTTAAAAACAAAACGAATACAGTTTTACACTTATTCGCTATAAACTCTAACTATTAAGGCTATCTTGTATGGGCGTGATAGATCCCCTTTAACGCCTTAAGTGCCAGAGAGGTATCAACTCAATGTGTTAGATACCTCTCTGACACCCACGGGGTTAAAATGTGGTTAGTTTCGAAGATGCAAAAAAAAAAACAAAACAGAAGAAGAAGAGCGCACACGCTCTGTGTAGACTGTAGATCTTGTATAAAACCGCCACCGCTGATATCACCTTTTTTAGTGCTCAATGATTCTACTCATGTTCCAGAGCCAAACACCGGCCTCTCAGTGTAACAGCATCCACTGGATTACCCCCAGGGCACGTATGTATATGGCTCTGTCCCCATCCTTGTCCTTCTTCCCTCTGGGTAAGCTCTTTTCTCCACACCTAACTTAAATATATCCTGGATCTCTAATAAAGATATAGTATCAACAGAGTCCCAATATTCGGGTATACTTGGTGGGAGATATAAATAAAACCCAATATTCTAGGGAAATAAGAACTCTTTAGGGAGTTGGCCTCACAGAATAACTTTGAACCAGACTTGGTCACAATGATATCAAGTTATAAAATTTAATAGGTCTCAAGTGTCTTAACAAATTGTACAGAAAAAACAGATACACATAAATTACAGAATATCTATATGTTCACATACACTATAAAAATAAAACAACAGACCTCAGTTCTACCCTATGTGTTGTGTAGCTGAATGCCACTTCCTCAGGGGTCAGTCAACACCTGACCTGACCCTCTGGAACTCAAAGTGCTTATAAGGTGAATTTGGGCAATTCGGAGGCAAACCAGCTACATCACAGGGAACAAATACATTCCACCATTCATTTAAATGGCACTTTTAACACTTTGAATGCCAGAAGGGGTACACAACGCATGGCAACGCAATGCATTATACGCCTCTCTGGCACACAAAGGGGGTTAAAAAGCCCATTTAAACCAAGATGAATTTTTGCGATTTTTTTTTTACCCCCCCCCCCCACCATGGTGAATTTGGCTTGTCCCAGAATTGCGTCAGTTTTTATTTGTAAATCTGACACATTGATTGGCATTACAGGTTTGTGCCAGAATAGCTTCCAGCTACCACACGGTTACTGTTGTAAAAAAGAGACTGCAGCCTGAAATAATACAAAGTTGAGATTCCACTGAGAACTAGAAACCGTATGTCAGATTTAAACTGAATAAACAACGGTTATTTTTTTTATAACATTACTACTGTAAAAGCCTGTGTACCTGGGCCAAGGTCCAGGTAGTGTTAACCCTTTGCTTTGCAATGCGTTGTGTACCCCTCTGGCACTCAAAGGGTTAACTGGCTGCTACCTCACTGCTCCACGCAATGCAGTCCTGCGTCGCCTCATTCAAGAAATGCAATCATGCGCAGTAGAGACTGCCCGAACGAGCGCAGTCTCTACTGCGCATGATGTCTTCTGACAAACATCCTAACAAATTATTATATTGGATACTTACTTTAGAGATATGCAATGTGCACATTATAAACTACATTTCCTGAAATAGATTTATTACAGACTAAAAAGCTTACAAAGAGGCATTTTCCTTTTAAATAGTTCTGAATCAAATAATGACAAGAACAGTACATGAAGCAGTTCCTTAACCCTTTGATTGCCAGAGGGGTACAGCAAAGCAATGTGTTCCGTACCCCTCAGGCAGTCAAAAGGGTTAACTGCATTAGAAGGTGCCCAGTGCTGCTGGATTCAGTTGAGCATAAAGTTTACTTGCAGCATATCCGTATGTATATTTAATAACATGTAATACATAATGTTTCTCAATTTGTGTAAATATGCAACCCTTTGCTGAAAACTGTCCAGTACATACTTGAAAACGAGAGAAATCTCAAAGTATTCTTCCTGGTAAAACATTTTCTAAATAAAAATAAATAAGGCAAAGACAGGCAATACAAAAAAAAAAAAAAAAAAAAAAAAAAAAAAAAAAAAAAAAAAAGAAAAAAAAAGGAGATCCAAGAGTTTGCAAACCAAAGCACTAAGGGTGAGATGTTCAGAAAATGGTGGTAACTGAAATTGTCTGTAATCAGAATAAAAAAGTTTTTACACCATGCTCTGTCAATTCTCAGACATGTTTTCTGCATCCAATTCCACCACCTCTGTCAATGGGAAAAAGAGGTCTTAAAAGTGGGTGTGGTTTACTCTAAAGTCATACAGTAAGGTATTTTCAGAAAAAAATATTTTTTTCAATGTCACTTTTTGTCTGATTAACAGCATTTTTTTCCTGACAAAATAACAATGGTCTAACCTTGGAGAAGACAAATTAAAGTACTGTTAGCAAGCAGCAGTGAGAAGCAATTTGTCATTTCAAAGGCAAAAAATTAGTTTCTTTGAAAATTTTCGTTTCAAAGACAAAATCAAAGACATTTTTAACATCAGAATTTTTAAAGGCAATGTTCATCAAGATCTTGTTACTGCCATTTTTAATTCCTTAGACGTATTTTAAAACATGACGGACTTACTTCTGAAAAAATTGTCATTTTTTGAACATCTCGCCCTTAGTATTCCCTCTGTGTGCTTTTATAAAGAATAGAGAGATAGAAAAAATGAGGTAGGGGTTGGAAACAGAAAGACAAATGTATCTAGTTAGCCAGAAACGAACCTTCCATTCTTTCACCCCTGCCATTTCACAGAGATATTATCAGGCTCAATTGAACTGGGGCAATTCTAGGACAAACCAATTGACGCATAAGAGCCAAAAATGTCTCATTCATTTAAATGGGAAGTTTGACTGAAAAGCAAGAGAGGTTTCAAATGTATTGCTCCTCAGTATGTTGGAGGCCTTTCCAGCATTCAAGGGGTTAAAACCCCATATAACCCATTGAATGCCAGAGAGGAATTTAATGCAATATGTTGAATACCTATCTGGCACTGAAAGGGTTAATTAAATGAATGTGACTTTGGGGAATTTTTATTTGTACCTTTCTGGTTAGTATCTCCAGAATTACTCCAGTTCTTCTTATTAAAGGAGTCTTGCTATTTTAGCACCCCAATAAAGACAATGGTTGTTACTGCAGCTGTCCATTTAAATAATTGAGAGGTTTATTCGTCCCCTATGATGTAGTTGGTTTGACCCCATGCACTGTTCATATACCAGCCTCACTTTTTCCAATTGGTACAATTTCCCTTAAAGTGAAACAGTCACCCCAAGACATGTTCAGGTTGGTTTGGAGATAATTAAAATCTGCCTATATGTTGCACTTGCCACTTTTCTATAAAATAAATACTTTTTTGGAGAAATTAACCATTTGGTTGTCACAATATGGCACTTTAAGTTGATTCACTGCAAAATAAGCTAATTATTTATGCTTGAGGCAAAACTTACTGCTCACTGTGCTATTTGAAATGTTCCCAGTAGTGCTAGAAGTTTCCATTAATCCACTAGCCCTGCAGACAAGACATGATGCTGTTCTCTATTTGTAACATGACAGGACTAGTAACTTTTTACAATGATTAGTTACTTTTTACCCTGACTAGTGAATGTCTAGTGTGGGCTGTGCCTACATTCTTTCCTAGCAGTTTATGATCATAGTGGCCCAGCACAGAAACTACTTAACATAAAGTACCACATTATGCCACTAACAAATAAAAGTTTAAACAGCAGTAAACATATGAAAAAAAACACATTGTAGGATTGGGTACTATCACTGTTGAGAAAAGTATCTTTCCAGAGTTATTAAAGCTTAAAATGTTTGTTTTTTAATTAACATTGCCCTCTAGTGGTCATTTTTAAATAGTTATTCTGGTGCATTCTATGGTTGAACTTAGTTCTGCATATGGTAACTGCTGAATCACTTCCTGTTAGTTCTAACTTTCATGAAGGAAGCTCCCTGAATCTCCCAAACAAGGAAGGAGCATGGCATTGCATGTGTGATGTGAGCCTGATTAGATGGGGTTGTAGTACATGGGGGGTTGTTAGGTTGAATGAGACTGAGGGAGGGAGAATAAAATTAGCTTAAATGGGGCTAAGCCTGAAGTGTAGGGATTAAATAGGGGAAGGGGTTAAATGAGACTTGGGGAAAGTTGAAAGAGCCTTGGAGGAAAGGGGTTTGAATGAGTTATTGGGAGAGTTGAAAGAGCCTGGGGATTGAGTGTGGGGAATATAATGGGCCTGCATATTATTGAATGGGTTTTAAAAGAGACTGGGGTGAGTAAGCATTAAGAAGGGGAGTTGTATTGAGACTGGGGGTGGGTGGTATCCTGAGGAGAAGGTTGTGGTAGAGAATAGGGCAGTTTCTTACCCTTGGCCACCTGGTGCCTTGTAAGCAGTGCACTTGTGACATTTCCACATGCTGCCTGTTCATTGGCTCACTGCAGAAAAAAGTCCCAGTGGAAACAAGGACATAGTGATTGGGTAACACAGAAGACTGTCAGAATGAAATTCAGACTCTATAGACCTTTGGGAAATGACTCATGCAAGAACTTGACTGGAGCCCCTCCAGCTGCTGCAAGACTACAACTGCCATCATTCCCTACCAGCCAATGGATGAAGAGAGATTAGTCTGGAAACATCTGATGGGCCTTATATTGCTGTTATCGTACATCAGAGACTCTGTTGAGCACTGCACTAGGATTGTGTTCAGAAAGTTGGGGAAGATCCAGAATACGCTGAAGCCAAGCAATGGAAGAGTTCAAGTTAGGGTCTCAGAGCATTGAGGAAGATGGCAAGTAGAACTTTGTTACACTGTCCACTGCTAGCCAAAGAACCACAAGCAACATTATTCCCTTGTCCCACTGGTAGCCACAGAGCCACACACTGTTTAACACCTATAAAGGAATTTTTATTCTCTTGAGGATGATCAGTTCACCAGGAGGCTCGGGAGTGCTGAATAGAGAGTGAAGCCTGGGATTGTAGGCGGCCTCTAGTGTGTCGTTTCTCCAGCCGAAGCTAAAGATGTTGGCTGCAAAGCAAGATATTATACCCTAGTTGAGCAAGGAACTGAACCAGTATAAACACTGAAATGGAGCTTGTAGAATAAGAGTCTACATGCAAGAGTGGCAGAAAGAAAACCCACGTACCAGCCAATGAGAAACAAGTGAGGGCAGAGCTTTGTTCCATTGTCCACTGGTAGCCACAGAACCGCAGTTTCGTTCCACTGTCTGAATGGCAGACACAGAATCACACACAGTCTGTCATTACACCTTGTTCCACTGCTAATCATAGAAACAAACATACACTGGGAGTGACTCCCAGACTCTCACTGGTGTCTATTCTTATGTTGGCCCTCCCCCCCCCACAGCGTCACTCACTACTCTGATACAGAGTGGTGATACATGTATTTTAGCCCGGTTTGAATGTAGCTGGCACAGATAAATGTGTATATGTTATAGAGACACTATAACCTAAAAACAATTTTGGTGATTTTGAAAGAACTTTCAAAATCATATTGAGGTTGTACTGGACACTTAACCCTTTCAGTGCTAAAGTAGGTGGGCAATGCACTGCTGATCAGTGTCAGTGAGTAGGGAATGCAATGTAGCGATAAGACAGGAAAGGCCTGTATGGTATTCCTTAATTAGCATAATCTATACATTTAAATAACTCAAAATATAGTTTTCTAAATAAAATGGCTAATACAATAAAAATGATCCTGAAAGCCCTTTAAAAATCACCATGGTTGTTTTAGGTGCCTCTTTAGGTTCTACCTGTGTTGCACATCTCCCTGGCACTCAAAGGGTTTTAATGTCAAGTGTGAAAAACACATTTTTTCTGAAATGCCAAGTTTTCAAGTTGAAGATATCACTCTTACAATCCTATCACAAGTTGAATTGATGTATTCCAAACACACACAGCACTAGGTAACAGCTATTTCATTTTCTGAAGCACCACTTATTATAGTCTGGCAGCTGTGAAGCTGAACAAACCGCCTGTTCTTCAGACTAGAACAACGTACTCATACTAAACACAGCAATGCTCACACAGCAGTTCTGCTTGCTCACAACTAGAAATACCTACTGCAAGCTCTACCATTCTATGGCTTATACTGTAGACAATGACACGAATGCCCCGGCATGACAAGAAGGCTAATGTACTAAGATGAACTGGAGTCATTTGAGGGGGATAGGGGGGGTCTTTTAACCCGTTAAATGCTATAGAGAACTCCACTGCATTGCTTTGCAATGAGTTGGAGCCCTCTCAAGCATACAAAAGGTTAAAAGAACCATTTATATCAGTAAGAATTTAGGGATATTTTATTTGTCTCCCACAAGTGATTGGTTTCCTCTAGAAATACACCAATCACCTGAGACAGAACCCTAGATGACTTCATGATGCCCCAGCATGATCACATACTTCTGAAGCTAAAGGTGTAAGACTTCCTCTGAGGGAGCTTTTAGTAAAAAGTGGTACATTTAGGGATGTGGGCTGCCAAGACTGCCACGACCTTTGCGAAAACCCAAGTAGTGGACACTGGCTTAAAAGGAAAGAGGTCAACAGAAAATGATGGTCTTGAAAGGCAAATTGGACAAAGCACTGATGATCTGCATGGATGGGAATAGGCAGATGAGCATATTTTAAGTATAGGGAAGCTAAAATCTCCCCTGGGCACATAGCAGCAATGATTATGATCAAAGACTCCATCTTGAAATAGGGTACACGAACAAAGCAATTGAGGAGCTTTAAAACTAGGATAGTACATCAGCCACCATTCCTTTGGGGAACTATGAAAAGGTTGGAATAGAATCCCATAAATCTCTCATGAGGAGGAACAGGCACCAGCGCTGCCAGGGAAGAAGTCTCTTCCAAGAATAACTGGACCTGCTTCAGATCAGGAGGGACCTTGGACATGAAAAAGGGAGGAGGAAATTATTTGAAATCTACGCAATAACATTGTGCAATCACCTGGAACACCCACTGGTCCGCCACTGAAAAAGACTATAAAGGAACCACTGATAGCCTGAAGCGGACCAGACCCCTGCTAGTCATGTAGAGGTAAACTAATATGCTGGAGGTGCGTCTTGAATGCAGAGGGAGTGGAAAACCAGGGAACACCCCATACTGGCAGAGGTAACAAAAAACAATAGTCTTCTTGTTCCCAGTAACATGGCTAATAAATTTATTTAGTTCTGGGCCCAGCAACTGCTTGCCCACAAAAGGGAGAGAAATCAAAGTCTTTTTAGCAGACTGCTCTGCAGACCAGATTTCTGGCCAAAGGGTTACAGAACCCTGTAACAGGGATCACTAAGAATTACCAATAAACTTGGCATAATCAAAGACAGCCTGAGCAAGATATGCATTTGACTCAAGGACCTTAAAACGAGAAAGAAGAATGTCCTCTTTAGGTCCGTCTGCATGATTGAATTTCTCCAACCTAAACAGGTATGGCTCTTAAGTAATTGATTGCAATTCCATCATAATCATCTCTTTTTGCATTGTTTCTTCAAACTCAAATTTACTAAACTTACTTGGAAACTGATCCAGGGCTTCTCTGTGCTGGGCTAAAATGTTTCCTGTCTGTCATTTTGAGGGTCAGAAAATGAAATTATTACTATATCTAGCAGGGTTAAAGAAGTAAAGCCTAAGAATTAACTCTACTTTTGCAGTAATGCTGTTACCATAGACCAGTAGTCAAGATTTGATTTAGACACTTCTGTCCATTAACCCCTTAAGGACCGGGAAAATCTGAGGTGGATTTCACTTAAGGACCGGAGCAATTCTGACCTTTTTGACTATGTCTTTGTTCAACAATGTTTTCCCTCTAAGTCTTTTATTCCACCCCCATAAATTATATACTGTTTTTTTAAGCACAAATAGGGCTTTCATTTGATACCCTACGTATATGGATAACCCACCATTTACTTTATTAAAATTAAAAAAAAAAGGTAAAAAAAAATTTAAAAAAACCCACAATTTTTGTTTTTTCTCTTGGGATCAATTGGGCACAAAGGGTTAAATTTTTATGGAGACTGCATTAAAAGTATGACCGGTCAGTCATACCTACAAAATACTCAGTTTAAAGTGGCCACTGTCCCCCCTGGGTGAAAATCCCCATGTCCCTTTTTCTCACCCTATTTTGACACTTTTTTTTATCCCTGGCATTTGGTGGTGTATGTAAGTGTATTACATGGCTCCACAACAATCAAACTTTCACTTTTGTTTAATTAGATTATTATTATTATTTTTTTTTTAATAAAATATTTTTGTAAAAAAAAAAAAAAAAAAAAAAAAAGTGTGTTGTGTTTTTAAAACAAAAAAAAGGATTATTGCAGGTCAGAAATTGACCTGCATTTAGCAAGCCTTTGGCACCAGCAGTGAAGGGGTTAATACCCCTAGCTGCTGTATTTTCTTTCACCACTAGATGTCTCCTGTCTACGTCTGTCTCCCTTACTTTCATAGCAACGGAGACAGAGGCAGACGTGACAGGCAAAGACAGCATGCTTTCTCTGCTGCCTCTGTCTGTCACTATGCCGGTACATGTGATCGCTGCTATGGCGATCGCATGAACTGGCAAGGGCAAGAAGGGCTGACACTGAACGCCCCAGTCTCGGAGCGCTCAGTCTCAGCCTGGCATTAATGATAGCAGAATGCACAGAGGCACGCTGCTATCATTTTAGCCATGATGGTCCTGGTACGTTATTGGTCCTTATCTCAAATCCAGGCATGACGTGCCAGGACCGTCAAGGGTCCTTAAGGGGTTAAAGGCTGCACGCTAAGTCTGAGATTTCTAACTCTCCAGCTTCACTTTCACTCTAAAACCTCAGTGAGCTATGTCTAATGAAGGTATGAATAATTTTACTGAAATGGTGAAACAAACCATGTTGAGGGCTCGATCCAAATGTTGGAGACGGATGTTTTTTCTGCCTACGGCATTTTTTCCAGCACAGTAAGCTATACAAATGTCTGTGCTTTGAAAAAATACCTGCAAAAAAAAAAAAAAAAAAGAGCAGTCGGGTGATAATGTAAAAAGGTGTTTTCATCCATTGAAAATGATGAAAACTCTGTAAATATCAATTCAAATATCTGCGTTAGCCATGAAAAGCCAATAAGGGACTCAAGTTATCGCAGGAAAGTTAAGACTTTTTTTTTTTTTTTTTTTGCACCTCCCAGCCAATCAGTTTAAAGCACAGAAGCTCAAAGTTGATTGGCTGGGAGGTGCGTAAGCATATCCCAGCCAACGGCTGTGAGAGAATTGGAAGTAAGACTGCCCATATATAAGGGGCAGTCTCAATTCAAATTCCCTCAGAGCGGAACGGGTATCAGCCCGTTCAGATGAGGAGTGGGGCACTGTGGAGCATGATTCTGTCTCCGCCGCAGCCTCAGTGGCCCCACACAGCGGCGGAGACAGCGATTCGAAATTCTAAAAGCTATGTATATTTTTGGGATGTTTTATTATGGCAATACAATTTACTTGGCTTAACTTGGACAAATTTACTATGCATGGGGGAATTTTTATATTACAATCCAGTCACACTACTGCATACTTTAACCCTTTTGAGCCCCAGAGAGGAGCGCAACCATTGCTTTGCAATGCGTTGCGTACCCCTCTGGCACTCAAGGGGTTAAACTATGTATTAGTTTGCCGGATATTTATGCATTGGAGTTATACTTGTCTATTTTTTTTTTTTTTTTTTTTTTACAGAAAGAAGACAGAAGATAGAAAAGAAGAAAAAAGACAGAAGAGAAGAAAGAATGAAGATAGAAGGAGACAGACAGTGGATGACAGGTAAGTGTAACACAGATTAGGTAACAATAGGTGCTTGACAGTATGTCAGGTACCGATTGTTAGTTTTTTTGCTTTTGAAGTTCCCAAAACTGCTGGTATTTAGCAGCGTTTTGGGAACGTAACGCAAAAGCAGACGTTTGGCCACAAGACCTTTTTTGTGGCCTAACGTCTGTTGTGCTTAATGCCGGTACGGCATTTGAACACCGACCAAGCCATTTTTTTTTGTCGGTTGGTATCCATTTTGCCCTACCGGCATTTGTAACGCCAACCTTTGGCTCGAGCCCTTAGTCATTGTCTAGTATGGTGTGTTCTGATTTCTCTGTATTATGGAACTGCCAAAACAGCCATCGGGATCAATGATTCCAAATAGGTTGTTTGAATGGGGATGTACACTGCACACTTAGTTATGCAAGTCGGCGGCTTTGACATCAGATCTGAAAAATTAGAACTATTGGATGATATTTATGCTTTAACCCTTTGAGTGCCAGAGGGGTATACAAGCATTCACACCCCTCTAGCACTCAAACGGTTAAAAACTGTAGACAAAATTCTCCATTGTTTACACAATCTACGGCTGAAATCTTCTAATTCATAAGAAAAATTAAACATCTAGTGTGAGTAACACAAGGGTACTACCACTCATAATTGCTCTATTCAAAGGTATTAGATTTCAAACCGTGACAAAGTGGTGGAGCTGTAATTTTTCCATTCTATGAGTAACTGTAGCCAGTGGTTCAACTCTGCCAGAGTAATGATTAAAAGGACTGTCTAAACAACAGGCAGCAGTGTCTCTAGCAGTTTAATATACAGTTTGAACCTTAAAATTTTTAGAACAAAGCAGCTCCCAGCAGTGAAAACACCCTTGTCTCTCACAGAAAAAGTCCCACAATATGTGTTTTTTTTGTGTACTGCTTTTTTAAACTAAAGCCTCTCTCCTATAAACAGTTACAATCAAAGATCATATACCATAAAATCTCGGGTAGAATACACACAATTTTACCCCACTTCACCTTATGTGAAGTGGGGGGGGGGGCAGATATCTTCCCTCCCTCCCCCGACGCAATCCGCTTTCAAAACAAGGCTTACTTTGTTCCACTGAAGTCCCCAGTGAAGCCAATACAAGTGAAGGCAAATTAAAAACTTCATCTATGTAAATCTTGCTTGCGGGCAGAATGCTTGCATTTGCCACCAACTTCCTTCAATTGGCTTTCAGGACCTTCCGCCTCCAGCCAATGGTAATGCCCTGTATGGATCTCAAGGTCCTCACAGGGCAATACCGTAGGCGGAAGGTCCTGACAGTGCATTGAAAGAAACGGGCGGCAAATGCAAGCCGCAGGGAAGATTTACATAGATGAAGTATTTAATTTGCCTTCTCGTCTAAGTAAGCCTTATTTTGAGAGTGGATAGTGCCGGGGGAGGGAAGGTATATGCCAACCATACATTTTTTTTTTTTAGTAAGGGGGAAAACAAGGGTGCATATTATACACAGGCACTCTTGTTTTCCCCTTAGGTATAACATACACCTGCGTATTATACACAGGTGCATATTATATATGATATTTTACTGCAAATCCTAAAAAAATGCTAAACAGGATCATGTGCTTAAAGAGATAGTAATGTTTACATACGACTGCAGCCTTGATTCTTCAATACAGTTTTTATAATGAAACATACTTTTCTAAATGCTCATAATGTTGTGGTCTTCATTTTATTTTAATTAAAAGTGTCCCCCTCCCACCTCTTTTCCATATGTAACGGGCCTTTAGAAAGGTATGTTTCGTTATATATAAAAAAAAACTATATTGAAGAATCGAGGTTGAAGTCATATTTAAACACTATCTCTTTAAATAAAAAGCGTTTTGTAAAACCTTTTCAGTCAAAATGAAAAAATTCAGTATTTTCTCCAACTGAAATATTTAATCCTTGTAACTTTCAACAAAAGTCAAAGTGAGTTAGGTAAAAGTAATACAAGAGAACATTATAAGGTCTCAAGAAGCATTAAGCTGCTGTTGCCCATATTCAATAATCTCTTAAATATACATCTGTAAGTCTGAAAAGGATAAAGTAATGATGAAGTGAATATAAAATAATGTGTAGGTGGGGGATATTACTTCTGTTTTATATTCTCTAGAAATCTTGGTACATCCAATTATTTACAACAGGGATGGACAAACTGCTCTCTTCCTGCTGTTGTTGGACTACAAATCCCATAATACCAGCACACACATGCAGGTTAATGTTTCCATACACTGTTAGAATGTAAGATAGAGGGAGGTATTTTATTTAGTGTTCTAAGATATTCTCTTAATTTTAAGAAGAGATTTAACCACTTCACTGCTATGCCTTTTCAACCCCAGTGTTCTCACACTTTTGCAGCAGTTTATTGGCGAACTAGTTGAAGAGCCCGTTACACGGGCCACAGTGCCACTGCCACCCGGTCGCGGGGCAGTCATGTGCAGTAGAGACTGCCCGTGCCGCGGCTGATAAGCTCTGTATCAGCCGCGGCGCGGGCAGTCTCTACTGCGCACGACTGAAGCACGCGCAGCAGTGTCTATTGCGCATGGCGCGGCGTTACACACGTTTTAGCGAGTTATTATATAGGATGACAATTTTTGTTGCTTTTCTGTGTAAAGCCCACACGTCACTTTCTCTTTTTTTTTTCCCCAGAACAATCTGTTTCAAAAATACCATAGAATTGTGGATATCCCCTAAATGACCAATTTTACCCAGTATTTAACCCTTTGAGTAACATGAGTAGCATGCAACCCATTGCTCTGAAATGTGTTGTGTACCACTCTGGCACTGAAAGGGTTTTAAAAAAATTACTGAAATTCCAATAGAGTGAATTATGAACATAGAATCTGATTACAGACAAGACTAGCTTTCCTACTATAAAAACCTCAAAAATGTATTTGGTCCTTGGTCTTATGTTCAGGATAGACTTATGCCAATTCCATGCACTACCTCTGCTGGTAGGCTACTGCACTTCTCTACCACCCTCTCATCGAAGTAATACTTTCTTATGTTAATTCTAAGCCACTGAATTTCTACTTTTAGACTACAGCCTCTTGTCCTAACATTTGTACTACATTGAAATTTACTTCCTTCCTGTATTTTGTTTCTATCATATCCCCTCTCTCTTCCAAGTTATACATCTTCATATCTTTAGACTTTTCTGATCATTTTTATCTTGTAAATCAGTCACCATTTTAGTAGCTCTTCTCTGAACCGTCTCCAGAATATTAATATTATATATACTAGTTGAAAAGCCCGTGTACACGGGCCACAGTGCCACCCAGCAACCTTCTCTAGTGCCCGGATTCTCTCTTCTCAGTGGCCGCGATCTAGTCATGCACAGTACTGACTGCCCGAACGCACTGTGGCTGATACGGAGCAGGGTGCTACAAATTCAGGCCGTAGTCCTCTCTGCGCACCTTTCTGGGACCAAGTCGTTCCAGGAAGGTGCACAGAGGGGACTCCGGTCTGAAGTTGGAGTGGCCACTCCGTATCAGCCACGGCACGTTCAGGCAGTCAGTACTGCGCATGACTGCAGAGCAGGCAGTCTTTACTGCGCATGACTGCAGCGGTCTCTACTGTGCATGACTGCATTGTGACAAACTTTTTAGAGAATTATTTATAGGATATATATATATATATATATATATATATATATATATATATATATTTATTTAGAGATGGTGTGTACAGACATCTGTAGAGTGGCATGCCCACCTCCATTTTTCTGCTACTAATACCACTAACTTCACAACCCAGAACTCTGCTTGCATTCCATGCTGCCTTGTTACATTGCCTGATCACCTTTACATCATCCTACAATATAAAAGGCCAGAATGTGTGTCCGAGGCAGTCATTCACAGTAGAGACTGCCCAAATGCACAGAATGCTGGGAGCATTCTGTGCAGTCTCTAATGCATATGACTGCATCACGTGCGCCACCAGTGAGGCGGTGGCATTACGCAGAGCAGGACCGGCCTCTTTACCTCACCGGACTTGAGGCAGCAGTACACAGAGCAGGACCAGCCTCTTTACCTTACCGGACCTTGGTCCGTGTATATGGGCTTTTACACTAGTCCTTTCCTCTGTTGTCTCCAACACAGTGCCCTAATACTGTATTCTGCCTTTGGATTTTTACATCACAAGTGCATTATTTTACATTTATATACATTAAAATGCAGCTGCCATATTCTTGTCTATTCTTCTAATTTATCAAAATAATTTTCCATTTGGTTTATTCCCTCAGGAATGTCTACCGTGTTGCAGATTTTTGTATTATATACCTATCTTGAAGACCTTTTGAATATCACTAATAAAAATATTTACACAAATGGGCCCCAGTAAAGATCCCTGAGGTACTCCACTAGTAACATGGCCTTCCTCTGAATATACCCCATTAAATACAACCCTCTGCCTCCTGTCACTCAGCCATTGCCTTATCCTATTATTTTTACATCCAAATCCAAACACTGCAATGGATCAATGAGTCTTTTATGAGGGACAGTGTCAAATGCCTTACAACTGTCCAGCAAGTGATTTTATTTCTATGTCCCACTAGCAAATGCCCATTGTTCAAATTTTAGTATTACATCACCTTTCCGAAACACCAAAGTTCATTTTTCCTACAAAAATTATCAACTGGAAAAAGAAAACTAAAAATTTTTATTATTATTAGCATTTTGTACCATTCCACATTTCAGGCACAAAATAAAAAGGAATAAACTATGTATTCCCTTCCACATGCAAGATAATTTTTAAAAGTACACAAAATTCCAATTTCAGGGACTGGTAATTTGCAGTTCTCCCATGGAAAACCACAGTAGGTTAGGTAGCTAGAGATTTCCTGAGTAAACTGGTACCCCATTGGTATGAGCTCATTTACTGTTTGGGATGCCAGGTCGACAAAACTCAGACTCAAATCTATCAGTTTCCTTGCTTTTTTTATTTGACATACCTGCAAATAAATGTTTGTATCAACCATATTCAAGAAGAAAATGTAGACAAGGCATACCATTTTGGTATGAAGACCAGCATCAAATGAAGGGTAGCTTTCCTTTCTACCCATACCCAGTGTGCATAAAAGTTTCCAGAATATGGAACTAAGGGAAAAATATATGCATTTTACACATTTCTACTTCTTCAAAGGTACAGAAATCCAAGAAACCTTTCCTAAAGTTTTCATCATCAGCTCGTCTCCCAAGAGAAAGAACACCCCATTGTTAGGAGATGAATACCACAGGAGGTGAGAGAAGAACACAACTACACCTACCTAAAGCTATAATTTTTCTTAGATTCTTAATATGCTCTATCTCTGCCTAAATGGCTGTAATGTATATTAAAAGTCAGGGATGCTCAAATAGGAACGAACCTGCAAAACAAATTTGCAGGCTCTATAGAAATGGTGTCCTACCCAGAGTGCAATCTATTTTAGCCCACTAATGCCTTTCACAGAGAAAAAATATCCTAAAGCATATTATATTGGTCCTGCCATTACAGCAGTCCAACCACAAAATGCCAGGCAATTCCTCTCTGAACAAGAGAAACAGCCAACTCCAGATGTACGTTTCAGCCTTGTTGAGCCCCAACAGTGAGGTGTAGCTGATCTCTCTAAGCACTGTGAGCAAGGGGTCCAATGCTGGATTCCTCCTATTAACCTTGGGGTGACTAATCCCAATAGTAAGGACATCATTGTTATAGAGTCTGCAAATTTGTATTGCAGGCTCATTTCTAGTTGAGCGTCTCTGACTTCCACTTTACATATGCAAATTACCCTTGAGATTTGTCACCTCAGTGGTAATAAGGGAACCCAGCAATGGACCCCTTGCTCACAGTGCCTAAAGAGATTAGCAACACGTCACTGATGAGGCCCAACAAGGCTGAAACATAAGTCTGGGGTTGGTCAGCCTTGATCTGGAGAAGGCCTTTGACCGTGTCTCTCATGAATTCATGGGCAGGGCACTGCGCAGATTTGGGCTGGGAGAAATGTTCTGTTCATATGTTAACCTAATGTACCTTGACATTTTCAGTACGGTGCTGGTGAACGGCTGGAAGACTGACCCCATTACAGTGCTTTCTGGGGCCAGACAAGATTGCCCTCTCTCACCTCTCCTTTTTGTCTGTTGTATAGAGCTCTTCGCTGAAGAGACAGAATCCAGAGATCAGGGGGATCACTGCACCAATACGTGGCAGACAAGAGGCAAAGTTCTCACTGTACATGGACAATGTAACCATCTGCTGCGCTGACCAGCAATCAGTGAAAGAGCTCGTCCAGACATGCGAGGACTTTGGCAAAGCTTCGGGTGCAAAGGTCAACTGCGGGAAGTCAGAGACCATACTCTTCGGGGATTGGCACCTGTCTTCTGACCCCTTCCCTTTCCCCATCAGGACAGGCCTCATCAAAGTCCTGGCAGTCTGGTTCGGTGGAAAAGGCGCGGCCCTGTAGTGTTTGAATGAAAGACTAGCAAAAGTCAGATAGAAATTTGGACTATGGAGCCTCAGGAACCTCAACATAGAGGGAAAAATACTGGTACTGCAGAATGAGATCCTTCCAGTTCTGCAGTATATGGCCCAAGCTTGGCCACCCTTGGCAACAATTTGCAAAGCCATCACAAGGGCAGTGTTTCACTTCATCTGGGGCTCCAAACTGGACAGAGTGAAGCGTGCAGTTATGTACAAGGAGCCCCACAAAGGAGGAAAGGGGGCATATTTTATTTTAAGACACATAATGGCACTCTATATGTATATTACTGGGCACTGACTCAACCCATGGAGCCCAGAGAGGTCTGCAACGCATTGCTTTTCAATGCGTTGTGTACCCCTCTGGCACTCAAGGGGTTAAACTAAATCTTGTATTCCACTTTGTAGTTATACATTCTTTTCTTTTACAGGAACAGGAAGAAAGAAGAGCAGGAAGAAAGAGGAGAAGATAGGAGAAAGAAGAGAAGACAAAAGGAGACAGACAGTTATTAAGTGTAAGACATATCAGTTAACGATCGGTGCTTGGCAGTATGTCAGGCAGCGATAGTTAATTGTTTTTTACCACTAAGTTCCCAATAGCACTGCTTTTAGCTGCGTTTTGGGAACTTAACTCACAAATCGGATGTTCAGCCACAAGACTGATTTTTTGTGGCTTAACTTCCTTTGGGGTTTTAGCTGGTAGGGCCTATGAATACCGCGTTAGACATGTTAGTTTAACGGCCGGTATTCACTTTGGCCCTACTGGCTATTTTAACGCCTGCCTTTAAATCTACCCCCAAATATCATGTCTGCTAACAGTTATATATTACATAAAAACTGTAATACAGTGGGAGTTCCATTGTTTTACTTAGCAGGAAAAGCCCTAGAATATATGATTTGCATAATAAACGCTTACAGCTTCTTTAAACCTTTGAGTGCCAGAGGGAGCTCCAACACATTACTGTGCAACATAGCTCTCAGCTTATGGCCAATATATACAAATCAAAGAACAATTCTGGAACAAACCAGCTGCATCATAGGATACAAATCAACATTTCCAATTATTTAAATGGGGCTTTTAACCCTTGATTGCTAGAGAGGTCTCCAATGCAAGACCCCTCTAATATTCAAGTGTTTAAAAGCCTTATTTAAAGATGGAACTTTCATCAACATTATACTTATCCCCAAATCCTTAAAGTGGATGTGTCACCTCTATCTAACTTAGCATAAATAGTTAGGTTATATAGCGAATATTACTAAAACAGTCTTAATATTTTTTTTTTAAGCTTTATTTGTTGTAAATTTAAGTTATAAAGTTGGTCCTGCGACTACTTCCTCATAGACTGTGGTTACCTGCTCTGTAACTACAGTCCGTCACTCTGCCTCTGCTCTCCTCCCTCTATCCACCCTCCTCCGATGACGGACGCTTCTGTCTGTAAGCTGGAGTGTTCTCATTGGCAGAGATTGATATCTAGCCACTGAGACTGCTCCAGTTTACAGATAGAAGCCTCCGTCATTGGAGGAGGCTGGATAGAGGGAGGGGAGCAGAAGCAGAGTGACAGACTGCAGTCTATGCAGAAGTGGCTGCAGGACAGACTTTATAACTTAAATTTACAACAAATAAAAAAATTAAGACAGTTTTAGTAATATTCACTATATAGCCTAACTATTTATGTTACGTTATATTGAGGTTACACATCCACTTTAATATGGTAGCGATATATAGACATACTTTCCATTTGCAGTATAAGGAAAAGAGAGAATGTTTTCAGCAGGCAACAGCAGGGAACATCACAGACATCTTGCAGAGCCGGCATCTCTGTGTCTGTGCTGTCTGTCCCCTTCAACTCCATGATTGGTGAGTCGGAAGCCTTGTGCCTTAAAGCGGAACTACCACCCCTTACAAACATGGCCCCAAATAATTACCCATCTGGCGACTAGCTGCTTAGTAGCGCTAGTTGCCAGAAATATTACTGTCTTAATGAGAATTATACACTGCTTCCGGACTGACAGGCAGGAAACAGAGCAGACATCTTTCCATAGTGATGTCTGCATGCCAGCGCTATCAATCCCTTTTGGAGCTGAACAGCTCCTAGCAACGACTCCTAGAGCAGGCTGGGAATAACCGCGCAGGCGTGCAGACCTCACTATGGAAAGATGTCTGCTCTGTTTCCTGCCTGTCAGTCCGGGAGCAGTGTATAATTCTCATTAACGCGGTAATAATTCTGGCAACTAGCGCTACTGAGCAGCTAGTCGCCAGATGGGTAATTATTTGGGGCCATGTTTGTAAGGGGTGGAAGTTCCACTTTAAGGCACTGGAAGGAACTTGCAGCGCAGGTGTAGAGAGAGCCTACAGCAAGATTCCAGCCGGCCTGCCTGCCGAAAACATTCTCTCTCTTACTTATGCTGGACTTATACTGCAAGTGGAAAGTATTTTATGTATATCGCTACCCTATTAAGTATTTGGGGCGAAGTATAATGTTGATGAAAGTACCTCTTTAAATCAAGAGGAATTGTGGGACTTGTTATTTGTCCCCTATGGTGAAGCTGATTTTCTACAGAATTGCTCCTCTTTTTTTTATACACGGCCCTGTGTTTCATGGATCCTCAGGGATCCCAAGAACACAATATAAGAGGTTCCGCCCAGTAAATGTGAGTAATGATGGACGTGTAAACATTAATGTAAGTGTGTGGTTATGTGACAGCCAGTGGATGTGTAGAAGGAGGAAATAGATTGCACAGTGTAATCCAGTTTGCAATTATTTTATTCATGAAACACACACTATAAACCTAATTTACTCCAAGATACAATAATCAGGTAACTTAACCTTTTTAGCCCTTTACCTCTGTAAAATGAACTAAACTTGTCTTACTATAACAGACTTTAAATCAATGAGAATTTTGGACATTTTTTTTTTGTTCCCAAATGGCCTGTGTCCCACCCTCTGTTGTTGAATATTCTTATTAGTCTTACCGTGGCAAAATGTCAATTATTCTTAATTTCCCTGCAGTCTTTGCTATGTTTGTCAAACAAAAATTCTGGCTTTATTTTGGATAAGCACTATCCCGATTTTATTGCTTCAAAAAGGGCAATATATTCAGCTTCGTCAGTTGACAAAAGCACCATTGTTTGTTTAACAGTTTTCCAGCTTGTGGCAGCTTATGGGCATAACCTCCAGTGGATTTCCCTTCCTTAGACCACTAATTCTAGAATCTTTATAGGATAATACATAATCTTTTCCTTCTTGTAGATACTGGACTATGTACGTGGCCACTTGCCAGTTCTATTGTGTATGTAACAGCTGTTAAAATAACTCAAGTAGTGAACAGCAAATGCTATTTCAGGACATGAAACATACACAATACATCAATATTACAATAATGTGATGCAACACATTTTTTTTCCAGTTTCCCATCCTGTTGTCTATGAATTGCAGTCAATCCCATCCCGATTTTTCTATACAACCTGTTAGTCTTGATCGATCGGTGATGTTACAAAATCTATTTTATTTTCAGGACTATGGGCTGAAGTAATTATGGATCAAATCAACTGCACTGTAGGGAACAATTAAAAATCTACATGGTTTTAAACAGAGCTTTTAACCCCTTGAGTGCTTTGGAGATCTATCTAGCATTTAAGGGGTTAAAAACCCCTTTCAACCCTTTGCGTGCCAGAAGGGCTGACACACAAAGGGTTAAATTGATGAAAAACCTGTGAATTGTTGTTTGTCCCCTAGGTTGTAGTTGGTTTACCTGAGAATGTCTTCTGAACGCAAGGCTCTATGACTACCGTAAAATCTCGGGTATAATACGCATAATTTTACCCCTCTTCACCTTATGTGAAGTGGGGGTGCGTATTATACCCGAGAGGTTTTTTCAGACTTCCTGCTCCCTCTCTCTCCCTGTGCGATCCGGTGATAAAGTAAGACTTACTTTTTGAGGCTGTACTTCAATATTGTTATGGTGTACCGGTATCTGAAAAAAGATCCCTCTCTCCCATCTTCCCTGCGGGCGGCACGCTTGCATCTGCCGCCCGCTTCCTTCAATCGGCTTTCAGGACCTTGAGATCCTCACAGGGCAATACCATAGGAGAAAGGTCCTGAAAACCAATTGAAGGAAGCGGGCGGCAGATGCAATTTTGCTGCCCGCAGGGAAGATGGGAGAGAGGGACCTTTTTTTCAGATACTGGTACACCACAACAATATTGAAGTACAGCCTCAAAAAGTAAGTCTTTCTTTATCACCGGATCGCGCAGGGAAAGAGAGGGAGAAGGAAGCTCTAACTTTTTTTTTTTTTTTTAGTAAGGAGAAAACAAGGGTGTGTATTATACATAGACACTCTTGTTTTCCCCTAAATCTTGGGCATAATAAACACCTGCGTATTATACACAGGTGCGTATTATACCTGAGATTTTACGGTATAATCAACTTGGATTTCCCAAGTCCTTCAAATCAGACTTATTTTCTAAGAATAATTTTACCTTTGTTCCAAATTTTACAATCTTATCCTGTCAAAAACATCAGCTTTTTAAATGAAGTCTATTGATTATGCCAAATTTGGACACAGACTTCACAGAAGCTGATGTGCTAAGAGGAACTGGAGTAATTGTGAGGAAAAACAGCTGCATCATAAGGAACAATTAAAAAACAGTTGAATTAAATGGTGTTTTTTACTTCTTGAATGCTAGACAGCACTCCAACCCATTGTGCATTTTAGCACATGCCTGAAGAAGGGGCCTGAGTGTCCTGAAAGCTTGCACTTTCTATGTCCTCAGTTATCCATTAAAACGTATCACCTTTATACCACTCTTGTGAGTTTCTTGCTATACTGAATCCTATCTATTTTTTTCTCTAATTTTTCTGCTTTGGCTGTCTGCTTACCATCTCATTTCACTAACTAGGTATTTTTCTGATGTAAATTACTAGATAAACCATCTCATGGGAATTACTAGACATATCATCTTATGGGTGTTACTAGATATACCAGCTCATGGAAATTACTAGTCATCCCATCTAATGTGAATTACTAGTCATCCCATAATTACTAGTCATCCCATCTCATGGGAGTTACTAGATATCCCATCTCATGGGAATTACTAGACATCCCATCTCATGGGAGTTACTAGTCATACCATCTCATGGGAATTACTAGACATCCCATCTCATGGGAATTTATAGACATCCCATCTCATGGGAGTTACTAGATATACCAGCTCATGGAAATTACTAGTCATCCCATCTCATGTGAATTACTAGTCATCCCATAATTACTAGTCATCCCATCTCATGGGAGTTACTAGATATCCCATCTCATGGGAATTACTAGACATCCCATCTCATGGGAATAACTAGTCATCCCATCTCATGTGAATTACTAGTCATCCCATAATTACTAGTCATCCCATCTCATGGGAGTTACTAGATATCCCATCTCATGGGAATTACTAGACATCCCATCTCATGGGAATTTATAGACATCCCATCTCATGGGAGTTACTAGATATACCAGCTCATGGAAATTACTAGTCATCCCATCTCATGTGAATTACTAGTCATCCCATAATTACTAGTCATCCCATCTCATGGGACTTACTAGACATCCCATCTTATGGGAGTTACTAGTCATACCATCTCATGGTAATTACTAGACACCCCTTCTCATGGGAATTACTAGGCATCCCATTTCATGGGAGTTATTAGTCATACCATCTCATGGGAATTACTAGATATCCTATCTCATGGTAGTTACTAGTCATCCCATCTCATGGGAATTACTAGATATCCCATCTCATGGTAGTTACTAGTCATCCCATCTCATGGGAGTTACTAGTCATACTATCACATGGGAATTGCAAAATAAACCATTTCACAGAAATTACTTGGAGTTACTAGATAGCGGGCTTTTGTAAGAAGTACTGTACATACCTATAAGCCACAGCTGACTTCTTATAGTGCATGATTCTCATATACCTTAGTGTACAACCAGTACTAACAAATATCTGCCACAGGAATCCTTTATGGAGTAGATATAGGTGGACTAAAATGAAGTATATAAAACTAAGTTTCACCAATCAAGTCTGTTATAATATTATTCATTTTTGTTAGAAACTGTTTTTTCAAAATCCTAGATTTACATATATGGAGTAAGTAAAATATATTTGTGTCAGTTAGTGTTACAGAACAGTCCATTATATCTATTTTTGTAGTTCTCATATGGTTTATAGCTGCCTATCTACATTTCACCATCTGATCTATTTAAATAGCTCGGTTTAGTAATAATGGGGTTGGTATTGTTTGTCTCATTCAGAAATTTGATGCCTACGGTCTGATGTGACCAGGTATGAACTAAAGTCAGAGTCCTTGATGGTAGAAGAATCTCGGGTGCACTGCTTTTTAATGGTTTGGAGAAGTCTTTGGCATCAAGGAGTTAAATAGATATACCCAAGTGCTGTATGAAGGACAGATATCTAGGTAAGTCCTTCTGCTAATTAAATTAAGAACCACTTCTTATAAGTATGATCTCCCTTTAGAAAAGGCTACAGGCAAATATTTTGTATTTAATATGGGTTTCCACCATAATCATGCTGATCTTACCTGTTCTTAAGATGAGCCTCTACATCACATCTCTGCATTGTCTCTTTGCATGTCATGGAGAATGGACAGGACACCACAAGCTTATCCAGCAGCTTGTGCACCAGGATGCTGGATTTTTTGCACAGTTTGAAGTGCAATCGCTTTCTGTCTAGAGGGCAGAAGTCCTTCTCCTGTAAGAAGTTTCTCAGGCACTTGTAGCAGAAGGTGTGGCCGCAAGGGGTGTCCAAAGGCTGCAGCAAGGGTTGAAGGCAAATGTGGCAAACCAGGTCATCATCCACTTCATTTTGGTAGTTGTACAAGTGGTTCTCTCTTGTCCAGTGCTGCTGACCACACTCAAAGCACAGGGGGTTCAATGAAGTGTCCTCCTCCATCAAAGCCAGTTCCTCAGTTGCTGTATCCATACTGAAAGGTCTGTGAGCGTCTCAGCAACTAGGCGTCCATTAGTATTATATTGGAGTCACTGCCATTTATTCTGTGAAAAACAAAATATTGACCTTCAGTTAATATAATATGCAACACATCTATTGCCAGGCTGTCCTTCAGAGTTAACTATTCGAGTGCCAGCGGGGGATGCAACACATATCTTTGCAGTGCGTTGCGTACCCCTCTGGCACTCAAAGGGTTAAGACTCTCTTACTATTAAAATCATGGGTAGGCAACATGAGGCCATTCAGCAGTTAGCTGATAGGGGATGATGGGAGATTTAGTCTGACAGCAGCTGAAAGGCATTGTGTTTCGCACCCCTGATTTCTATTCTTTATATGTGCACCTTTTATCAGGTGTTGAACAAAGCACATTATATCCTTACTTTTACATGCAGATCTGTACACTAAACTTATAGACCAAACCAACTGCCCAACATGGAAAAAATAAGATTTTAGTCTTACCTGTTAAATCCTTTTTTCTTAGTCCATACAGGTTACTGGTATCTTTGGGTAGGTGATCAGCCCCTTTAATAGGAAGGAACAATTATGAGAAGTGACTGCTGGGTGGAGCCTACCTCCTCTCCTTAGCTTGCAGCTAGCCAATCCCCAACCAGTAAGATCTGGAGACTAACTATTGACTAGGTAGTAAGAAGGTAAAGGAAGACTCCTGTGAGCATGAACCCCAAAGGACCCCCACATTCTGCTGGAGGAGAGCCAAGCATGGTCCCTTGACAGGGTGGGGGACCAGTAACCTGTATGGACTAAGAGAAAATGATTTAACAGGTAAGACTAAAATCCTATTTTCTCTGTCATCCAATACAGGTTACTGGTACTTTGGGATGTCCAACCATTAAGTTCCCCAGGCCGGGAAGTAAGGAAAGGACCAGGCACAGGCCCCCAAAGTCACCAGAGCACCAATGAACCTACAGATCATGAATAGCTCAACACTAACCGCAAAGTGTCAACGGACACTGAACAGGGGTAAAACAAACCCTGTGAACTCTTGCACAGCACAATGAACTAGAGTCAACAGGGTTCAAAAGTGAAAGAGTAGTGAGAGACTAAAGAGATCCTAGACAGGCAAGGCTGCCTCTAGGATTTACCTCCCAAAACTGGCATCAGCCGATGCCAGCACATCCACACGATAGTGTTTAGAAAAAGTGGCACAGATGACCAAGTGGCCGCCTTGCACAACTGATCAGCTGAGGCCTGGTTCTTGTAGGCCCAAGAAGCCCCAATAGACCTCGCAGAATGAGCCGTGACCCTGAAGGGAACAGGCTTCTTCCGAAGTTCGTAAGCCTTACAAATCGTGGACTTGATCCAAGAAGCTATGGTAACCTTGGAAGCAGGCTTCCCTGCCCTAGGACCCTCAGGAATGACAAAGAGAGTGTCAGACTGCCTCAAGGACTCAGTGCGATGCACATAAAACTTGAGACAATGCACAACATCCAACAGATGAAGATCCCTCTCTTTGGCAGAAGCAGGGTTAGGACAGAAGGAAGGAACGACAATCCCCTGATCGATGTGGAATTCAGACAACCTTCGGGAGAAACTCTTGTGAGGTGCGAAGCACCACCTTGTCCTTGTGAAAGACCAAAATGGGTGTCTACAAGACAAGGCATGCAGCTCCGCAACTCGGCGAACAGAAACAATCGCCAGGAGAAAGGCCATCTTCCACGTCACCATACATAGAGGAATGGTAGCCAAGGACTCAAAAGTGAGAGCAGAATGTTGTAACCTTCCTGTTGTGTCTGGTTGCCATCAGGTCGATGCATGGAAAACCCCACTGTTGGATGATGAGGCTGAACACCTCTGGATGCAGCTCCCACTCTCACCTGTCCAATGTGTGTCGACTGAGGAAGTCTGCCAGAATGTTGTCTATGCCAAGGATATGAACTGCGGAAATGGCAGGGACATGCTCCTCTGCCCAAGACAAAATAGCCTTGACCTCTAGCCAAGCTGCAAGACTTCTTGTGCCACCTTGCTTGTTGGTGAAGGCTACCGCTGTGGCGTTGTCCGACTGCACCCTTACCGGGCAATCCTCCAGTTGTCCAGTGATGCAGGGCATGAAATATCACCCAAAGCTCCAAGACATTGATGGGAAGGAGATATTCCTCCTGAGACCACTTGCCCTGAACACTCAAGTGCCCTAGCACCACTCCCCATCTGGAGAGGCTGGCATCCATCGTCACTGTGATCCAGAAGGGTACCAGGAAGGGTATGCCTTTCAGGAGATTTTTCAGGTTGAGCCACAATGAGAGACTCTGCTCTACTTGAAGAGGGAGAGACAGGGATCTTTTCAGGAGATCTGGACGGCCCTTGCAGGCCAGAATTAGAAACCTCTGAAGTTCCCTGGTGTGAGCCATGGCAAACAGAACTGCTTCTATGGTGGAAATGAACTTCCCCATCAAGGATGACAACTTCTTGACTGGAACCGGATCCTGAGACAGGATAGCTTGGACCTTTAGTGCTATCTGATGAGCCACTTCGTCTGTCAGAAACACCATCCCCCTCTGAGTGTCGAAGAGAAGGCCCAGAAAGACCATCTTCTGAGAAGGAACAAGGTCTGACTTGTCCAAGTTAATGATCCACCCATGATGGGAGAGAGCACGAATGCAGTTCTGCACCTGCTGGTGAAGGAGTTCTGCAGAAGGAGGTCATCCGTATATGGAGTCACCCTGATGCCGTTCTGATGTAGGACGGAGATCAAATCTCCTAGGACTCTGTTGAAGACTTGAGGAGCCGTAGTCAGGGTAAAGGGGAGGGCAGAGAACTGGAAGTGCCCTCGGTCTCAGGCAAAGTGGAGATCCTGCCGACTCTCTGGATGAATGGTGATGTGCAGATAGGCATCCTGAAGATCCAGAGAGGCCAGAAAGTCCCCAGGAGACATGGCTGCTATCACTGTGCGCAGAGACTCTAGGCAGTATTGGGACCTGACCACAAAGGAGTTGAGATCGTTCAGATCCAAAATGGGATGACAGCCCCCATCCTTCTTGGACACCACAAAGACGTTGGAATAGAATCTCAAGCCCCTCTCCTGAGGGGGAACTGACTCAAAAAGGTGTCTCTTTTCTACTCCCAAGTGAGAACAAGAAACAAAGGTCCTTGGAGGAGGAGAGGTGAAGGGAATCCTGTATCCAGAGGCCACCACTTGTAAAACCTATGGGTCCAAAAAAGAGGCCTGCCAAGCTGAAAGGTAGTGGTGTAAGTGGCCACCTACCTGCAGGTGGGGACCCAGGTTCGGTGAGTCATGCAGAAGGAGGTTTGGAAGCTTTGGGCTTCATGGAGGACTTGGATCTCCATTGCTGCTTAGGCTTGGATGAGGAGCGCCGAGCCTGGGGACCGTCTGGGTCGCTTGGCGCGAGTCTGTCTGAAAGGAACGAAAAAGCTGATTCCTTTTGACAGGTGCCTTCTTCCTCAGGACCACTGGCAGGTGAGAACTTTTCCCTCCAGTGGCCTTGTTGATGAGATCCTCGAGTTCAGGCCCGAACAGGGTAGAACCCTGAAAAGGCTACCACAGACATGGTAGATGCCCTGGCTACCATACGCACAGTGTCAAACAGGGTGGCAGAGACATAATGCAGAGCCTCAGCAATGTTAGCGAGAAGACGCAACATGTCAGAAGAGGGGCTCCCTGACGGACAGCAGAATTGAGCTGTTCAGTCCAAACAGCCACAGACCTATTTACCCATGCAGCAGCAAAAGTAGGGTGAAGGGCAGAGCCCGCTGTCAAAAAAATAGCCTTGAGAGAAGTCTCAAGCTTCTTGTCAGTCCAGTCTTTAAGAGCAGAGGCGTCAGCTGTTGACTTAGAAAGCCTGGAAACTGGGGCATCCACTTTAGGAGGATTAACCCACTGAGTAAGAGCCATTTCAGAAAACTGATAAAGTTTAGCAAACTTTTTAGACACAGATGGTTTCTTGTCTGGAAATTTCCACTCCTCTGACACCAAGCGGTCAAGGGTGGGATTAGGTGGAAAGCAGGCATGGGGCCTAACAGGCTCCTGGAAAACATCAGAGGGGTCAGAAGATGCCTCCTGCACCAAGGGAATGTTCAGGGTGGACAACACAGCCCTGATCAGACCCCCTGTAAAGTGGATGGAAGGAGTTGTAAGGTGGACCAGAGGTCCTTTGTAGTAGCCTTAAACTCTTGCATTCATATTGGCTCTAGTGCATGGCTGGAGGCCCCAGCAGGGGATTCAGGGGCAGCAGCGCATGCTGGGCAAATGTAACCTGAGTATTCTTTAGGTAAACCTGATTGACATGAGGCACAATGAGCAATGGGGGACACAGACATCCCAGTATCCTTAGTCTTAGGTTTAGCCCCAAGGTCTAACAGAGTAGACATTCTCACAGAGTCAAAATGGTCAAAGTATCAAAACATCCACAATAAAGCGTGTATGATAATTAATGCACTCCAGAAACACTAAAATAAGGCTCATCTGGTAAGCAAAGGGTTAAGCTGCGGAGGAGAGAAGGAGAGTCCAAACCCTGCGTAGGATACTCTATCTGCGAATACACAAAATGGCTGCCACAACGAGAGCCAGTCGGAAACAAGCACACGAAGCGGGCACTCATGTTTCGCTGACAGAGTACCCCAACAGTGCCCGAAGCCCCCTAAAGCCCCCAACATACCCAGAACATTGACCGGATGACAGAGCAAGGGAAAACCAACAACATGAGCCTTCTCTGACCACGCTACGTGGAGCAGTTGCAGAGACACGTCCCAAACTGTAAAGTCCCATAGAAGTGAATGGAGCAATGGCATGTATGCAAACATAAAGTTAGCAAGGTGAATATGAAACAAACACTGAACCCAACAGGGAAAGTGCCCAAAAACCCCCCAAAAGGTGCTAACCAGCAGCAAAGGGGTTAAGTTAACAAAGAAACTTGCTCCAAACACCTCACAGACATACAGAGTAAACCCAATGAGTGCATGAGTATGTAGTAGTAACTCCAAATGAGACCCTGTGCGGAGGGGAAGCATGGGACATATGGACCTCAGCACTCAAAGGGTGCTCACCTTTTTCAGCAGGTCTTCTGTCTTCAGATTACCATATATCAAGAAGAATCCTCAGTGGGCAACTCCTGGGAAAACAGCTTGCAGCCAAGATTTCCCCCCAACGGCTTAGGTCCACAAAAGCACCTGGCAAACTGAGATATCCACATTTGGGTGATGGGAATTGTCAATGACGTTAATCCGCCTAATGGTGGTATCCCGATCTAACAGAAAAATAATAACAAATATAAAACTATAGCAGAACTGTTCTCTTGCTTGTGTCTTGACCAAGGAAAAAATCTTACTGGTTGGGGACTGGCTAGCTGCAAGCTAAGGAGAGGAGGTAGGCTCCACCCAGCAGTCACTTCTCATAATTGTTCCTGCCTATTAAAGAGGCTTATCACCTACCCAAAGTTACCAGTAACCTGTATTGGACGACAGAGAGAATCCTTTTAATTAAAATGGAGCTTTAAAGGGATAGTAATACTTAAAGTATAAAAAATATGTTGTAGGGTTTATCCCCCGAGTCAGTGTTTCTCAACCAGGGTGCCGTGGCACTTTGGTGTGCCACAGACATCCACTTAGGGTGCCCCATTTTATCTATAAGGCTTTGACAAAAATGTGCATGTAGACTTACAACTGTATATTTAAGGCTATAACCATGCACAATATGTTTATTTTAGTTGTGAATTCTAACAATAACTCGATATTGATGTATCTGTAACCTTCAATACACCCTTGACAAATTACATAAAATTATAGGGGTGCCTCAAAAATGCCAGACTGCATGTTAGGGGTGCCTTGAGCAAAAAAAAGCTTGAGAAACACCACCCTGAGTAAAAAAAAAAAAAGGTACTCCCACTCCTGAAAGGCTTTTTATTCAAAAGTTATTACAGCTCAGTCAGTTATTACTGACCAGTTATTACAGCTCAGTCAGTTATTACATGTCAGTTATTACTGACCAGAGCTGTCCATAGGATGCTGTAACAACAGCGCCAATGTACAATTTCAGACAACTGTGATATTGCACCTAAAAAATTCAACTTTGAGCTGTAATAACTTTTGAATAAAACACCTTTCAGCAGTGAGAGTACCCTTTTTTACTCAGGGGGATCAACAACACAATATATGTTTTTTTGCATATTAAGTATTACTATCCCTTTAACACCCTGAGTGCTAGAGAAGCCATCAATTAATTGCTTCAAAATACGTTGGAGACCTCCCTAGAATTAAAGGGGTTAAAGGCCAGTTTAAAGGGAAACACATTTTGAGAAATTTTGTTTGCCCTCTATGGTGGAGTTGGTTTGGTTCAGAATTGCTCCAGTAGTTCTTAGTACATCATCTCCTTCACTTGCTGTGGTAAAGTAACTTCACTATCAGGGACAATTTTTTTTTTAAAAAAGCCACTGCTTAAACCCTTCAAGCACCAGAGGGGGTGTGCAATGTATTGCAAAAAAATAAGCACTGCACATTGCTCTGGTCCCTGAAGGGTTGAAGGATCAATAGGGTTTTACATAAAAAAAAACATATTGTAGGGCTGATTAAAAATAAGGGTACTTCTGGCAGTTGCTTTAATCGAAAGTTATAACAGTTCAAAAGGTCGTGAAATGACCGGGCTCTTTGTAAGTCAATGTATGGAGAGCTGTAGTCAGTGGCTTCATTCTGTTATGGAACACAGAATAACTGACTGGACACCAAGTGGAATCAGTTTAAACTGCAATACATTTGGAACTAAGCATCTTCTAGAAATGGGAATACCCTTGTTTTGCTAAGCAGGAAAAGTATACCAGTATGTATTTAACCCTTTGAATGCTAAAGAAAGGTCTCCAACTCCTTGATCGCAATGCACTGGGAACTCTAGAGTATTTAATAGATTTAAACGCCCATTTAAATAAATGATCATTTTTATTCCACTTCTATGGTTCAGTTGTTTTCTTTCCTAGAATTACTCCAGTTTCTTGCTAAATCAGCCTCAGAAACTCTCAGTCTTAAGTATAAAAACAGGGAGCTACTTAAAATAATTAGAGTGCCAGGAAATTAATGTATTCATACAGACATGCATAAAAACACTCATAATTTAGACATTCAGAATACTAGGATTTGCTCGGGTTTGTATTCCCTATGCATTGTCTACATAATGTCCCTTAAGCTCCACCATCTACAACAGTACCACATCCACACTCATTGGTGTTGGTTGGAGCACCCCAATCCCAATAAAATGTCATAAATGTTGCTGATACCTAGTGGTGATGCACGCAGTGTAGTGTTTCACCAATTCATAAGATGTTTAAGGCTGCTGTTAAGCTGTTAAAGTAGTTTATCTACTGTCATTTGGTACAAGCTGAGGGAGTGATGTCACAGGATGTAGTCTGTGGCCACAGAGCTCTGAACACTTGATTATAATATGGGTACAGCGTGGTACCATGTTAGCCATAGAAAAAGCAGGAGATTAGTAGAGAAAAAATGATACCATTATCGACTAGCTGAGTAGCTCTAGGATGCTAGCTATCAAGACAACTTAGGTCTCTTCATTTTATTTGCTGAATGTAACAGATTGAAAAAATAAAATAGAAAATGTGGCAGGTGCAAAAGTTTGGGAATGCTTCCAGTTAATCCACTAGTCTTTTTGTAAGGTCTCAGAACTTAATTGACTCATTAGGAATCCATCTAAGTCAGGTGATGACAATTCCAAAGCTTAATAATTTCCCAGACTCTTCGAACCTCCCAGGGTGTTATGCTTAAACTCAACGACCATGAACTCCTGTAAGCAGCTGACTGAAGATTAGAAAATAAAAGATAATTGACTCATAGAAAGCAGAGTAGGCTATAAAATGATATCTAAATGCTTCCTGCTTGCAGTTTCCACTGTCCTAAATGTCATTAAGAAATGGAAGTTAAGGGGAACTAATGCAGTCAAGAAAT
This sequence comes from Rhinophrynus dorsalis, assembly GCA_037306005.1. Lineage (NCBI taxonomy): Eukaryota > Metazoa > Chordata > Amphibia > Anura > Rhinophrynidae > Rhinophrynus > Rhinophrynus dorsalis. The sequence continues at coordinate 538,848,025 of CM074719.1, read as the reverse complement.
GATTGGGAAGACCAAGAAAATTATCTCATAGAACTGTTCATAGGCTGGTAAGAAATGCAAAGCAAAACTCCCATATCACTGTAAAGGACCTGCAGGAAAGTTTAGCTGTCACTATAGTAGTGCACCAGTCCACTGTTGCTGCACAAACATGATCTGAATTGAAGAGGAAACCTTACCTGCAATCTAATCACAAAAGTTAACATCTGAAGTATTCAACACTACACTTAGATACCCACAGATACCCACAGGCATTTTGGAACAAAGTGCTGTGGTCTGATGAATTTCACATTTAAAGGAGCAGTAAACTTTTATTTATGAGAAAACATATTTTATAGTGCATTTCCTGCTGAATAAAACAAGGTCACTCCCATCACTGTCAGATGTTTTATTCAAAATTTATAACAGTTTAAATAATCAGGAAGTGAATTTACTGCGTTTACTTCCTGAGAGTTCTAACTGACAGGAAGTGACAGGCAGTTTCTATCACATTTTATGGAGAACTGTATGTCTCTGACTTTTCTGACTTTCCTCTCCATTAGAATCTAACAGGAAATCTAATTAGAATTTGACCACTAGAGGGCACTGCTAATGTAAAAAAACATGGGTTTAAACTGTAATAACTCTGGAAATATAAATCTCTCGGCAGTGGGAGTATCCTTATTTTACTCAATAGGAAAATCCTTACAATATATTTTTTTCATAAAAAAAAGTTTACTGCTCCTTTAAATAACTGCCTACAATCACCAAAGGTACATTTGGAGAAAAAGGGAGATGCATTTGAAGACCACTTTTGAGCATGAGGGCAAATCTATTATAAGGTCTGAGGTCTGACTTCAGAGTATCTCGCTCTGTATCAGCTGTAGCGCGGGCAGTCTCTACTGGGCATGACTGCACCGCGACCGACTGCCACAGTGACCCGTGTACACGGGTTCTTTAGCTAGTATAGATATTATAACAGACTGATCATCACAAATTCGCAACCTAATCAGCACCTGTTTACCAATAATATTACTGAATATAAAGAATTGCTGTTTTGCTTTATTGGCAAAATGCTAACTTACAATGAAATTATAGTATATGTTGTAGTGAGCTATCCCAAAACAACAGAGATTACGCACAATTAAAAATGCTAGTAGAAAAATGAAAAATAACAGAGCAATCATAACTTAAAAACACACCTGATGAACATACTACAATTGCTTCAACTGAAGAATAGTATTAGACTTAAGTTCCAAAACATGCAATTGGTTAAGAAAGACATTCAATGCAATTCCTGCATATCTTTCCAAATACAGCTGGTGGTGGAAAAATTGTAAAATAATGTTTTGAAATGGGAAAAAAAAACCTCACAAAAATGTACCTAATTCACACAAATACCAAGCAAGAGCAATACGAATTTCTTTGCCTCCCGACGTGTAACAATTACACACTAAATTACAAACAAGCAAGTGTTAGCGATATCAGCATATGTTAATCACACATTCTCTGTTACTCAGAGTTTCGCTGCATCTGATTTAAACGTCTCTGCAGTTGAGTTATAAATGTATCCCTAACAAAGCTAACAGGGCTGTCATTAAAACTGATCTGTTTATATATCATTTTGAAGAAGAGAATTTCACAAAGAAAAAGCAGCATTTGTATTCCCAAAACAAGAAAGTATTTTTCATTGTGATTGTGCAAGAAATAAAAAGTAATTTGTAGGCTCATGTGAGCTGCAATGCTGACAGGAAATCATGATGTGCGCTGTAATATAGCGACATCTCTTACTTCACGTTACAGCCAAGTGCTGCTGACAGTCAGAAGCACAGGAAATCAGGGTCATAGAGGTATTTAATAAAAAAAGAAATACACTTACCTTCGGTCCTCATAGGGGATGAATAAAACATCTGATTGATTAAAATTAGTCTTTTAAACCATTGATTGCTAGTGAGGTCCCCAACACATTACCTGGAGACTTATCTAGGATTCAAGGAGTTAAATTGTCAATTTGTATCACTAAAAATGTTTGTTTGCCCCCTATGGTGCAGTTGGTGTGCCCCGGAATTGCTTCACTCTGCATACCATAAAATCTCAGGTATAATACACACCTGAGTATAATATGCGGGTGTATATTATACCCAAGATTTTAAGGGAAAAAAGAGTGCCTGTGTATATGTACCCTTGTTTTTCCCCTTACTAAAAAAAATTAGGGCTGGCAGATACCTTCTCTCCCTCCCCCTAGCGCAACCCGCTCTCAAAATAATACTTCCTTCCACTGAAGTCCCCATCTTCTCTGCGGGTGGCATGCTTGCATTTGCCACCCACTTCCTTCAATACTCTGTCCTGACAGCGTGTTGAAGGAAGTGCGTGGCAAATGCAAGCATGCCACCAGCAGAGAAGATGGGGACTTCAGTGGAAGCGGATTGTGCTGGGGAAGGGAGGGAAGGTATCTGTCAGCCCTAATGTTTTTGTATAATACGTACCCCCCACTTCACATAATGTGAAGAGGGGTAAAACTGTGCGTATTTTACCTGAGATTTTATGGTATGTACATAAATGTGGTCTTTATTCATCAAATTAAGTGAGGTGTAATTCCAAAGCAAACTAAATGGACCATAGGGTTGAAATTAAAATTCTGTAAGTGCTTATGCTTTTGCCTGTTTGTGCATGTATGTGTGAGTATGAACGTGTGTGTGTCTGTATCTGTATATATATATATTTTATATATATATATATATATATATATATATATATATATATATATATATAGATAGATATATATATATACACACACACACACACACACATGTGGTCTCTGTCTGTATGCGAGGCATGTGTGTGTTCTTCTGAGTGTGCCTATGTCTTCGTATATGTGTGTGTCTGAATGTGTGTTTCTGTATGATTGAGTGTATGTGTCTTACATAGTAACATAGTAGATAAGGCTGAAAAAAAACATGCGTCCATCAAGTCCAGCCCATGCCAATAACACCCCTGTTGATCCAGAGGAAGGCAACAAAAAAGCCCTCTGGAGCAATTTCCAATGTAGGTGTGTAGGTGTGTGTGTTTGTGTGTGTCAAATAGTTCCCCGGATCAATATCCTATTTGCTTTGAAGCCATCTGTCATAACTGTCAATATTGTTCTGTGCTAGATAGGCATCCATTGCTTTTTTGAATGCAGTTTCATTATCTGCAAGCACAACATCCCGAGGCAAAGAATTCCATAGCCTTACCGCCCTTACTGTAAAGAATCCCTGCCTGTGTTTTAGTCGAAAGCGCCTTTCCTCAAGTCTTAATGGATGACCTCTTGTTCTTAGCTCAGCTCTTTGAATAAATAATTCATTGGATAGTTCTTTGTATTGACCTTGAATGTATTTGTAAATGGTAATCATATCACCCCTTAGACGTCTCTTTTCTAATATAAACAAACCCAGTTTGGCTAGTCTCTCTTTGTAACTCAGATCCTCCAATCCCTTTATCAGTTTTGTTGCATGTCTCTGCACCTTTTCCAGTTCAGTAATGTCTTTTTTTAGAACAGGCGCCCAAAATTGTACTCCATATTCTAGATGAGGCCTAACCAAGGATTTATACAGAGGTAGGATAATATTAGCATCCCTTGCTTCTACACCTCTTTTTATGCAGGCTAGTACTCTATTTGCTCTTGCAGCAGCTGAGTGACTCTGCACACTGCTGTGAAGTCTATTGTCTATCAGTACACCTAAATCTTTCTCTAATGAGGATTTCCCAAGTTGTTTCCCATTTAGAGCATATGTAGCAAGTTTGTTTCTACAACCCAAATGCATAACCTTACATTTATCTACATTAAATGACATCTGCCACTTTTCTGCCCATTCACTTAGTTTATCTAAATCCTTCTGTAGGGAAAAAACATCGAGCTCTGTATGTATTTCCTTACATAGCTTAGTGTCATCAGCAAAGATTGAGATGCTACTTTCAATTCCCACTTCTAGATCATTAATAAACAAATTAAAAAGCATTGGGCCCAGGACTGAACCCTGCGGCACCCCACTTATAACCCTAGACCAATTTGAAAAAGTTCCATTTACAACAACTCTCTGCCATCTGTCATTTAACCAATTCTCAATCCATGTACAGATAACACCACCCAAACCGAAGCCTTTTAATTTATGCAGTAACCTGTTGTGAGGCACTGTGTCAAAGGCTTTTGCAAAATCCAAGTATACTACATCAACAGCAATTCCCCTGTCCAAATTACTACTCACTCTTTCATAAAATGCAAGTAAATTAGTCTGACATGATCTGTTTTTCATGAAACCATGCTGATTTCTACTAATGATATTGTTTGTCTTCACATAGTTCTGAATACTGTCAGTTAATAACCCTTCTAGTATCTTACACACTATGAAAGTCAAGCTCCCAGGTCTATAATTTCCTGGTTTGGATCTTGCTCCCTTTTTAAACAATGGAACTACATCAGCTTTCCTCCAATCACAGGGCACTATGCCTGATGAAAGCGAATCAATAAATATTAAGTATTATGGTTTTGCTATTACTGAACTAAGTTCCTTAAGTACCCTTGGGTGTATACCATCCGGTCCAGGCGCTTTATTCAGTATAACCCTTTCCAGTCTCTTTTGGACCTTGTCCTCAGTAAGCCATGTAGATGTTGGAGGAAATTCCATGGTTTTGTCTGTTTGCCCACAGCATGTCATTTCTGCTTTCTTTGTATATACTGAAGCAAAGAACGTATTTAGGGTGTCAGCCATAGCTTTATCCTCACTAATCAATTCACCTGTTTCAGTCCTAAGAGGACCAATATCAACCTTAACTTTTTTGTTGTTAATATACTTGTAGAATTGTTTAGGGTTTTTCTTGCTCTCATTTGCAATGTTTTGCTCATTTTCTATTTTAGCTAGCTTAATTGCTTGTTTGCAGATTTTATTACATTCTTTATATTTTTTAAATGATGCATCTGACCCGTTTGACTTAAACACCTTAAAAGCCTGCTTTTTATTTCTCATTTCCCTGCTAACCACATTATTAATCCACAATGGTTTTGCTTTACTTCTCTTGTGCTTATTCCCCAATGGTATATATTGACGTGTATATTTGCCCAAGAGCATTTTAAATACATTCCATGATTTTTGTGCATTTTTATCTTTGCATGGAGGCATGCATGTATGTGTGTATATATATGTATGTATATGAAGGTATGCTTCTATATATATCTATGTGTGTATGACTGTGTATATATGTATGTATGTCTGTGTATATATGTATGTATATGAAGGTATGCTTCTATATATATATGTGTGTGTGTGTATGCATGTGTCTGTGTCACCATTTCTCCCAGGCCGCGTCTTTCGCGGCGGTGCTTCCGGGTTGCTGAAGCGATCGGGCCACGCATGCGCAGATCCCCTTCGCCTTCAGCCGGGCGGATGCGCATGCGCCGAGCCCGGCGCTCTATTGGACGGTCCTTCTCCTATGTCCTTGCGGCGTCCAGCCGAGCCCCTCTCGCTCTCCAGGCCATTGGTCAGCCCTAGTATTTGAACGGGCTGCCCCAGGCATAGGGCGCCCGTTCCATAGTTAGTGCTCTGGCTAGGTTCTGGACCTCTGCTTGTCAAGTTAGATCAGTATTTTCGTTCTCCACTTCTGGTTTTGACCCTCGGCTCTGCTCCTGACCACTCCAGATCTCCGCTCCTGGTATTGACCTTCGGCTCTGCTCCTGACCACTCCAGATCTCCGCTCCTGGTATTGACCTTCGGCTCTGCTCCTGACCACTCTAGATCTCCACTACTGGTATTGACCTTCGGCTCTGCTCCTGACCACTCCAGATCTCCGCTCCTGGTATTGACCTTTGGCTCTGCTCCTGACCACTCCAGATCTCCACTCCTGGTATTGACCTTTGGCTCCACTCCTGACCACTCCAGATCTCCGCTCCTGGTTTTTGACCTTTGGCTCCGCTCCTGATCTCGCCTGAACTCCGTTCCCAGCTTGAACCTCGGCTTCGCTTGACCATTCCTGTTGCTCAGCCCTCATTGCCTGGTATCTCGCCCGACCTGCCGGCCTGGTTTCCCAACGGTTCCTGGGTACTCCTATCCTGGTTGCACCCCGGCTCAACTGGGGTGGAACAATCTGGTTTCGCGACCAGCACCTTTAGACAGCTTTGGCTGCAGCAAAGGAGTACCTGGCACGCCGTCACCACTCTCAAGCTTCGCACCCCAGCTCCGCACGCTAGCATCTTAACCTGAGCCGGCACCCCACGGGTCCCTAGCAGCCGGGGCCGCGACAGTCTGCCTGTGTATGCATGTATGTGTGCATGTCTGTATGTGTGTGTATGTGCCTGGATTAGAAACTGCAGAAGGTCTTTATTTATAAAACTGCGATGTGGAAGAGAAGCAGCCAACCATGCCTTAAATTGCCCTCATGGGCACAGCTTGGTAACTTGAATGGCGCAAGTCATGTGTGTGAGAGTGGCATGCGTTGCCTCTGTGCGGTTTGCCTGGGGGTTGCATGCATTTCATTAAAAAGTTCAGATGTTATCCCACAGCTTTTTGATGAATGTACCGGCAGGATTAGTGTATGACAACCAAAAGACTGCTCTCACCCCATTAAAGGGTTAGAACTTTTAACTTTTTGTTTAAATGTTTATATGGAATATGCATAATTTTGTATATTTTACAGAGATTTTAACTTTCATATATATGTTATGTACACTGTATACTCTTGTTTTATCACATTTATGTATTTTATTTGGGGGGGTTCACACATATTCATCACATCACTGATTGGTCTACTCTCTGTTTCATTCAGTGCTGTTTCTTGCCACCAATTTGAAACCAGGCTATTTAAAGCGTGTGTTTCAACATGGTTTAATCTTGATAAAGGCCAAGGGAGTTAGCAGAAATGCCAATTTAAAGGGATAGTATTGTCAGTTTTATACAAAAATGAATCTTGCAGCCATTAAAAACTTATGCCCCCAGTCCCATCTCTCAGTCCCTCAATCGTAGTTAAAATATCCCTCTCCCTCACCTTTCTCTAAAGTCAGCGCCCTAGTTGACTGCAGGGGAATCCGGTCCCAGGACCGGCAGAGGCTCTTCAGCAGAGCCGAGGTCACGCTATTGAAAAATAAATCTTTCAATGGAATGGTCTACAAAGTGTGCCTGGTTTGTAGACCCTTCCAGTGAAGGATTTAATTTTCAATAACGCGAAGAGTACTTAAGGGCTTTGTTCAGTTATAGCAAGATCATTATGTATAATATTTATTTACTTATATATTTATATATGTACAGTGTCAGAAGGTTGAAAGCACTCACAGGAAACTTTTTTGAAGTGAAAATACAGGTGCTTTTATTAAAAGGATAGTATTGTCATTTTTATACAAAAATGACTCTTGCAGCCAATAACCCTTTGAGTGCCAGAGGGGTACGCAATGCAATGTTTTGCGTGCCCCTCTGGCACTCAAAGGGTTAAAAACTAAAACAAAATGCCCCAATCCCATCTCTCAAACCTTTATGTTTTGAAAGATAATCGTACTTAAAGTTTCACCCTCTCTCCCCTTTCCCTGACGTCAGCGCTCTTCCTGGGACCCGCGGAGGCTCTTCAGCAGAGCCGAGATTGCATTATTGAAAAATAAATCCTTCACTGGAAGGGTCTACAAACCAGGCACACTTTGTACTAGACAACCTACAGTATTGTAATACTACCACATGGTAGAAAAGCTTTGATGAATGATCTAAGCTTGATTTACTGTATGTAGAAACATTACGATCCCTTTAATGTACCAGACATTGTATGTTACTGATGTAATACTGCTCACCTCGGAGCAGCAAGATGGATGGATCACAGAGAAGGACAATCTTCAGTGAGCATAAGGAAAAACTGAAAAACCTGTCAAGGGGACATGGTTTTCCTTATGCTCACAACGATTGTCCCTTGCTGTGATCTGTCTGGTTCCCCGACCAGATTCCATATCTGAGGCGGCTTTCACTAGGTAAAAGGGGCAGGAGGGGGATACTTTATCATTGAACTACAACTCTGACAGTACTGAAATAACACTCTCCATGTCCCAAATACTATGAAGAATAATTGGAGCTGCTGATTTTGTGAAACATTACTATCCCTTTAAATAATGTAAAAGCTTTTTTCTTGTTCCTTATTCCCTTGTCTTATTTTGTTCATCTTGTATTTATTTCCCAATGGTATAGACTGAGGAGCATATTCATCCAAAAGCACTTTGAACATACATGATGCTTTTTACAATAATCTATGACCCAAACCTCTTCTGCACTTGTTTTTTAGGAATACTTCACTAGGCAGAGGATTAGGTCATTAAAATTTGCAAACAAATCAGGCCCACCTTCACGGCCATCATATCCAGTACTAATTAAATATCTATTTTGGAGAACCAGTCCTCACTGACTTGATTCATAATGGCTATTAGGATTTTGTTTTTCCCTGAGAAAGATTAATGGGGGTTTATAATCTGGATGCATTAGTATTCCTTTAAACAAACTATTAGTCATTTGTATATTTCCCTTTAACTACTATCAGCAGCAGACAACACTACCCAAATAGTTATATAATTAAAAAAAATTTGTTATAAAATCAAACGTTAAGCCCTTGCGTGCTAGTGGAATATATTGCAACTGATATTTAATAATCAATATGCAAATAATTTTTGTGCTTATTAATATAAACCTTTACACTTTTTAAAGAAATGGCAAGTCACAGAATATAAGCCAGGAACAGAACAGGCGATTTCAAGAAGCACTGTGCAGTAAAGCATTGCTGTCCCATCTAGCAACAAATGGATTAGAAGGCACATTTTTGTTAAAGGGGAACATTCATATAAGAAAAACGTGGCATTGTCCCATTTCGGCTCTCCGTAGCTTAAATACTAGCTAGGTAAAATTTAAAAAAAAAAAAAAAAAAGGGCTAATTTAAGCCCATGGGCAAAACTTTTTCAGATATGAATGTTCCCCTTTAACTTTATCCAAAACTGCCAAATAAAATATGTTATACATTGAGCATGAGGTACTAAGAATAACTGGAGAGATTCTGGGGCAAATCAGTTGCATTGTATGGATCAAATAAAAAAATTCTAATCCATTGAAACATACCTCCCAGCATTTTAAATGGCCAAAGTGGGACACTTTTTTGGGGGGGAGTTTACTGAAGGCGTGGCTGGTGGTGATTGCATGACCTACTGACACCTCTTTGTGTAACTTAACCCCTTAAGGATCGGGAAAATCTGAGTTTGATTTGACTTAAGGACCGGAGCAATTTTGACTTTTTTGACTATGTCTTTGTTCAACCATATTTTCTCTTTAATTCCTTTTGTGCACCCACATAAATTATATACTGTTTTTTTAAGCACAAGTAGGGCTTTCTTTTGATACCACAATTATATGAATACCTCATTATTTAATTTGATTAAAATAGAAAAAAAGAGGAAAAAAATTTAAAAAAAACAACATTTTGCTTACATTTTTCTGTCAGGATTTGCATACTATTAGTTAATGAAAAAAAATACCCCTAAATATATTCATTTGCTTCTCCTGAATATAAGAGTACCCCATATGCCTAGTATTTTAGTCCTTTACTCACATTTACAAGGTAAATATTACAAGATGGCTGCAGTTATTTCCAACTTGTGATTTTTCAACAATTGGCATGTGAGCATCATAGCTTAGCTGACGGTGCCAGAACCAAAAATGTCCCACAAAGGTATATGTTTCTGAAAACTACACATCATAAGGTAAATAATCAGGAGAATTTTAGAGTTTTTCATGCAGCTATTTTTCCAGAAAAAAATTTCAAAATTGTGGTAATATTTTGTTTTTTTGCAGTTTTCACACTTACATTTCAATACTACTGTTGATATCAAGCACATGATAGGTGAAGATTTTTAAAAATGCATTGTTTAGTGTTCAGCTCCTTCTTCTGAGTACGTCAATACCCCATATGCATAGGTTTCTCAAGGTTTGGGAGAGCTACGGGGCCCAAATTGGAACATGCGCGTTTCCAGTTTCACACTTTCAATTTTCACAGCTTGCATCACTGGTGCCATGTCTCATTTGGGGCTGCGTAACAGTGCTCCACTCTAACATTTCCCCCCAAAAGTATATATTTTTGGAAAGTAGACACCCCAGGCTTTCATTTTATGTATGCTTTCAATTTTTTTACGCAGCCATTTTACCACCAATCGCTCGTAAATCTTGACGTAAGTTAAAAAAAACAGCGTTTTTCACACTTGCACTTCAATGTTGATGTGAATTTCAAGCACATGATAGGTGAAGATTTTTAAAAATGCATTGTTTAGTGTTCAGCTCCTTCTTCTGAGTACGGCAATACCCCATATGCATAGGTTTCTCAAGTTTTGGGGTAGCTACGGGGCCCAATTTTGAACAAATATTGAATTTTCACATCTTGGTTAACTGATGCCATTACTCATTTTGGGCTATGTTCCAGTGCTGCACTTTAGAATTTCCCCCCAAAAGTGTATATTTTTGGAATGCAGACACCCCCAGCTTTCATTTTAGGTGTGTTTTCAAATTTTTTACACAGCCATTTTACCACCACTTTCTCATAAACTTGACGTAAGTAAAAAAACAGCGTTTTTCACACTTTGCCTTCAATGTTGATGTGAATTTCAAGCACAGAATAGGTGAAGATTTTATAAACTGAATTGATTAGTGTTCAGCTCCTTCTTCTGAGTACGGCAATACCCCATATGCATAGCTTTCTCATGGTTTGGGGGAGCTACGGAACATGCGTGTTTCCAGGTTCACACTTTGAATCTTCACAGCTTGCGTTACTGGTGCCATGTCTCATTTGGGGCTGTGTAACAGTGCTCTTTCTTTAAGATTTCCCCCCAAAAGTGTATATTTTTAGAAAGTAGACACCCCAGGCTTTCGTTTTAGGTGTTTTTTCCAATTTTATACACAGCCATTTTACCACCAATCCTGTGAAAATTTGACGTAAGTAAAAAAAATTCAGCATTTTTCACACTTTGCCTTCAATGTTGATGTGAATTTCAAGCACAGAATAGGTGAAGATTTTATAAACTGAATTGATTAGTGTTCAGCTCCTTCTTCTGAGTACGGCAATACCCCATATGCATAGCTTTCTCATGGTTTGGGGCAGCTACGGGGGCCAAATTGGAACATGCGCGTTTCCAGGTTCACACTTTGAATCTTCACAGCTTGCGTTACTGGTGCCATGTCTCATTTGGTGCTGTGTAACAGTGCTCTTTTTTTAAGATTTCCCCCCAAAAGTGTATATTTTTGGAAAGTAGACACCCCAGGCTCTCGTTTTAGGTGTGTTTTCCAATTTTATACACAGCCATTTTACCACCAATCCTGTGAAAATTTGACATAAGTAAAAAAAATTCAGTATTTTTCACACTTTGCCTTCAATGTTGATGTGAATTTCAAGCACAGAATAGGTGAAGATTTTATAAACTGAATTGATTAGTGTTCAGCTCCTTCTTCTGAGTATGGCAATACCCCATATGCATAGCTTTCTCATGGTTTGGGGGAGCTACGGGGGCCAAATTGGAACATGCGCGTTTCCAGGTTCACACTTTGAATCTTCACAGCTTGCGTTACTGGTGCCATGTCTCATTTGGGGCTGTGTAACAGTGCTCTTTTTTTAAGATTTCCCCCCAAAAGTGTATATTTTTGGAAAGTAGACACCCCAGGCTCTCGTTTTAGGTGTGTTTTCCAATTTTATACACAGCCATTTTACCACCAATCCCTCATAAACCATGACGTAAGTAAAAAAAAAAAAAAAACAGCGTTTTTCACACTTAGGGTTGGCGGCAGTATACTGGGCTGCATACAAATTGGTTTGGGACACAATTTCACCTAAAACGTCTTCCCCCAAAAACAAATAAAAAAAATGATCATGGGTAAATCCTTCCACATCAATTTGAATCCCTGGGTTGCCTGTGAATTCTGAGATTTGTGGGCATAAACTGATACCCATTCATTAGGATCTGGAGTGGCAGGTGTTGGGGCATTTCTTTGGGCAGATCTTTTGGCAGGTGCTGGGGCAGTTGCCAGGGCAGCTCTTGGGGCAGCACTTGGGGCATTTCTTTGGTAGGTCTTTGGGCAGATCTTTTGGCAGGTGCTGGGGCAGTTGCCAGGGCAGCTCTTGGGGCATTTCTTGGGTAGGTATTTTGGTAGGTCTTTGGGCAGTTCTTTTGGCAGGTGCTGGGGCAGTTGCCAGAGCAGCTCTTGGGGCAGTGCGTCTTTTCTTGACAGAAGGCCCAGCGTCATTACTAGAGCTGCTCTCACTTTCTGAAAACTGCGCTATGTCAAAATCTGACGCAGTGTCTGTTGCCTCAGAGTCAGACGCCAAAAAGGCATATGCCTCTTCAACGCTGTACCTGCGCTGCATTTTGCCCACTAAAAAAACTTTTTTTTTTTTTTTTTATTTTCTTATGCTATCCCTAAACCTAAATCTAACCCTAAAACTTACCCTAGCCTACGTATATCCTGAACCTACCTAACCCAAGTGAACTACCTATCTAAACTGCACTTATTATATATATATATATATATATATATATATATATATATATATATATATTTATTTATATATATATATATATATATATATATATATATATATATATATATTTTTTTTTTTTTTTTTTTTTTTTTTTGGGGGGGGGGTTTGGGGTTTTTTTTTTTTTTTTTTTTTCTTGCGCTATCCCTAAACCTAAATCTAACCCTAAAACTTACCCTAACCTACGTATATCCTGAACCTACCTAACCCAAGTGAACTACCTATCTAAACTGCACTTATTATATATATATATATATTTTTTTTTTTTTGGGGGGGGGGTTTGGGGTTTTTTTTTTTTTTTCTTTTCTTACGCTATCCCTAAACCTAAATCTAACCCTAAAACTTACCCTAACCTACGTATATCCTGAACCTACCTAACCCAATTGAACTACCTATCTAAACTGCGCTTATTATATATATATATTTTTTTTTTTTGGGGGGGGGGGGGTTTGGTTTTTGTTTTTTTTTTCCCCCTAAACCTAAATCTATCCCTAAAACTTTCCCTAACACACGTCTACACTAAACCTACCCAACTACCTACCAAAATACCTAAACTATATTTACTATTAAAAAAAAAAAAAAATTTTTTTTAAATTTAAAAAAAATTTAAAAAAAATCTAAAAAAATTCAAGGGGGATGGGGGGTGTCCCACAGATCAGAAAACACTGATCTGCAGCAAATTGATCACTCCAAGAGTGATCAGATGGGGGGGCACTTATTGATCACTGCAGAACAGTGATCAAAGGGTTAAATTTCTTTATTTAAACTTTTTTTTTTACTTTTTTTTTTTTTTACAGTAAGGCTGGAACACCATGTCTCTCTGTCTCTCTCCACCTCAGCAGTATGCAAGGTGGAGTGAGGCAGAGAGATCTGACAGGGACAGTATTTACAAATACTGTCCCTGTCATTCAGGTTTTGCAACATGTGATTCGCTTTTGAAGCGAATCGCATGTTGCAACAATGTTTCTGCCGCTTGTTACTAAGTGTCCCGATACCGGGACACTTAGTAACAAGCGGCTTGAACTCTTCCATCGCTCCGTGCGGCCGCGATGGAAGAGTTTAACCCTTGACGTACCAGGACCGTCAAGGGTCGTTGGATCACATTTACCCTTGACGGTCCTGGTACGTCAAGGGTCGCTAAGGGGTTAATAAATGATCTAGAGCAACACCAAAGTATTTTATTTACACAGACTAATTTATGAACATGTATAATGATGTTTAAACAACAATAATGTGAGTGTTATTGCTGTGGAGCAATGTGATACACTTATATACATATCACACAGTTTGATCTCCTAAAAAAGAGGTACACAAGGGTGGGAAAGAGGGACAAAGGGATTTGGGTCTCAAAGAGGGACTGTCCCTCCTAAAGAGGGACACTTTGGGAGTATTATTGAAATTGAGATTTTAACCCCTTCACTCAACCCTACAAATAGAAATAATCTTATTTAAAAATGCTTAACATAGAGAGAGGGAGACTACAAAGGCAGTGCAATAGCCACTGGAACACAAGGGGATAAGTAAATTAGACTTAACCCTTTGAGTGCCAGAGTGGTACGTAATGTATTGCTTAAAGGAAAACACTAGGAGCTTCAAGCAGTAATGTGCTCTTATCCCCAGTGACCTCACAACTGAGTGTCTTCAGTTCAGGACCAAAAAGAGAAGAACCCTGAAAGGGAAGAGAAATCAGTGATTTCTTAGAGATCAAGCCAGCAGACCAGATCTTCAGCCACAGCATGAGCCTAGCAGTCACAGAAAAGGCAGGTTCTTTGGCTTCAAGCCAAAGAGCATCCAAAAGAGAATCAGTAACATAATGCTGAGCTTCAAAAATATTGGTCAAAAGTGATAGCAGGTCAGCTTTAGGGGCACCTTTGTGTAGAGCAGTAGTCAGTTGTTCAGTCCAAACTGCAACAGCCCTATTGACTCATGCAGAAGCCAAGGCAGGACGCATGGACTCACCTATGGCCATGAAGTTAGCCTTTAGAACAGCGTCAAGTTTACGGTCAGTCACGTCTTTTAGAGAAGAAGCATCCACCAATGCCAAGACTTGTGGACTTAGAAAGCCTAGAAATGGGGGAGTCAACCTGAGGAGGAGTAGCCCATTGAGTCAAGGCAGCTTCAGAAATGGGTTACAGTTTAGAAAATCGTTTTTGACAGAGAAAGACGCTTATCAGGGGTCTTCCACTCACCCAAGATAATCTGATCCAGAGTGGGATTAGGCAGAAAAACAGTGCTTGACATCTTAGGCTTTTGAAATATATCAGAGATAGCCTGTTGCTCTTCAGGAGGTAGGGGGTCTCCATGACTGAAGAACCCCCTGAATAGAGAGAGGAAACTGTGCCACAGAGGACTTTAAGTCCTTGACCCAATGTGGCTTTTGATCATGGCTGGAAGGCCCTGGTGGAGACGTGGGGGCCACAGCGCATAAGGTGCATAAATGCCCATAATACCCCATAGGAAGCCCTGAATTGTATGAGGAACAGTACATGAGGGTCCTTAACCTTAGGCCTAGCCCCATATCCAAGTGGATACGTCATCCTAACAAGAGGAAAGTGTCAATACAGTAATGGAATACTGTTACCCAGATTAAGGATTTCACCCTAGAAAGCCTAAAATGTACTCATCTGTCGAGTGAAGGGTTAACCTGAGGAGGAGAGCTGAGAAGACCAAGCCCTGCATATGTACTCGTGAAGAGAGGAAGACAAAATGGCGACTGTACAGGGAACAATCAGAAAATGGCCTGTGAAACGGGCGTTTATGAGAAAAGTAGTTTCCTCTATACAGAGTACCAAAAACAGAACCGAATCCCCCCAGGACCCTCAAGACACTGACAATGTCCACCAGAGAGTTAGAGCAATGAAGACAATGAGCATGAGCCATCTCCCAACTCGATACTCAGAGCAGTTGCAGAGATATGTCCCAGAAACGGCTGTCCCATAGAGATCAATGGTGCATCTCGGCCATGCGGTAAAGCTTACGGGAATTCAAATTTTACACAGAAAACAAAAAAGCGTTTGGAAAGTGTAAAACACACATAAAAACAACATAAACTGATTAAATAAAATATGTATATAAGATCCCCAACTGACCAATACTGGCAGGGAAGGGATTAAGTACCACATAACAAACAATGCAGCAAGGATCCCAGATCAACAGCCATTAGTAAAGTAATAATACCCAACATGAGTGATGGAGTTAAATACAACTCCAAATAAACCCTTGTGCAGAAGGCACAGTGGGACAGTGGACCATAGCACTCAAAGGGTTCCTTTTTTTACAGGTCTTCTTTCTTCAGATTACCACTGTAAAGGAGAAGCCTCAGAGAGACTCCCTCTGGAGAGAGACATGGGTTGCATGGTTAAAGGATAGTAATGTTTCAAAATATATGCAACTTCGATTATTCTTTATAGTTTTTGGGCTATGTAGAGCGTTATTATCATTCTCTACAATGTGTAGTTCCAGAGTATTTGACCCCCTCCCACCCATTTTACCTATGTAAAGCTGCACAGCAAGACTGTTCCGATGGATCACAGCAAGGGACAAGCTTCTGTTAGGATAAGGAAAAACATGCCCTCCTCCTTCAAGGGTGGGATTTTCCTTATGCTCACAGCCAGAAGAATGTCCCTCACTATGAGTTGTCCTGTCAAGAGACTGGATTCCACATCTGAGGGGACGCATCTTACAACAGGTAAAAGGGGCTGGAAGGGGGACACTTTATAATTCAATTACTCTGGAACTACACATCATAGAGAATGATAATATAGTTCTTCATGGCTCAAAAACTATCCTATACAATAATTTGCTAAATAGTTTGTAACATCGCAGTCATGCGCAGTAGAGACTGTTACGAGTGCTGCAGTCATGCAACTGATACGGAGCAGGGGGCTCCAAAGTATCAGCCGCGGTGCAGGCAGTCTCTACTGTGCATTACTGCCCCGCAACTGGCTGGCACTGTATCAGCCGTGACACGGGAAGTCTCTACTGTGCATGACTGCCACGCGAACCGGCTGGCACTGTGGTCCATGTACACGGGCTCTTCAACTAGTAAAGAATAATTGGAGCTGCATTTATTTTGAAACATTACTATCCGTTTAAATGATATTTGAAATATATTCTAGCTGTAAACACATGATATTTAATATTAAATTGGCCTAATTTTATGAATTATTATTCCTTTAATTTTAATTCCCCTCTAACCCTCTGATTGCCAGAGAGGTATCTATAACTCTCTGGCACTGAAAGGGGTAAAGGTGCCAATATATTCTGGCAGAGTATTGTTTTCACAGCTATTTTGCATATTCCACCACCTGATCAAATCATTTGTGGCAGGTTCTGTTCTTGTAACAGATCACAATATTTTATTCTTTGCTGGTGCATAAAAAAATAGAATATTTACAAAATTGTTTAATGGTTGTTAGTACTGCTTTGGAATTTAGAAAATTGCATTTCTCTAACATCTTTTATCTGGGTGAAGTATGTTACCATGGTGATAGGCAAGACCACACATTAATAATGGACTGCATCTGCATTTCAAGGTCACTTGTTGAATTTCATGTCCTGATAAGAGTCACATAAGAAGACATAGTACATGAATAATGATTTTTTCCCTTTCTCAATTCCAAGGTCACTGGTTTGAAAGTTACAATTATCCAAAGCACACTGAAAGCACTGAATAATCTCCACGGCTTATTTATATTCCACAATCACCTTGTTGTCAGCGTGTCCCAGACACCTCAATATCACCATGTGAGACACAACAGTCGCAAGGGATTCTGGTACTGGTTTACAGGACAAAAGCCACCTGATCTTCAAGCATTTCGATATGAAAAATAGATGTGAATCTTCCCATTGATCGTCAGAAAACCAATGTGAAAGGGAATTTATTCATGTGCAATGCTATTTATTCAATGTAGGTTAATAAAGAAAAAGATAAGGCACTCAGGAACTAAAACTCCCAGTTTCTATAATGAGAATTGAAAAGATGGGTTGATTGTGGACAAGGGCACAGAATAGTCTTTCTATATGAATATAAACAAGATTCACGTAGTTCATACATTAATTACATAAAGTAGGTACACTCCAGAACCTGTGTTCATGCAATACAAAAGTAATACAAAATAACCCTTTGAGTGCCAGAGCAGTACAGGATGCATTCCGTGCCCCTCTGGCACTCAAAGGGTTAAATGTTCCAGATAATGTAAGATACGAGAACATCTCTTAATAGAGTAAAAAAAGAGTGTAGCAAATCAGTGTCAAACTAGCTTTTTCACTACAAGTAATAAAGGGTTATGAACTAATAAGATTCAGAGCTAAAATAGGTACTGGAACTGATTTTTATTTTATGCTGCGACTTCCTAATGCCTATGTATTAAGCTATCTGCACTTGCACCGTGGTGAGGGCAGCATAGTAGCATATACAGTTAGGGAAAAATTATTTGATCACTGCCCACTGACTAAGAAATGGTCAGCCTATAATTTTAATGGTAGGTTTATTTGAACAGCAAGAGACAGAATAACAACAAAAAAATACAGAAAAATGCATTTCAAAACAGTTCTAAATTGATTTGCATTTTATGGAGTAAAATAAGTATTTGACCCCTTTGCAAAACAGGACTTAGTACTTGGTGGCAAAACCCTTGTTGGCAATCACATAGGTCAGACATTTCTTGTAGCTGGCCACCATTTCAGGATGGATTTTGTTCCACTCCTCTTTGCAGATCCTTTCCAAGTCATTAAGGTTTTGGGGCTGACGTTTGGGAACTTGAACCTTGGGCTACCTCGACAAATATTCTATGGGATTAAGGTCTGGAGACTAGGCCATTCCAGGACCTTAATGTGCTTCTTCTTGAGCCACTTCTTTGTTGCCTCGGCTGTGTGTTTTGGGTCATTGTCATGCTGGAATACCCATCCAGGACCCATTTTCAACGCCCTGGCTGAGGAAAGGAGGTTCTCACCCAAGATTTGACGGTACATGGCCCCATTCATCTCCCCTTTGATGTAGTGAAGTTGTCCTGTCCCCTTAGCAGAAAAACAACCCCAAAGAATAATGTTTCCACCTCCATGTTTGACGGTGGGGATGGTGTTCTTGGTGTCATAGGCAGCATTCCTCCTCCTTCAAACACGGAGAGTTGAGTTGATGCCAAAGAGCTCGATTTTGGTCTCATCTGACCACAACACTTTCACCCAGTTCTTGTCATGGTTCACTAATAATGTTCAGGAGTCAGTACGGTATAGATAAACGCAAAATTTATTAATAACAGAAAAGTAGAACACACTATATACACAAGTAGCAAGCAGAGAGTACAAGCCAGCGAGCACTGCTATCAGGAATAGTAGGCTGCCAAGCTTGACCACTCTGCTGGACACTAGGCCTCAGCCACTGGTAGTCTCTGCAGGAACCAGGAGCAGGAACACTGGATCTTGATCCGATGAGCGAGAGTACTGACTCATGCCTGCAGTCAGTAGGGAGTGATATCTGACTCATGCCTGCATTCAGTATCAGAGCTAGTCTACCAGAGCCCCAGGTGTGCACTAGATTGGGTGTCTGCTAGGTACAAGGAACAAACGTAAGAACAGTCAGACAGAGCCATAAGTCAGCACCAGAGGGGGTAGTCAGAAAAGCCAGGTCATACACAGTTCAGGTAGTCAAACAGAGCCACAGGTCTGCACCAGGTTGGGTGTCCACTATAGGGAGAGACAAAAGAATAGTCACACAGAGCCACAGGTCAGCACCAAGTTGGATGGAAGACTAGCCAGGTTATACACAGAGCCCAAGGTAATAGAACTGCTATGAACAACAATGCAAGGGCAACTGAGTTAGGACTCAGACTGCCCTTTAAACCCCTCCTCAGGAAGTAGGTATGAGGAGCAGCTCAGAGGAAGGAAGTAGGTAGGAGGGGACTACAGGAAGCATGGCACATAAAACAGAGGCCAGCTGCATTCTTGAAGCCTTGCACCTGCAGATGACGCTGAAAACAAGGTAAGCTGTAACAGTACTCTGCTGAATCATTCAGATGTTCATTGGCAAACTTCAGATGGGCCTGTACATGTGCTTTCTTGAACAGGAGGACCTTGCGGGCGCTTCAGGATTTCAGTCCTTCACAGCATAGTGTGTTACCAATTGTTTTTTGGTGACTATGGTCCCAGCTGCCTTGAGATCCTTGACAAGATCCTCCCATGTAGTTCAGGGCGGATTCCTCACCATTCTCATGATCATTGAAACTCAATGAGGTGAGATCTTACATGGAGCCCCATACCGAGGGAGATGGACAGTTATTTTGTGTTTCTACCATTTGTGAATAATCGCACCAACTGTTGTCATCTTCTCACCAAGCTGCTTGGCGATGGTCTTGTAGCTCATTCGAGCCTTGTGTAGGTCTACAATCTTGTACCCGACATCCTTGGACAGCTCTTTGGTCTTGGCCATGGTGGAGAGTTTGGAATCTGATTGACTGATTGCTTCTGTGGACAGGTGTATTTTATATAGGTACCAAGCTGAGATTAGAAGCACTCCCTTTAAGAGAGTGCTTCTAATCTCAGCTTGTTACCTGTACAAAAGACACCTGGGAGCCAGAAATCGTGCTTATTGATAGGGGGTCAAATACTTATTTCACTCAGTAAAATGCAAATCAATTTATAAGTTTTTTGAAATGCATTTTTCAGGATTTTTTTTTGTTGTTATTCTGTCTCTCACTGTTCAAATAAACCTACCATTAAAATTATGGACTGATCATTTCTTTGTCAGTAGGCAAACGTACAAAATCAGTAGGGGATCAAATTATTTTTTTCCCTCACTGTAGATGCTTCAAGGCATTCAGTTCCTCTGCACCTCCTTTGCTGCAGTGTATTCTTAAGGCACAGAGATAATTGGGGTAATATGTACTGAATTTTCTTATGCATACCATAGGTTTGGAGCTTAGGGCATAACAATGGCAGAGTGTACACTGGTATGCATTAAATCAATTACATATACAAGAGAAGAACATGTGCTGCAGTGGCATATTCATACACTGCGTCCATATTGCGCTATTTGGTGATAATTTACAGTCAAACAAAAATACACAAAACCCTGGTGAACTCTACTTTGTTTATTAATAGTCTCCAAATAGCCACACATATGTATTTTTTTTATTTCAAATGTAAAGGGATAGTAATACTTTTTTTTTTTACACATGATTTAATATAGTTCTTCTTATAAAAAATAAATAATCTAAGTCTTTTTGTCATAACTTACAGTTTTAGTATATTAGCATTGTAAAGTTCCCCCTCCCATCCCTTTTATGCACGTCAGCGCTCTAGCTGAAAAACTTGTATTCTGGTCCCAGGACTTGGAGGTTTGCCTGCAGAGCCGAAATAACATTGCATACAAAGAGACTCTTCATGAGAACGGTGTACAAAGTGTGCCTGAATGATAGAGAGATCTCAGATGCATTGCTTCATAATGCCTTGAAGACATCTCTAGAAATCAAGGGTTTAAATGCCCCGTTTGAAGCGTAACTACCACCTCTTAAACAATTTAACTTCAGTAACTCCCCATCTGGCGACTAGCAGCTTAGTAATGCTAGTTGCCAGAATTATTACCTGTCGGAAGTGATATGCTTATATTTAGGGGGAATGTAAGGGCTAACCAGGTGCCGACACATTATTACATAATTATAAAGTCCCATGTCCACATTACCTTATTCAAAAGAAATATGCATTCTTACCGGGCTGACACGGAGCACTGACATCTTGCCATAATGACGTCCGCGCCTGTGATGTCAGTCTCTTTTGGAGCTGGCCGGCTCTAGCAACACCTCCTAGACCCGACTGGGACTGACAGTGCAGGCTCGCGGACGTCACTGTGGCAAGATGTCCGCGATCCTTGCTGCTGTCAGCCCGGTAAGAATGCATATTTCTTTTGAATAAGGTAATAATTCTGGCGACTAGCGCTACTAAGCTGCTAGTCTCCAGATGGGGAGTTATTGAAGTTAAAGTGTTTAAGAGGTGTAGTTCCACTTTAATTCAATGGGGATCTTAGGAATCTGTATTTGCCACCCTATGTATACAGATGAGTTACCCCAGAATAACTCAGTTTCTTAGTAAATTATCCTGTATCTGTCCATGTACATGAAAGCCTTTAGAATTGCGTGATCCTAAGTGTGCACATACAACATTCTACTCTTATTCTTTTCCTAATTATTATATGAGGTGGATTTACAATTCCTCTATCTTTCATTGGCTGGACACACTTCTATGTCTAGCAATGGCTGAAAAGACAGTAAGAGAAATGTTCAAACAGAATTTTGAGTAGAAAAGAGCACAAATTATTTTCTCTATGTGCTTACTGGTTCAGCACTTGGTTAATACTTATGCACAACGATTTATGCACAACAAAATTGCAACTATGTACAGGAGTCTGGAAATGCGGGAGTGTTTTACAGCGTAACATTGTTCAGTTCCAAGGTGCAATCTATGTATGAATTTGCAGCACAGAAAATTATCACAAAAGTATTTTCCTTACATTTGGTACAGGGGCTAGTAATAAGGGACTGATCATATAAAAGCTGTGGGCTAGAGGTATTGTTTGTGGAAATGCACTTTTATAAGCAAAGGTGCTCATGCTCTGTGACCTGGTTTCATAGATGGAGGAATTCTGGGGCAAACTAATTGCACTGCTGGGGAAAAAAATAAAAATTCCAAAGATTCCCTTTGACTTAAAGGAGCAGTAAACGTTTTTATGAAAAAATATATATTGCAGGATGTTTTCTGTTGAGTAAAATAAGGGTATTCCCACTGCTGAGAGATACATATTTACAGAGTTATTACCATTAAAACCTGTTTTTTGCATTAGCAGTGCCCTCTAGTCATCAAATTTCAGTTAGTTATTCTGTTACACTCTAATGGAGAGGAAAGTCAGTGACTTACAGTTCTCCACAGAATGTGATAGAAACTACCTGTCACTTCCTGTCAGTTAGGACTTTCAGGAAGTAAACACAGTAAATTCACTTCCTGATTATTTGAACTGTAATATCAACTGACGGCAGTGGGAGTGACCTTGCTTTATTCAGCAGGAAAAGCTCTAGAACACAGGTTTTCATTAAAAAAAAAGTTTACTTCTTCTTTTAATGAGATTTTAACCCCCTGAATGCAGGAGCGGTCTCCAAATCAATGCACTGGGTTAAAATTCCCATTTAATCCTTTGCATTGAAACCTTCTGGAACTTAAAGAGTTAGGTCAATGGGAATTTTTGTTCTCCCCTTCAGTTGGTTTGCCCCAGAATTCCTCTTCATCATACGGCCCTTAGTGTGACTAATATTCTATTTTAGAGTCAGGTGATGTAAGAGCAGGCACGCCGGGCTCAGATGAAAAGTATAACAAAATTCTCCTCATCAACACAGAAAATGAGAACATGACATACACTGTAGCGAGCGTGAAACATGGAACTATTTTACATAAACAGCTGTTGTCTGTGGTTTGTAAACAATTCAGAGAACAGGTGGAACAAAGAATCTTTAGAAACCCTCTGGCTGTCACATATCTGCTTTATACAGACTTGGAAGAATCTCTGTTAATGACTAAAACTGTATAGAGCTGAAGTGGATGAACATATTGGCTCTTTAAAAATAAATAAATAAATAAATAAGCTACCAATATCAGCTCCAGAATGTGAGGGGTTAGTAAAAACAAAGTTTCTTATTTACATGTACTTGTCCATGTGCACAAAAGAAAAGAGGTGCAATTCTTTAGTAATCAACTCAAGACAAATACAAATTCACACTGTTTGTAACCCTTTGACTGCCAGGGGGTACTCAATGCATTGCTTCATTGGGTTAATGTGCATTTTAACCCTTTGAATGCTAGAGAGATCAATTTCATCACAGATCTCAGAATGTGGATGCTAGACTTAGACAAGGGCATACTCATGGGACCTGTGCAATCTGAAATTGGAATCTTCTTCAGTCTCCAGGGTCCAATGCATAAGAAGCAAGAGATAGAGGATAAAGCTTGAAAGAGAAAGCCATCCTTGAGCAGACCCAGGTCCCTTAAAAGTCTGCACCCTGGTCTGCATACACCAAGGAGGACAGGGACAGGAGCCCAACTAATGTGGCATTGAACAATCCCATGTAAGTTAAGAAAACAAAAAAGGCTAGCTAAGAGAATCTTTGCTCTAATGCACATCCTTTGAGGTCATTATTGACTGCGTACGTCTGGTAGGGTAAAATGGAATAGGGAGGGAGCCTCTACGTTCATAGAACTCTTTTTTAGGCAAGTGACCTGCCTTCCTGGCTGGAGGATATTTTACCCCATGGCTCCTGTGTTCCACACTGGACGAAAAAGGAACAGCTTTCAAAATCACACATACATACACACACACACACACACATATATATATATATAAACACTAATTTTAAAGCCTGTGTACATGGGCCAGCACTGGCGGCGTTTCAGTCACGCTCAGTACTGACTGCTCGAGCGTGCCGCAGCTGATACGGATCGGGGCACTCTGAATTCTGACAGCAGTCCTCTCTGCGCACCTTCCTGTGACCAAGCAGTCCCAGGAAGATGCTCAGAGGACTCTGGTCTGAATTCAGAGAGCCCCTCTCCGTATCAGCCGCGGTGCGGGAAGAGTCTACTGTGCATGACTGCAGTGCGTGCAGCCATCTCTACTGCACATGACTGCGTCCTGACAAACTTTTTAGCAAATTATAATGTAGGATATATTTATATATTATATAATAGTCATTAGAAATGGCTGCACACTTTGCTGTGAAAGTAAGAGTCCGACCTGGATCTAAAATTAAAGGGGAACGACCACCCCGCAATAAGTTTACATGAATGCAGTCTTCATCTGGCGACTAGCTGCTTAGTAGCGCTAGGCGTCAGAAATATTACCTGGTTCCAAAGATATTGCCGTTTTTCCGAGGCTCACAGGAGCAGGAAGCGCTACTAAGCAGCTAGTCGCCAGATGAAGACTGCATTCATGTAAACTTATTGCTGGGTGGTAGTTCCCCTTTAAATTGAAACATACAGTTCTTTGAAGGACGGCACTCACAGGAGCTTGTTTCAAACATCAATATATGTCTGTGTGTGTTAGCCATTCTTTATCTAAAACTATAGCCTGCAAAATATTTATTTTTATTTATCAGTTTACACAAATTCCACACAACCAATATTTAACTATACTTTTAAATAAAGAATGACTAACATAACAGGTTATTTTTCAACATCTCCAAAATTATTATGTTTTAATTCTACTTTATGTTAATATTAACAAATGTACTGAGTAGAAACTGAGGTCCTGTGCTCCTGCTAGCAACTGTCACGTATGTCTCCATGGTCATGACATCCAGGACTGACTGAACAGGTTGCCTCTTGATCCAAGAAGCAAGGAAAAAAGTATTATGAGCCATTAGGTTTTTCTGACCAAGGTAAGTGGTAGATTAGTTGTTAGCTCTCCTTTAATACCAGTTATGGAGAACTAGTTTAAAAGCCCGTGTACACGGGCCACAGTGCCACCCAGCAGCCTTGGCTGTTCACCAAGAGGTCCCAGGAAGGTACGCAGAGAGGACTCAGGTCCAAATTCGGAGCACTCCACTCCATATCAGCCGGGGTGCATTCAGGCAGTCTGTACTGTGCATGACTGCAGCGCGGGCAGTCTCTACTGCGTATGACAGCTTCTGACAAACATCCTAGTGAATTATTATATAGGATTATTATTAACAATTCTGAAAAAAGGGGAATGTATGACACAACACACCAAACTTCCTTGAGAGCTAATCTAAGAGGTATGTGAAACTACAAATCTCACATTTTAAATAGGATAAATATGACCTGATTGTATCATGAGACTCTGCAGTTCTCCACTTATAGTTGCTGCCATTTCCGCATGAACCTCCAGTAAAAGTTCTCCAAAAACGTGACAATAAAAAACACAAAACGAAGAAAAGGCACACACGCTCAAAGCACAGACTTTTATAAATCTTTATGTTTTCACCTCCACTGTGCCAAGAATGTAGCGCTACTCAAATTTTTGTGAGGCAAAGACCAGCCTCAAGGTGGACAACCCCCAGTGTTGGTATCAACTGGGTCCCTTGCTTCCACTCCTAAGTGGTACCTGGATAATGCAATCCTCCCTGGTGTCCAGAAGAAACACTATACCTGGTGTAGTAGCACTATATATTATAGGAAGGTCTTAATCCTTTTATAGCCACAAAGTGGAACTAGAAATCTATGGGAGCCGTATAGATTGAATATGTGCGCTGATACCCAAAATACAAAGGTTAGAAAATACTAATGTAATAAAATTACACAGTATATTTGATACCAGCAATACAGATTAACAGATACATAGTAATACTATATTTCTATATTTTGGGCTACAAAAGCAATGTAATGCTTTCTCCATAATTTATCACACATCTACGATATATTGACTAATATTCTAGTCAATAAAAGGACAAATTCACATCTCTGGTGCCCTTAGGCAAGGAATCCTAGGTGTTTGTAGCCACTTTCATGGACGCCCCCACTTCTCACATAAGCCTGTCCACAGCCATGCCCTCTGTTCCCTGGCACAGAAAATATCATCAATTTATTACAGACAAGCATGAAAATGTGTGCTTAAAGCTGAATTTTCACATAGTATAAAGTCGCACTTCAATAATTAAACATATGGTGACTAGCTTCATAATACCTGTCTTACCTCTCAGAAGTGCCAGATTCTAAAGCAATCCTTAATCTTCTGAGACTGACGGCCAGGTTAGTGCCATCTGTGTATCTGCACCGTCAGTCTCTCCGGTTACCTTGTGGCACACTACAATGCTTCTTAGGGGAGACCGGGACTAACAGCACAGGTGCGTAGACAAGATGTCTGCTCTGATGCCTGGATTCTGGTCTCCGAAGATTAAGGATTACTTTAGAATCTGGCACTTCTGACAGATAATACAAGTATTATGAAGCTAGTCACCATATGTTTAATTATTGGAGGGCAACTTAATACTATGTGAAAGTTCCGATTTAAGGGATTCTTAACTCCAGGCCTCGGGGCCCGCCAACAGGTCAGGTTTTAAATATATCCTTGCTTAAGCACTGGTGGATCAAGCACAATCGCAACGACTGATCCACTAATGATCCACCTATGATCAAGCAGAGAGATATCCTGAAAACATGACCTGGTGGTGTGCTCTGAGAATTAATGTTGAGAAACACAGTCTTAAAGGGATAGTAATACCTGAAAATAAGTGTATTTTATATTGTAGCCCTTAAAAACCATGAAAGATGATGTAAGTCTTATCTCCCAAACCTTTATGGTTTGGGAGATATTCATATGTAAAATATAGTATAGTTCACTTTTCCTTGCTGTTTCAGACAAGTCTGCCATCTAGTGGACAGATTTGGAATGTGGTCCACATAGCAACCGGCAGCTCTTTAGCAGTGCGGAGATCACGATCTTTGAAAAGAACTACTTCATTGGAACTGTGTACAAAGTGTGCCTGGCTTGAAAGCACACTTTGTAGACCATTCCAATTAAGAAATTCTTTTTAAAGATCTTGATCTCAGCACTTCTGGAGAGGCACAGCCAGTCCCGGGACCGGATTCCAAATCTGAAGGGTGGAGCAATGACGTCACTCCAGGGGAAACTTTACTTCTGAATATCTCCCAAACCATAAAGGTTTGAGAGATAAGACTTATATCATTTTTCATGGTTTAAGGGCTACAATATAAAATAAACTTATTTTCAGGTATTACTATCCCTTTAACATTTATTTGTGAAAGATGCCTCCAATCCATTGATTCACATATAAATACAATTAGCATGGCAACAATTATCATAGTGTGTATAACAAATTCCACATTTATAACTCAATCCCATTCTTATCAATTTCGTCACAGGAAAGCATTGTCACCCTGGGCTATTGCTCATGGCACACTAAAGTGCCACGGCAACCTAATTAAGAACCACTATTCTGGCTGGTTGTTCAATTTTCTTAATGGGAAATCCTGCCCTGTCCATGACTGTCATTAGATTTGACTTAGCATTTGATGTATTCACAGCAGCATGGGCGTCTGGAGGGGGGGCACTTGCCCCCACCCCCTACAATTACCCCCCTCCATATAAATAAAGGGGCTAGATGGGCTGGCCTGGGGGTCATATTATGGCTTTGCCCCCCCCCCTGGAAAAATGTCTACGGACACCACTGCACAGCAATCATATATATATCCCTTCTCTGGCTTTGTGCTTCTGAGCTGAAGATAGTGTTTTAAGTGACTCTTCTAAAAACCCTGTTCAAAGTGTTATTCATCGTCTACTAACTCTGGAAATGGAATAAGAAGGAACAGAATGTTCTAAAGATACAAAGAGGCTGGGAACACCAACAGCCGTCACAGGAGTTGAGTTATAAAAGACAGGAAAAGGCAGACATCTATTTGCTCTGGGATCTTCATCTAGACCAAAAACAAAAGTTAGCTTTGATTAATGTCAGTGAGATTCTAAATTACATGTAAAATAGACATAAGATGATTAAAAGCTTTGGAATCAAAGGGTCGGATTAGCTACTCTAAGGAATCAAGCTGAAACAAAGGAAGAACTCACCAGCAAAAGGAAAACCTGAGGTGATTAGTAGGGCTTAACCCTCTGAGTGCCAGAGGGGTGTGCAACGTACACCCTTCTGACACTCAAAGGGTTAAAGGGTAAATAGAATGTATGAATAATTGGCTCGTGTTAACAGTCAACCTCCATTTTGAATTTATACATTCTGTGTGTAATACTCAAAGTAATATTCTCTATCCTTTTTTCCACACGTTCATATTCCTGACATTGAATTCCAAAATACTGCATAGCAACGCATGGTGACCTCTGTAGCACTGAAGGCATAAAAAACGTCCCAGTATAAATGCTTACTATGTAACTAGGTTAAAATCTATGGTATTTTAGACATTTTTATTTCTTCATTTTAGTACAGTTGGTGATCTCCAGATTCTCCCATGTAATATTCCTGAATACAACTTCAAGTGTATTTGTACAAGTACACAATCCCTATAGTACACAGGACCAGGAAAGAAGCAATTATACGTAACCGCTTCTCTGCTGGTTCTCTCATTTTCTGTATAAATTGTGAAGCCAGTCAATGGATTTTTGATGTCAGAATCATTTCAGTGCCACATTGTGTACAATTCACATCCCTACAGGAGTCAAATGGTTAAAGTGGAACTGTCACATTCAAACTCCCCCACCTCAAATTGGTTTATACTCCCCAAAAAACACACTTAAACCTCCCTGCAAGAAATCTAAATAATTGTTTCCCCTGTGAAGAATGACTACCTTATCCATCTTCAGTAGCAAGAGGGAAAGCCCTGTCATCTTGATGAATTTTGGAATGATTGACAGTGATCTCCCATACCATAAGACTGCCCCCTGTGTGTAAACCCTCCTTTAAAAAATGAAAGCACAGGTCTGAGCGTGCCCAGAAATAAGTCAATAAATTAATCACAATGCCCCAAACACAGGATCAACGTTCAAGGCTTACGAGCAAATAATAAAGAGACAATTACAAAACCACCAGTACTCCCTCTTAGGTACCCATCTTGCCAGCAATTGGAGTAAGATGAGAGCCTAAAAGGGAAGAGGTGCAGCATCTGAGCACAGTGATCAACTGAAGCGGTCGGGACTTAGCAGTGTGTGCAGAGAAGCACTAGCGCAATCATGGATCACAATATTGACAGTGCTATATGTATTAATTGCCCAGATTTATTAAATTATTGTTATACCTGTGACCTTTGTATAAAACAAAATATCATAAGGCCTTTATTAAACCACATGCAAAACAATAATGCACTGTAACACAAATGAAAACCATAGTGTAGTGCACACTCCTGTGACACAGAAAGGGATATGTCACAAATTGCTCCAAAAAGATAGATAATGTGCACGTTATCCAAATGCATACTATTTATTGAATTAACCCCTTGGATGTAAGAGAAACCATGCACTGGGGAAGGCTGCAGTATTTGATGGGTTAAAATTTTATTTGATTATGGTTGTATTGTCTTACAGTGTGCAATTGTTTCGGAATGTGGTTTAATATAAGCCTTCTATTATTTAGTTGAATAATATTTTAATAAATCTGGACAGTTAATACATATAGCACTGTCAATACTGTGGTCCATGATTGCTCTAACGCTGCTCTGCACACTCGCTGCTAAGTCCTGATCGCTCCACTCCTCCTCTGTTTGCTCCAGTTTCTCCTCTTAATTCTCACCGTGCACAGACACCGCACTCTGGACTCCGCTCCCTCTTTCTTAATGGTGCTGTTGCTATAAAATGTTTATGGCCAACTGACCAGAGTTATGAAAAGACTGGTGTAACCCTGCTATACATTTTTTCCATATTAAGCAAGTAATTCTTTTAACCATTTTAAGTGCCAGAAGGGTACCCCTCTGGCACTCAAAGGGTTAAAACTAACTAAACTTATCTTACTATGATTGCCCTATTTAAAGTGGACCTTTATCCTCATACAAATGATTCCGCTGCATTGCTCTCAAATAGCTTAGATCCATATGCCCCTTCATACACATCGACACCAGGGACATTGTAAGGGGAACACAGCCTCAGGTCTCACACTTAAAACCCCAGAGAGGACATTCACTAAGGGGTGATAAAGAGGTGATAAAGTGGAGATGACTTATCCAGTGATATCACTTCTTCAATTCCTATGTTATTCTATGTAGCCTATGCAGTAAGATTTCTTCAGCTTTGGAGATCTTAGTGCATAGGCTGCATAGAGTAACACAGGATCTGGAGAAGTGATATCACTGGAGAAGTCATCTCTACTTTATCACCTTTTTATCACTGCTTAGTGAATCTCCCCCCAGGACTTGCTGCCAGCTTGTAACATGTAAATCTCCCCACTAGTAATGATGCATTTGGGCTACACACTGCACTAATAATGCATTATTAGGTTGCCTTTTGGCAACCTAAAATCTTCCTTGATAGACACACACACACACACACATTATTCAATCAAAAACATCTATAAACTTAACTCGTCCCGGCAGCTGCCATCTAATCCTGAATGATTCTGCAGCCAGATGTCAAGACAATTTTTTTCCCTGTTGATTACATAAAGCTAAACCCCTTTCTGTACACATTACATCACAGGAAATGACATCCCTAAATACACATGTAAGCCTTGTCCACATCACGGATTCCTCATCACAAAGCCACACGAATGCTGGTAATTGAATTCCTAGGTTAACAGTGAAATGTCCCATCTTCTGGTTTCTATGTTTAGTGATTAAAGTCTCTCTGCGATCTACTGTGAATTAACCTGTTAAATCAAGACTGTTCTTCTCTGATATCTGTCCATAAATCATAAGAGCCTTATGTACAGAGGAGCACAGCACAGAGGAGCGGAGCACACCAAATAAACCACAGGGGAGAAAAAAAAACCTTTGATTTAAAATGGACATTGACCTTCTTGAGAGGTATCTAATACTTTGCTTCATAATGCATGGGGGCCTTTCTAGTATTCAGTGGGTTAAAAATTCCATTTAAATCAATGGGGATTTGGGGAATTTTAAAATTGGATCACTCCAGAATAGCACTAAAGTAAAATAATTGTTCAAATTGCCTGAAAAATAAGGGATTTAGGGCTGGATTCAAATGCAGGTGCTAATTTTATCTCTGCTTATATCTCCAGTTATCCCCATAGACTTCAATAGGAACATTTTTGAAAAAACAGGAGGTAACATTTACCTCCTGCATTTGAATCCAGCACTTAACTCCCTGGATGCAGGAGACATCCACAGCTGATCAGAACAATGGATTTTATTCAGTAAGCTAGCAGTGCCATTCTGGAGCAAACCAACTGCACCATGGAAGACGAATATTCTGAAAAATCCTACTGAATTAAATGTTTTTTAACCCCTTATTTACCAAAGAGGTCTCCAAATGCAAGGGTAAGAAATCCACTGGAAATCTACTAAGAATTTAAGGGGCTAAAACCCCATTTAACCCTTAGAGTGCTCTGGCACTTGAAGGGTTAACTCAATGGGAATTTTATTTTCTTCCCACATGTACAGTTGATTTACTACCCAATCGCATCACTTTAGCTTACTAAATATATCCCTATGTAAGCAATTTTGAATACAGATGTGCCTGACGGCTGTATGAAAGACACATGCCATGGTAAGTCTCTTAACCCTCTACCACTCAAAGAGTTAAACAGATTAACACAGTTCCATAGGTATAGTTCCACCTTTAAACAGCTCAGTAGGTTGAAGTCATATTATACCCAATGATCCCACATAAACTGCAGAACGTGACACTGGTGAATATATCTCATTGTAGGCGACTAGAGATTTAGTAAGATTAGTAGTGATAAAACCCTATACGTCTGTACGTTGGAACTGATGACCAAGAAGAGAAATAGGCTTTATTTCTCAGTCATAGCCTGAAAGGCTGGTTTAGATCCACTCTGGAAATTGCCCCCAGAGACATCTTCATTTAACTGAAATATCAATCAGCACCAAGGAAAAGACTCTTTGCTGTTCAAACCAATTAAGCAGTTAAATTCAATATACACAGAGGTTGAAAAATGTGTGCAATTCTGTCACAAATCAGTTGCACCATATGGGACAAATACAATTCTCATTGATTTAAAAGGGTCTTAACCCCTTGAATTGTAATCAATGGGAAATATTTTTCACTTATGGCGCCTTTGGATCGGATTAGAATTGTTCTTCTCTGTCTTTATACAGCACGCACAGTGCATCCTCCACAGAACCTGTACTACATAGACCATACATTGTAGGGGGATTTACTGAAAGAGCTAGCCTCTTCTCATTTAAAGGAGGTTAACACTTTGAGTACTAGAGGGGTTTTCAATGCATTGAAAAGCCCCTCTGGCATTCTCAGGGTTAAAAAAGCAGTAGACTTTTGCGGTTATGTTATAGGACATTCAGCTGAGTAAAACAAGGATACTCCAACTACAGTGAGATATTTCATTAAAAACTTAACTCTTTGAATGTCAGGTGGGTGCCAGACTTTTTTTTTTCAATCAAACTCTTAGCAACAGTGCCAACTGATGTCTAAAATATATATATATAAGGCACTCTATGGGTCTATGCAGGGTCATTTTAATGCCTGGATGTATCTGGCTTACTCTGGGGGCCTCAGACTCGGAGGGGCCTTATTGGCCCAGGTCAATCCAGAAGCACCTAATAAGGAGTTAGCTTGAGGAGCAGCTCCGCTGTACAGTGGGGAATCTGTGGCTATCAGTGGGCAGGGGGGAACAAGGTGGGGTCACACAGTGTAACAATTTATGGCTACCAGTGGGCAGAGGAACAAGGCTGTGGATCAGACAGTGTATGTAGGAATCTGTGGTTACCAAATAGGCAAGGGACAATGCTGGTTGGTCAGATAGCATATGAGAGGGATCTGTGGCTAAGAGTGGGCAGGGGAACAAGGCTGGGAGTCAGACAGTGTATGAGGGTAATCTTTGGCTACCAGTGGGCAGGCAGGGGAACAAGGCTGGTGGAGAGACAGTGTGTGTAGGTATCTGTGGCTACCAGTGGGCAGAGGAAGAAAACTGGGGGTCAGGCAGTGTATGTAGGAATCTGTGGTTATCAGTGGGCAGGGGAACAAGGCTAATGGTCAGAGATCATATCTGGGGAATGCATGGCTACCAGCAAGCAGAGGAACAAGGCTGAGGGGAGTCAGACAGTGTATTTGGGGAATCTGTTGTTACTAATGGGTAGAGGACCAATTTATTTATGAGGGGGGCTCCCTGTACAATTATGCCAGGGGACTCAGATCTTAAAAAAAGCCCTGGGTCTATAAGTTACAGTTTTGCACAGTACGTGAATACAACAGCATTCAAAGAAAGATTGTATTTTATCCCTGTGAGTGCCAGAGGAATATGTAACAAAATGCTTGTATGAGTACTCAAAAACATTCTTTTGCTTGCTACTATTTAAGTACGGTTGGCTGGAGAGTGTCATTATTGTATGACAGTTGGGACCACATAGAAAAGAATGTGGACAATTCTGGAGCAAACCTACTGTACTATAACAAAAAAAAATTCAACATTCGCATTGATTTAAATTGCATTTAACCCATTAATGGCTCCAATACAGGTGCGTTTAGTTTGCCCCAAAATGGCTCCACTTTCCTTATGTAGATAGCCCTATGTTATGATTCATGGGTGTAAAAAAAGAGACGCTTTTTACCTTCTTTCTGGAGAATGGATTCATGAAATTATGCAATGCTGCAATTGGATGAATATTGAAAAATAGCAAAACATGTTTTAGGTCTTCAAGCTTAATATTATAATACAGTTAGCAATGCTCTTGTGTGGGTGGCAGAGCAGTGGCGTTTACATTTATAGTTGTGTTACCACCCACCCCTTGGCAGACTGGCAACTGCAAAGAAAATGTATTGATATTCTAATGAGTTTTTATTTTATTAATTATTAAATAAGCCAACTGTTGGCCTTTTCATCATACTCTTTGCGTATTTATTGTGAAGTCTTAATTTACTACAAACAGCATCCATGTTACCTTATTAACCTCTTGTATTATAGAGGCATTTCCAATGTACTGCTACACAGCATAAATGATAAAGCACCCCATTATTCACACTTTTTTTGTTTTATAGCATTCGGCATTTTGGCTGTTATTTTAACACTTTCAGTGACATAGGTATTCCTAACATCATGCTGCCATTTGAAATAAGAAAGGTTTGAAAGAGTATTCCAATGAAGCAGCCTCTATTGAAGGGTTTATCATACAATGTGACGATACCATGCAAGAAACCTGGACTGACACCTATTCATTTAAGAACTTCTGTCATGTAAGCCCAGCTGATATAGTCACCAACAAGAGTAGGAGTTTTGTCAGAAACAGCACAGCAAATAACGGATACGACTCTGGTATTGTTATCTCCGATATGAAGCTGAGGAATACATCCAGCTTGGGCTCTATGAATAAGATCCGACAAAAAAGCTTTGAGTCTGTTGACAAGCATTTTGGCAAATATCAAGATCCAATAATGATGCTCTAACAACCTCATATCATCTGAATCTAGAACCAGCACATTCGCTTGCAAGAGAATTGTATATATTTTATCCCTTAGACCAGAACTGTCTCTAACTGTGTCAGAGTCATGAAGATTATGCAGGTTGCAATAAAAATCCCTTAAAGCCTCAGCTATGGCCTGGCATAAGCCATGTTTGTTTTTTATCGACATGATAAAGGATTGCCTCAGTTTCTT
Organism: Rhinophrynus dorsalis; assembly: GCA_037306005.1. Classification (NCBI taxonomy): domain Eukaryota; kingdom Metazoa; phylum Chordata; class Amphibia; order Anura; family Rhinophrynidae; genus Rhinophrynus; species Rhinophrynus dorsalis. Next base: position 538,813,239 of record CM074719.1, on the reverse strand, counting down.
CTTTGTAAGGTTAGCGAGGGCTTTCCCACACTTTTTCCTTGAAGAAATGTATGCCACATACAAGACTTGAGAGATTGCTTACTCAGAGGATTAGATAATTCAGTTCCCTTTGCCGTAAACTGAGAAAAGATATGAAGAGATGGGGTTGATTTATGCACCTTCTTAAGAGATTGTATATCTAAATATAAAGAATCTATTAACATAATTTGTTGCCTCTTCTCTGGCTGCCTAGTCTGATAAGAGTAACTCTCAACACCCATTTGTGAGCTTCCAAAATATTTGGATAAGAAAGGCCATCCAACAGGTTGAGTTTAAACATATTGGGTTATTTCAGAGAACACATATTAAAGCAAATGAGGATTGTTCAGGAGGCGTATTCTCCAGTAGCAATGAGATAGGGGAGTGACCAAAGACAGTTATATTCCCTATTGTCTTCAAGGCTTCTATTGTTAGAGTTAACCCTTTGAGTGCCAGAGAGGTACTCAACACATTGCAAGGCAATGAGTTTCGTACACCTCTGGCACTCAAAGGGTTAAAAACAACCTATTTGGGTACACATTTTATGCACAGGAGAGTAATAGGCATAGTCCCTGTGAGTAGGGTAAAGAATACGCCAGATAGCAATTAAATGCAAGTTACAAAATAGAGGCTTTAATCTTAGTAAACTGTGTTTCATACAATAGTGTGAGGATGAACAGTCTACAGTCAGGTTACGAGAGAAGTTAAAGTCACCTCCCAATATAAGTAGCCCAGACAAAGTTTATTTAAGTGTCAAAGCCACATTCCAAAATAGAACACTGGTGATTGTTAGGAGTGTAAATTTTGGAGATAGAGACTCTTACTTAAATTACCCTTGAGGAAAAGGTATCTGCCCTCAGGATCAGAGCTAGATTCAAGTTGCTGCCAAAGGACATCTTTATGAAACAAAGTGACCATGTCATGCTTTTTGGCAGGCGAGAAGGGATGTCATGTCTGGAGATAGAGTTTATAATGGAGGGGTGGATGCTTACAAGAAGCAAAATGCGACTGCTGCAGAAGAGTTATACCCACTTTATACTGGAATAGCTTTCCAAGAATAGCCATTAATGTTATAGGAGAGGAGTTTCAAGGTTCTCGGCATAGTGAGTCCTAGAGGGAGTGAGGCCAAATGGAAAGATTGAATCTGCAAAGCAGACAGGCTATGCAAGCAGTGCACATTGTGGCCCCCCAGAAAAAAGAAGGTGTGTCTAAACATCCCACATACAAGAGGGTAGGTGGAAAGGAGGAAGATGAGGGGTACAAAAAGACATAGGAAACAAAGGTAGAAAGAAGATAAGCGATGAAGAAAAATAATAAATGAGACCTTGCAACTCACAGCATGGGCATGTATGCAAAATTCAGACTCTATGGGAGTCGGACCCACAGACTGTATGGGAAGCGAGAAGATGCCTGTAGGCCAGAGGTAAGGTACTCTCCAACAATGAGGAAAATTACATAAACTAGGTTGCGTGCAGGACTAAAGAGGTGGAAGTGGTAACATAAGCAAGGACCAAAGGAGGAGAGAAGGGGAAAGAGGAAAGCTGAGGTTGCCCAAACACAACATTACGTCAGGGAAACCAGGCAACAAAAAGAGTCCCCAGACATTACACCACACAGAAGAGTGCCATAAAATCAGCAAGCTCAATGCGTGAGCCCAGTTCAGGGAATCACCTACAAAGAATAGCCTAATTGTAGGCAACTGGTAAACTGAGTTCACTAACTCTGGCTTTACTTACTGAAAAGGGGTACACAGTTCAAGCCAATAAGTGAAGTCAGCAGAAGATGTCTGCATACACACAGACATCCATCACAACTGAAGAGGAGGCAACAGGCCTGTCCCTGGAAGCTGGGTGAGACATCTTCCACAATTCATGTTAGTGTCCTGAGATACGTTAACCAGAAAGCCCTCACTGGCTAAAGTTAACAATCAGCTTTAAATTACAAGGCTTAAGGTTGCCACTAAACAAATAAAAGTAATAGCTATCAATAGTATGGGTGGTTCACCACTGGGAGCAAACAAGAGCGCTCTTCATAATGGAAGACTAAGTAAAGTCTGTTCCCATGCTGTTCACAGAAGCAAATTGCTGAACTCCAGGGAAGAGGCATCACAGAGCAGCAAGATGCACAGCCTCACCGAGGGACTGCTACCCACATGACATTTCATATATGACCGGCAGCCCTCATAACCTCAAAGTAACACTTCAGCTCACCCAGTACATTACATTTACAAATAAGGGAAGGGGGGCTGTCAGGCTCAGGAATGAGGAAAAAAAGGACATAGAGGCCAGAATGAAGCCTAAGCAGAGCGAAATGGTGTTACAAACTATGAGCTAAGAATGATGGGGACAGGAAGGAAAGTTAGCAAAGTACATGACAGTAGGTAACAGAGCGGCAGCTCCTGAAGTATCGTTATTAAGCCATAGAGGGAAAACTCTGGGTGCAGTGTCCATAGTCCACTAACTAAAGCAGAGTGGGGAAATTATTCAGGATATCTGAGACACTGTGGAACAGAGGGAAGGCGCAGAAAGCATGGGAAGTTCTTTGTTGGACAACATCCCAAATGTGTTGAGGATCAGTTCTCTGGCTGGTCATGGCTCCTCTTGACATGACAGAGGAAACCTAGACCAGTGTTCATGTGTAGGTAATCCCAGAGGTAAAAAGTTAAAAGAGAAGTAAGGAGGATGTGCCTGTTGGCATAGGAAAGCAATACACAAACTATTACAAAACATTGGTATGTCCTCGGGACTCCTGATAGACACAGATGTTCCATTATGTTAAGAAATGAGATTAAAAGAGAAGCCTCACTTATGTTTAACTCCCAAATTCCTCAGATGATCTGTTAAAAGCTTTGCTTTGTGGCAGAGATACAAAGTATGAGGTGACAGATCATGGTATAGTAGAAGCTCTAAGTCAGCATATTTTACCAGACCCATATTGCTACACTTCACCATTCTGACATGGAAAATTCCTGCCTATGGATACAGCATATGCTATCTTTAGGTGAGTTAAAGGACGTAGACCTAGAGCATAAGTTCTTATGAGCACAATCCAGCAAGATTGGGAGGTCATCCAGTGCTTGTAAAATGTGGCCAAAAAGAGAATGTAGGAACGCTGGCAGATCTTTTGCTGTGGTGTTCTAAGGATCTGGATATTATTCCTCCTTCCGCTATTATCCACGTTGTCAATCTGGTAACTATAGATTGAAATAACTTGCTCTAGATTGTGAATATGAATGGATTGCCTCACGCTAGAAAAATTGAAACTCTGGGGTTGGGAGAAGGAATGTCCCTCCTAAAAGCGGAAACGTTGGGGGTTATTTTTTTCCATAGGCATGCTATATGGGTGGTATATGGGGTTTACCACATTAAAATATAAACCTAGGGAGGTGTATGGACTGGTGTGCAGTGAAGTGATGATACACATTTGTATATACCCTAAAATGCAGGTTGGTAGATTTGTCTTATATTTATTACATACTTGTAATACAGTCTGCCCTATTTGTATTACATATAAGAATTTGGGTAAGAAACAAACATTGGAGGATGAAGGTGTAAAAATGGGAGATGTATCACACACTGCCAAACCAAAAGTCATCCTCTGAATTATTGTGCATTCAATGTTCATTTAACAGAGATTTCTATAATCTCTGTGGGGATTGCCAGGTTCCTAATGGAGTACAGGTTTTGGCCAACCAAATACCTTTTTAGTGCACTGTATAGCACAACTGCCCCATTACAAGAAGCACCAGTACAAACCCCCAAGCTGGAATCAAGACCATGGGTTATAGCACCCTCAGCCAGTACCTAGTAATGACCTTGATCACAGCTGATCACCATTGTATACCTCCATAATGTCAAAACTGCAATTAGTTAACCACCTGCAAACCTCATTCTTTTTTTCTTTAAAATAAGTTTCTTGCTTTGATATTTTGTGGAATCAGTGTAAAAACATGTAGGGTCACCAGGGAATTAAGGACAAGTAAGTTAAAAGTGTGGTTCATATTAATAAACACTATAAATATCCCATTACTGTAGGCTATTTAAACTCACAGGACCATATGTATAAAATGGAGTGGTATAATTCTTGGCCCTTTCTTATTGATTTAAAGAGGTCATCTACACTGGCATTCAAGGGTCTAAAAGGCCCTGTTGCAATCAATGGAAATCTGGGGGATAATGTGTTCTCCTACTGTGCTGTTGGTTTACCCCAGACATGCAGAACTTCACTTTCCAATCTCTGCAAGTAATTGGGAATTTTCATATGATACATAAGTATATACATATTTGTACGTTCAACTGATGCAGTTTATACAATTCATGAAGCTGTGAGTCAGATGGAATATGGTTGTAGCATGTGATTCAAACACGGCCATCATTCTCCAAAACCCACATTCACCAGCTTCTAACTGAGACATTATGTGGTTGTATGTAGAAACAAAAGAGAAGCAATCCAGCTGCACTTCAGTCGACTGAGATGACAGGTGTTGCGGTGGTTTTAATTACCTTTTAGACTTTATATGTTTGTCGGGTATGATATACCATAAGTCTATGAGTAAGAGCTATGTTTAAGCTTGAAACGTGTTAGACAGTATCTTTACCTGTCTTAATGTCTCTTTTTTTCCGTTGTTTGGGATGTGTCATCGTGCCTTCTTTTAGTTTTTTCAGTAAAGCGAATAGGATTTGATTATCCTTGTCTGATTCATTTGGAGTGCTGCCTGCATCTTTGTTTGGAGAATTTGTCATTTGAGTGTCAGAGGGGCATCCAACACATTGCAGTGCGAAGTGCTGGACACCCCTCTCCCACTCAAAGGGCTAAAGGGTAAATTGAAATTCTCACTGATTTACATAGGGATTTAACCCTTTGAATGCTAGACAGTTGTCCAGTGCATTAGCATTTCACTGGCTCCACATTGCCCTACTGAAGGTCCAGAAATAAGCTAACACCGATAGAAAATGTACCGTGACTTATGAGCAAAATGGAAAATCAATTACTCCCCTCCCAGATAACAATGACATTTAAAGTAGACTGCCTCCTTGAATTTATGTTTTCATACTTAAAACCTCTACTACAAAATGGCAATGGATCATGATTGCAAATAGACCAGAAGATGGATAGTTTAGGAGATAGAGAAACTCTCTTTATAAAGAGATGCCTTTCACTGAAGCAGTGTCTGCAAATTATTTTCAGTCTGAGGCTGGACTACCGCAGGTCCAAAGCACTGGGGCTCAGCCAAATTTAGGGGCCCACTGAATGCTGAAAATAAATATTGTTTAGGGTTTTTCAGCAATTTGCTGTGAACTGGATAACAAGAAATATTTCCATCCAGGGCCCTCATTACTAGATCTGCTACTGCACTCCGTGCAGCACAGAATGTAGGCCTGGATTACATTTTAAAGGAGAAGTAAGTACATTTTTAAAATAGATATGTTATAGAGCTTTTCCTGATAAGTAAAACAAGGACACTCCCACCACTGTTATTTTATTCAAAAGTTATATTAATAGTTCACATAATCAGTGTATTTACTGTGCATTTAAATGAACAGTGATGCCCCATAAAAATTCTTCTAGTTTTGTAGAGGTTAAATAAATAAACTATGTGCCACAAATCCTATGTCTCAAACCACTATAGTTTGAGAGATATTCGCATTGAAAGTTCCCCACTCCCTCACTTTCTCCTGATGTCAGCTGTAAAGCTGACAGAAGGAGATTCAAGTTGGCCGACTCAAGGAAGCTCTTCAGCAGAGCAGAAATTTTGCTCTACAAAGTGTGCTTGCAAACCAGGCACACTTTGTAGACCTTTCCAATTAAGTAATTATTTTTCAAATAACACAATTTCAGCTCTGCTGCAGAGCTACCGGCTGGTCCCTGGACAAGGATGTCCTGCTGTCAGAACAGTGCTGACGTCAGGAGAAGGGGAGGGGGAATTTTCAATGTGAATATCTCTCAAACCATAGTGGACTGAGAGATAGGATTTGTGGCATGTAGTTTATTTTTTATAATCTCTACAAAAAAGGAATAATTTTTTATGGGACATTAGTGTCCATTTAAGCTTGACTCACCAGTTTCTAGCAAATTCTATGTATGTATGTATATGTCACTGACATGCCTCTCCATTAGAATGTAACAGAAAAACTAATTGAAATGTAACCACTAGAGGGCACTTCAAATAAAAAAACATGGATTTAAACTGAACTAACTCTGGAGATGTGCATCTGTCAACAGTGGGAGTACCCTTCTTTTACTCAACAGGAAAAGCCATACAATATAAATTTTTTTTTTCATAAAAAAAAGTTTACTGCTCCTTTAAGGGATAAATGTTTTATCTCACATTTTCCTATAAAAATGTTCTATGAGTGCCAGAGAGGTATCCATCTCATTGTGTTGCAATGCTTTGGATACCTCTATGGCACTAAAAGGGTTGAATAACACATGGTGATGCACAGAAAGAGAATTTCACTTTCACTTTTCAGAAATATAAGTGAAGCAATGCGTTTGAGACCATTTTAGAATCCATGGGATTAAGCAGCTCGGAGTTCTAATTAAAGTGATTGTCAACCTCCTTTTTGACACAAGTGCATAATAGTAAATTCTAATTTCTTAAACCTTTTAGGGTTTTTTTTTTTTCCATTTTAATTTTACACGTTTCAGTCCCTGACAGGAAACACTCTGATTCCAGGGAGATTTCTGTGTGAGACCATGGAAGCCAGCGTGCAAAAATGTAATAAACAGTATACCAGTGCAGAAAAGCCCCTCCAGATGCTCAGGACTATAATTCCCATCAACTCCTGCAAGGAGTTAAACTGGTGAAGAAGACAAAGAGAGACAGCCTCTGCATAGCTTAAGCACTCGGTAGAGTAAGATGGCTACCAAGGCACCACCCATCAGAAAAACAGCCTGGGAAAACATGGATTCTGTGAAATGTAGTTTTTTTTGTACATTGCCTATGCTTAGAAAAGAGTGGCTTCCCAGCCATGCAAATGCAGGGAAATCAAGGTTTCTGAACATGAGCCATGCTGATCATATGATAGAGTGTGGTCAATAATTTAATTTGAGCCCACTCTGCTCCTTGTATGTCAAATGGGTGTAGAGATATGTCCCCAAAAAAGATTCCCCATTGATCTGTATGTAACAAAGATAACCACTGCAACCTAATAAAAAAAGTCTGAAAATAGTAGAAATTTCTACCAAAAAAAAAAAAATCAAAAAACATCCCTGCAATGAGGGCTAACCGTGAAATGGAACATAAATAAATAGGATAATAGCACCCAACTTATCAGTATTCCTTCTTTAGGCTCCTATTACACAGCGCAGAACCATTAGTCATGAGGAACAGACTTGTAAGTCAACTTCCACAATGAAATAGTCCAGAAATACAACTGTTAACTGGGCAATCCAACTCCAAGAACGCCAGTTAATAGGAGCCCGCCTAACGGGGGATTATACAGACCCATATCTAAGCAGAAAAATAAAAAAAGAAGTCTAAAATAGAAGTGCAATGACAGCTTGCTCCTCTTCTCTTGAGAGGTCACACAAATAGAATATAATATGGGGTCCATACACCCTATACTAATCCTATATAATAATTCGCCAAGTTGTGTGTAACGCCCGACATGCGCAGTAGACACTGCTGCGTGTGCGGCAGTCATACGCAGTAGAGACTGCCCGCGCCGCGGCTGATACAGAGCTGGGTGCTCCGAAGGAGCGTCCAGCTCTGTATCAGCCGAGGCGCGGGCAGTCTCCACTGCGTGTGACTGCCCCGCGACCGGATGCCAGAGGCACTGCGGCCCGTGTAACGGGCTGTTCAACTAGTTATTTAATAAACATACACAACAAGATAATGTAGCCCCCAAACACTGCCCCCATATACCCCCCTCTCGCCAAGTCCAATCAACAAACAATGTAGCAACCGTTGTCCCTATAACCCTCCTCCCTCCAAATCTCATCAACCCCCCTAAAGAATATTTCCTTACAGTGGTTCCCCTTCCCACCTCCTGCCTAGTCCCACATTGATGAAACATGATTAATAAGGCTACTGGAGCCCCATATTATCATTTACCTGGATGTCGGAGGCCCAGTAGTGTCCACAATGTCGTGGTTCTAAGCTGTAGTGCTCTGTTAAAAATTAGAAAAAAGCGCATTGCCATTATAGCCAGCACTAAAGAAAAACACATTGCCATTTTAGCCGAAAGATGGGGTTATGCAGGGCACAGATATATATATATGAGTATATACATATATACAAATTAATCAGACCTTCATGAACAGTATGTAGATTAAATAAGTGATAAAACATGGAAGAATTACTCTCACAACCTGATACTTTAGCAAAGCCAGATGTAGAATGCCTAACACATACAACCACATAAGTTTGCAGTTAAAGTTCAAAATAGTGTCCTCATCCAACACATACACTAATGGCAAACAATGGCTAATCAAGCATCAATGAGGGAAGAAAATGGGCATGCTCAAAGTAAAAAACACCAGTGGATTCTATCATGGCCCACCATACAGACAAACTGAAAAAAGAAAACAAAAAAATTGTGGCAGAAATAGGTAGCGAATCACTGCTGTAACTCTCTGTCAGGTCATATGATTTCATCCATACCCAGAGCCGTGTAATAACTATTATACCAGGGCTGAAAAACTGTCACCAATTCCTATAGATATAGTCCATCTTTAGCATGAAAGCACAAGTACTGGTAAATTTAGAAAACTGTGGAATATAGTTCACATCAGTTAACGGGAATCTGAGTAACAACATTACCATGTATCCTAGGAGATGTGAATACACCATATGCCTCATAATATAACAGCCACTTTGCACGTCCGTCTCTTTATAGAGCTAGCAACCATACAAATGAAGAAGAATCCATGCAGGCCAACTGCTCAAATCAAGATAAGGCTGCAGATTTAACGGCACAGGAGTACAAAAATACATTAAGTTGTAATGATTCCAGGCTACTCCAAAACTGAAATTATTACTTTCATTGATATAGATAATTTAATATTTTTTTAGCTGTGAAACACCAGCTTTGATTGTATGAACAGCTAATTAGATACAGACATTCTATTCAGCATGCAGTGCTATACCCATTTCTCATGTTCATCCATAAAACAAAAAAAAATGTAATGCAGAGCAGGGACCTCTCTACAATGAGAAGGGTTAAAGTGTAATAAAATCTATCAATCAGGTCCAAGACAAGCACTGATATTCCTCATCAAAATCTAGTACTTTATGTTTTTATCACTTACACATTTCAGATAAGACCTTGGAGAATTCTTCATTGTTCATTCAGATTGTAGACATTCCATCTTAACCCTCCCCCCTTTTAATAAATAGGCATAAACTCTAAGAATGTGTAAATGAAGCACTACAGAAACTGAAGAACAAATTACATAACAAGCATTCCACGAGAGCACACTACTTTGCTTTGGGTCTCGAGGAACCCTTGACAAAAAGAAGCAATGAGGCAGAGGGAACTTCCAAAACCCACCGGTCCATCACTGTAGATGCCCAGGAGTCTTGAAAAAGGTGTAGGTGACCTGCTACAGGTAGGGACAGACCAGGCCCCCACCAGTCATATGGAGGATGGCTTTAAGCCTTACACTTTGGAGCAGAATTCTTGTTTTGCCTAGCCTGCTGGGCATTGGGATGAGAGTATCTGAGAGGCCTGAGGGAGTTGAACCCTCTGTACCCGAACTGGCAGGGGTAATGAAACCCACAACCCTCTGTACCTGAACTGGCAGGGGTAAGGAAACCCACACAACCGCCTAGTTAAAAAAAAAAAAAAAAAAAAGAGGACATTTGGAAGAAGTCTGGGGCAGAAGAGTGTTCTTTTCTTCTGGAATCACTGATGACTTTGGCCAGGTCAGGCCCAGAAAGATTCTTGCACGCAAAAGGGAGAGAAACTAAGATCTCTTGGCAGACCAATCTGCTGCAATTGTCCTAAAGAGGACAGATTTACCTTACCATTGGCCTCCTCCTATGAACCATTAAATTTGCGGTCATATTTTCAAGACAAAATCCTCACTGTTGAGGGATCATTGGTCAGGCTGTGGATCTAAAATAAAAAAAATCATTCTACAGAACTTAGAGATAAAGTAATACAAATGCATAGATTAGGAAAAGGATGCAAAATAATATCCATGTGTTTTAATATCCCGGTAAGCACAGCTGAATCAATCATCAGGAAGTGGAAGCTATAGAACACCATCCAGGAACTGCCAAGTAAATGAAGAACTCAGACAAGGAGACTTGTGAGAGAAGTCACATACAGGCAAAATTCACTTTGAATTAGCTTTCAGAGCTCTGGCCCATATTAAAAGGGTGAAATCACTATTTTTTGGAATAAAAAGAGCACAGGAAAGCAATATCTGTCTAATTTTTAGTACTCTAGCTCCAAATGTGATACTTGAGTACCTCAGACATTATGAGAAAGGGAAAAGTTCAGTGTTGTAGCTAAATTATATTAAGGGTATTATTCAATATTGGAGGGTGGCAAGAAAGAAGGCGTTACTCAAAAAGTAGTATGTGAAATGTGTCTGGAATTTGCTAGAAAGCATGATAATACCCCAACTGTGATGTGGGAAAATGTCTTATGGTCAGATGAGACCAAGATAGAGTTTCCTGGCCAAAACTAATGCGCCTGGGTGGTTCAAACCCAATACTGCCCATTCCTCATGGCACACCATCCCTACAATGAATTATGGTGTTAGGAGCATTATACTGTGTGGATGCTTCACATCAGCAGGGACTGAGCATCTTGTTAAAATTGAAGGAAGAATGAATGGAGCAAAATACAAGGAAATACTGCAAAAGAATCTCCTTCAGTCCAAAAAAAAAAACTGAAGCTTGCAAGGCAATTCGCATCAAAAGCATGAGATTCTCATGTTGCGGCATTAAACGTCACCTTCTGGCACCCAGAGGGGACTCTCTCTCCATAGATCCCCTTTTACACCAAGAATATAGCCATTCCCTCCTGAAGTTACGCAGACATATATGAACCTTGAGTATAACGTACCTATTTTCTTTGTGAGCTCTTAATGTTTAAAAATATACCTCTATCTGATTTTTTAATGTTGCTGAGAGCTGAGCCAGGCTTTCGCTCACCTTCTCTGCGCGCAGAATGACAGGGTGTAGCAGCGCTTTTGATGCAGGACGAGATTCTCATGTTGCCCGTTTCATAACAGTGACCTGGTTATTGCTCCTTTATGTTGCACGCTCTTTTGTGTGTGAAATTTTCAAAGGATACCCTTGGCACTGCCCCTCACATGAAGTCCCATTATTCATCCTTGTAGAACTCACAAGTTCTCTGATCTTGTTTCTACTAATGCCACTGTTTATGTGTGAACATGTAAATGGAGAGCAAAATTAGTATAAAGATAGGGTGCATAAAGTTGGCCCAGGCCAAACAAGATATTCCTCCACTTTAAAAAAATGTGTCACTCAGACGCTCTTCTGTAGGCCATGCCTGGAGGGAAGGAATGGCGTTATCTGCCAAGAGCTGAATGTAACCCTTTTAAGAGGGAAGCTTAACACATTATGTTGCACACTGCCTGGTCCTAAAGGCGGTTATCACTGGCAGCCAGGCCTTTACAAGAAGCCTACTGTCTAAGCAGTAGGTTGATTTGGGGATAGTACAGAGCTGGTCCAGACCTGACCTCATGCTGGGTCTGGATTAGCTAGCAAGAGGTGGTGTGTGTGTGTGGGGGGGGGGGGCGGGAATATGTCTCCTACCAATCAAGGCAGAGGCAGTATGAAGGTTAGGTTAAACCAGGTCCTTTAGAGAAACCCGGCCCTGTCACCTCCCTTCACTGAAAACAGTTCACAGGAAGTGGGCAGGTCTCTCCACTGCTTCAATAAAAAACCAGTCTGCCTTTGTCAAACCATACACTGTGGAGATGCTTTTACTTTATTCCTAGGCAGCCGTTCCAGTCTGGGCCCAGGACACCAGCCCCCACCACCACCACCCCAGCATCTCCTTGACAGTAGCCCAGCATAATTACCTGAAAATATTAATATTAATACGGTCTGCCACAGGAGAGCCAAGCATGGTCTCTTGACAGGGTGGGAGACCAGTAACCTGTATGGACTAAGATAAAAGGATTTAACAGGTAAGACTAAAATCCTCTTTTCTCTGTCGTCCAATACAGGTTACTGGTAACTTTGGGATGTCCAACCAATGAGTTTCCCAGAGGTGGGAAGTAAGGCAAGGACCAGGCTCAAGGACCCCAAAGTCACCAGCGCGTATATGAACCATCAGATCAGAGATAGCCCAACAACAAAGTGTCAACGAACACTGAACAGGGGTTGCAACAGCACCAAATTGTTACACAGCACACTGAACTAGAGCCAACGGGGCTCAAAAGTGAAGGAAGCACAAGGAACCAAAGAAAATCCTAGAAAGGCAAAACTGCCTCCAGGATTTTCCTCCCAAAGCTGGCATCAGCCGATGCCAACAGATCAACATGGTAGTGCTTCGAAAAGGTGTGCACAGGCGACTAAGTGGCAGCCTTGCACAACTGATCTGCAGAGGCCTGATTCTTGTAAGCCCAAGAGGCCCCAATAGATCGAGTAGAATGAGCCATGACCCTGACAGGGACAGGCTTCTTCCTCAGCCCATAAGCCTTACGAACAGTGGACTTGATCCTAGAAGCAATAGTCGCTTTGGATGCAGGTTTTCCTGCCCTGGGACCCTCAGGAATGACGAACAGCACATCTGATTACCTGATAGACTCAGTGCGATGTACATATAACTTGAGAGGTGTCAGAGGTGTGCTCAGGGCAGAAAGAGGGCACCACAGTCTCCTGATTGATGTGGAACTCCAAAACCACCTTGGGGAGGAACTCCTGAGAGGTGCAAAGCAACGTCTTGTTCTTGTGAAACACCAAAAATGGTGGTCTACAGGACAGAGCATGCAACTCCACAACACGGCGAACAGACACGATCGCCAGGAGAAAGGCCATTTTCCATGTCAGAAGGCGTAGAGGAATAAGTAGCCAAGGATTCAAAGGGAGGGAGCTGAAGGGCACTCAGAACCAGATTAAGATCCCACTGAGAAGCAGGAGCCTTAAAGACAGGGTGAGTATGAGCAACGCACTGAAAAAACACCTTGACATCAGGAAGGATAGCAATGCGCCTCTGAAAGAAAACAGAGAGAGCAGAAGTCTGAACCTGTAAGTTAACTCAAACTGAGGCCCTTATTCACACCGACCTGCAAGAAGGCCAGGACTGTGGGCAGATCAAATTCCTGAGACAAGTCCCTATCGGAACACCAAGATAGAAAGGTCGACCAGACACAATGGTAGGCCTTTGAGGAAACTGGCTTGCAAGCACTAAGCATGGTAGTCACCACACCAGAAGAAAAACCTTTCTTCAATATTGAGGATTCAATTTCCAAGCCGTCAAAGCTAGACGATGAACGTCCTCTTTCCAGAGGTAACCCTGGAGAAGAAGATCCGGACGGGAGGGGAGTCGGCATGGCTCTGCCACTGACAGATTCAGAAGCTGCAGAAACCAAACTTGTCCACGCCAGTACGGAGCAACCAGAATGACTGGACATCGCTCCAGTCTCAATTTCCGTAACACCCTGTGCAACATAGGAAGGGGAGGGAAGATGTAAACCAGAGGAAATAACCAAGGAATGGACATGGTATCCACTGCCACAGCTAGAGGATCTCTCCAGCAAGAGCAGAACCTTGGAAATTTCCAGTTGTGTCTTGTCACAATCAGGTCGATGCAAGGAAGACCCCACTTCTGAACAGTGAGGTTGAACACCTTTGGATGCAGTTCCCACTCACCGCTGTCCACTGTGTGTCGAATGAGGAAGTCTGCCATGACGTTGTCTATGCCTGGAATGTGCACTGCGGATATGGCAGGAAGGTGTTCTTCTGCCCAGGACAAAATAGCATTGACCTCTAACCAAGCAGCAAGATTTCTTGTTCCACCCTGCTTGTTGATGTAAGTCACAGCCTGTCACGGTTTTTGAAGACTCTCAGACTTAAGGTTTGGTAATATGACTTAACTTTATTAAAAGTTAAAGGCAGTCCCCGTAGGGTAAACATACATAACAATACAGCAGTAATAAAATATACAATAGGTTCTACCAACAGTAATAGAACATACAATAGGTTCTACCGGCCTTGCCGAAATACCGGGCAAGGCAACCCAAGTGACAGTTTAATGACAGGCTCTACCGGCCTTGCCTATACCGGGTAAGGCAACCGTGAGATGACGTATACCGGTTCTACCGGCCTTACCAATACCGGGCAAGGCAGCCCAATGGCATGCAAAATGTAGGCTCTACCGGCCCTGCCAATACCGGGTAAGGCAACCTTAAAGATGGTGATATACAAGGTTCTACCGGCCTTACCAATACCGGGCAGGGCAGCCCAAAGGAGTACTGGAGTAGGTTCTACCGGCCCTGCCAATACCGGGTGAGGCAACCTACAGGATGGTGTCGTCAAGGTTCTACCGGCCTCACCAATATCGGGCAGGGCAGCCTGAGCAAGTAGACCAGCTGTCAGGTGACTAAGACAGCAGAGAGCATAAGTATAGAGGTCTAATCAGCAGAAGTCTATAGTCAAGGATAATCAGACTACTGTAAGGAAGTGGACAGCGACTGACCACAGTACTGGATGTACGGGAGCAAACCAACGTCCGCACGTTGGGACTAATGGTAAATAGCGCCACCAGGTTTAATGGAGCAAACCAGCGACCGTACGCTGGAACCAACAGTGTAAATTGCAACCATTCTAGTGGAGTAAACCAGCGTCTGCACGCTGGGACCAACAATATATATCGCAACCAGGTTTAATGGAGCAAACCAGCGTCCGCACGCTGGGACTAACAATGTATATCGCAACCAGGTTTAGTGGAGTAAACCAGCGTCCGCACGCTGGAACCATCAATGTGTATGCAAATAGCGAGGAGAACAATGTCGCCGACCGGCACGGTGCTGGAGCACAGGAACCCCGGAATACAGGCACACAGGAACGCTGGAACTCCGGAACATAAACCTCTAGGACACTGGAACACTGGAACGTTAATGTACAGGAACACTGGAACACCGGAACGTAGCATACAGGAACACTGGAAACAGGCCCAGAGATCTGACAAGCAGGTCAGGCAGAGTGGAGTCAGAAACACCACGAAAGGGCAACCTGGAAGTGCTCACCCTGGGTTTAAAAAGGCTGTATGAGGAGGGCTAAAGACAGACAGCCAATCACGTATACTCAGCAAGTGACAGACAGAGAGCAGCACGAATCACGGGCACCGTGATACAGCCGTGGCGTTGTTGGACTGAACCCGGACTGGGCATTCTTCCAGCTGGGGCGTCCAGTGACTAAGGGAATGAAATATCACCCAAAGTTCCAATACATTGATGGGAAGGAGAGATTCCTCCAAAGACAATGGTCCCTGAGCACTCAGATGACCCAGGACCACTCCCCAGTCGGAGTGGCTGGCATCTGTCGTCACCGTGGTCGAGAAGGATATCAGGAAGACTTGCCTTTCAGGAGATTGGAGAGGTCAAGCCACCACGACAAACTCAGTTCCACAAGAAGAGGGAGGGATACTGACATCTGCAGAAAGTCCAGCTGACCCTTGCATACCTGGATCACAAACCGCTGGATCTCCCTGTTGTGAGCCATGGCAAAGCGGACTGCTTCCATGGTGGAGATGAATTTTCCCACCAGAGAGGATAGCTTCTTGGCTGGAACTGGATCTTGAGCTAGAACAGCCGAAACCCTATGTGAGTTCTGGTGAGCCACTTCCTCCGTGAGAAACACCATGCTCTGCTGAGTGTCGAAGAGAAGGCCCAGGAAGACAAGACGCTGGGACGGGACAAATCCGACTTGTCCAAGTTGATGATCCACCCATGATGGGTGAGAGCGTGAATGCAATCCTGAACCTGCTGACGAAGAAGTTCCGCAGAGGGGGTTTTCAGAAGCAGGTCATCCATGTATGGACTAACTCTGATGCCGTCCTGGTGGAGGACGGACACTAAGGTTCCCAGGACACTGTTGAAGACCTGAGGCGCTGTAGTCAGACCAAAGGAAATAGCTGAGAATTGAAAACGCCCTTGCCGGCTCTCTGGATGAATGGCGATATGTAAATATGCGTCCTGAAGGTCCAGACAAGCAAGAAACTCCCCGGAAACCATAGCAGCAATCACCATCCTCAGGGACTCCTGGTGATAACGAGAACGGATCACAAAGGAATTGAGATCCTTGAAGTTCAAAATTGGACGACAACCGCTGTCCTTCTTGGACACCACGAAGAGATTTGAATAAAAACCCGTACCTCTGTCCTGAACTGGAACAGGTTCCAGAACATCCTTGTCCAGAAGAGACTGGATAGCGCCGTAGAAGAGACAGTGTTTTTCCACGCCCTGGGGGGTATGAGAGGGGAAAAAGCAAAAAGGAGGAAGAGAGGCAAAAGGGATCCTGTACCCTTCCGTCACTATTTGTAAAACCCACGGGGTCCACCACTGAATCCTCCCAAATGCTGTGATAGTGACGAAGAGGAACACCCACAGCTGAATGGGGACCCGGGTTTGGCGAATCTTGCCGGAGAAGTCTTGGAAGCCTCGGGCTTGGAGGAGACCTTGGACTTCCATTGCTGTTTGGGCATGGAGGAGGCACGTGGAGCTGAGGGAACCGCCTGGTTCGCCGGACGTGTCTCAGTCTGAAAGGGACGAAAAAAACTGTTACGCTGGAGAGGAGGTTTCTTCCTGGGGACCAAGGGCAGATGAGTACTCTTACCCCCAGTGGCCTCACTAATCAGATCCTTAAGATCTGGCCCAAATAAGGATGTGCCCTGAAAGGGCAAGGACAGCAAGGCTTTCTTAGAAGCGGTGTCAGCAGCCCAGATCTTGAGTCAAAGAGCTCGTCTGGCAACCACAGACATGGTGGAAACCCTTGCCACCAGACAGATAGCATCAAATAAGGCAGCAGAAACATAGTGCAGGGCCTCAGATATGTTGGCAAGAAGCCACAACATGTCGAAGATGAATCACCCCAACGTACAGCTAGGGTGAATTGTTCAGTCCAGGCCGCAATGGCCCGGTTAACCCATGCCACAGCGAATGTTGGATGCATGGCAGTACCAGCAGTGGCAAAAATGGACTTGAGGGAAACCTCAAGCTTCTTGTCAGTCCAGTCCTTCAGAGAGGACGCAACAGAAACAGGTAAGGCGGTAGATTTAGATAGTCTTGAGACAGGAGCAACCACCTTAGGAGGATGAAACCACTGAGCAAGCGCCGCCTCAGAAAAGGGGTAAAACTTAGCAAACTTCTTGGAGACAGAAGGTTTTCTGTCCGGAGAGTTCCACTCATCAGCCACTAGGCGGTCCAGAGTGGGGCTTTATAGGCTCCTGAAATACATCAGAGGGAGCTGAGGAAACCTCCTGAACTGGGGGATGTTTAGCGTGTTTAAGACGGCCCTGATCAGGTCCTCAGCCGAGGGGTCTGGATCAACCTCAAAAGGATCCCAAAAAAATTGAGAGGAGCCCACAGCAGAACATTCCTCAACATCTGAATTCACCAATAGTTCTTCTTCAGAGGAATCTGAAATGCCAGGTACTCCTTGTGGTTTGGGCATGGAAGATCTGACTGAGGAAGGGGTCTGCTAGGAATGGAAGACCCCCTGTAACTGGGATGGAAAGAGTTGCAACGTAGACCGAAGATCCCTGGTAGCAGCCTTGAACTCTTGCACCCAAACCGACTCTAATGCATGGCTGGAGGTCCCTGGGAGGGACATCAGAACATGCTGGGCATAAATGACCTGAGAATTCTCTAGGCAACCCTGTATGACATGAGGAGCAATGCGCAATGGGGGATGCAGAGACCCCAGCGTCCTTAGTCTTAGGCCTGAACCCAAGCTCCAACAAAGTAGACATTCTCACAATGTCAACAACGTTCAGAATAATTAATCACCCAATTTACAGTGTGTAAGATTAAAATTTCACCCCAGAAATCGCTAAATTACACTTATCTGGCAGGCGAAGGGTTAATCTGCAGAGGAGAGAAGGAGAGTCCAAGCCCTGCACAGAACACTCGTTCTGTAAAGCTCACAAAATGGCTGCTGTGGCGGGAGCCAATCAGAAACAACCGCGCAAAGCAATCGCTCATGGGAATTGTAATTTTCCCAGAAAAAGCACCCCAACAGTGCCCGAAGCCCCCCTGAGCCACCCAACACACTCGCAATGTGAACCGGATGATAGAGCAAGGTCAGCCAATTAAAATGAGCCATCTCTGAAGTCACTACGTTGAGCGGTTGCAGAGATATGTCCCAAACTGTACAGTTCCATAGAAGTGAATGGAGCAATGGCGTCTATGCAGTTAAGCTCGCCAACTCAATTTTGTCAAAGTTAGAACTGAAAAATAAAAATACATGAAACATCACTAGAACATGTAATCAGACCCAGAAAACACTGAACCCAGTAGGGAAAGTGCTAATAACCACCCCAAAAGATGCCAACCAGCAGCTAAAGGGTTAAATTACCACATAAATTTGCTCCAAACACTGACAGACATAACAGAAAGACCCAGTGAGTGCAGGAGTGTGCAATAAGAACTCCCACGAATAACCCCTGTGCAGAGGGGCACTGTGGGATAAGTGGACCTGCAGCACTCAAAGGGTTGCTCACCTTTCCTGCAGATCTTCTGTCTTCAGCTTACTATGTAGTAAGAAGTAACCTCAGTGGGTCACTCCTGGGGAGGCACTTGGAATCAAGATTTCCCCCCTCAGGGTTTAATGTCCACAAAAAGCACCGCCTAATGGTGGTATTCCATATCTAACAGAAAAATAAAAAAGTTTCTAAAACTATAGCAGAACTGTTCTCTTGCCTTTGTTATCTTCACCAAGGAACTAATCTTTCTGGAGCTGGTTGGCTAGCTGCAGCCAAGAAGGGAATGTAGGCTCCACCCCCTGCAGTCCTTTCTAGAACTGTTTCTGCCTACTTAAAGGGGTGGATTGCCTACCCGAAGTTACCAGTAACCTGTACTGGACGACAGACAAAACAACATTTATGGAACATATAGGTTTATGTGTGTTTCTCTGTGAGTGTCTCTGTGGTTATGTTGATATTTATAAATGACTGTATATGCAGAGTAATAAAAATTGATTAGCAAATAAGGCATTTTAAAGGGATAGTAATATTTCATAATAAAAGCAGCTCTAATTAATCTTCATAGTATTTGGACTTTGGAGAGTGTTATTTCAATACTGTCAGAGTTATAGCTCAAGAGTAATTCAATGACAAAGTGTCCCCCTCCCGCCCCTTTTACTGATGTAACACTCCTCAGCCAAAGCAGAAGGGAGGTGCCCAGGTAGATTGCACAGAGGGACAATCTTCAATTAAGATAAGGGAAAAACCTGAAAAGCTTGTCAAGGGGGGCAGGGCTTTCATTGTTCTAATAGGTATAAGAGTGTCACCTGCTGTTATCTGTCCAGTCTATGGACTGCATTCCACATCTGAGAAGAGATGGCTTACACTAGGTAAAAGGGGCGGGGAGGGGAAACTTTGCTTGTGAATATCTCTCAAACCATAAAGGTTTGAGAGATAAGACTTATATCATTCTTCATGTTTTTTTAATGCCTACAAAATAAAATAAAGTTAAAACAAAGTATTACTATCCCTTTAAGTAGTTGTAGAAAAGGTTTTTTTTCCTGCTGGAAGTTTTTATTTGACAGTTTTAACGTATTTGATGGAAGTCACACATTTCAGAAATGAGAGAATGTAGTGCTGTCAGGTAGCGCTAGTTTCTTGCAGCCTCATAATGACATGTTACTAGTAAATTACTTCTTAAACCAACCAAATCAAGCTTTTTAGCAACATACTTTACATAATAAATATGAATGTTTGCAAATTCACCCTTGCTGAGAAAGTAAAACTTTACAATTCATATTAATAAAATAATCTTTATAAAAGCATCGCACCTACATTTTTACATTTCTATTTTTCTCACTATCTAGTTACCACCATTGTATTTAAATAAATGGAAACCTAAACCTATTGGAATAAGTGTGGCATGCTTAGGTAGAATTTCTTTATATAGCACTCTGGTATATCTATAAATAGTGCATGATTTATAATTCATAGGGTATTGTTACAGGACAGGGTAGTGAAGCCACTTACGGTTTCTTAGATTTTTTTAATGTAATACATAGCTTGCTGACTTTAAGTACTGGCAGCTACACATATGCTTAGCTAACAGAATGCCTGTCCACATACGTATATTACATTACTGATTCTTCACAGCACAATATCTTAGTGACAAATCTCCACTGTGATAGTGAGGACAGTAATATGGTCCGTATCCCTACATTTCTGCACTCGAATTTTGTAGGTGAATGTCTTTACAGATTTATACTTAGTCTTTATTTAGCTCGTGCTTCCTTACAATACACCATAGACCACAAGTGCGCGAAAAACAGCTAGCATGCTTATCTGGCCTACTGACAAATTTCATTCTGCCTTCAGGTCGGATGTTTTCATGTCAATAACCAGTTTCCCATTAAAAGTTAAGTCAGCGGGTCCCTCATATCCTGGACTGGCTTGTCTACTCATCTTCTGCCCTTTGTGATCTTGTGCGGACTGATGCCAAGACAGGGCAAAGGTGAATACAGAAGCCAGACTGGGATGTGAGGGACCTGCTGGCTTCACTTTATCAAAAAAAGAGTCTAATAAAAATGTCAGACTGTATGTAAGTGAATTGTGTTTGAGTTAGAGTATGTTTGTGTGTGAACATCAGAGTTCATGAATGTGTGTGTATGTCTGTATCTGGGTGCAAGTAATCTCACACATAAATCATAGAGAAACACTCTGAATGCCCCTCCCTGACATATATCACATCTCTCTGCAGAATCATGCAAGAAGAGGATCAAGTTTTGAAACATGGATCTTGATATATAGTATAAAATATCTGAACTGCTGTATCAAAGACTTCTACACAAATAAATTCATATATACAAATGTGTTAGAGCAATAATTCCATGACATCCCAGGGTACCCTCAAAGTATAAGGGGTTCTGTGGAATAAACGTTCATAATGATGGACAGGGGGAGTGTTAAACAGTATATAAAGCTGAACTCTAATCTAGCTCCCCTAAGAAAAAAACATTATTACCATTTGCAACTGTTACCAAGTACAATTTACACTAATATTTTAAATTCTTAAATTACCTGTAACAACTTAGCATTCAACTACCTTATGTTAACCACTTAGATATTATTGAAAACATGTTTGAGACCTCTCTAGCAATGAAGAGGTTAAAGGGATAGTAATGTTTCATAATAAAAGCAGCTCCAATTAATCATCATAGTATTTGGACCTTGGAGAGTGTTATTTCAATTCTGTCAGAGTTGTAGTTCAAGAGTAATTCAATGACAAAGTATCCCCCTCCTGCCCCTTTTACTGATGTAACACAGCTCAGCCAGATCAGAAGGGAGGTACCCAGGTAGATTGCAGAGAGGTACAATCTTCAATTAAGATAAGGGAAAAACCTGAAAAACTTGTCAAGGGGGGCAGGGCTTTCATTGTTCTCATAGGAAGAAGATTGTCCCTTGCTGTTATCTGTCTGGTCTATGGACTGCATTCCACATCTGAGAAGAGGCTACACTAGGTAAAAGGGGCGGGAGGGGAAACAAAGCTTGAGAGATAAGACTTATATCGTTCTTCATGTCTTTTTAATGCCTACAAAATAAAATAAAATAAAGGTAAAACGAAGTATTACTATCCCTTTAAATGTTCTGACTGTAGCATTCCGCAGGAACTTGAATTAAAACCAATAAATTCAATCACAACAAAGAGTTTGAGAGCCACAACATCTAGCATCTGAGGGGATGAGAAAGCAGTAGGAAGATAGTATGGAAACATTTGAACACAGACCTGCAAGACACACTATTATTATATATATATTCAATGTAGTCCAGTGGTGTAGAGGTCAAATTAATGAGTATTGTAAAAATTGATCAACAGAACCGTGCAACAAATCAGTCAGAAAATCATATCAACACATTTGTGTAAACAATAACCTGCACAACACAACC
Organism: Rhinophrynus dorsalis; assembly: GCA_037306005.1. Lineage (NCBI taxonomy): Eukaryota > Metazoa > Chordata > Amphibia > Anura > Rhinophrynidae > Rhinophrynus > Rhinophrynus dorsalis. The sequence continues at coordinate 538,791,166 of CM074719.1, read as the reverse complement.
ACAAGATATACAGCATTAAAGGATCATATTCATGTACATCAGCAAAAGTTATACATATTATATAAAATGTGACTCAGGATGTTACATTGGTGAAACAGGCCTACCACTAAACTTATACATGAATACACACAGACAATCTATTGAGAAATACCATAAAACTAAGAACCATACCCCAGTAAGTCATCATTTTACCCAAGGTTACCACTCCATCCATAACCTTAAAATCAAAATACTCAGAGGAAACTTGAAAAATACACAGGGGAGAAAAACATTTGAAATGAAGATGATTAGTCACTTCAACGCCAAACACACTGGATTCAAAAAGGACTTGGGATTTCTTTCCAAATATCATCATTGTATATAATATTGCCATGTGCTATGTTTCTTGATGGTCAAATTAATCTAGAACCCTGAGCTTTTACATTTTGGACCTCCAGCTCAGTTCTGTAGCCAGTGCCCCAAAGGGGCATTTTCGATTTAGAAAGAGCAAGCAGCACCTAGAGCACTACATTCTGAGAAGCTTGACAAATGTGATGGTCACACCAAAAGGCGAGCTGCAGGTATAACCAGGGAAATCCTAATGACCCTACCGGGTTTATGGTATCTGTTTTATTTATCACTTTTCATTCCACTGCCTTTTGGGGGTGTGGTCATGTGACATGTGAGGTTGCAGCCACAAGCATAGTTGATGGTGCTTAGGATACCTTGAATAGGGAAGCCATGGACTTCAAGTGCACCAAGTAGAGAAAGAATATTTTGGATAGGAGCCCAGACCTGATCTATATAATTAGCCTTTATAACAATAAAGAAGAGAAGAAAAAAGAGAAAGCAGAAATTCAAAAGATGTATAGGTTTGTTCACTGATACAAACTTTGAAATATACACTATGGAAGATAATTGGCTTTGGTTAGTTTTCATTGATATTTTTCATTGTGTGTTGCTGCAGGACAGGATCATTCTCTTACTATGTATAAAGCACGTGCTTGATAATGAATGCTCCTATTCTCATAAGGCATTTTACCATTCTGATGGTTTTCTAGGTACTTTGGTTGATAGAAATTGTATTTAGCTTTATTCAGATTGATAAAGGCCTTATGTTCACATGAAAAGTAGAATAATTCTGAAATAAAACCAATAACACCATAGAGAAGTAAAGATTTTCACATGGATCTAATACGACTTTGGGGTAGGTGTACTGGAGGAGTAACTCTGCTCTAATGACATGTGCTATGGGATACAAAAGGGACTCAGAGGCTGGCAACTTCTGACCATTAAGCTGCTATGACTCTAACTTTCCACAAACTCCAGCCTGAAGTTGGCTGGCTGAGGGTGGTGAAACTTATAGTCCCACAGACAGTAATTTTAATGCAAACCAACTACAATACAGGGGACACATACAAATTCCCACTGATAAATAGGCTTTTAAATCCTTTGTATGCAAACACACTTTACGCTTTATACTTATGCACAATTATTTCACATTTGGGCAAGAACTATACATACAAAAGACTTGAACGGACACGGGAATGCAATTGGCACCTCCATGCACCAACCTGTTCATGGCAAGATTGGAGAGGAGTTCTTATGGACATGCCAAATAAAGCATCTGGTCTACCTCCGTTACATAGATGATATTCTAATCATTTGGACTGACAGCCATAATGAACTTATGTATTTTTGCAACATTGTATTCCTCCTGATGAAGCGGTATCTTTGCCACAAAACATGTTGAGAATTTTTTAATTTGTTTTAATAAAATTTACACTTTTGGATTCTTCTGGTCTGCTGTTTTTGGATTGCATGCTTACTGAACACACTGCTGAACATTTGTATAACCATTTGATGTCTGTCCACGCGGTTTTGTTGCAGGGAGAACCAGCATCAGAAATCCCCTCTGGCTTTCAAACCGGTTACTTATAACTGTAGCCAGTGAGATATTTTATGTGAGTATTCAACAGTCAATTTTATCCTGATTTATGTGCCATTAATGGATAACCATATAGCTCACCTTGTATTTTGCTTTCATGATGAACTTTTGGCATTTCACAAATATTACAATGCCTTCTATCCCACAATTAACCTCAAACAGCCATTCATCCAAACAAATGAACTGGATAATACAATCAGGATCATTAACACATCCATCCGGAAATCTCTGTACCACAAACCAACAGAGAGTCCTAATTATCTCAGAAATGACAGTTTCCAACCCAGGCGCACAAAAGACTCTATTGTTTACAGCCAGGCCCTAAGCTGTAACCACATGTGCTCTGTGGCTTCTGTCTGAGATCAACATCTTAAAATCTCAGTAGAGAGTTTATCAATCATAGACATAATGCCAAGATAATGGACCTACAAATTCAGAGCTACCAGTTTACCCAGAAGAACTCTCCTGGAATACAAACAACCACAAGAAGATAACAGAGTTCCATAAGTAGTCATCTACAACCAGAGCTTGAAGAACTTTGTAAAATCTAAAAAGAGCATCAAACAATACTATATACTGATGATAGATTAAAAGGAATAGACGTTAGCTCCTCTATTATAAACAGCCCCCCGACCTGAAGCAATTGGTGAAAAACTCACAAATGCAACTAAAAATGGCACTTCTCCCTGTCTAAAAAGGACATGTTGAACCTGTATATACATATGTACCACAAATAAGGTGCCATACCACAGAAATCACAATATCAAGAGTAAATTCTCCCGTGACTCATCTAATGTTTACCTCATTAGAGGACTATATGTGTGTGATACAGGACAGAGCCTGAAAAATTGCATAGGTCCAGCGTGAAAAATAAAGGAGACCTCTCAAAGTGACTGTACTGATGGGAAATTTTAAGACACAAAGAGACAGTCAGCTCTGGGAGTAGACTGCTAATCAAATTCAACAGTCTGAACAGTTGCTTGAACTTTGACAAGAAAAGGTGAAATTTACTCACCGATATTTGTTTTTCCTCTGTGTCCTTCCACGGCATACTGTGGGCAATTGGCTCCGCCTCCCAGCTGGTAGAACCAATAGAAAACTAGAAAATTATTTGTCAGTTCTCCCCTCTGCAGTTATACTTTTGACCAAGCTGCAACCAGGGATATAGGTTAGATGATTTCCCATGGTAAGTGAAAAATACATATCATAAGTTATACAGTAGACATTAACAACACAAATACCAACCATATAGGGATGGGTTGCCATGGAAGGACACAGAGGAAAAACAAATATTGGTGAGTAAATTTCACCTTTTCCTCTGTGTCCGATCCACAGCATACTGTGGGACTTACCAGAGCAGTACCCAGGAGGGTACATAGGAGAATTAATTAGGTATAGCTGCCTCCAGCACACTTCTGCCAAATTTGGCATCCGCAGATGCTTGGCGATCGAGTCTGTAGTGTTTAGCAAAGGTTGGCACTGATGATCAAGTGGCAGCTTTGCAGATTTCCTCAGGAGAAGCTGCTGCTTTCTGTGCCCATGATGTTGAGACAGCCCTGGTTGAATGAGCCTTAATACCCTGAGGAGGTTCAATCTCAGGTGAGTCATAAGCAAGCTTAATACAGTCTCTGATCCACTGAGAAACGGAGGGCTTTGAGGCTGCACAGCCCTTAAATTTTCCAAAATGATGGACAAACAGTGACTCAGTTTTACAAATGCGTTGAATTTTCTTGAGATGGATCTGTAGACATCTAACCAGGTCTAAGTTATGAAGACATCTCTCAAAGTCCTTTGTAGGATTAGGGCAAAATGATGGGAGAACAATCTCCTGGTTTAGATGGAATTGAGGAATAACCTTGAAGCAAAATGAGCTATGAGGACATAAAAACACCTTGTCTTGGTGAAAGACTAGATAAGGAGGAATGGACATCAAGGTCTGAAGTTCCCTAACTCTGCGAGCAGAGGTGCCTGCCTTGAGCAGAACAGTTTTCAAAGTGAGATGTTTCATCGAGATGGAGTCTAGTAGTTCAAAGAATGGATGAGATGAAAGTTGAGTTAGGACTAGATTGAGGTTCGAGGGAGGAATCGTTTCATGTACAGTAGGCTTTATTTTTGAGATGGCTGTCACAAATTTCTTGATAAGAAAATTGTCTGCAAATGGAATGGCTAGGACTGCAGAAATTGCCGAGAGCTGGACTTTTAAGGATGCGGGTTTTAACCCTTCATTGAATCCTGACTGCAAGTAATCCAAGATCCTGAACAGAGAGATGGATTGCTGATCCAAACCTTTAGAAGTACACCATAGATGGAAGATGGACCAGATCCTGTAATACATTTTAGTAGAAGTTGGTCGTCTGCCTTTCAGGCTAGTATCTACTACTGGATCAGAAAGACCTTAAAGGATTAGAGATCCCCGTTCAGCCTCCAGGCCTTGAGCTGGAAGAAGGCAGGCTTGGGATTAGGTATGGGCCCCTGAGTCAGCAAGTCTAGGATGTCTGGAAGAGGTATTGGGGGTCTGATTGATAACTGTAAGAGATCCACGTACCACATTTTCCTCTGTCAATTTGGGACTATAAGGATAACATTGGCCTTGTCTCTTCTTATTTTTCAAAGTACTTTCACTCGAATCGGAATGGGCGGAAAAATGTAAGCCAGATTGAACACCCAGGGGATGCAAAGAGCGTCCTGTCCTGCTGCCTGAGCCTCTAACCACCTTGAGATATAGGTTTGACACTTCCTGTTTTGGGCTGTGGCCATGAGGTCTATGGATGGGGACCCTAGCACCTCTGTCAGGGATTGAAAGACCTTGTTGTTGAGACTCCGCTCTCCTAGATCCAACTTCGTCTAGCTGAGGTAGTCTGCCTGTACATATAGGTGTTTGGACAGATAAGAGGAGGTTAATGCCAAAAGATGCCTTTCTGCCCAAGACAAGATCTTGATTGCAATACTGTTGAGCTGTACACTCCTGGTTCCTCCCTGATTCAGGAGATACCGGACTGCCGAAACGTTGTCTGAGCGGACAAGAACTGCTTTTCTTTTAAGACTGTGTTGGAAGTGTCACAGTGCTGTCCAGACTGGGAGGAGTTCCAGAACATTGATATGAAGTCTGGACGCCTGATTGGACCACTTGCCTCGAATCGTCTGCCAGTTCTAGATTCCCCCCCACCCTTGCTGACTTGCATCCGTGGTGAGAATCTGCCATGTGGGGTATAAGATGGGACGACCTTTTGCCAGATTTTGTTTCAAGGTCCACCAAGCCAATTCTCGTCTTGTGAAGTGAAACACAGGTATCTGTAGACCCAGGTTGCAGGGATCCTTCCGATAATACTTGAGGAAGTTCTGCTGGGTGGACCTGGAGTGGGTCCTGGCCCATGGAAGTATCTACTGTGCAGATGATAGATGTCCCAGTAGCCTGGAGAAGGATTTTGCTGTGTGAATTGGATGTCTTAGGAACCATTTCACTTGACTGAATATGCAATCCTGATGTTCTAGAGACAAGGTTGCAATGTTGTGCCTGGTGGCAAAGTTGATTCCAAGAATTGAAGGTTTTGAGATGGATGAAGTATGCTGTTTTCTTTGTTTATTAACCAACTAGATCTTGTAACAGTTGCCTGCAAATGTTTGTGTTTGATTGTGCTATCTGGAGTGATGCCCCTATGATGAGATCATCATCTTTCCCCACTCCTGGGGAAAGAACTTGAACCCAAGATTTCCCCCCAGGTCTTAAGGTCCACAAAAAGCACCTGGATACTGAGCTAGCCACATCTAAGGGCATTGTCAGTTATGGTAATCTGCCTAATGGTGGTATTCCATATCTAACAGTAGAGATGCACCGATACCACTTTTTTAAGACCGAGTACAAGTACCGATACTTTTTTCAAGTACTCGCCGATACCAATTACCGATACTTTTTTGCGGTCATTTGCCAGTTTTCCAGGTACTTAACCCTTTGAGTGCCAGAGTGATACGGAACGCATTACAAAGCAATGTATTCCGTACCACTCTGGCACTCAAAGGGTTAAAGCGCATATATTTTATATATATATATATATATATATATATAATATATATGCTTTAGGTACTTGGAAAACTGGCAAATGACCTCAAAAAAAGTATTGGTGAGTACTTGAAATATAATTATATAATATACACACACACCACCTCTTGACTGTCCCCTTTTGCCTCTTTCTCCCCCTCTTGATTCCTACCTTATACTTCATTCTCCCCCTCTTGAGCTGCCTCCTCTTGCCTTGGCTTTTTCTCTCCCTTTTGATCCCCCTTTGTCCCCCTCCTTGACTCTTGGTCCCACTCTTTTTCCTCTCTTGCTCTCTCCTGATCCCCCCTCCTTTTTGCCTTTTCTTAGTTCCCCTACTTTTGCCTTTTTTTTTTTTCCCCTTTTTCTTAGTCACTTTTTCTCCCTCTTGGCACCCCTCTTTGCCTCTCACCACCCGCTCAAATGTCTCCTCTGCCGGGTGCTCGCTGTTCTCTTGCGAGCCCCGGCAGAAGTCAGCGTCAGAGCGTTGCCATGGTAACCCGTGGCAACGCTCAGACGCTACATGAGGGAGAGAGGCAACCGGGGAGCATTGTGAGCAGCTCCCCGGGCTCCCTCACTGCAGCACCGACCCTGACACAGGGTATCGGTGCTGGCATCAGTCGCATTTGCGCGAGTACAAGTACTCGCGCAAATGCTGGTATCGGCACCGATACCGATACCAGTATCGGTATAACCCTATCTAACAGAAAAATAAAATATTAGCTAAAACTATAGCAGAACTGTACTCTTACCTGTGTCCTCACCAAAGAACAAATCTTAATGGAGCGGATTGGTTAGCTGCAGCCAAGGAGGGAAGGTAGGCTCCACCCCCTGCATTCACTTCTAGAATTGTGCCTGCCTAGTTAAAGGGGCGGATCGCCTATCCAAAGATACCAGTAACCTGTACTGGACGACAGAGAAAATGAAAGATTTTTACTCACGATTCACAGGACACACATCTGTAAGCTGGGCTGCTTTAAAGGCACCATCAGGAAGACGCCGAGCCACCTCTGCGTTCCAGGCCTGGAACGCACACCTCACTTCCAGTTCCTGGGACACTCTAAGCCATGTCAGAGCGGGGCTCCAAACACAGACCTAGTTTTGATAAGGAAGGCAGGAAACCAGTGTGTTGCTTGTCTGGATCCCCACAGACGCAAAGGTAGCCTCTGGATTGTGTTCCTTGCCACAGCAAGCTTGCGGGGCCCAGTATAAAGGATGTGAGCCGCGATTAGGCAAGCCACATGAAAAAAATAACAAATATGCTCCAGACGGAAAGAGACCATTGCCTCCGTCCCCCAGCTTGGGTTGGACCAAATAACTGCAGAGGGGAGAACTGACAAATAATTTATATTTTTCTATTGGTCCTACCAGCTGGGAGGTGGAGCCATTTGCCAACAGAATGCCTTTGATAGGACACAGAGGAAATGTATGTCATATTATCCGTCAAGATGAAAATATTTTTAGTCCCTTTGGATGCTAAGGGCTACATGTCTCTTTGCAAGTGACAGGTTGCGCACCCCTCTGGTGTTTGGAGGGTTAAGTCATACACGTTCGAAGCTCTCTCTGGTCAATTTCACTGGAGCTGTTAAAAAAAATCATTAATCTTGTTTGCATTTTCTAATCCATTTCATTAAGCCGATACAGAGGCTAGAGGTTAATTTACGGCCCACACTGGGGGTACACATTCTGCTAATGGTATCTGACCCTTGGGTTACACAGAGATATCCAGTCTGCAGCGTGGTGGATGCCTCTCTGGCAGTCAGGGGGTTGGAAGTTAAAACTATGTGAGTTAGTTAGTATGCCTTGAAAGCTTGCATCCAAAGCCACTCAGTTAGCCAGTAAAGGTATAAATTTTATCCTGCCAGTCTCCAACATATATTGTGTCACCTGCATATACCAGATAGTCTGTTGACCTATGTACTGCATCGCACATGCAGCTTATTACTATCCGATTCAGCTCCAGGGTACACATGGGAAAACTGATGCTTCGGTGTGTACAGGTGACAGTATAGTAATGAAGCCTCAGTCTAGTACCCTAATGGTTCTTCTAGCAGGCAGTAAATGGAGAGGAGGATTCAAGCACCAGGGGAGACAGCTCTGCACTACTACCTGTGAAACAGACGAGAGTCAGAGTACAGCAGTGGACGGCAAACAATGACCACCCCAGATGCTGCTGGATTACAATTCCCATTATCATCAGCTCTTTGTTGGGTGGCTTTTGGTGATGGGAGCTGGAATTCCACAATAGCTGGATGGTCACAGGCTGACCACCCTGTGAGCAGGGAAGTGGGAAAAGAAAAATCTCTCTCAAACTGTCTTCTATTACATCCTTCACAGCCTCACTCCCATCTACACTCCCACACCATCAACTATCCCCATCACTCCTCAACCCAATCCTTTCTTTCTTCTCCCACCACTCATCTCTCATACCCTTCCATACAGAGACAGGCACAAGCACACAGATAAACATGCACACATGCAGACAGATGCACATACACAAACACATGCACACATTCAGACAGATGCACATACACAAACAAACACATGCAGACAAACGCACATACACAAACACATGCAGACAGACACATGCACATAGAAGCACATGCACATATGCAGACAGGAACACACAGATAGATTCACACACACACATGTAGACAGATGCATGCACACAGATGAATAAATGAAATGTGGTGCTTGTTTTATAATACTGTATATGTTACACAACCCAGGCCACAGCAGGCTATTTCTGCTAGTGTATTTATACTGTATGTAATATATTTAAAGGGGGTCTTCTACCTATATAAAAGTAGCCTTAATCTGAATCCTCCCATGGTGTGAATCTTTGATCTTGTATTTTTTTTTTAATATACTGCTGTATTATCAGAGATATTAGCTTTTAAGGTCAGGCCTGTGACATTAGTTATGTACAGGCTGCGGGTATGGCTCAGTCAGTGCCTGTTCTCGAGCTCGTTCAATGCCTATACAATGAGCTGGATGCACATTAACAAGAGAGTGGGCCAGGTCACATGACACAATCCTTGGGGAGGGGAACAGACAAAGATTGACAGGCTGCGGTACAGAGCAGTACCCGCAGCCTGTACATAACGGATGTTAAGGGCTTCACTTTAAAAGCTAACTTCTCCGAAAATAGAGCAATATATAAAAAAAAACATTCAGGGTCAAAGATTAACGCCATGGGAGGATTAAGATTAAGGCTACTTTTATATAGGTGAGAGATCACCTTTAAGAAGCCGACTTCTGCTTGAAAACAATATAAAATCAATAGACTCTAAAGGCAGGCAGTGAAAATTGCATTCTGACTAGCTATGGGCCTTTATCATCAAGGAGACATTCTGGAGAAAACCATCTGCAACACAGTGGAGAATGGAAATCCACCTTGATTTAAATGGGGCTTTTAATCTTTTAAATATTATAGAGGGATCCAAAGTAAAATTCATTGGATATATTACTAACATTTATTGGGAATTTGCAAAATTGTTATATCTTCTCCTTTTACTGTGCAGTTGCATCTCCTGATGAGTAAGACTCTAAGCACACTTCTTAAACATGTTTACATTGTTTTTAAATACATTTTTAGTATAAACTCTAGTTTGCTTTGAGTGACAGAGGGATGTGCAATGCATTGCTCCACACTCACAGGGTTACATTATGGAACTAATAAATGTAATGTTCATTCACAGTGCAAAGTTCTTGCAACTCTACCAGTTTAGTGTAAACTCACAGGAAAGCAGACAAAGGAACCTTTACAACAAAGCTTCACTTGAAAACTAAACTGTGTACATCAATCTTCAAATGAGCTGAGAAAAATGTACTTCTTACTAGACGAGTGCCAAAGGAATGTGCAAAGCATTGCTGAGCAATGCATTGCATGTCCCTCTAGCGCTCACAGGGTTAAATCATTCAAAGAAACACGTGCATGTGTTGACAACCTGGCTATCCAGTGGTGATGGGCTTCAACAGTCCCTAATATCAATAAAATTAATACTACATAAAAATCTGAGTACCTTTGCCCATGCTATATTACTAGAACTCCCTCCATTCTCAGTCCTGTCCAGTGAGAGCAGACTTTAGGACTTCCACAGAAAGCAAAAGTCACATTTAAAGCAAAGGAAGTTTTTATTTGTTGGTTTGTTGCAGAATTGCTCTATTTTACTTACTGCTTATGGACTATGTTGCTTTCTCAGGACCGCACAGAACAAGCTGAAAGCAACCTGTAGCAACTGATTTGGGAATCAGAAAGCCAGCATAGACTGGCATATGGCCTGGGCTTCATAAATCAACTCAGAACGAAGTGATGAGCTCTTCACTTGTGGTGTCTGATAGCAACAGAAACCACTGAGAAACAACTCCCTCTATTGCTGTCTATGGGAGGATGTGAGTGCAGCCACTGAAATACAAGACTTTCAGTTCTCGTGTTCCAGCCATGATGCTGACAGCCATAGAGGCCTGTTTTCTAACAAATGAATTGTCAATTTGGAAGACACAATACCAGCTGTTAGATTATCAGGTTCCTGCTAATGGTAGAATTACCATTTTAATCCTTTTATCTATACATAAAAAAAAGAGTGTTTTTTGGTTCTCTGTCTGCCCTGCCCAAGGGTGGCGGGGGGGCAGAGAGAGGGTGCAAGCAGTGGATCAGGGGCAACCACTTTCACAGGAGTGGCCTACACACTTAGTCCTGTGAAAATCAATACAGACAGACTGACGTGCACGCTGTGCAAAATCATCCAAGAAATGCCGTTCACCATTCAGTATCACTATTGAGCAATAAATATAGTATGTGTGCATATTAAAGGGGTTCATGTAATTCTGTATTAGTGTTTTTCTTTTATTATCTACTCAGATATTAGGCAATGATTTGGAGACATAGTTAGCTATTTGCAGAATGTTACAACTTATAACAGCCAGTGACAAACTGAACACAGGTAAATCACAGAATGGATCTTTACCAAAGAACCAGGGATCTGAGGAGGGTTGGGACAATCACTGACAAGTATGCTGTTCTGCAACCCAACGCGTCCTGACTGCTCCAGAGACGAGCACATCCTTTAATTGAATCCTCTCTTCTTGCTATGGTCAGGAGACCTGACTCCAAGGTTGTTTGAAAACAAAGCTGTTTTACCAATTAAATAATCCACACAGACACATTGTCTACAGCAGCAGAAAGGTGACCTTTGGGTCTCCAGCTGTTAGGGAGGACAACTCTCACCATCTGTAATAAACTAATGGATGATGGGGATGGCGGGAACTGCAGTCTCCGAGAACTGGAGAGACAAATGTTTACTACTTCTAGTCTAGAGAAACCTGCTCTTTGTTTATTCTGTTCAGTAAAAGTGTGAGAGGTCTCTAATGCTTTGAAAATCCACGCATGAGAGACCTCTCTAGCACCCAAGGGTTTAAAATTAGACATTAGCAAGATATGGCCTGAAGACCAACTTTATTTTGTCCTTGGGTCTGGCTACATGTACAGAGAGGTATCACTTCTGACTGTCTGCAGAGGAAGAATTATACATTTTATCACTATATACAACACTGATACACAATTCATCTCAAGTTACTTTTGTACAAACAGCAATCGGTGTCATACAACTGTTCCTTAAAAGGATAGTAATAATTCACAAAATCAGCAGCTCCAATTAATCTTCATAGTATTTGAGCCATAGATGGTGTTATTTCATTATTGTGAGCGTTGTAGTTCAAGAGTAATTGAATGATAAAGTTTCCCCCTCCCTCCCCTTTTACCTAGTGTAAGCCCCCACTCCTCAGATGTGGAATCCAGTCCATAGACCAGACAGCTCACATCAAGGGTCAAAATTCTTACTGTGAGAACAATGAAATCTCTGCCCCCTTGACAGGTTTTTCAGTTTTTTCCCTTATCTTAATTGAACATTGTCCCTCTCTGCAATCTACCTGGACACTCCCTGCTGCTCTAAGTTGAGCAGTGTTACATCAGTAGAAGGGGCGGGAGGGGGATATTTTATCATTCAATTACTCTTGAACTACAACTCTAACAGAACTGAAATAACTCTCTCCAAGACCCAAATACTATGAAGATTAATTAGAGCTGCTTTTATTATGAAGCATTACTATCCCTTTAAATGCAGATACATGCAATATGCATGCTCTCCCAATGACTTGAATGTTTATTATATTAATAGTGCACTAACACATCAACACTCCAGAGTTATAGGATGCTGCATTCTACTGTGTCAGGAGATAAAAAAAAATATATATATACCTATGTGAACAGCTCCATAAGGAACTATTATATCAAACTCTCTCGCTCAAACTTTCAGTCAGTACCTCTGGGCAGGAAAGTGAATTTGTAGTGAAGTAAGGTATTGAATACATACACACATACACTGGCACACACATATGCAATCTAATTTTTTCTGTTTTGAGATGCTGAACAGCTATGGCCCTCTGAAAATATTCTAAACAGAGATGTGGCCTTCTGGCCAAAATAACTGTCCACCCCTGGGTTAAGTAAAGGAAAATGGTAATAACAGCTAACAAGATGCAACTACTTGCAGAAACGTATTATGTTATTTTTAATACAACTTCTCTGTCTCTCGATCATAAATATATATTACCATGCATCTCAGTCAGTGCCACTTTACTGATCATTATTTAACCACCATACTTGGATGACAGAGAGGTCACCAATGCGTTGCAAAACTATGAGTTGATGGCCTCTCTAGCATGAAATGGGTTAATAGCTTCTTCTGCATCTAAAGATGATGTCATTTTTTGGTGTCATGTAACAGGTGGTTTGTCTGTGGTCATGGTCATCTAGGATGTGGGGAGTGGCCATAAGAGGTGCTAAAGCTGCCTAGGTTGCCTTTGATTAGGGGTATCAAATGTAAACCTGGTCCCTTGCTCAGTGAGAGGACCTCAGCAGACACTAATGCAGCAGGGAGCCTACACAAGGAGTCTAGACTAGCACACTAATGCACTTGCTGGCATGTGGATCAAGTTGAAGCAATATTTGTTAAATACATTAATTACTGTGTGTACAGATCTTGGTTTTTTACACTGCAAAGTACTAGCTCACAGAAGCAATAGACTCAAGACGGAGAAATGAGATTCTATAAATAAGCAGGAAATATTTTTCATATAGGTTTATTACAATATTTTAGACCTAAAATCACAGATGATTCATTCTGGGTCAAACCATCTATACCACAGAAAAAAACAAAACCAATCCATTGAGTTAAATGGGACTTTAAAACCATTGAATGCTAGATTTCTCCAAATGGAGACCAGTAAAGGAAATCTATCACCCCTATATACACTGGTCTAAACCAGAGGTTCTCAACCCGCGCCCACAGTGGCCACTAACAGGACAGGACTTAGGAATTTCCCTGCTAGAACACAAGTGTGTTGATCAGAGGCTCAGTCACATTGATTAACTCACCTGTGCGCTTAAAAGGAAATTCTCAAATCCTGGCCTGTTAGTAGCCACTGAGGGCACGGGTTGAGAACCACTTGTCTAAACAGTTAGTTTACGTAGCAACTAGCTGGTATAACATTTTCATTCTTTTTTTTTTTTTTATAAAATAGCTATTTTGCTGAATTTAATCGAGTAAATATTGCACTGCGCCCTACTTCCAGACACACTGCGTTTACCTGCTCTGTAACTGCAGTCTGTCACTCTGCCTCTGCTCCCCTCCCTCTATCCAGCCTCCTGACAGAAGCTTTCCACCTGTAAGCTGGAGAGCTCTCATTGGTTAGAGATTGTTCCAGCTTACAGGCAGAAAGCCTCTGTCATTGGAGCAGGTTGGATAGAGGGAGGAGAGCAGAGGCAGAGCGATATACTGTGGTACAGAGCTGGTAGCTGCAGTCTGTCCGGAAGTAGGGCGCAGGGCGATATTTACTCGATTATATTCAGCAAAACATCGTTTTTATTTTAAAAAATGAACGTTATACCAGCTTGTCGCTACATAAACTATTTAGACCAACATGTATAGGGGTGATAGATCCCCTTTAAAACATTTGAGCTGTTAAACACCCTATTTAATGAGGAAATAATACCTGCTAATAATAACCCTCACTTACCTTACTATGGCCTAAAAATCCTAATGATCCCTATGAATTGTTTCCTGCCTCCTTGATTCAACAGAACATCTTCAATCAGCCTGGATGGCATGTCTATGGAGGTGGATGTATAACCTTTTCATTGCAATGAATGTATGAAAACTATTTCTAGCTAAAGCAGGAGCTAGATTAGGAAATCAGGAGCACATTTTAATATGCAATTAAATACCTTGAAAGAAGGAAGATTAAGTTCAGTGGCCTATTATAAGTAAGCTCCCATGATACTTTCTTAGGTACTAACTGATGAGACAGTTTCCTTCTTTCTGGGATTGCAGTTGTATGTGAAAAACTTGTGACAATATTCCAAATTCTGTAAAATTATTGAGTGGAATAAATTATGTTGCGCAAATAATTTTGTTATTCAGGTAGTCCTCACACTTACAGTGGGTTCATTACAAAGGACAGGTGCAGTGGGGCAAAGTGATGGAAGCTGAAATCTTATTTTTATATGTAAAAAGTAGGGGGTTTATGAGCTTTATGCAGAAAATAACAGATAAGCAGTTCTGGGGCAAACCAACTTCACCAAAATTCTCTTTGATGGAAATGGGGCTGCTAACCTCTTGAATGATAGAGGGGTCTCCAATGTATTGCAAAGCACCTCAGAGTAGCAAGACTGTCCGGAAGGATCGCAGAGAGGGACAATATTCAGTGAGCATAAGGAAAAACCCGAAAAACCTGTCAAGTGGGGCAGGGTTTTCCTTATGTTCACAGTAAGAAGATTGTCCCTTGCTGTGATCTGTCTGGTCAAGTGACCAAAATAATCTGAGGGGAGGTGGCTTACACTAGGTAAAAGGCAGGGATAATTTATCATTCAGTTACTGTTGAAGTACAACTCTGACAATATTGAAATAACACTTCCCATGGCCCAAATACTATGAAAATTAATTGGAGCTGCTGGTTTTGTGAAACATTACTATCTCTTTAAACCCTCAAACACTAGAGAGTTCTCCAATACAATAGTTTGCAATACGTATGAAACCTCTCTAGGATTTGAGGGGGTTAAAAAAGAAACATTTAAATCACTAGGGACTTGGCAAATTTGAGAATTTAGGAAGTTTTATGTGTCCCCTATGGGCCACCTGGTTTTCTCTAAAGTAACTCCAGTTTGCTTTTTTTTATACATATGAGTATAAGCTCATTATCAGGCACCTGATACCAAGCTCTTTGATAGAAATTACCCAAAACACCATATTTAACCCTTTAAAGACCAGGTGGTGTGCAACACATTGCCTTCTATGACCCCAACAGTACATTGTAACATCGGTGGAAAAGAGTTTAACTCTGTAAGTAGTAACATGGTAGATGGAGGTGTCCTATTAATGAACATTAAACCCCCAAGACTTACAGTAAAAGGGTTTTTTTGTGTACTTCCAGATAAATCTTTTTTCTCCTTACAGGAGTCATGGTGGAGACTCCCATTCAACACCACTTCACCCCTGCCCAGACATGCTCAGTTTTAAAATACAGTAAGCCTGAAAGAAAAGAAACAGAAATAGAAAAAGAGAGAATCCCATAAACCAGAAAACCTAAGAGGACTCCAGGAGGAAGTAATGAAAACAACCCCACCAAACTGGTATAATATGAACCTCAGGTGTCAATGGACACTAACACTGCAAACGAAGGAACAGGGACTAACATGTCACTGGTCAAAAGATAATAGGGAAAGACACACAATGTCCTGTAGAACCTTCCAGCCCAAACTTGCTTCAGTTGTAGCCAAACACATCAACATGGTAGTATTTGACAAATGTGTGAAGGGATGACCATGTCACCACCTTACACAACTGCTTAGCAGAGTCCTGATTCTTATAGGCCCAAGGTGCTCCCACCAAACTGGTGGAATGCGGCATAAGCTGAAAGGGTACCTAGGGCATATACCTTAGGACATACATCTGGCAAATGATCGCCTTAATCCAAGAAGCCATGGTAGTCTTAGGCATAGCCTGGCCCGTACAAGGCTCCTCAGGGATGACAAAAAAGCAAGTCAGATTTCCAAAAGAGCTACATGCGATGAACATAATATTACTTCAGGCTCTTCCTTCTGTCTATTAGATGACGCTGAAGAGAGAGAAGGAAGAGCAATTTCCTGGTTGACATGAAACTCCCAGGACCAGGTTCAAATCTCAGAGGAGTGGAGTTCAGAAAGACAGGCTATGCATGAGATGCCCCATGGACAAAAGTGTGCACATCATGTAGTTAGTCAATATTCCTGTGAAAAAGGACAGAAAGAGCTGAAATCTGGATTTTAATAGAACTTAGACCAAGGCCTTTCTGAAGACGACCCTGAAGAAAAGCCAAGATAACAGAAGGCCACTTACAGAACAGGGACCATATTCTGTGATATGCCTTGGAAGGCACTGGCTTCCAATCCTGTAGCATGGCAGCAATGGCAGTGTCAGAAAAACCCTTCTTTCTCAAAATGCTGGCCTCAAGAGCCAAGCCATTAAAGCCAACATCTCCACATGTGGATGACACAAAGGACCCAGAGAAAAAACGGTTGGGACATAGAGGGAGCCACAACTGCTCTACTACACACAGTTTAAAAATATCAAAAAAACAGGTCTATCAGTATCAGAATGAGGTAATCAGAATGACGTGGTCCTCCTCCTTCCTGATTTTCCTCAGCTCCCTGGGAATCAGAAGAATCAGACCGAATACCTACTCCAGCGGAAAATGCCATGGAATGACCATCATGTCTAGCATAAGAGCTAGGGTATCCCAGTAACTGGTTTGGAACTGGCTTGCAGTTAAGCCAAGAGGCCATAGGCCACTGTAGGAAAGATGAATTATGGCATCAAAAACACTCAGACTGAGCTCCCATTTGCCAGACTGAGAAAGTCTGCCATGACGATGTCCATCCCTGGAATGTGAACAAAGGAGATAACCAGCATGTGAACCTACACCCACATGAGAATCAGCCAAGCCTTGGCCCATGCAGCTACACACCTGGTGGCTGATGTAAGCCAAAACCATGACACTGTCTGAGTGGGTCCACACAAGGGATCCTTGGAACAACTGAGAACAATGCTGCAGGGCTTGACGAATCACCCAAAGCTCCTGAACATTTATGGTACCCCAGCTAGTCAAGCTGGCATCCATCATGGCTAGAGGTCTTCCCAAGGACAGATGAGGTCACTGAGGCCAACAACGAAGGTGCTCCTTTGTCCTGTCAGACAGAGACATGACCCACGAAAGGTGAAACTGCTGCCTGGACCAATTCCTGATAATGTCCAACTCTAGCTCCTGTGTATGAAATTGAACAAATGGGACAGCTTCCAGAGTAGATTCGAGGTAACCTAGTACCTTCATGTCCTTCTGCACTGTTGCAGATGGGAGGAATACTGCATGAGTCACCTGAGGAGACAAAAACCAAATCTTGTCATCCAGCAGAAAAACCTTCCCCTAAAGAGTGTTGAATCTCATACCAAGAAAATAGAGGACCAGGGACGGAACCAGAGAAGATTTCTTGAAATTAAGACCGCAAACATTTTGCTTCAGAATGGAGACACATGAGCCTTTAATCAGAAAGTCATCCAAATATGGGAGTCAAAGAAATACCACTAGAGTGCACTTGAGCTGCAAGGGCTGACATGACCTGTGTGAAAACCCGTGAAGCAGTTGCCAGCCCAATGGGAAGAGCAGTGAACTGAAAATGATGGTCTTGGAAAGCAAACAGCAGAAAAGCTGAAGAAATGCATGGATAGGAAAGTCCAGATCAGTGTCTTTTATTTCTAGGGATGACAGAAATCCCCTGGACACATAGCAGGAAAAAAGGAGAAGAGAGTGCATTTTAAACTGTAGAGTGAATACAAAATGGTTGAGAAGTTTAAAGTCCAGAATAGGACGTCCACCATCTTTCTTGGGGACTATGAAAACATTGGAGTAGAACCCTGCAAATCTTTCCTAATAAGGAACTGTTATTAACACCTGCATGTCTAGAAAGGAAGAAACAGCGTCCAAAAATAAACTCGGGGGGAGGAACTCTGGACAGGAAGAAACAACTTGGAAAAAGAGACTTCAAATCTATTTGGTATCCTTCAAAAATAACCCTCAAAATCTACTGGTCAGCCATGGAAACAACCCAAGTGCTGTGGCAAAAAAGTGAGATGACCTCATACAGCCTGTGACAGACCAGATCGCTGTGACTCATGTGGAGGTGGATTTGTCAGTTTTGGTTTCTGCACAAGCCTCTTGCCTGCCCAAGCCTACTTGGGTTTGGGGATGGAACGCTCCTGGGTCACTGAAGGAAGTCATGCCCTGGGAGCAAACCCAAATAGGCAGGGTAAGGAAAGCCATGTGTCTTCCATGGAAAAAAGGAACGTTTAGGAGAAACCACTGGCAACAAGGTAGTCTTTCCTCCAGTAACCTTATTGATAACCTTGTCTAATTACAGGCCAATCAAAAACGTGCCCACAAATGAAAGGGAAACCAAGATCTTTAGGAGGACTGGTTAGCTGGCCAAACCAGAAGCCACAAAGTGCAGTGAGAGTTCACAGAGAAAGACCAGGCCTTACCAGTAAGCGTAGCGTCATCAAAGGCCAAATCATAAAGGTAAGCATCAGCTTCACGGTTCTTGGATATAAGGACCACCAGGTCCAAATTGGGTGCGTTCACTTGGACAGCAGCAAAAAACTGATCCCCCCAGACATCCTTAACATCAGTTATCCATGAAATGGCAAAAGTAGAACAAAAAGGCAGCACTAGAGGCTCCTTATCCTTGAGAGCCACAGAATACACCAGCAGTTAAGCAGTATTCTTGCAAGGCAAGAAATTGGGGTATCCACCGCAGAAGGGCCTACTTCACTAAAGCTTCAGCAGGAAAAGGGTATGAAAGAGACCTGTCAGACATTTAAATTCTCCAGGAGCAATTAATTGGTCTAAGGAAAGTGGAGGAAGAAAAAACACAACCTCCTTTTTGATAAGCCTGCAGAATTTCTTAACAGATTATCAACATAACACTTCATTTAATAGATCTAACAATTGATTAAACCTTTTAGGCCAACAGACTTAAAGGGTTAATAATACTTAAAATGTAAAAAAAAAAAAATATATATGTTGTGGGGTGTATCCCCCTGTGTAAAACAAGGGTAATCCCACTGCTGAAAGGGGTTTTATTCAAACGTTACTGCAGCTCAAACTTTTTTAGGTACAATATCGCAGTGGCCTGAAATTGTACAGTGGGACTGTTGCTATACCATTCTATGGACAGTTCTGGTCAGTTGACCATAAATCTCCATAGGATGATGTATCGCTCATCCGGGAGCAGAAGGTTGGAACCTTCCTGTTGTACCTGGTGGCCATGAGATCTATCATTGGTACACCCCACCATTGCAGAATCATGTAGAACGCTTCCTAATCGTCTGGATTTACATCTTAGTCTGACAGAATGTTTTTTACCCCAATAATAAGAATAGCTGAGGTGGCTGGAGAGTGGGTCTCCACCCAACTGAGAATGTACCTCACCTCGAACCAAACAGCTGCACTGCTAGTGCACCCTTGGCGATTGACTGAACCCTCACTCACCTGAGAATATTAACATAACCATTTTTATTTTTTTACTCAATTAGTTTCTATGAATGAAACTAGTAGGCCAGTAACACCTGAAACTACTGTACACTTCAAAATAGTTGCAGGGCTAGCACTACGTCTAAAACTGCAGTAGCTTGTTTCAACTGGTAGCCATAAAATCACACATATGCTGTTTGCTTCCCCATCCTTGTGCAACTGGTAGCCATGCTCTAACACCCAATATGGTATGTCAACCCTCACCAGTGGGGTACCATTTTTCCTAGGCTGGCAGGAGGTACTCCTACGAAATACACACATTTTTCCTGTAGCACCACATTCTGTTAATAGCTGTGCACGCTAACTTAGGTGTAGAAAGGCAAGTGACCACTCATTCGATGCAGCAGGTTATCTTCTTTCCAAAATGTATCATTTGTCTACCTTTTCTTCACTTCTGCATCTGTCAGAACCATTTTTGCATAGGCAAGTAATGTCTGAGAAAAATCAGAGGTTGCAGTAGGTGTAGTTTTGTACTTCTAGCACCCCCTAAGGTATGTCATCTCATATCAATGGGGTGGCATTTTTCTCCTAAGTGCACTAACTAATGGCCAGAGAGTGCTCCAGCTTGCATGCAGAAATCCTCCGTCATCGGAGGAGGCTGGATCGAGGGAGGGGAGCAGAGGAAGAGTGACAGACTCTGGTACAGAGCTGTACATGTAGTCGGTCCTTAAAGGAAGACACGGGATCATCTTAACAAGCTTAATTTCTGCTAAACAATGCATAAAAAAAAATTACAATTGTATACCAGCTAGTCACTATATAATCTTCATTTTTAGACAAACTAGTACAGAGGTGATAGATCCCCTTTAACAAGCTGAGGAAAGGAATGATCACAGACTGATAAAACACCCACAGACTGCCCCACTGCCCTTCCCTTGTTGAAAGCAATTTAAGGGGAGGAATTTTGGCTTAAATATATTAATAAATTTGCAATAGGCAGAAATAAGTTTTAAAAACGGATCCCATCTCCTGATTTAGAGCAGTATCACCACTGTATATTTACTCCAAAGTCACAAATTACTTTAAAATGTGTATACTCATCAATATCGCTTTACTAAGGCAAGGAAAAGAACATCTCAATTTATACACAGTCCATCTTGCTCTTTATTTCCCTTTCAATCTCTAACCGACTCATGCAAAACACTCATCTATACCTGTCCAGAACATGAATAATATATGGAAAGGCTAAATAGATCAACCACTGTCGGCTGAGAAGTCGTGACTAGACAAAAGGCATTGTCAAAACCTTAAGAACAAATATATTAGAGTGAGCCACAGATTCTGATCCCTAGAGTAAAACTACTGCTCACAGGCATCTGCTCTCTTCTGACCTGTGGTGGGCAACCTGAGGCCTACAGCTGCTGTGGGACTATGACCCATCATCCTCATATGTACATTTTCTTTTGTCAGAGGAGTAAGTAGGCATTTGTGCGTCTAGGGTGAGATCAAAAAGTTCCACATCTAACACAAACGCATTCATCTCTCCACAAAAAAGGCATACACTACCAGGAAGGAGAGGAAAAAACCCTCTTACAAAATCACAAACCTACCTCGAAGGCTGTGCCTTTGTTGGCATCTCTCCTCAACCCATAGTTATACCTCTGCATGCCCTGCTTTATTGTGGTTTCTGCCAAGTGAATAAGAGTATAATATAGACTACTGCTTATAATAATTTAAATTGAGGTTTTGAAAGCAGCAGTTAAACCACATGAAATTACCACCTGAGCTCCATTGCAGCCAATAACTTTATGAAGGGTTTTATCTACAAATTCAATAGTAACTGCAATGTAATCTAGGCCTAGATTAGTTAAACCTTCAACTACCTTAATGGAAAGGCCATGAGCCCCTGTCTAACAATATGCTATTCCTGCAGCTATGGGGATATTACTTAAATATTTGCTCACCCAAACCTGTGCCAATAACTACCGGTGAAGTCCTCTACTTCTTCTGGCTTGATCACTGACTGGTAATATGGAGTATGAGCAGAGATAAAATTCTGGAATGCATGCATGCATAGAATAAATCTGAGCTTTGGGCATTCAGATTTGAAATATGGAGTTTGAGTAGCGAGGAAGTTTGTCCCTGCTCAGACCCCATTTTACCATAAAGTCACACGAAGAGGAAGTCTTCCCCCTAACCTGCAAGAATAGGCAATGGATAAGATGAGTCACTCAGCAAATGAGCTACAGGAATGCCATAGTGGTTAGGGACACACTCCTTTTCCATTAATACAGTTTATTCCTTTAACACTTGCCTTAATTAGTGCACCACTAATGTGGGAGGCAATCTTGAATACAATTTGGCCAAACTACACACCAACAAAAATCTTGAAAAATGAAAGGGAGTTTAGTGTATTATAAGCAGTAGTATATGTTATGCACTGATTCACTTGGAAGAATCACTAAATCTCTTTTCCATTAAATAGAATTTGTTTTCCTTAGATTTATGAAATTTCTCTCTTCAAACACAGCCAAGTTCATTATCTTTATGACCATTTCCTTACGGTATTCAATTAGTTTCTCAAGGTGATGATTCCTGGAACAGAACACAGTATTTCAGACCTAGAGTTTAAAGGATCTATGCAGAAAACTTTAGCATGATACTAGAGTTTAAAGAAAAAACTTCACAATATGTAATTAAGAGATAGCAATTTCACAAATCATATCATCCCAAAATTATATTATCCCAAATTACAGATATCCAGCAACCTACGAGACACACGGGTTTCCTGGCTAGGATTCCTGTCTAGTGTGTAAAGATTCTTAGTCATAACTAGCAATTTGGGACGGCACTGCCCATCAGGATATATAGGGAGTTAATGCACACACACACACGGATGCAAGACAAACACACACAGAGACACACACGCAAATGCACACGCATGCACTGAGATGCATATAGAGTGACACAGTCATACACACATACATGGAATGCATAACATGCAGACACAGAGTGTGATACAGACATGCAACACACACAGTGAGGAACACACAGACACACACAGAGATACACACACACACAGAAGTGAGTCATAAGAGGGTGACTTATGTGTCATTGTAATGAGTTTGTGTTTGTACTTATGCCTCCACTGTGGCATGTGGTAATTGCACATACTATGGTGGAAGGTGGATTGTGTTGGCTCCCGGGGTGTGAGTGAGTGAGACTTTGGTGGAAGGTGGATTGTGCTGGCTCCCGGGGTGTGAGTGAGTGAGAGTGAGTGCGTGTGAGTGCAAGAGTGAGTGATTGCATGTGAGTGATTGCGTGAGTGTGTGTGTAATTGAGTGAGAGTGTGTGAGTGAGAGGGTGTATGAGAGTGAGAGTGTGTGATTAAGTGTCTGAGTGCGAGTGTCTGTGATTGAGTGTGAGTGAGAGTGTGTGTGACTGAGTGAGAGTGTGTGTGATTGAGTGTGAATGAGAGAGAGTGTGAATGAGAGAGTGTGAGTGTGTGAGTTTTGTCTGATGTGTTTGTGTCTGTGGTGTAGGAGCGAGTGGCAGCCATTTTGTTTTTTCAGTTACTTGGATAGTGGTGGGCGGGCTGGATAGTGGGGGCAGGTATTTTGTAAGAATTTTTTGTTTTTGTTTGTATTGTACATTTCATTTAGCTGTATTGGATGATGATGTTTTTTTTGTGTATTGTGTGAAGCAGAAAGAATCATATTGCACACATACATAGACACACAGATACAGTGACATATACAGACACTGATCATACATACATACACACGTACATACATGTGTACACACACACACAGATATTATTACGGTCCTGTAAGTGCCAGAGGGGTAGGCAAGGCATTGCTCATTGTGTTGCTTAATCCTCTGGCACTGAAAGGGTTAACCAGTTGTCCCAGTATGTAGCGAGAGTCATGGAGTCCACAGTCCCTGAAGTGGACTCAGTACATGCACACTCAGAGGCTGCCAGACAACCGCCAGCCTGGCTCCCTGGCCAGGAAGACACCTCCTGCCCCAGGCCTCGGCCAAGAGCATTACTAGGGACGCAGCCCGGGCACCGACAGCAGGAACTGAGGAGGGATGGTGTGTGTGGTTGGAGCAGCTATAGTGTGGCATGTATAGATTTTGTGCCAGGGTACTTACACAGTGCAGGTGCGTGACAGCGGGCAGAGGGCGGCAGTGAAGAAGCTTGTGTGTAAGAGTGTGTCCTACAGAGTGGCCCCAGCATGGTCTGTCTCCAGCCCCTCAGCCATGGGTAATAGCCGCATCCAGCTGCTGCTTGTAGAGAGCTCCTTGAAGGGCCGCATGACCGGGCTTTTGAGAGGTGGAGTGTTGTGCTTCATGGAAGGGGGAACATGAAGGATTTGGTACTGGACCTGCCTGCCTCCGAGCAGCTGAGCTTCCTGCAGCAGAAGCACATTGTGAACCGGGAGCCGAAAGCATTGTTTTGTTGCGGATACCAGAAATGAAGGTACACTGGAGCCGATCCCGCCCTCTCTTTGTTGGATCAGCTCATTGTGTGCCTCAGGTTAGTGGAGGGACCCCTGGGGACTGTGTGTGTGTGTGTGTGTGAGGCTTGTGTGTGGCTTGTGTGTGTGTGGTGTAGGAGTGAGTGGCATCCATTTTGTTTTTTCACTCACTTGGATAGTGGTGGGCAAGCTGGATAGTGGGGGCAGGCCAACTCCCTGAATGATTTAAATTATTCCTCCATTTAATCACCCAATGGGAACAGTAACTCCTTACTTAAGCTGAGGTAACATAGCAATACAACACACAGTGGCTTTTCAGTTGAGGCAACGTAGCAATATGCTGAGGGAACAAACAGAAAAGTGGTGTTTGAGGCTTGCCCTCTGTAACATACAGCAAAGCATCTCTCTCCCTTTAAGGAGAAAGGGCGGGAATCAGGAAGCAGTAAGTGGAGGTGTGACAGCTGAAAAAAGACAGTTAGTGAGGTGACTGAAGAGATGAAAATAGTTAAATAAAAGAGTTGCTATTAAGTTTATCCCTGAGTTTGTATTTTATGGAAACATTACACACTTGTACTGAAACAGAGTGTATGGAGGGTTGCAACTATCTGTGGGAGGTGAAACAGTGTATTTGTGGGGTCATGATCCTGAGTGAGAGTGTGTGTGGACTGGGAGAAGTTATTGATATCCCCTACTTCAGGAGCGAGTGGCAGCTATAATTTTTTTTTGTCAGTTGGATAGTGGTGGGTGGGCTGGAGGGGGCAGGCGAGCTCCCTGTATGATAAATATGCCCCCATTGCATCACCCAGTGGGAGCAGTAATGTCCCCATTGAATCACCCAATGAGAGTTGTGTCTCCTAATGAGACATAAATTATGTAATGAGGCATTCTGTGTGTTTGTTTTCTGGGGAGACATAAATTATGTTCTGTGTGTGAGGTACCATAAATTATACAATGAGGCTTATTCTTTTATATATATAGAAGAGATAGATAGATAGATAGATAGATAGATAGATAGATAGGTAGATAGATAGGTAGATAGATAGGTAGATAGATAGATATCATACCTAGTACATTAGCCTTAATAATGATAATTTTATAAAGAACTGGAACAATTCTGGAGCAAACCAACTACATCAAATAATGACAATTTACAAAAATTCTTAATGATTTCACTCTCAGTGCCAGAGATTAGGGACATTTCAATGTCTTGGAATTAAGACACAATTTAAATATTTTGTTATTCACCTGTTTATGTATGATTCCTATGGATAACGCGCTGATAATGTAAAAACTATATACTTTTTTTCAGGACACTCATCCTATAATATAAATGGCCAGATGTATATTTGTCCAATGCGGACATGCGCAGTATAATGCTAATACATTATATATATCAACCAAATTAAAATTTGTATATACATTTTCAATAATGTTTAAAGTTTAAAGCATGTCTCCTGCCTTCATACAGCAGGCAAGCTGGTATATATTTTGGCCAAACCACACAACAACAAAAAATAAACAATCTCTTCTTAAAAAATTAAAGTGTGTTAAGTGTATTATCAGGAGTAGTACCGTAAAATCTCAGGTATAATACGCACCTATATATAATACGCAGGTGTAAATTATACCCAAGATTATACAAAAAATTAAAGTACCTATGTATAACACACACTGCCTTTCTGCCCCTGTATTCACAAAACAAAGATACAAACGTTTGCCTCCCTGTGACTGCTTCCTTTCTTCTTTTGGGATCTATTCCAGCATACCGTAGTCAAAATAATTTTACCTGATGCCTCTCTCCCTTCCAAGATCCCCGGCACTGTAGAGACTACTGGAGTGCATTATGCCTACCACGCTTCTCTTCCCTCCAAGATCCTTGGCACTGTAGAAGGTGCCTGAGTTCCCTGTTAGGACCTTCGCATTTGCGTAGGTCCTAACAGGGCACTCAGGCACCTTCTACAGTGCCGAGGATCTTGGAGGAAAGAGAGGCACAGGAGGAAGCGGGAGGCATAATGCATTGCGAAGGTCCTAACAGGGCACTCGGGCACTCTCTACAGTCCTGGGGATCTTGAAGAGAGGCATGGGAGGAAGCGGGCTGCAAAGACAAGCATGCAGCCAGGTGGGGAAAAGGAATGATATTAGAGTATCAAATACAAGTTTTTGAGGTAGGGTACAGGGAGGTAAAGGTATGTTTTTTTTGTGTGGTTTCATTTTTACTCGTATATAATATGCACCCCCACACACACACTTCACATATGGTGAAATGGGGTAAAAAAGTGCGTATTATACCCAAGATTTTACGGTATATGTTATGCACTGTTTCACTTTGAACAATAACTAAATCTTTTCTATTAAATATAATTTGTTTCCCTTAGAGTTTGAAATATTTCTGTTTTATCACAGTCAGGTTCACTAACTTTATGTATAACAATAAAAAAGACTGCTGCTTCAATCCGTTATAAATGCAAGTATACAGCACAAGGCAGTTCCAATAAGCATATGTGGAAATCACCTTTGAGTTCCCTTGAAGCAATCATATAGCACATGTTTTAGACCATTCCATCTTTTGTAATGATTATATATTAGCATTGAGTTGCGATATGTACGCATACCTTAGAGCGGTGTTGCCGTTAAGAGGTTAATTGAAAGTTTGATGACGTAGAGTGCCTTTGTCTTGTTTGGAGATCTATGGTCATTAGAGTTAATGATGGGAAGCTGAGATGAGGATAGATGATTGGATGAGAGATATTTTCAAATGTACTGGCTTTTGCACTTTGGACCTTAGTTGGTCATGATTAAGTGTGAACGCACACGAAACAAGTTGATCCAAGGTTTATGAGGGATATTAGCGATATGATGCCCACCACTATACTTCCATAACACCTGGATGAATTTAGAGGTATTTTTTGTATGTGTTGATGTCAAACATCTAATAAAGTATTGATGTTTTTATATTGCAATCTAAGCTGCGCTTTGGATTATTTGAATGGTGTAGTGCACTTTTCCAATATTGTCACTAACTTTATGACCATTTCCTTATGGTATTCAATTAATGTCTCAAGGTGAGGATTCCTGGAACAGAAACATAGTATTTTACTCCCCAAGTTTAGAGAAATGTTTCACAAAACGTTTGCCTGATACTTAGGTTTAAGATAAAACCTACACAATATGTAATTAAGAAATGACAAAACAATGAATTTCAAAAATCAGATTATCCCTAAAGCCAAAAATCCAACATCTATGAGACACACTGTTTCCTGGGTGGGATTCTTGTCTAGTGTATAATGATACATTTTTTTCACCTGGATATAAAATGATTAATTCTAGATGAGATTAAAGGAAATGTGTTTGCCATAAAAAATACAAATTGTTCTTTCTGATAGAACATGTTACAAGAGTCATGCATAGAACACTGGCCTCAGTATAGGCAAGGTTATGAAGAGAGAATTGGAATAATTCTGGAACTTGAAACATTTTAATACCTTCGAGGCCAGACACAATTTAAACATTTTGCTATTCATCTGTTTAAAGCGGAACAATCATCCACATTATACTGAGCCCCAAATACTAATATCGATATGCATCTACGTTCTTGTAATTTCAATAATCATTGCGGCATTAGTGAAAAATATACCGTTATAGGCAGAGAGACATCTGCAGGGATCTTGCCATAGGCACTCTCTGCGCCATCAGTCTCTTCGGTTGCCTTAAAGTGGAACTACCATGTCACAAAATGTTTAGCTTAACTAAGTCCCCTTCTGGCGACTAGCTGCTTAGTAGCTCTAGTTGCCAGAATTATTACCTGATTTAATAGATATATGCTTTATTCCCCAGCTGTCAGTAGCACGGAGCGCGGACATCTTGTCAGAATTACGTTCGCACGCTTGTGCTGTCAGTCCCAGCCGGGTCTTGGAGGCGTTGCTAGGAGCCATTTAGCTCCAGCTGGGACTGACAGCGCAGGTGCGCGGACGTCATTCTGGCAAGATGTCCACGCTCCGTGCTACTGACAGCTGGTGAATAAAGCATATACCTATTAAATCAGGTAATAATTCTGGCGACTAGCGCTACTAAGCAGCTAGTCGCCAGAAGGGGACTTAGTTAAGCTAAACATTTTGTGACATGGTAGTTCCGCTTTAAGGTAACCAGGCACTGAACTCTCCAGTCGTGGAGTAGAAGGGGACAGACAGCGCTGACGCAGTGATGCCGTCTCTGCAAGTTGTCTGCTGTTTGCTGATGCCTGTCTGCCTGTAAAGGTCTATTTTTAGCTAATGCTGCAATTATTATTGAAATTACAAGAATGTATATGCATATCGCTATTAGTAGTAGTATTTGGGGCTCAATATAATGTGGATGATAGCTCCGCTTTAAGTATGATTTGATTTCTGTTTATATATAGAAACTATATATATTGTTTTTTCTCTTCATAACAAGTTACATTTTTTTATGATGTCTCATTCCAAGTAAAGTTTGCCTCATGAGATAACATCCTATATAATAATTTGCTAAAACGTGTGTAACGCCTCAATCATGCGCAGTAGACACTGCTGTACGTGCTGCAGTCATGCTCAGTAGAGACTGCCCATGCCGCGGCTGATACAGAGCTGGATGCTCCGAAGGAGCATCCAGCTCTGTACATGCAGAGGCACGAGTAGCCTCTCCTGAGCATGACTGCACCGCGACCGGCTGGCACTGTATCAGCCGCAGCGTGGGCAGTCTCTACTGTGTATGACTGCCCCGCAACCAGCTGGCAGTGGCACTGTGGCCCGTGTATCGGGCTTTTTAACTAGTATGCCATAAATAAGAAGAAATAAAAATGCTGCGAATATCACACACTGTATCAAGCAAATTCAATCTTGTAGGTAAATGTTCAATAGTTTTTAGCAATATAGCATTCCCCAAGTACACCAACACTTATATGAAGAAAAATATTTGACAAATTTTCACTAACTTCATGATTTACTGATTAAATTCCCAACCGAGCTTAAAACAAATAATTAGCATAAAATATGCATGCCGCAAATCTCCAGATTATACGAATACCCAATATGTATAGATGCACATAAATATGTTCCTCTTCAGGGACCTGAATTGGTGGCAGCATGTAACAGAATTTAAAATTGTTGTTTTCATGGAGATAACTGAATCATATTAAAATCTGGCTTGGAAGGCTTAATTATTCCCCAATTCCCCAATTCCAAATAACCCTCTCTATATATTACAGGTAAGCAGTTATCATAGAGAATTCAAAACTCTCTGACCTGTAGTTTTTTTTTTAATTGAGAAAAAGACAATTTACAGCACATCATCACACAACTGGTACCTGCACATAACAGAATGTATGACTGAGTAAACCAAAACATATTAAACATGGTTTAGAAAGTCTTTCTAACATTGCAATGTGCTCTCCCTGCAAGAGGTTTTCAGGAGTAGGTATACACTTCAAGGGAGACGGCCATCCCTTATTGTCATTGGCAAAGGGAGATTGATGGATGCCGACATGGGACAATGAGTGAATAGACTGCTGCGATGAGCATCACAGTTCAGGCACTTCAGAGATATTGATCCCTGTAAATGCATCAGGTGCTGAAGTAAGCCACTCCAGACTCTCTCTCCCCTTCTCGTGATCCACTCCGCCCTGTCATTCTGCACACAGAGAAGGGGAGAGAGAGGCCGGAGCAGCTTACTTCAGTACCTGATGCATTTACAGGGATCAATACCGCTGCGTCAAGAGATAATGACTTATATAGGAAACAGGTAATAATTTAGTTTATCTAAAGAATATGATATTGTTAAGGTTACATATTCCATTGGGTATTTACAATGAGACAAAACTCCAAAAGGGAGAAATCCCTAACTGTGATTCAATTCAACATAAAACTACTCAGTTAAGAGCCTGAGAACATGTCAGGTGACTCAGAATGTATTCTACAGCATGTCTGCTTCGCTTCAGTGCTGCATGAGATGGCACAGTGTACATGTAAAAATTACACTTCCTTACAAAAGTAACTATTACAGCCTAATACCTGTAATACCTGCTTGTATAAAGCAAGAGAAAAAGTATTTGTTGATTAGAGTTTTTCTGCTACTGCTATGGCTAAACATTGTAACATGTGACAGTCTTTTTATATTGTACAATTTAGATATGTGAAGAGTTAGGATATTAATAGCTCTATTTAATACGTAACTTTTACATGGAATCAGGGATAGTGCAAGGGTACCTGACACTACAGGCCATGGGAGGGTAACCATGTTGTCCTGAGAACCACACCTCTGTTCAAAATATTTTCATATATAAATATGGGTAAAGTTCTCACCAGGACATACTTGAAAATGAAAGAAATCTCAATGTATTCTTCCTGGTAAAACATTAAAGAAATGAGTATTCCTGAGATTTACAGAGTTAATAACAGCCCTTTGGATCCAGAGCTGATGAACAGAGAACATAGGATGACAAAAAGAAGAGGAGCTTCAGGATTCTGAACCCCCCCCCACCCCATGATCACATGGCACAACAAGGGTTAAAATCAACATGGGAAGGCTTTTGCCAACTGCTCCGAGCCAGTCTCCAGCCAATCCCAACCGCTTCAGAGCATGTGACCGATGTTACAGCTAATCACACGTGAACATAATGAACAGATAATAAAGCCAAAGTTTGTAAACATTGGTTCTGTTAGTAATAGTCTTGCTCTTCCTCACTTATTGTGAGGCTAGAGACAGAACAGTGCTACAATGGCTCCCGAGTGCCTCTGTGTTCCAAATTACCTTTCAGAAAAAAAAAATTATGTTTTACCACTTGATTGCAGTGTTATACATATTTGCACAACAGATACTAATGTATACTTTTTTTCTTGATCCTGAGGGATTGTTGTTTTCTTTGTTTTTTTGACACTTTGGGTGCTGGAGAAATTAGTTAGTTAGCCCTTTCAATGCCAACGGGGCACGAAAAGCATTGTTAAACAATGAGTTGCATACCCCTCTGGTACTGAAAGGGTTCTGATTTGGGTGGATGGTTAATGGGAAATTGGGTAGGCTTAACCCATTCAGTGCCAGAGGGGTATGCAACGTGTTATATACCCCTCTGTCACTGAAAGGGTTAAGTATAAAAAGGTATAAAAATGCATTTATTTTAATTATTTTTTTCACTTTTCGCTCTATATTATTCACGCCAAATGATAGGTTGCATATAACTAGATATGGTACCAGTAGAAAAGAGGATTTTAGTCTTACCTGTTGAATCCTTTTCTCTTAGTCCATACAGGTTACTGGTAACTCTGGATAGGCGATTCACCTCTTTAAGTGGGCAGGAACAATTCTAGAATTGATTGCAGGGGGTGGACCCTATCTTCCCTCCTTGGCTGCAGCTACCCAACCAGCTCCAGAAAGATTTGAGACACTAACTATTGACTAGATAGTGAAGGGAAAGAAGACTCCTGTGAGCATGACCCCAAAGGACCCCCACGGTTTGTCACAGGAGAGCCAAGCATGGTCCCTTGACAGGGTGGGAGACCAGTAACCTGTATGGACTAAGAGAAAAGGATTTAACAGGTAAGACTAATATCCTCTTTTCTCTGTCGCCCAATACAGGCTACCGGTAACTCTGGGATGTCCAACCATTGAGTTTCCCAGAGGCGGGAAGTAAGGCAAGGACCAGGCGCAAGGCCCCCAAAGTCACCAGTGCAGATATGAACCATCAGATCAGAGACAGCCCAACAAAAACAACTGAAGTGTCAACAGACACTGAACAGGGGTAACAACACGCCAGGAACTGTTACACAGCACACTGAACTAGAGCCAACAGGGCTCAAAAGTGAAGGAAGCACCAAGAACCGAAGGAAATCCTAGACAGGCAAGAGTGCCTCCTGGATTTTCCTCCCAAAGCTGGCATCAGCCAATGCCAGCACATCAACATGGTAGTGCTTTGAAAAGGTGTGCACAGGCGACCAATTGGCCGCCTTGCACAACTGATCAGCAGAGGCCTGATTCTTGAAAAGCCCAAGAGACCCAACTGATCAGCAGAGGCCTGATTCTTGAAAAGCCCAAGACGCCCTAATAGATCTTGTAGAATGAGCCGTGACCCTGAAAGGGTCAGGCTTCTTCCTCAGCTCATAAGCCTTATGAATAGTGGACTTTATCCAAGAAACAATAGTCACCTTGGATGCAGGTCTTCCTGCCCTAGGACACTCAGGAATGACAAACAGCACGTCTGATTGCCTGATAGACTCAGTGCGATGTACATAAAACTTGAGACAACACACCACGTCTAACAAGTGGAGATCCCTCTCCTTGTCAGAGGTGGGGTCCGGGCAGAAAGAGGGCACCACAATCTCCTGATTGATGTGGAACTCAGAGACCACCTTCGGGAGAAACTCCTGAGAAGTGCAAAGCACCGCCTTGTCCTTATGAAACACCAAATAGTGTGGTTTACAGGACAGACAATGTAACTCCGCGACACACAATGTAACTCCGCGACACGGCGGACAGACACAATCGCCAGGAGAAAGGCCATTTTCCACATCAAGAGGCATAGAGGAATAGTAGCCAAAGACTCAAATGGAGGGTGCTGAAGAACACCCAAAACCAAGTTAAGATCCCACTGAGGAGCAGGAATCTTAAAGGCAGGACGAGCATGAGCAATGCCCTGGAAGAAAACCTTGACATCAGGAAGGATGGCAATGCGCCTCTGAAAGAAAACAGAAATCGCAGAAGTCTGAACCTTAAGGGAACTCAAACTGAGGCCCTTATCCACGCCAATCTGCAAGAAGGCCAGGACCGTAGGCAGATGAAAATCCTGAGACAGGTCTTTGTTAGCACAACAAGGAAGAAAAGTCGACCAGACACGATAGTAGACCTTGGAAGACACAGGTCTGAGCACTGAGCATAGTAGCCACCACACCAGACGAACACCCTTTCTTCTTCAATATTCACCCCAGAAATCGCTAAAATAAACTTATCTGGCAAGCGAAGGGTTAATCAGCAGAGGAGAAAAGGAGGGTCCAAGCCCTGCATAGGATACTAGTTCTGGAAATAGCACAAAATGGCTGCCACGGCAGGAACCAATCAGAAACGAGCTGCCACGGCAGGAACCCAAACAATGCCCGAAGCCCTCTGAGCCCCCCAACACACTAGAAACATGAACCGGATGATATAGCAAGGGCAAACAAGTAAAATGAGCCATCTCTGAAGTTGCTAGGTTAAAGGGTTGCAGAGATATGTCTCAAACAGTACAGTCCCATAGACGTGAATGGCGCAATGGCATCTATGTGGTAAAGTGTGCCGGAACTCAAATTTTACAAAATTGAAAGTGTAAATCTAAAATGCCTAAAACATCACTAGAACATGTTAGGACACCAAAAAAAAAAACACTAAACCAGTAGGAAAAGTGTTAGAAACCCCCCCCCCAAAAATGCCAATCCAGCAGCTAACAGGTTAAGTTACCACATAAACCTGCTCCAAAACACCCAACAGAAATACAGATAGACCCAATGAGTGCAGGAGTGTGCAATAGGAACTCCAAATGTAAACACCCCTGTGTGGAGAGGCACTGTGGGACAAGTGGACCTGCAGCACTCAAAGGGCTACTCACCTTTCCTGCAGATCTTCTGTCTTCAGACTACCGTGTTTAAAGAAGAAGCCTCGGTAGGCGACTCTTGAGGAAAGAACTTGTAACCAAGATGTTGCCCCCCAGGGCTTAAGGTCCACAACAAAAGCACCTGGTCACTGAGCTAGCCACATCTAAGGGCATTGTCAGTTATGGTAATCCGCCTAATGGTGGTATTCCATATCTAACAGAAAAATGAAAAACTTCTAAAACTATAGCAGAACTGTTCTCTTGCCTGTGTTATCTTCACCAAGGAACAAATCTTTCTGGAGCTGGTTGGCTAGCTGCAGCCAAGGAGGGAAAGTAGGCTCCACCCCCTGCAATAAATTCTAGAATTGTTCCTGCCTACTTAAAGGGGCGGATCGCCTACCCAGAGTTACCAGCAACCTTAACGTCCAGGCCAGCATGATGGTCCTGGCACGTCACCAGACAAGTGTTAAAAATCAGTATATAATTTGTGTGGGTATGCTAAACGAGAAAGAGGTAAATTATGGTTAAACAAAGACACATCAGAAATGCAAAAATTGCTCTATTACTGTGGCCTAAAATAGCCCTGGTTCTTAAGGGGTTCCGTATTGTCATTATATGACTCTCTATGCACATTTTATTTATTTAATTTTTTTGCAATGCATTGTGCTTTAATACTTAATATGCAAAAAAAAATAAAGTTGTATTGTTTATCCCCCTGAGTAAAACAATGGTACTCCCCATTGATGAAACATGTTTGTTGCTGTTTTTTTTTTGTTTTGTTTTGTTTTTAAAGTTAATATAACTCAAACTTAAAATCTGTAAGAGCAGTATCACAGTGGCCTGAACTGTACAGTGGCACTGTTGCTACACTATACTATGGAGGTTTATGGTCAACTGACCAGAGCTGTCCATAGGATGGGGTAGTACTGTACAATTTCAGGCCACTATGATACGGCATATAAAAAAAAATAAAAGTTTGAGCTTTAATAACTTTTGAATAAAACACCTTTCAGCAGTGAAAGTACCCTTGTTTTACTCAGGAGATGAACCCTATAACATATTATTTTTACATTTTCAGTATTACTGTCTATTTAAAGGGTTAAGTGAGTGGTGATGGATACAAAACTTTATGAAGGGTAAGGGACCTTCCTTGGACTGGAAGGAAATGGAAAGCATGGAGCACATTTCCATCTTGTTTGTCAAGGTAAGGGATTTTGTGGGCTTTTTCTGGTAATTCTGTGGTGGTGGATGTAAATTGTGTATTGTTGATAAATATGCCCTGTGAGGCCACTGGCCTCAGCTTCCTATTTTTCTGCCAGAAGCCTCATGGGGATATCTAAATTCTGTCCCTCCCTCCCCTTTTTTCATTGTCACAGCAACTGGCATTTCATGATGAACTATTATTATCTTGTCCATATCAGGCTTTGTGGAGTTAGTCCTTCACTCAATGGCTAACGGCTCGGGTGAGGGCACAGACTCTTGATTTAAGTGTGTCCTATTTGTACCACAGATCGCGTGCCGGTAAGCAAGCACACTGTGTCTGGTTTATGTTAAGGTGTTAAAAAATGCTATGGGCATTGTCCAATGTGTTTTCTTGGGTTGGAAAGAGGTTTTCGGTTATTACGGAGTATGTGCCCCTTTAAAAGTCAAGGAAAGTACCACCTGAAAACGTGTTTTTTCTTTTTCTAAAACTTTACAACGTACTTCTAAGGCCACACTAAGCATGAGAAGACAATGTGTGAAGAGTAGCTCATTTGAATCTGGGCATGCTGAGATTTGCCATTACATAGTTGTTTAGTATGTGAGAATAGAGAAAAGTTGCAAATTAGCAATTTTTTTTAGTTTACATCAAAATGGTTATTATTTTAACTTTGCCACCTACACAAATAGCTTTAGTATTTCAAAGTATTTAAAGAGCAAAGGCATTTTTATTTCTCAGTTTGCTTTTTGAGCAATTCTCTAATGCACGCTTTTAATAAATCCAAGTAAACACATGCAAATTTATTCTGTGTGTAAAGCACTCTAATGCTAATTTAGTACATGTGGCCCTTCATATGTCCTTAACGCTTTGAGTGCCAGAGGTGTACACAACGCATTGCAGTGCAATGCATTGCATACCCCTCTGGCACTCAAAGGATTAAATAGTAGTGAAGTATGTGGTATACTAAGAACAAACCAGCTGCATCATATGGGACATTGTTATTCCCAAAATGCCCACTGAATTAAATGGGGGTTTTTACCTTTTGAATGCAAGAGGCATCCAATGCATTGAGAAGGAATGTTCCTTATAAAGGAACATTAATTTTTTCCTTCTCGGTGCACTGGATGCCCCTTGCATTCAAAAGGTAAAAATCCCCACTTAATTCAGTGGGAATTTTGGGAATAATGATGTCCCATATGATGTAGCTGGTTCGTTCTCCACTTGATCACCTCTTTATCACCGCTTAGTGAATATCCCCCATCATCTTTCTTTTGCCTCACAGCATACTCACCCACTAGTCTCATAATCAGTGGTTCTCAGCCAGGGTGCTCCAACACTTTGGGGTGCCACAGATGTACACTTATGGGGTCCCTTCTTGTCTATAAAGTCTCTGTAAAAAATGTGAATGTGGAGTTTCAGTTGTAGATTTCTTTCTTTTTGTTACTCTGATTGAGAGACCTAAATGTAAATATATAGTTATTTGTATCCTTCAGTACTATTTGACTGATCTATACGATGTTAGGGGTGCCCACAAAATCACAGACAGCATGTTAGGGGTGCCCACAAAATCACAGACAAAGTGTTGGGGGTGCCCACAAAATCACAGACAGCGTGTTAGGGGTGCCCACAAAATCACAGACAGCATGCTAGGGGTGCCCACAAAATCACAGACAGAGTGTTAGGGGTGCCTTGAGT
Source organism: Rhinophrynus dorsalis (assembly GCA_037306005.1). Taxonomy (NCBI): domain Eukaryota; kingdom Metazoa; phylum Chordata; class Amphibia; order Anura; family Rhinophrynidae; genus Rhinophrynus; species Rhinophrynus dorsalis. The sequence goes on along the minus strand of CM074719.1, from coordinate 538,754,638 downwards.
AAAAAAAGAATTGAGAACCATTGCTAATACTAGTCCCTTCTCGTAAATAGTACTGCTAATTTATCTCCAGACAGCATAAACACCTATAGCACCCAAGAGGTTAAAAGGGAGCAGTAGGTCACCTTTTAACCCACTGAGTGCCTGAGAGGTATCCAACATGTTGTTCCAATGCATTGGGTACCTCTTTGTCACTCAAATTGTTAAATCAATGGGAATTTCCGTTTGTGACCATTTTTTTTTTTTTTTACTTTGTCTCTCCATTTAACCCTTTGACTGCCAGAGGGGGTACGCAATGCATTGGAAATCAATGCACTGCTTACCCCTCTGGCATTCACAGGGTTAAATCAATGGGAATGTTTAATTTGCCCCATTGGTACATCAGGTTACCCACAGAGTTGTCAGAGTATGGCCCTCACCTCTAGAACTGAACAAATCTGTGGCAAACCAAATGCGTCATTGGAGCCAAATGAAAAAGGGTTAAATCCAAGGGGAGTTGAGTGCCACATAGGTCTCCAATGCATTTCAACAAAGCGATGGATACCTCTCTGGCACTCACAGGTTAAAAGGCAATCCTTTTAAAGGGATAGTAATACTTAATTTTATCTTTATTTTATTTTGTAGGCATTCAAAAAACATGAAGAAAGATACGTCTTATCTCTCAAACCTTTATGGTTTGAGAGATATTCACAAGCAAAGTTTCTCCTCCCGCCCCTTTTACCTAGTGTAAGCCATCTCTTCTCAGATGTGGAATGCAGTCCATAGACCAGACAGATAACAGCAGGGGACAATCTTCTTACTGTGAGAATAATGAAAGCCCTGCCCCCCCTTGACAAGTTTTTCAGGTTTTTCCCTTATCTTAATTTAAGATTGTCCCTCTCTGCAATCTATCTGGGCACCTCCCTTCTGCTCTGGCTGAACAGTGTTACATCAGTAAAAGGAGTGGGAGGGGGATATTTTGTCACTGAATTACTCTTGAACTACAAATCTGACAGAATTGAAATAACACTCTCCAAAGTCCAAATACTATGATGATTAATTAGAGCTGCTTTTATTTTGAAACATTACTATCCCTTTAACCTCTTGGGTGCTAGAGACGTCTTCAATGCACTGCGAAGCAATGCTCTGAAGACCATCCTAGCATCTAAGGGGTTAATCTGCTTTCTAAGACAGAATTTACAATTGAAAACTAGAATGTGTGGCACTTTTGGAGCAAATCTAGTTACCTGAGGGCCCTCGCGCTGTGTCCATAAGGTTACCCTCTAGCACGCACAGAGAAATTGAATAACACCAATTTCCTCTACGTCTTATTAGTACATTGCGTAAAGGTAAGGAATATCCGGCATCACCTCAGTCCCACTGCCCTCATCTTGGAGTAAGCAGTGTTAAAGAGCATCCAACACTTTATAATGACTGGAGTGATTTTGAAATAGCTTTTAAAATCACCTATATTTTTATTTAAAATTATAATTTAAACCACTGGATTCTAAAGACGAATCCAACACACTGCAGGTCAATGCATTGGAGATGTCTTTAGCATTCAAGGGGTTAAGAGATATTGAACTTTATTTATTTATTTGTCACTTTATGCAAAATGGACTGTACTGGATGGTATAACCTGGTGTGTCAGATGCTAACATTCCACTGTCCCTCCCAACTGTCACTTTCTACCAAAGAACTCTGGCTAATTTGCATAAAAAACAAATAGCTCAAAGTATAGTATTGAATAAAGAATGGATAACATAACAGAACCAATTTTCTAGTGCTGTGCCTGACTATTATAGCGCAGAATCAACTCCCCTCCCCCGTATGTTTCTCCATCTCTTTACAGCAAGCAGAGAAATCTTTAAAATCCAATCTGTTAGGACAAGATTAGAAAAATGCTTTAGATGATGCCTATCTGAAAGCAAAGTGTGTTACACTTAGAGAGATATCATCCATAAGAAAAAGTTCTTTATATCCTTCCTTTATTCAGCTAATGCATTTTACAATAAAATGATACAGATCATCTCAATGATATCATTTGAGATCCTTTTACTTCACTTTACAGAGAATGACATGTTACAATATTATTTAGATAATGAAAAAGATATGCTGTATTCTTACTCGTAGATGTGATTAGTGAATAAGTATACTCAAGACTCTCTCTGCAGACATAAAGTAAGCCATTTACTGTGTTCCTTGAACTCCAAAGGGGGAGATGCACTAAGGTGTGATAAAGAGGTGAAAAATCAGAGATGGCTTCTCCAGAATGATAAACTCCCTAAGTCCTATGTTATTCTATGGAACCAATGTACTAAGATTTCTCCAGCTTGAGAGATCTTCGTCATAGGCGCCATAGAATAACATAGGATCTGTAGATTTGGTATCACTGGAGAAGTCATCTCTGCTTTGTCATCTCTGGATCACACCTTAGTGCATATGCGTTTTACTGCACGTCAAGAAAAAAAACTATATACAATTTATTATATATTATAGAATGATTACTTATCTTTACTTAACCCCTTAATGTACTGTAATGTCAGTTGCGATAAGGACCCATGACGTGCCAGGACCGTCATGGATTTCAGGGCTCCACGCCATTCAGGGAACCCTGAATCAGAAAGCAAAAAAAAGCTCTGTAGCCCTTAAGTTCTGGCTGCATCCTTAAGGGGATCCAAGGCACCCAAGCAGTTAAAATTATATTAAATCATTCAAACCAAACATAGAAATTGATTATATTACTGTCAAATATGACTTATTTGGGCAAAAAAACAAGGAAAAACACTGCTCTGAAGTATTCTTTCAATTTTAGCCTCAAATTATGGAAAGTTCAACATCTGCAAGAGTTCCTGATAAAGCCACCACAGAACACTGCAATTACATTGCACCTGGTTGTGCTTTTTGTAGTCAATTAAGGTACCAATCTGATAATTCTCTCTATAACGAATATCAGAGTCTGGATTCAGCTGATTTTTACAGCTAGAAAGAGCATGAGTGTATGTTCAGAAGCTCTGACTACAAAAGTAAACAATGATCGCCTACAAGAGGGACACTGGGGAGGGAAAGAGGGACATAGGGATTTTCGCCCAGAAGGACAGTACCACCTTCAAAAGGAACATTTGGGAGGTATGAACAACATTTCAAACCATATAATAAATCCCTATTAAAATGAACTAACTGAACACAAATTATGACAGAAAACCCTATAAAAAGTTGTGGATTTTTTTTTTAACCCCTTAATGACCATTAACAGTCATAGTACGTCATGGGTCGATCCGAGTTAACGACCCATGATGTACTATGACCGTCATGGAATTCCGGGCTACCCCCGCAGCTGCACGCCATTCAGGGAGTCCGGAACCGGAATTTTAAAAAAAAATGCTCCATGGTCCTTAAGTGACTGCGACACACCGATCGGCCGGTCATTAAGGGGTTAATTCATTTTTTTTTCCCTTTTCTTAGTTTTAGCAAATGAAATGGTGGGTTATCCATATAAATGTGGTATCAAAATAAAGCCCTATTTATGCTTAAAAAATTGTATATAGTTTGTGTGGGTGCACAAAGAAATACTAAAAAGGCCAAAATTGCTCTGGTCCTTAAGGGGTTAGGATACTGAAAACCTAGTACTCCGGGGCAGTTACCAACTAGGATTGTAAGTAAGTATATTGTCTAAGTCATAGGTAGGCAGTGTGTCTCAAGCTTTTATTGAACTACAACTCCCATCATCCTCAGCCAGCCATGAGGTGGCTGAGAAAGATGGGAGTTGAAGCCCATCAACAGCTGAACAGTCATAAGCTGGTCACCCTAATCTAGGCCTTTCAGTGGGGTAAGGTGCAGTTTGTGGAGTCATCCCAATAGTGTACCCATAGGTAAAACAGATTTATTTGTCCACAAGAAAATGTGCATGTTTAGTCAAAAAGTTATATTTTTTCACTTGCAGTAAAAGCATAATGTTATATGACATACAAAAAGAACCAGAAATTGTCAAGTAAATTGAGAGAGCATTTTTGTTCATTTCAGATAATTTTTAAAATAGAATTTAGCTGAAAGTTCATGTAGGGAGAAGTGAATGAAAATAAATCTCATAATAATATGAATCCTCAAAACAGATGGGAAGAAGAAAGAGACAGAGAGGTCTATTCTCCTACACACTGATCTCTCCTATAAACATGGGCATCCATGGAAATGTGTCCAGGGGGTTTAAAGCCATAATATGCCCCCCAGCCCAGCCAGACCACATCCTACGATTATCCAGCTTACAGCTGACGTCAGGAGAAGAGGAGGGAGAGGAGAACTTTAATGGAGGATATCTCTCAAAACATAGCGGTTTGAGAGACAGGATTTTTGTCATATTGTTTATTTGTTTAAGCTCTACAAAACTTTAAGCATTTTTTTATGGGACATTACTGTCCATTAAAGCCTGTTGCATTATGGTGCATTCTGTGAGGCAAAAATCACCTGTATGAACAGCACCATTGGGGGCTAGCAGTTCCACAAGGGTGCATTTAGTGTAGCACTAATAAGAAACACAGGAACAAAAAGACCAGACATGCCAGGTCACTCCCCCACTGCCCTCCCCTTGGCACAACAGGCATAATGAGGAAACCTGTGAAGCAATTCTAGCATTCAAATGTGTTAATAATTCCCTTTAATTTAGAAGGGGATTTATTTTTTCCATAGGGTGCAGTTGAGTTGCGCAAGAACTGCTCCACCTCTGGCTCTTGACTTTTGACATGTGGCCTATTGTGTCTTTAGGTGAACTGCAGAACTGAGTTCTATCCTAGGCCAGTGGTTCTGGCCCCCTTAGAAAGAAATAAAAATGCAAAAAAAAAAAATCCCCATTGATGAATAAAACCACAAAACATTTAGAGCAGGAAGGACACTCTAATGCTTCCTGAAATACATTTCACATCATTCTCCACCAGCAACTGGAAGTATTAGTCTAAAAGCTTCTAGACCCGTGATTCTCAACCAGGGTGTGCCACGGACATCAACGTGGGGTGCCCCAGGTTTTCTATGAAGACTAACAAAAATGGATTTTTAAATAAAGATTTATAGAAATTGCTATGCACAATTTGATTAGTTTTGTTATTGTGTTTAAAAGACCTAATAATAACAGTATATTTATGTATTTTGCCCCTCTTATGCCCTTGAAAAAGTACATCAGATATGTCAGAGGTGCCCCGAATGGTCTAGACTATTTGTTAGGGGTGCCCCGAACAAAAAAAGATTGAGAATCACTGTTCTAGACAGACAATAGCTGACCACCTTTAACTATTTAAGGTGTTCTCAGGTTTTTTGCTTTGGTGGAACCCTTTTGTTTCAAATTATCTCTGTGGAACCCTAGTAATCAAGCGCATTAACTCCTTGACTGCTCAGCCATGTATCTTCTGCTTGCAGATTAGCACAGCTTATAATTAGCTTAGCTTCCCTCTGTTTAACCTTTTCTATCATTCTCTACCGTAGTTCCTATTTGCTATTTATAATACATGCCACAACTCTAGAGAAACATGCTGGTTTCCTTTTTCTTCTATCTTTGTTTACATGTCTGATGCAGAATTCTGTTGCAGATAAAACTGAATGTTTTAGTTGTTCCCACCCATCATGAAGCAACCGCATCTCTGCAAAGGAACAACTTATGTTTTATTGTGGTTACACACAGACAATACCAGTATACTAAGCCACATTGAATGGTGATCGCTGGTCCTCAAGCTCTCACCCACAGATACAAATACTGATTTAGTGTCAGATGTAAGTGTCATACCTAGCATTGTTTTCTTGTGAGTTGAATCCTTCAATGGCTGTACAAAGGATGCCCCTAGCAATTAATCAAGGATATCCCTACTCGTTGCTTATACAGGAACAGTAAACGTACAGCCCACATCTGGAATATTAAAATCTCCCAACAATATTACATTACTTCTCTTTGACATCTCTGTTATTTCACTGATCAATACTTTATCTAATGCTTCATCTTATACTGGAGGTATATAAATTACGCCTATCCAAAAACCCTAATCACCAGTCTCAATAGTTACCCAAACACCATCTTATTTTTCTGCGGTATCCTGTTGTAACATAGGCTTTATTGTATCCTTTACATAAAGAATAACTCCTACCTTCTTCTCTTGTCTGTCTTTTCGATACAGTTTGTACCCAGATATAAACAGTGTTCCCAGTTATGAGATATGTTGTACCAAGACTCCATTATAATCACCACATTAAAATTATCCCTATTCATTGTAAATAACAAGCATTTTTACACATACCATATAGTTCATTCTAGCATTTTTCCCTGACATTTTCTGTGTTAAATACCTTTTTTCTGTTTTCATCCTATGGCTATTAATTCTAACAGCAATTTCCCTGCCTATACCACTGTCCATGATCTTTAGCACCATGAGAGTGGCAGCAGGCCGTTAACATTATTTGGCTACCCCTGATCCAGTTTATATGACTGATAATATATTATCTTGATTCCTGACTTAATACCTCTGCTCCTCTACTATAAGCATGTAAAAACTCTTAAAGAATATTTTAAAAACTTTTTTTGTCATGACCAATAAATCCAAATCCTCTCTCTTTACACCATCACAATAAAAAAGAGTTGAAATACCTGATATTAAACATCATACCCTCCACTTGCTTTTGCACAGGTAAAAGCAAATAATGGTCTTTGATCATGAGTAAGCGCCAGGATGCGTTAAACACGTTGATCAGAAGCAAGGGTCTGTAACATCTGACTGGTGACCGCATGAAAGTCTTTCCTAGCTCTAGACATTGGGTTGCAACAATAAAAGGTATTTTTAATGAAGATTTTCTTATCAATAAAGTAAATTAATGTTTTTACACTGCTTGTGTCTTGAAGCGTATTTAACCATGATGGTGCTGAACCATTTCTGTATGTCAAAAGCAAATAAAAAGACACAGAAGATGCCACCTGGCTAAGATCACAAAACTCTTCCTGCACTGCCAGGACATCATTTGTGACTAAATCATTAGTTTGAATACGGATAATAACATATCTCCCTTTCATGTCTTACTGCTTCAACAATCTTTAAATTAAACCTTCTATCATTTGGATCAGTAGTTCCAGAAAGGAATGTAACCTCAATATTTCCATCATCCTCTCTCAGATAAACAGCTACTTCCTCATGGCTTCACCATTTCTGTGGATTGTAAGTGTTCCAACATTTACAGTGTTTCACTTTGCAAAGCAATTGTCACCCTGTATGGTCCAAACCCTTCAATCAATAACAGTAAGTGGAGACACTTGGTGATAAGCCCCTTGTATCCACCACTGGATCAATCTATCTAGTAGTCATTGTGGTCTACGGAGATGAGGTCTTGCAGCCTTGACTCCCTCGCGGGCCGGATAACCCGGATAGGTAAATCAAAGAAGTAAATTATCAAACAGTGGAGTCGGCCCTGACGCACATATACCTCCAGTAAGAAAGACCCCTAAATGACAAAAAAAAATATACCAATATATTTATATAAAATGTGTCTAAAGAAATCAAAAACCCCAGATAAAATATTCAACACTGAAAAATACTAAATATACAAAGTAAGATAAAGTAATTATCCTTTAAATAGATGAATATATAAAACCTATAAGTGACTCCAATATATGATATAAATATATAAAACAATACATCAAATGTATACAAATATATAAAGTTAAAAACAAAAAACTTACATAAGTGAATCATATATCCGATTCTAGACGCACAGTGTGAAACCCCCAGCCGGGAAAGGACACATCAAACTGCAGCGTCTTTAGTACTAAAAGCCTACTTTATCAAGCAAGAAATAATCATAATTTTAAGTGCTGCGTGCACGTCTGGTACTACTGAATAAACATATTAATTATATTTTTAGGGTCAGTAACAATCAACTGGCCTGTAACATGTCTCACCATCAGCAGACATAAAAAGTTTCACATTAGTACAACTATTCTCATCTGCAACTGCAGAAAAGGCATTGTGGAAATGCATCTGTTGTGGAACATGTCTGATCAACAACTCTCGCTCTTCTAGAGCCAAAAGTTGTCCAGACTGCCTTCGTCCTAGATGTTCTCTGAGATAGTGGTGCCCAAGCAAATGGAAACTGCACATGGCACAAGACAAAGCCAACCGCTCAGTCTCAGCCTATAGTTTAACATTCTCATCTAATATTTTAGAGAATTGCCTAGATAGTGGATAATGATAATGGTTCACAGAAAACAACTTCCAAACATCCACTGTATGTCACCAAACCAGACATAAAAGTACACTATAAACCAGGCATTTAAGCATATTACTAAGTTAGTAGTGAATAATAAAATATTGCTTGACCCTGAGGAAATAGGAGTGAGTTTAAAACATTTTTTTGAGGAACTGTATAATCTTCCAGTGGTTGAACAAAAAGAACAACTGGGACGATATATTTCCTCATTGGGATTAACAACATTATCTACAGAGCAGTTAGAGAGATTGAATCAACCAATAGATATAGATGAGTTAAAGAAGGTAATAGATAATTCAAAATTGTACAAAGCACCAGGGCCAGATGGGTTCAGTGAAATATTTTATAAGATAATGGGAAAATATGTGGTACAAGATATGCTGGAAGCTTTTAATGAGATAATGAGTCAAGGGACACTACCAGATGAGTTATTGAGAGCTAATATTTCATCTATATTGAAACAGGATAAGGATCCGTGGGCCGTAAAGAACTATCGCCCTATTTCGATCTTGAATGCTGATATTAAATTATATTCTTCAATAATAGCAAATAGAATAAAAATGGTTATCCCAGATTTGGTTGAACAGGATCAGGTGGGTTTTGTAAGTGGGAGAACATCTAGATGTAGTATAAGAAGAATTTTAGATATTGTGGAAATGACAGAGAGAAGAGGTAAACCCCTCCTGGCCCTGTCATTGGATGGGGAGAAGGCATTTGACAGGGTCAGGTGGGATTTCCTCTTTGAGATTCTGGCTGAATATGGGTTCCAAGGACATATTTTGGATGCTATAAAAGCACTATATTCTTGTCCACAGGCTAGGGTGAGGAGCCCAGGATTGAGTACAGATTGGTTCTCAATAAGTAATGGAACTCGCCAGGGCTGTCCCCTTTCCCCGCTATTATATATTTTAAGTTTGGAACCCCTGGCGAATAGGATAAGGGGGAATATAGCAATTAAGGGATTTAATATTGCATCAAATGAACTCAAACTAACGATGTATGCGGACGATATATTGGTTACTATAGAGGATCCATTAAGATCTTTAAGAAATTTGATTATGGAAATTGAGGAATTCTCTATGTTCTCGGGATACAAGTTAAATATAGAGAAGACAACATGTTTAATGATGAATATAGAGCAAGAACTAGAGTTTAAGTTGAAAGTACAGTACAATTTTGAGTGGGTTAAAACTTATTTGAAATATTTGGGTATATATATCACTGGGAAATATAAGGAATGTATGGGAGTAAATTTTATGAGTACATATAAATGGATGCAGAAAAATTTAAAGAATTGGAAAGGCATGTTTCTATCTTGGTGGGGAAGGGTAAATTGTATACGAAAGTTATATTTTGCCAAAATGGATATATATACTAAGAATGTTACCAGTAGCAATACCAGGAAGCTGGCTTGTGATGATTCAGTCAGCCTTGGATAGATTTATATGGCAAGGTAAAAACCCACGAATAGCATGGAGATACCCATCTTTAAGGGTAAGAGATGGTGGTATGGCATATCCTGATATAAGGAAGAGTTATAGAGCTAGTAGATTATTACATATTATTGTGTCAGTAAATCCATCATCAAATCTAGAAAAATGGTATTTGAATGAAAAATGAAGTATAGAAGTGGAAGACCTATTTGCATTTTTTTGGGACCCCAGGAAAGTTAGTAAGAGTATAGAAACAACATCGAACATGTTAAAAGATTTATCCCGTGGATGGATGGAAATTAGGAAAAGATTAGGATTAAGATTTAGGATATTAGAGATTACCCCAGTATCGTCAATATCAAGGTATTTAGAGGATATACGTTTGAATTCATGGGGAGAAGCAGGACTAGATACTATTGCTGACCTTGTAGCAGGAGATACCCTTCTCAAATTTGAATTTGGGTAATAAAGAGATATTTAATTTTATTAGGGTCTCAGATTTTATCAATCAATTTTTATTTAAAGGAGAAAAGTCTAATAAGGTGATGGGATTGATAGAATTGATGCAGAGTGATTCAGAGAGAAACTTATTAAGGAGATGTTCCCAATATTTGGACTGTCTGATTAATTCAGACGATTTTCCAGCAGTTAAGAAATGGGAAAAGGATTTGGGGAAATCAATTACGAAAGAAGAATGGAATACTTCTTTAAGGTTAATAAATAAGAATATACATTGTGTTAATTTGATAGAACTATGCTACAAGGTCAGTAATTGGTGGTATCTTGTGCCAGCTAAGTTGGGAAATAGGTTTTTGGAGACATCTAAATTATGTTGGAGATGCGAACATTCTCAGGGTGCTTATATACATGTGTGGTGGAGCTGCCCGGGTTTAAAGGAATTTTGGGCAATGATATTTTGGAAAATATCAGATATAAATGGAGTAATTTTAATGCCAACTCCAGAGGTATCTCTACTACACATGGATATCCCCAGGATGAATAAATGGAAAAGGAAAATGATGTTGCATATTCTGACAGCGGCCAAACTGTATGTTGCGAAACTTTGGAAAACATCGCAGGTTCCAACATGGGAAGAAGTTAAGCAACATGCAGTGTGGCAAAGTAAGATGGAAAGGGAGTTGATGAGGAATGGTATTAAAGGATTTGAGGCCCTGGAGTTATGGGATAATTTGATCCAGAAACTAATTGGGACGTAGAGGTAGGAGGAGATCTTAAATTGGATCTCTATACTCAATTTGTTGTGTTTTATGTCTAAGTTGTGTATATGGATGCAATATAAAAGTAATAGATGTGTAAAGATTTTATGAGGAGATTGTAATAATTTGTTTTTCTTGTATGATTGTTATACAAAATAAAATTAAAAAAAAAAAAAAGTACACTATAAACCAAGTCTCCTGATGTTTTATAACTCATTTAAGTTTCAGGCTTCACTTGGGGTTCTACACAACAAGCTCCCCCACAGTGGCTGGGATGCATTTATAGGTGAAGCAGACACTATACATCGAGTGAAGACCCAGGACTGATTCATGTTATCTCATGAGCAAAAGATACAAGGGTAAAATTCATAGGGGACATTTTTGGCCATAACATGTTAATGTAGGGGTTATTATTAAGAGGTTTTACTTGTTCCTGGTCCAGTCCCCAGAATGTCTATAATTGATAATCCATAAAGTTGGCTACTCAGTTCTGGTACATTCATTGCTCAATGTGGAATAGGCATTATCATCAATAAAGAAACCTGCAGAGCTTAGTATAGGTAGACAAAGTATCATTAACACAATGTAATATGTCATGTCATAAGATAACTGGTCTTACGATAAATATATTTTTATTTCAAGATTTTTATTTATATAAATGTGTTTTCCCACCTGGAATTATTCTATATAGAAAATACATCTTGCAGCACATGGCAGTAAAATTGTATATAATTATTTCTGATATTGTTAATTTGCTTAGATTACAAAGTGATGTCAGATAAATTGCATGTCTATACATTACTCTGCAGGAGACTTAAATTACCATATTCTGAAATGGCCTGTATGTGCAGGACTTCCCTTAGCCTATAAAAAGTGCATAAAGGACCATATTCAGGAAGCTAAAGAGGCAATTCTGGAGTAAAATAACTATGCCATAGAGGAAAAATTAAATGTTCCATTGGTTTATAGCTCAAATATCTTGTTTTACTAAGTCTGCACTTCCATGTGATAGGTGAACTGAGCTTTTAGTTAGGTCTTGTGAAGAAATGCACTGGAGGCTTCTACTGTAGCATTCAAGAGGTTAAAAGTCCCACTTACATAGATAGGACATTTGGGAAGTTTAATTTGTCCCCAATGGCTAGTTTGTTCCAGAATTTCATTTATTTACCTTCCTGAATATGGCTCAATGTGATTATTTTATTATAAGAAAAAGAACTACATTTCGATCACAATTAGGATTAAAACAGAAACATTTAAAAAAATAGTAATGCTTTATTTTAACTTTGTACACAAGAAAAACAAAAATACACATAGATATTTCAAAGGGCACTCAAGCGACAGTGTAATTGCTATGAAGTTGCACTGTAAGTATGTGGCTACCAGTGAAAGTACTAAAACCTAACCTTTAATAAACAAAAAAGTAAAATAAAAATAATTAATGAAAATCAAAATACCTGAAGTCTTGTTATCCTAATGTTGATATAAGATATAGATAAATGACTATTACAAGTAGACTAATCGTAATCCTGATAGGACTAACACAGATGACGGTTTCTCACCTTGATCTCAAATTAATACCAAGACTTATATAGTGAGATATGTGTGTCTGTAATATGTCACACACTCCCAGTAAAAGTGTTATAGTTCCCTAGTTAATCAAAAGCCTTATTACTAAAGCTATGATAAAAAGCATTAATCTCTTTATTACCAACTCTCCTGAACTATAACACAGCACTGTTGCTGGTTCCTAACCAGCTAAATGGTCCCTCAATTGTTGCCGCAGTACAGGAGTGTACACTAATAGTCATGGATTAACAAAAGTCCAGGATATCTTCTAGCTTAAAAACATGTACGAGCTACTTATTCTTCCTATTCAGTAATGAAATCGAAGTGTAAAATAACTGTAAATTCAGATGAAAGTGTTCCAGCTTTGTGTGCAGTGCAGTTATCATTCAAGTCATCACAGAGCTCACTATTAAAACGCTGACACGCGTTTCATCGTTAGGCTTTCTCAAGGCTGAAAGTCTGTATTATTCAGTGAATATTTATACTATGATCCAATCATCGTCTAATTGGGGAATTCAAATGAGTCAATCAGGATACATGAAAAATCGGAACTCTCCAAAATGTATTACAGCTCAAACCATTCTTTTTAACCATTGGAGTGACATAGGTATCCAATTGCTTAATACCGGCCTGCCATTCAAATGGATAACTCTTTGAGTGCCAGAAGGGCATGCAATGCAATGCAAAGCAGTTGTGTACTCCTCTGCCAATACCACCAACTATTATCCAAATTGTAAAGTTTTTATAATGCACTCTATGGGAAAGCGAGAGTCATTGACTATGGTTCTCCACAGAAGGCAACTGGAACAGCACCACCTGGTGACCACAATAGAATATTATAGCTTAATCAAAATCAGTCAAGGTTTTACTGGCATATATTTTGAAAGAGATCTCTCAGCAGTGGAATCACCCTCATGATCTAAATGTACTAAACCTGGGATGACCAAAAGGTTGAGGGAGACAGCACACATGCCAGACAGTTTAAATAAAGTAACAGGTGAATAATGTTGCCAAACATTTTCGGCTCAAAGAGGAGACTACTGCTCCTTTAACTGTGTCCTCACCTTCAATCAACCATTTCAATTATTTTCTTCCTTCCACTTTCAGTGATGTGAGCATGCTCTGTTTGCTGTATGAAAAAAGAATCTGAGACTTGCCTGTATCTGCAAAGGATCATAAGTGTATCTTTTGCTCTGTTCTCTCTAATACAGATAGTCATTCTCAGATGCAGTCCTCAGGGCAAACCAAAAGAACAGGTATTAAGTAAATCCCTAACAAAGCACAAGTAGATCAATTTAAAATACTTAACTGCAGATAACCGACGTGTGATCAATCAGCGATGTCCTGAAAATGACCCATTTGTGCACTCTCAGAACAAACAAGGAGAGCTTGCTCTAACAGAATAGAGAATGAGCCAAATACAGACAAGTTCTTATGATACTTTGTAGATAAAGTTGAGTCTCAGACAATTTTTACAGAATACACGTAGAGGGCGCTCATATCTCTTAAAGAAGAAGTAGGGTTGCAACTAACGATTATTTTCATAATCGATTAGTTGGCCGATTAATTTTTCGATTAATTGGATAAAAATAGAAAAAAATTAAATACCATTTTTAGGCTTTAATGTGAGGCCTCAGTCAGGGCTGGCCCAAGACATTGTGCTGCCTGGGTGAAATGCTGCCCCGCCTCACACCAAAACCACGCCCACCAAACTACCACTGAGTGGGGGCAGAGGCTGTGTGACCATCTCTCAGGAGATCAATGTCAATTACAACCAACCTGTACACTGATCAGTTGTAGGTAGCCATAAATGTCCTCACTGGTGTGTCCCAAAGATTAACACTATACAGATGTATAGTACTCACTTGCATTTATTCACAAAATAAAAAAAAAAGGAGCAAGGCTCAAACCGATGGTACCATAGGGGAAAAAACATTGCCATACATGCTCAGAGTAGTTGATCATTGCAGTGGTAGGTAGCCATAAATGTCCCCATTGGTCTGCCCCAAAGATTAACACTAATACAATGTATAACGAAAAAAGGACCAAAAAAAACCCAGCCCCCACCACCAAAAAAACAAAAAACCTCCATCACTTCACTGTAATATCATTTAGGTTTTTACAAATAGCATAAAGCACACCATTTTTATTCTTTTTTTTCATGCTATCTGCAATGGTAGGACAATGTTTGAATTGAGTCACATTTACTCACACAACATACATCTCATTCTGTATACATGTACTCAGCTCTGTTCCTCTGCTGCTGTTTGCTGCCTCCCTTGCAACTTGTGCCAATAAGTGACTCCACTGCACATCATGATATCATCACACTACAGGTTTCAGGTTTATATTCCAGCAGCAGCCCGCGCAAGCTGCTCCGTAGTGCGCGTGCGCGGCTGCTTATGCCCATGAAGCATAGTGATATGTATACCAATAGCTGTGTGATCCTGAAGAAGTCCAGCGTTATTAAGAAATCCATCTTGTTCGGAGACTGACATGCAGGAATCAGAGCAGACATCTTGCTTTTTCGGCATCTGTGCGCCTGTGCTGTCCATCCAGGTCTCCTCCAGGATCGGTGAGGAAGAACTGCAATTTACCTCAAGGTGAAGAAAGTGACTGACGGCGCAGGTGCACAGATGTCGGTACAGCGAGAAGTCTGCCTGTCAGTCTCTGAATAAGATGGATTTTTCAATAATCCTGGAACAACTAACTATTGGTATGCATATAACTATATGAATAAATATTTAGTGGGGCACTTTAATTGGAGTCATAGTTCTGCTTTAGGGACCAGAGGTATGTACAATGCATTGCAAAGCAATGTGCTGCATATTCCTCTGGTCCTTAAAGGGATAAATCATGACTTCTTAACTATATAGAAACTTAAATACATTTTTAACCATTTTGAGAGTCAAAGTTGAGCAATGCGTTGTAATATGTAAAACACAAACTGTTAAACAGTAACATCTCCTGTTTTATTATGCAATAGGATATATTAGTGTGTAGGAGAGAGAGTAAAATCCCTGCCAAATACTGTAACAAACCCAGGGCACCAGATGGCAAACTCACTGTACTCAATGTACCAACCTGCCAGGGCGATATACATATTGCAATTATATAGCAGTTATTTAAAGAGACATTAAAGGGGCACATTCACCTAAAACATTTTTTTACCCCTTTAATGTCAGCATATAACGTTAAGATCAATTATTCATTAGACTTTTTTATAATGAATGGTAGCTCTGTAACTGTCCATATCCTTGTAGTCTTCTTGTAATTTTATTAAGTTTCCCCCTCCTGCTGCTTTTCCCTAAGTCACGCACAGTCTCCTCAGATCTGAAAGCAGGTCCGGACAGATCAAAAGAAGGGACAATATTGTGTGTCCCAGGAAGGTGCACAGAGAGGTCTACAGTCCAAATTCCGATTGCCCTGCTCCATAGGCTCCGGGCACCAGCTGAGGCTGCTGGGTGGCACTGTGGCCCGTGTACACGGGCTTTTAAACTAGTTATATATAAGGCAAGGTTGTCCTTTTTCCCTTTCCATACACACCTTGGGGCAGAAGCAGGGAGGAGTTATGCACATTCTTCTCTATTGTTGCTTATCCCATGGCTGGTAGAGGTCATTTTGACAGATGTGGCCAAAGGGGCTTAGCCCTTCTAGCCATTCCTGTTAAATCACTGCAGGGACTTCTGCATTCAGAGACTGCTTTGCCACCCTTTACTACATCCTTCCCTAGGCATGTGAAGCAGTGATATGGATAAAAGTGAATGGGGAAGGCAAATCCCTGCCGACTCTTGTCCAAATCACTGCAGGGTCATAGACTTCCCCACACATTCACCTCTGACATACAGTCATAACCTGCCACCCTCCAGTACAGATTTGGACAAGAGAGGGCAGGACTTCAGGCAACCCCCTTCCATGAACATGCTGCTTTTACTGCTCAGTCTCATTCCCTTCCTTCCTTTTTCACTGCTCCAGCTAGTTCATCATGTCCCCCACCCCCTTTATTGCCATCTACTCAGTGTCTCTCCCCCTTCACTGCTCAATCTAGCTTTTCATGTGCCACTTTCAAAACTCTGTCTCTTTTCCATCCCATTTCACCGATCTGCCCCCTCCTCTTAACATGAGGGTACAGAAATCAGCACACAGCTCCAGGCTCCTGCAGACAACTACACATGGCTACACTATGGAGAAGTTCCCACAAGTATATGTAATTCTGTGAGCCAGTAGAACAAGGCTCTGAAGGTGACAGTGTATGTGTGGGTCTTTGACTGTCAGACTGTGTATGTTGATGATGTGCTTACCAGTGGAAACACTGAACAAAGCTAAGGTCAGAGACTATTTAGGGTTCTATGACTACAAGTGGACATTAGAACAAGTCTGTCACTGTACACCTCTCCCTTCCCCATGCCTCTAATTGCAAAGTCAATACCATGCTTCTTTTGCTATTAATACACACACACACACACACACACCTCCTGGCTTTCTTTGGTGTAAATGACGCATGCTAAGCCTCAATAAAATTCTGTATTTATGTCAATAGTGTGGGGGTAGGCCATGCGTGACCCACAGCTATTTTAATATTACAGATCACATCAGCCTCACGAAGATGTTGGCCAGATGAGAATAAAATGCAGGGCTGGTAAAAATTTAATTGGGGTTCAGTCATTCACATCAAAAAGTTACTAATTAGAAAGTGAAAAGTTACTAGTCCACAAAATACTAAACAGAGAAAGAAACATCATACTCCTCCACTGGATTTTTACTAGTCACAGGCTAACTGACTAGCAAAAATGTCCAGCCATGATGCTGGTAATTGTACTACAACCTCAGGTGGAGGGCTGCGGGCTGTCCACTCTAAACTGGGCATTTTGAGAAAATGAACAAATCCTTTTAAACAGATACTTTTCTGTGTACTGGGATGTCGGCTCCCTTATCCTAATAGTTATGTGCTAGAGCCTAAAGACCTAAAGAGCCTAAAGCCTTTAATGCTGGCATGTCCTGGACGACTCCCTAAAAGCATGCCCAGGAAAATGGAGTAAAGTTATGCCACTCCCTCTATGCCTTGGTACATTTAGATAAACAAGGCACAGAGATATTGAGACCCCCAAAATTCCCATATACACCCACACTACTCTCCCCTTGGCACAAGCAGCAGTCAGGTGAGAGTATATTGTATAAATCTCATAGTGAATGGGTATTAGGCAGGTGGAAGGCTAAGAAATCTGTTCCAACGTATGTTGTAGAGCAGAATATTAGTACATCTCCACTTTTTTAATAGTTTTGCGGGTTAAACCATCTGCAGTATAGGGAATATAGGGAACTAAAATATTCCCATTGATGTAAAAGGAACAGTAAAAGAGGATTTTAGTCTTACCTGTTAAATCCTTTTCTCTTAGTCCATACAGGTTACTGGTAACTCTGGGTAGGCGATCCACCGTTTTAAAGTAGGCAGGAACAATTCTAGAATTGTATGCAGGGGGTGGAGCCTACCTTCCGTCCTTGGCTGCAGCTAGCCAACCAGTTCCAGAAAGATATGAGACACTAACTATTGACTAGATAGTAGAAAGGAAAGAAGACTCCTGTGAGCATGACCCCGAAGGACCCCCACGGTCTGCCACAGGAGAGCCAAGCATGGTCCCTTGACAGGGTGGGAGACCAGTAACCTGTATGGACTAAGAGAAAAAGATTTAACAGGTAAGACTAAAATCCTCTTTTACTGTTCCTTTTACATCAATGGGAATATTTTAGTTTAGTTAGTAACTCTGGGATGTCCAACCATTGAGTTTCCCAGAGGCGGGAAGTAAGGCAAGGACCAGGCGAAAGGCCCCCAAAGTCCAGAGTAGATATGAACCATCAGATCAGAGATAGCCCAAACAACAATGAAGTGTCAACGGACACTGAACAGGGGTAACAACACCTCAACTGTTACACAGTACACTGAACTAGAGCCAACGGGGCTCAAAAGTGAAGGAAGCACCAAGAACCAGTACATCAACATGGTAATGCTTCGAAAAGGTGTGCACAGATGACCAAGTGGCAGCCTTGCACAACTGATCAGCAGAGGCCTGATTCTTGAAAAGCCCAAGAGGCCCCAATAGATTGAATAGAAAGAGCCGTGACCCTGAAAGGGTCAGGCTTCTTCTTCAGCTTGTAAGCCTTAAGAATAGTGGACTTGATCCAAGAAGCAATAGTCACTTTGGATGCAATTCTTCCTGCCCTAGGACACTCAGGAATGACGAACAGCGCATCTGATTGCCTGATAGACTCAGTGTGATGTACATAAAACTTAAGACAACGCACCATGTCTAACAAGTGGAGATCCCTCTCCTTGTCAGAGGCAGGGTCAGGGCAGAAAGAGGGCACCACAATCTCCTGATTGATGTGGAATTCCGAAACCACCTTCGGGAGAAACTCCTGAGAGGTGCGAAGCACCACCTTATCCTTGTGAAACACCAAATAGGGTGGTTTAAGGGACAGAGCATGTAACTTCGAGATACAGCGGACAGACACAGTTGCCAGTAGAAAAGCCATTTTCCACATTAACAGGCATAGAGGAATAGTAGCCAAAGACTCAAATGGAGGGTGCTGAAGAACGCCCAAAACCAAGTTATGATCCCATGGAGGAGCTGGAATCTTGAAGGCAGGACGAGTATGAGCAACGCCCTGGAAGAAAACCTTGACATCAGGAAGGATGGCAATGCGCTTCTGAAAGAAAACAGAGACAGCAGACGTCTGAACTTCAAGGGAACTCAAACTGAGGCCCTTATCCACACAGTCCTGCAAAAAGGTCAGGACCGTAGGCAGATCAAATTCCTGAGACAGGTCCTTGTCAGAACACCAAGATAGGAAGGTCGACCAGACACGATGGTAGATCTTGGAAGAAACAGGTTTGCGGGCACTGAGCACAGTAGCCACCACACCAGAAGAAAACCGTTTCTTCCTCAATATTGAGGATTCAATTTCCAGGCCATCAATGCTAGACGATGAACATCCTCCTTCCACAGGTAACCCTGTAGAAGAAGATCCGGACGGCAAGGGAGCTGGAATGGCTCCACCACTGACAGATCCAGAAGCTCTGGAAATGAAGCCTGGCGAGGCCAGTACGGAGCAATCAGAATGACTGGACAATGCTCCAGTCGTAATTTCCGTAACACCCTGTGCAACATGGGGAGGCGAGGAAAAATGTAGGCCATAGGGAATAACCAGGGAATGGACATTGCATCCACCGCCAGAGCTAGAGGGTCCCTCCCTCAAGTGCAGAACCTCGGAACCTTCCTATTGTGTCGTCGATGTAAGGAAGACCCCATTTCTGAACAATAAGGGTGAACACCTCTGGGTGCAGCTCCCACGCTCTGCTGTCCACTGTGTGCCGACTGAGGAAGTCCGCCATGACATTGTCTACACCAGGAACGTGATCTTCTGCCCAGGACAAAATAGCCTTGACCTCTAACCAAGCAGAGAGACTTATTGTTCAGCCCTGCTTGATGATATAGGCCATGGCTGTGGCGTTATCAGACTGTACCCAAACTGGGCATGCTTTCAGTTGGCGAGTCCAATGATGAAGGGCATGGAATATCGCCCGAAGCTCCACCACGTTGATGGGAAGGAGAGATTCCTCCGGAGACCACCGACCTTGTGCACTCAGGTGACCCAGGACTGCTCCCCAGCCGAAGAGGCTGGCATCCGTCGTCACCATGGTCCAGAAAGATACTAGGAAGGATTTGCCCTTCAACAGATTGGAGATGTCGAGCCACCAGGACAAACTCCATTCCACACGAAGAGGAAGAGACACTGACGTCTTCAGAAGGTCAGGCCGACCCCTGCACACCTGGATCACAAACCGCTGGAGTTCCCTGGTGTTTGCCATGGCGAACGGTATCACTTCTATGGTGGAAATGAATTTCCCCATGAGAGATGACAGCTTCTTGGCCAGAACTGGATCCTGAGCCAGTATTGCAGAAACCCTGTGGGTGATCTGGTAAGCCACCTCGTCTGTGAGAAACACCATGTTCTTCCGGGTGTCGAAGAGGAGGCCCAGGAAAACTAGACGCTGGGATGGGACAAGGTCTGATTTGTCCAAGTTGATGATCCACCCATGATGGGTGAGAGCATGAATGCATTGCTGAACCTGCTGATGAAGAAGTTCCGCAGAAGAGGCTTTCAGAAGCAGGTTGTTCATGTATGGAGTAACTCTGATGCCGTCTTGGTGGAGGATGAACACTAAGGCTCCCAGGACACAGTTGAAAACCTGAGGAGCTGTCGTCAGACCAAATGGAAGACCTGGGAACTGAAAATGTCCCCGGTCGCAGGCAAACCGGAGGTACTGTCAGCTCTCTGGGTGAATGGCAATGCGTAAGTACGCATCCTGAAGATCCAGAAAAGCAAGGAATTCCCCCGGGGACATGGCAGCAATCACCGTCCATAGAAACTCCTGGTGATAATGAGTCCAGATCACAAAGGAATTGAGATCCTTCAAGTCCAAAATGGGACGACAACCACCATCCTTCTTGGAAACCACAAAGAGGTTTGAGTAAAAACCCATACCACTGTCCTGAACTGGAACCGGCTCTAGAACGTCCTTGCCCAGAAGAGCCTGAACAGCACAGTTGAATAGACGGAGTTTCTCTGTGCCCTGAGGCGTATGAGAAGGAAGAAAGTGAAAGGGAGGAAGAGAGATGAAAGGGATCCTGTACCCTTCCGTCACCACCTGCAAAACCCATGGGTCCGACACTGAATCCTCCCAAATGCTGTGATAGTCACGCAGACGACCACCCACAGCAGAGTCGGACCCGGGTTCGGTGAGTCATGCCGAAGAAGGCTTGGAAGCCTTGGGCTTGGAGGAGACTTTGGGCTTCCATTGCTGTTTGGGCTTGGCGGAGATACACGGAGCTCAGGGAACTGTCTGGTTCCCCCGGACATGCTCATTCTGAAAGGAACGAAAATACCGGTTACACTTAAGCTGTGTTTTCTTCCTAGGAACTAAGGGTAGAAGTGTACTCTTACCCCCTGCAGCCTCACTGATCAGATCCTTAAGATCTGGCCCAAACAAAGAAGTGCCTTGAAAAGGAAAGGAGAGCAATGCTTTCATAGAAGCAGTATCAGCAGACCAGATCTTGAGCCAAAGAGACCGTCTGGCAACCACAGACATGGTGGAAACCCTAGCCACCAAACGGATGGCATCAAATAGGGCAGCAGAAACATAGTGCTGTGCCTCAGAAATGTTGGCAAAGAGGCACAACTTATCCGAAGTAGGAGCACCCTGACGGACAGCAAGAGTGAGCTGTTCAGTCCAGACCGCAATGGCCCGGTTCAACCATGCTGCTGCAAATGCTGGATGCATGGCAGAACCAGCAGTTGCAAAGATGGACTTGAGGGAGACCTCAAGTTTCTTGTCAGTCCAGAGCAGACGCATCAGACACTGGCAAGGAAGTAGACTTGGATAGACTGGAGATAGGAGGATCCACTTTGAGAGGATGAACCCACTGAGCAAGCGATGCCTCAGAAAAGGGATAAAGCTTAGCAAATTTCTTGGAGACAGTAGGCTTTCTGTCCGGAGACTTCCGCTCTTCAGACACAAGGTGGTCAAGAGTGGGGTTAGGTGGAAAGCAAGTAAGGGGCTTTCTAGGCTCCTGAAACACATCAGAGTGGTCAGAAGGAACCTCCTGAACTTAGGGAATGTTAAGAGTATTCAAGACAGCCCTGATCAGGCCCTCAGTGGAGGGCTCAGGATCAGCCTCAAAAGGATCCCCAAAAAACTGAGGGGAGCCCAGAGCAGAACATTCCTCAACATCTAAATCCACCAGGAGTTCCGCTTCAGAGGAATCTGACATGTCAGGTACTCCCTGAGGTTTGGGCAGGGAAGACTTGACGGAGGAGGGGGTCTGCCAAGAATGGAATACCCCCTGTAACTGGGATGGAAAGAGTTGCAATGTAGACCTGAGGTCCCTAGTAGCAGCCTTGAACTCTTGCACCCAAACTGGCTCTAATGCATGGCTGGAGGTCACTGGAAGACTCTCAGGGACATCAGAACATGCTGGGCAACCCTGAATGACAGGAAGAGCAATGCGCAATAGGAGATACAGAGACCTCAGCATCCTTAGTCTTATGTCTGGCCCCAAGGTCCAATGGTGTAGACATTCTCACAATGTCAATAACCTTATTGTATAAGAAATCACCCAATAATAGTGTGTATGATTAAAGTTTCACCCCAAAAATCGCCAAAATAAACTTATCTGGCAGGCGAAGGGTTAATCAGCAAAGGAGAGAAGGAGAGTCCAAGCCCTGCGTAGGATACTCGCTCTGGAAAGATCACAAAATGGCTGCCACGGCAGGAGCCAATCAGAAATGAGCGCACGAAGCAAGAGCTCATGAGAAATGTAGTTTTCCCAGAAAAGTACCCCAAACAGTGCCCGACGACCCCTGAGCCCCCCAAAACACTAGAATCATGAACTGGATGATAGAGCAAGGGCAGACAAGTAAAATGAGCCATCTCTGAAATCGCTACGTTAAACGGTTGCAGAGATATGTTCCAAACTTTACAGTCCCATAGGAGTGAATGGAGCAATGGCGCTTATGCTTTAAAGCGCGCGGAACTCAATTTTTATAAGATTGAAAGTATGATATTAAAAGACATGAAACATCACTAAAACAGGTTAGGATACCCAAAAAACACTGAATCAGTAGGAAAAGTGTCAGAAAACCCCCAAAATGAATGCCAAACCAGCAGCTAAAGGGTTAAATACAACATAAACCTGCTCCAAATACCCAACAGACATACAGATAGACCCAATGAGTGCTGGAGTATGCAACAGGAGCTCCAAATGAAAAACCCCTGTGCGGAGGGGCACTGTGGGACATGTGGACCTGCAGCACTCAAAGGGTTGCTCACCTTTCCTGCAGATCTTCTGTCTTCAGATTACCATGTTTAAAGAAGAAGCCTCGGTGGGCGATTCCTGAGGAAAGAACTTGTAGCCAAGATGTTCCCCCCGGGGCTTAAGGTCCACAAAAAGCACCTGGTCAAGAAGCTAGCCACATCTAAGGGCATTGTCAGTTATGGTAATCCGCCTAATGGTGGTATTCCATTTCTAAGAGAAAAATAAAAACTTCTAAAGCTAAAGCAGAACTCTTGCCTGTGTTATGTCCACCAAGGTACAAATCTTTCTGGAGCTGATTGGCTAGCTGCAGCCAAGGAGGGAAGTTAGGCTCCACCACCTGCATACAATTCGAGAATTGTTCCTGCCTACTTAAAGGGGCGGATCGTCTACTTAAAGGGGCGTATTGCCTACCCAGAGTTACCAGTAACCTGTATTGGACGACAGAGAAAAGTATTTTATGAGAAAAACTGCATTTCCACAGAAAGCCAATCTGAGTTTAAGTTATGGACTGTACTCTGCTCCAGTGCGGGTTAGCAGATCTTGACCCTGACATTGATCAGAACCTGCAACCCTGAGGTATGAACAGATTCCACAGCTGATGAATTAACCAAGTGAGATTTTATTACTGTTTAAACTTTTATTAACAGTCATCTAGTGGTAAGATTTAAATTAATCATTCTGCATTCAATGTTACAGTTGAGTAACCATCAAACAATTCCATAGAATGAGACAAACTGCTGTGTCATGTTGTCGGCTTGAACTTTCAGGAAGTTATCACGCTGTCACTCCCTGACAGACTGAACTGTTATATCTTAGAATAAAACAACAGTTGTGGGAGTACTCTTGTTTTACTCTGCTGGAAAAACCCTATAATATATAGGTTTTCTTAAAAGCTCCTTATAGGTTTTTTTTCATAAAAGCGTCATATAGGTTTTCATTATGTTCGTTTAATTTGGGCTTTTAACCTCTTGAATGCTAGTGGTCTCAAAATGCATGGTAAACCACAAGCATTCAAGGAGTTAAAAGCCCCATTTAAAGGGGGATGTATCATCTCTATATAACTTAGTCTAACTAGTTAGGTTATATATCGAATATGACTAAAAGGGTCTTAATTTTTTTTTAAGCTTTATTTGGTCTAAATTTAAGTTAAAAAGTCTGCCCTGCAGCTACTTCCACATAGACTGTGGTTATCTGCACTATAACCGCAGTCCATCACTATGAATCTGCTCCCCTCCCTCTATCCAGCCTCCACCAATGACGGAGGCTGTCTGTCTGTAAGCTGGAGTGGTTTCATTGACTAAATATCGATCTCTGCCAATGAGACTTCTCCAACTTAACAGACAGAAGCCTCTGTCATTGGAGGAGGCTGGATAGAGGGAGGGGAGCAGAGGCAGAGCGACGGACTGCGGTTACAGAGCAGGTAACCGCAGTCTATGCGGAAGTAGCTACAAGGCAGAGTTTATAACTTCAGTTTAGACCAAATAAAGGTTAAAAAAAAAATTAAGACACTTTTAGTCGTATTCGATATATAACCTAACTATTTAGGCGACGTTATATAGAGGCGATACATCACCTTTAAATAAACCATTTAAAATCAATGGGGATTTTGGGAAGTTGTATTTGTCCCCTATGATGCAATTAGCTTTCTCCATTTCTAAGTAGTACATCAGCCTCCCTGTTTAGACATGTAATGCTGTGTCTAGAACTTTAGTGAAATCAAGTTATCTATTCACAGTTAATCTACTGTTCTGCTAAAGCAATCAATATAATCTATTAGAGCTATTTACCCAGTCTCTCTCAAAACAAGGAAAAGTTGTTGTTTTGAAGCTAATAAAATATTTATTTTCTTTGAAAGCAAAAATGTTTCAATAATGAAGCATAATTTAGCAAATGTTTACACTTAAGGAGGCTTATTCTAAAAAGTGCAAAGCAGTTACAGCCATTAGCTGTTGTAATGAGTGTCATACACTTGGCCCACTTATTACTATTAACCCACTGCATTCTCTGACACAAAAAAAGTTTTAAAAGAAAGGCTCCATATTGAGAAGAACAATGGGGATTTGGGGAATGTTTGTCTCCTATGGTACCTGTTCATCTGCTCCTAACCTATTGAGCATCGGGGGGGAGGTGTGTGGAATGTGCTGCGCACCTCTCTCTGGTCCTCGAAGTTTTAACCGTTTGAGTGCCAGAGGGGTATGCAACGCATTGCCTGTCAAACTGTTTAACACGACTTACCAAATTTTGACACACACATGCAATTCATGAATATCTAAATACGGTTTATTCACTGGAACTTTTTTGCAGTCTCTAGATGAGAAATGGACTTTCACCGTTTTAAAATGCTTGCAGGATTCTGCAGAACATAGCTGGAGCTCTGTTAAGTTGATGCCTATGGTTTATTGCGTGGAGGTGAGAAATAAATGCAAATATGAAATGGAGATCAGTCAACTAACTACAATGCACAAATCTATAACTACAGATGTCAGACAGATATATATTCAGAACTCATACTGTACAATCTCGGATATAATACGCACATTTTTACCCCATTTCACCTTTTTTAACACGAGTTAAAAAAACCCAAATACAAAAAAAAAAAAAAAACACATCTCAATATCCCTGCCCCCCCTGATGTTCAGCACCCCCAATCTGGAGGCAGCGGGCAGCATTTCTGACCTCACCGACCGCTTCCTCTGTGCTGCCTCCAGATGGGGGGTGCTGAACTTCAGGGGGTCTGATTGCAGAAAGGGGTCAGGCAAGTATGGGTGCCTATTATACATAGGAACTAACTTTTTTACCAAAATTCTTGGGTATAATTTGCACCTGAATATCGTACACAGGTGCATATTATACCTGAGATTTTACGGTACTTATACAAGTCATAGTAACTTAGCTGGCGAGTTTGAAAAAAAGGCATGTGTCCATTAAGTTAAACCTTTGCACATCACCCTTAGTTTGTTTTGATCCAGAGGAAGGTAAAACAAAATTACTAATTATTCCCCAGGTGGTTAAAAAAAAATCTGTTCCTGACACCAACATGTCGATCAGATTTCTCCTTGGCTCAACATTCTATCTGGATTGAATAGTATATCATTGTGACCTAAAAAAAAGGTATCCAACACTTCTTTTTTTTTAATTAACTGACAACATAGCTTCCTGAGGCACAGACTTTCACATCCTCACTTCCCTTCCTAAAAAAAAACCCTACCTTTGTTGTAGTCAAAAGTGCCTTTCCAATAGCCTCAATATATGACCCCTTGTTAATGCTCATCTCTTTGAACAAAGAGTTCACCAGAGTTCTTTGTACTGGTCTTGAATTTATTTATTAATAGTAATCATGACCTCCACACATTCAAGGGATAGTAATGTCTCTATTAAAGTGCAGGTCCAAGTCTTCTTTATGTTTTTTTGTAACACGTAGTGCTATGTTCATGTACTTACAGTTCTGTAGTTCAAAAGCTATTCAAGTTGTAAGGCTCCCTCTCCTCCTGCCCCTACTGGCCACCACCCCTTAGATCTGCAATCCGGTCATGGGACCTGGCGGATACAGCGAGGGACAGTCTTCACACAATAAGTATAAGGAAAACCGTGCCCCCCTTGATGAAGGAGGGCATGATTTTCCTTTTGCTTACTGAATATTGTCCGTCGCGCTCCATCCAGACCATGCTTAGAGGCAACGTGAAGCAGGGAAAGGGGTGGGAGAGGGATCCAAACAGATTGAATAGCTTTTGAACTACAGAATTGTAAGTAATTAAACATAGCACTGCGTGTTATAAAAAACATAAAGAAGACCCGGAACTGCACTTTAATAGAGACATTACTATCCCTTTAAACACCTCTACCTAATGTAAACAAAACCAGTTTGGTTAGTCTCTCTTTTCAATTAAATATCTTCCAACCCCTTTATCAGTTTGTTGCATGTATTTGTACTTTTTCCAGTTCAATAATGTATGTTTTTTTATTATTATTATTTTTTAACCCTTTAAGTGTCAGAGTGGTACAGAATGCATTGCTTTGTAATGAATTCTGTACCACTCTGGCACTCAAAGGGTTAAGAACTATTACCCAAAACTGTACATATTATAGATGAATACTTGCCAATGATTTATGAAGCAATGTATTGGATATCTCTCTGGGACTCAAAAGGTTAAACACTGTAATAACCTATTGGCTCTTGCAGCAGCTGAGTGACACTGCTCACTGGTACTAAGTGCATGGTCTTTCTGTTTAACAAATATAGGTATAGTCTTCCTTTAAAAAAAATATTTTTGTTAACAAACCAGTACAAAAACCAGCAAAGGTAACGGTAAATAAAAAGCTGAATAATGCGCATTACACAACTCAAGTTGTCCATAAGGTGTGACAACTCAATTATCAAAGCGCAAGAATTGCTGCAACAGAACACTGAATATCAAACAGGAATGTGAAGTGCAAATAAACTTCTACAAATGATAATTACAATTACAATCCTGAAAGAATTACATTTCTATTCAACACATTATAAGTGGCATTATACCACATAATAAAGGTGCAGCTCTGAAATCATAATGTTAAGACTGGCCTGGACCATGATGTCTAAGGTAGGAAGACTGTCAAACTGTAGACCAGAGGGCACTAAGAAATGTGTACAGAACTGACCTTATATGTTATACAGGGCTGGATTACCCATTCGGCAGAATAGGTAACTGTCTAGAGTGCCACAATTTCAGGCATGGAGCCTCAACTGTGCTGGCCTCTCTCACGTTCCGAGTTGTGGGTGTGGCAGAAACATTCCAATGCTTCTAGTTTATTTATGGTGGCCAGTTTAGTTAGCAGTTTACATATCCCTTAACTGGCTATTATTTAACCTACTGATTGCTAACAAAGTCAAGCTAGTGCAGCCAAGAGGGTAACAGCTTTTTCATGGTTATATTTTAAAATCCAAACATATTTTCTGTACACAGGCAGCAGTGGTATAGGGCTAGAGTCCACTGATGTGTGGGAGTGTGGCAGTGGGATGGGCTAATGGCACCTTGGATGTTTTTGCTTAGTGTCACCTGAGATGTAAATCCACTCTTCTCATCACATCAAATAATCTCAACACCAGTCTTCAGGAGCCACCGACAATCAAGGTTGTCACGGTGTCCTCACATAACCATAGACAGACAGTTCTGCCGATTCTCCAGTGGTCATGTGAGGAGATGCAGAAAAGCTACACTGTTGGTTGCTCGTGAGGACTTGAGTTGGTAATTACAAATATATTGCTTGATTACTTTAAAGGAGCAGTGCATTTTGTTGAGGAATAACTATATGTTAATGCACTTCCTTTTCAGATTTAAATCACACTTTCAGCATCGGGAGATCCATGAATAAGGTAAGATAAAGGTGTGATAAATTCTCCAATTCCTATTCTATTCAATTCCTATTCATATTGTATGGAGTTTATGCACTTACATCCTTCTAGCTCAGTGGTTCTCAAGCTTTTTTTGCTCAAGGAACCCCTAACACACAGTCTGGCATTTTCAGGGCACCCCTATCATTTTATGTCATTTGTCAAGGGTGTATTGAAGGTTACAAATACATCAAAATAGAGCTTGTTAGACTCACAACTAAAATAAACATATTGTGCATGGTAATAGCCTTCAGTATCCAGTTGTAAGTCTACATTCACATTTTTGTTAAAAGCCTTATAGATAAAATGGGGCACCCTCAATGGATGTCTGTGGCACACTAAAGTTCCACGGCACCCTGGTTGAGAAACACTGTTCTAGCTGAAGACTAAACCACAGCTATCCATTGTATGTAATAACAACAGCACCACCCAGTGAACACAATCAGGCATTGTAGTTTAACTGATATTTGAAATTTAATAACTTTTAAAAAGGATTAAAAGCACATTATTTATTAAAAAAAAAAAAAAAAAAGTTTACTGTTCCTTTAAAGTTGGTGCAGGGATGGGCAACACTTAGCTGTCCAGTTGCTGTTGGACTACAACTCCAATCATCCTCTGCCAGTCCCACATAGATACAGGTTACCTGCTCCCAAGATAAAATGTTATTGTCTAACAACTGTAAAATGATAAGGAACGGATTAATATTAAATCACTGCACATATTTTTCAGTCGTTTGCTTTGTCTTGCTCCACTGAGGAAATTACTTTTGCCTTACAAGAAATGTTTTTATTATAATTATGATTATATAAAACTGCAAAATACAAGACTGACCAGACTTCTCTGTGAAACTATTTCAGTTATGTGTTATTTATATAGTTATTCACAGTTTTTCCCCTCAGTCGGAGACATGAACCACATTTGTCGGACAACTGTTTCCTGCAACCTTGGCCTGGCTGGCTTTGTATTTGATGACTCAGTTATGCATGTTCCCTTCAAGCAAAGTAATGAGATAAAGATGGAGAGGGGAGTTGTGCTAATGCCTCAGAAATATGGCACAAGAGGCAAAAACAACCCCATTTCTATCATTGTTTACAAAGGTAGACTGATGTGCCAAGGAGCAGTTCTGAGGCAAATAACCACACTCACAGAGAAGATAAATATTCCCCTAAAGCTTTGCTTTAAATGGTCCCTTTAATTCCTTGAATACTAGCGGTTGCCAATGCATCTCTATGCTTCTAGCATTCAAGAGGATAAACCCCACTTAAATCAAAGGGAATTTGTATTTGGTCCCTGAGGTGCAGTTGGTTTGCTGCAGTTCTTCTTGGTACATCATAGTAAAACAATTGATGAGGTAGGAAAAAAACATGTCTGGCATGTTCAGCCTTTGCCACAGCTTATTTGCTGATGCAGAGGAAATCAAACAAAAACCCCAATTAAGTCATTTTTAACCCTTTGAGTGTCAGAGGGCTATCCAATGCATTGCAAAGGAATGCATTGTATACCTCTCTGGCACTCAAAGAGTTAATATTACCCCTACAGAGCAAATAGAACTTTCTCCCCCATCATGCAGATGGTTTGCTCCAAATTTTCCAGTCTTTTTCTACATACTTATTAGGTGTCAATTGTGACAGATGGACGGAACACGATGTTCAAATCTAGTATATTTATTTATTTATCAATCTGCGTAGCAGTCATTATATGTGCTTCAGAATCTGATCCCTTCCTCAAGTCACAGAAATTAATTATAAAAAGGGAAACATACGGGGAGATTTATAAACATGGAGTTAAGCAAAAAGAAGCATTAAACGGCTATAACCATGTCTTTGATAATTATAAAACTAAGAACGCCAGTTTAGAGGGCTGTACACCATGTAGTATGTTTTTCAAAAAAATGGATTAATGGTTTATGCAAAAAGTTGCACAGTGAATTTGTAAAGAAATGTCACTATTTGCGACAATTTTGCAACAGAATTTTTGGCAGAATCTTAACACCAGGTATATGATGTCCTTAAAGGGATAGTAATACTTTGTTTTATTTTTATTTTGTAGGCATTAAAAAAAACATGAAGAACGATATAAGTCTTATCTCTCAAACCTTTATGGTTTGAGAGATATTCACAAGCAAAGTTTCCCCTCCCGCCCCTTTTACCTAGTGTAAGCCATCTCTTCTCAGATGTGGAATCCAGTCCATAGACCAGACAGATAACAGCAGGGGACAATCTTCTTCCTATGGGAACAATGAAAGCCCTGCCCCCCTTGACAAGTTTTTCAGGTTTTTCCCTTATCTTAATTGAAGATTGTCCCTCTCTGCAGTCTACCTGGGCACCTCCCTTCTAATCTGGCTGAACAGTGTTACATCAGTAAAAGGGGCTGAAAGAATTGAAATAACACTCTCCAAAGTCCAAATACTATGATGATTAATTAGAGCTGATTTTATTATGAAATATTACTATCCCTTTAAGCATTTTAGGCATTAACATCGGAGTAATACTCCATATTTAAAAAAAAGCCTTAAATCATTAATAAATCAGCTACTTCCCATGACTTAAAGGGATAGTAATACTTAAATATTACTAATCCCCATATTGTAGCCATGGTAAAAAGAACTGAATTGCCCCCCAGGTTCATCTCTCAGACCTTTATGATTTGAGAGATAACCGAAGGCAAAGTTCCCCCCTCCCACCCCCTTCCCTGAAGTCAGCGTTGTACTGATTGCAGGGGAAGTCCGTTGCGGCTCTGCAGCAGAGCAGAGATCGCGTTAGTAAAAAATAATTATTTCACTGAAACGGTCTTCTAAGTGTGCTTGGTTTGCAAGCACACGTATTAGACCGCTTCAGTGAAATAATTATTTTTTACTAACGCGATCTCGGCTCTACTGCAGAGCCGCCTGAAAACCGGATATCCCTGCAGTCAGTACAACGCTGACTTCAGGGAAGGGGAACTTTGTGTACAGTTACCTCTCAAACCATAAAGGTTTGAGAGATGACACTGGGGACAATTACATTCTTTTTAACATGGCTACAATATGGGGATTAGTAGTATTAAAGTATTACTATCCCTATATGGACTGTTCCTTAAAACATACTACAAATGTTTTTTTATAAATCTCCCTCATAGTGCTTAAATGCATACCTCCCAACATTTCAAATGGCCA
Organism: Rhinophrynus dorsalis; assembly: GCA_037306005.1. Taxonomy (NCBI): domain Eukaryota; kingdom Metazoa; phylum Chordata; class Amphibia; order Anura; family Rhinophrynidae; genus Rhinophrynus; species Rhinophrynus dorsalis. Next base: position 538,722,818 of record CM074719.1, on the reverse strand, counting down.
ATGAGGGACTCTTTTGATTTAGGTGGTGCTGCAGATGGCGTGGCTGGAGATTGGGGCATTCCCCAGAATTTTTAGGTTATATCATGACCAACTGACACTTGTTTGTGTAACTGAATAAAAGATTTAGAGCAAGGCCAAAGCATTTTATTTACACAGACTAATATATAAACATATATTGAAGTTTAAAGGGATAGTAATGTTTCATATTACACATACCTCAGAACGCTGAGCATTTATAATAGTACTACTGTGCAATGTTCATATGCTTCAAAATGTGCTAAATACAGTGTAATAATATGTTGAATATGATCCCTCCTGTCCCTTTCCCCGACGTAAGCATATGTGTCCCAGATCCAACAGTGGCTCACAATCAAACCAGGTTTTCCTTATATTGTATGAGGGAAGATTGTCCCTCGTTGTGATCTGTCCGGTCAAAGTACCGGACTTCAGATCTGAGGGGAGATGGCTTCTGAACATGGAAAAGGGGCAGTAGGGATCATCTTCAACATAATATTACACTGTAACAAGCAAGCTTTGAAGACTATGAACATTGCGCAGCAGCACTGTCACATATGCTCAAAGTTCTGAGCTATGTGTAATATGAAACATTACTATCCCTTTAAACAAACAACGTGAGTTTTATTGCTGAGGAATAATAAATACACTTATTATAAACTTATTTTAAAAACATATATACACACCGTCTGATCTCCTAAAAAGAGGGACATCGGGGTAGGAAAAAGAGATAGAGGGATTTGAGTCTCAAAAAGGGACTGTCCCCTCCTAACGAGGGACACTTGGGAGGTATGTAAATATATGTTTCAAGCAAATGCAACCAATCCATGCTGACCTATTTAAAATTATGGCTGAAAAGCTAGGAGCATATAATTAACGTCTGCTTTCTAATGTGGGCAGGGCTTGATAATCATTAACAGCAAGTTGAAGGAACAGGTGGGGAGTAGGCGGGCTTACCCAAGAAACTCATTAAGCCAGAGAATCAGCCTCTCTCCCCAGATATGCACTCTGAGTTCCAGAGTATTCTGGCCAATCAGGAAAGTTCCCAGGTATGTGAATGACTAAATTGAGACTTGGGCCTTATGCAGAAAGAAAAAGAATAGGTGCAATTCTGGAACAAAAAAACTGCACCATAGAGGACAAATAAAAATCCCCCAAATTACTATTGATTTAAACAAGGCTTTTATCTCCATGAATGCAAGAAAGTTCTCCAAATGCATTGCGCATTAACAACCCCATTTTAGAGAATACAAATTCTTCCCCTATGGTGCAGTTGGGTTGCTCCAGAATTGACCTATTTCTTTCTGCATATGGCCTTAAGAATTGCATTTAGTAAGAGCTAGATAGGCTCCTGGCTAGACACAAACTGCACGTTATGGTAATTTAGCTTTATGACATTAGCTGTTAAAACAACTAATACAGCTGCAGTCACCTCTTTATTAAAGAAATTGTAATTGGAAGCACCCCCATGCTGTCTTTTACTAATTGCAATGACCTGGTTCTAGAAGGACTTGTAACTTGCAGGCTAGATTCACATAGACAGCTTTGTTTGTTGCAGTATTTTTGGATGCTTGGAATCACATGAAAGTATTGTTGCATTTTTACTCTGATGGTGTAGGGAGTTTTTTTTTTCCCAGCACCCCTTTCTATCAATGTAAATAGCAGCAACATCATTGTAGAAAATGCCAATACCTGAAATATCTGTGAAATTCCACTGAACCTATACTGTTAATGCGGGATGTTTAATAAAATGTAATTCTGCAGCATCCCACAGTGTATGTTTTGGATGCGTCCTTTATTAAAATGGAGAATGAATCACATTACCCATATTACAAATGCAGGTGTGTTAATACACAGACAGTGATTGTTGCAGCATGCTGTCTGTCTCCTACGTAAGCATCAATATCAGGCTTTTTTTTTTGCAAGTAACTATAATTGCAACACAGTTTGTGAACAAAGCTTTAGGGCACGAAGATTAACAAAAATGTGAGTGTTGAGTCTCATATGCATTTTTATGGAAAATGATGCACAATATCTATTTGTGTATTTCTGATTGAGAGACATAATAAACATTGTATTTATTTTATTCTACCCTTACTTATGGCTTGACAAATGACATGAAATAGGTTAGTGGTGCCCAAAATTTCAGATTGTATGTTACAGGTGCCTGAGAGAGAAAAAAAGGATTGAGAACCACTGCCTTAGGGCCCTATGATCAAAAGAAATTAGTAGTAATGAAGGGGCAAACCAACCTCACCACTGGCTTTTAACCCCTTCAATGCTTCACAATGGGTTAGAGACCACCCTAGAATTCAAGGGGTTAAAGACTCATCACTGAGCTTTTCAGCTTAGCCCATTTCGCTGTCAAACCCTGGATGGCATTCCCGTGCAGAACATCTAAAGGCACCTTTCACTACATTGGTGCCTTTCACACATGCTACCATTGCCTTGTGTGATGGCACCACAGACCAGCATGCTGCATATTTACTGCCTTCTCGAAGGAAAGCAGTGAAGTTGCAGTAAGGAATCGCAGACTTACCTGTGCACCACCCAGTAATACTGACTGAAGCTCACGTGTGCTGGCCATTATACATGCCTCTCTTGTGTTCCGATCTCCCATAGAATACAGGGGAATAGGACAGAAGTGTCACAGGGGTCTCCAGCCTTTATGTTACCATGTGAAGAGGCACTACCCCATTGCCTCCCCACACTCATGTCTAAGTAGCACCGCAACTAAATTAGCCCTTTCAATGCAAATCTAAATGGCACTGCAAGTACATTTAACCATTAAATGGCTAATGGTAAAGAAGGCATTACCTCCACACATCTAAATGCTACCACAACAAAATTAACCTTTTCAATGCAATGTTTTACCCAATGTATTACACACATTCATACATATTAAAATGGCACTACAAAAATATCCCTTGGAATACAATGAATTACCTCCCAACACACATACACAAACGCGAGCATTACCTCCCTACACACAAACACACACGTTAAAATAGTACAACAAAACGAATCCTTTCAAAGCAATGCACTACCCCTCTGCAGAGGGTGGACAACACCTATCACTCACCAGCTACTCTTGGATTGACATTCTTTATATTCCAATGAGAATGTAATAAATGCATCAGATATGGTCTAACTGTGGCTCTCCAGCTGCTCTTGAACCTAAAGTTTTCATATTGCAGAGGCACTTTATTACATACGCCAGAGCTGAGTAGCATTGTCATGTGTCCTTTTTTGAGGGGGATTAAGAGGCTGTCCTTCTGAAATTCAACATATGCTGTAAATGTCCTGAGTATCCATGTAGGAAAGAGCAGGTGATCTGTTGATGTTCTTTAAACAGAGCTAAGAGATTACTCCCTGATGAAGTGTCTTTAGATAGGAAACACTTGGACTTTCTATTTTCTAATATTGTGTTACACAATATCCAGAGGCACTTTTTAATCATTTTTGGAATAATTACTTTTGGAAGGATCTTCGTCCCATATTCATTCAAGTTGTTGGGAGCATATTTGTTTCCACTGAAGGGAACCATAACTGTTAGCAGAGATTTTTGTGTGCAACAATGGAGAACGTCAACAGAACTTCTGCCCTCAGTCCACCAAGATCACTTTATAACAGAGGACCTGACTGGAATTCAACTTGAGAAGAAACCTCTACTGCTTGTACTCATTGTTACAGCTTGTCTGTTAGCGGTTATTAACCCAATATCCAACAGGGGTCAGCGGAGGACAACAGACTGGGGAAGACCTTTTACTACACCACTACTCACACATGGGAAAGATCATGGATATATTTACATCATCTACAACACTGTGGAATGTATTAATATCTGGACGGAATAGTTTATTTTTTTTTTAAATGTGTGATACTGGTATCTAATTTTGGAATATTTTATCAGCATTTACTTTGCACTGCTATCATTCAGTCTTTCTGGAATATAGGTGTTTAGCATTAATTTATTACATTTAATTTTATTTAGTCACTTACTTTATTTAGTAAAGCTTATACTTTGCTACTATTTGTTTTTGTAAACAGCCTTCTTTGCCTCTAAGCCATATATGTTATCTTTTTAGTAATAGGTCTACGTGTATTTTTAGCACTCTCCTTTTGGATTAATCTACTACATTGTGTAGACAGTATTGTCACCATGAGGGTCCATTTCCATTCATGTGCTACGGTGCAGGCACACAGGACTGACCGGCATTAAAGTTAACATTGGAGGAGTGTGTCTGCGGATATGCACAACAGCGATCATACATGTAGTACATACTCTTCAGTGTTGCCATTAGAGACTAACACCATGTGGCTGAACTGGCAGATTCATCCATTCAGCCCAGTGACAGCTTACTGCTTGGAGTTCATATAAATGCTGCTCTCTGTCCTGTGTTGCTGCTTTCACTGCCTCTACTGGGGAAATAGTGGCGAGTCACACACTATAAATAAGCCTAGGACTCCTTATTGCTGTGTGCCCCCAATCCACTCTAAAGGTTTTTTTAAGATCCATACAGGAATATATGTGCAAAACCGTCCAGTGTTTAAAATGATTATTTATAAACAATTGCTTTGCAAAGCATTACTCACCCCCTCCAGCATTCAGAGGGTTGAACCCAGCTGACAGACTGAGGAATCCTCGATTTTGATAAGTTCAGAGAAGCTGGCTGGGCACTTTTAGTCCAACAACAGCTAGAGAGCTACATGTCGCTCTCCTCACAGGGTGTCCTTTGGTTTATGCCGTTCTGTTATGGAATATAAACAGTGTTCGCTTTTTAGCTTTATTGTACAAAATCTGTTGTGAACCAGTTGCTGCCTTTCCAGCAGTTAGTATTGTGGGGGTGTTAAGGAAGAGATGTGTAAAAAAAAAATGATAATGTTCCAATTACAGGAATAGTGCAGCTGTTCCTTCCCTCTACCACGCTCTGACTAACCCCCCTTCCCATGATATCAGGACTAAGAAGGTGTCTGAATTAACAAGGCGATGTCCCAGATTGTGGAGGATAAGGTATCTGTGTTAGAGGCTGTAGACTTGGTTGCTAAGGAAAGACATGGATGTTGCTCCCAGGTGGGTATTTTAGCACAGTGAGCAATGGTATTGAGTCCTTTCCCTTACCACCTTTATTGCTGTTAAGTGATACATGCTGGGCAGCAGTCAGCAATATTTGCACAAATCCAGGTCTAAATCGCCCATGAGAGAAATTCAAACATGCTTAGACAGCTGTAGAGACTATATATCAGACACTGGGGGAATTTAAAGGAAAACTAATGAAAAAAAAAAAGAAGCTGTGTACCCTCCAACATTTCACAAACGAAAAAAGACACTACATACATATATACAGTATATTCCCCTTCACATGCACACATCATATTTATTAGATAGATAGACAGACAGACAGACAGACAATGCACATATCAAAGTAAACTTACATATTTCTGCACCTTTTCTGGGCCATATATACAAGAGATGAGAGGAGCAATCCTGGAGCAAACCAAATGTCATAGGGGAGAAAAACAAATTCCCCAAACTACCATTTATTAAATTAGAGCACTTAACCCTGTGAATTCTAGAGCAACTCCAAAGAACTGCAATGCACTGGAGTCAAGTCTAGCATTCAATGTTCTTAAAGGCTTTATTTAAAGAAAGCGGATTCCCAAGACAGTGCCCTGTCAGTGGAGCTGCTCCCCTGTGAGCAGACCTGATGATGAAGCCAGTGTTATATTGTGAGACCCGGTGGACCAGCAGCTGGGAGAACAGTTGCCTGGGGCTCCCCCACTAGGCTGACAGAAGATAATTCAAATAGTTCAGTCTCTTGTCCTTAGCAACACAGGCCCCACAGAATTTTTTTCCAGCTGTAAAGCCTGACCCACAGAAGGGAGATGGACACTGTACACACAAACTCTGAAGTTTGTGGCTGAAAACCACATACTTCAGGTTGCAATCCAGCAGCAGGGGGAGGCAGTTTTCTGACCCCAAGAGTGGCTGATATGAGCTATTTTGGGGTTGCACAGTAAAAGCTCCAGACTTTTCAATTCGCATACTCTCATAGGGTGAGAAAGTAAAATGTGATAATTGCCCTTTAAATCAGTGGGAAGTTTTAATTGTCCTCTATGGTGCAGTTGGTCCAAGAGCGAGCCTCTTTTCTTTTGTGCATAATGCCCACTGCATTTTTTTTTTGACCTGTAAATAAAATATCAATCGTGCGTACCTTTGAATTTACACAGCAGATCTCCTCCTTCCTTCTATGCCACAGCGTCCAACATGGGCATCCAAATGGGGGGGGGGGGCAAGGGGGACACTTACCCCCCCTACATTACCCCCTCCATATAAACAAAGGGGCTGTATAGGCTGGCCTGGGGTCATATTATGCCTTTGCCTCCCCCTGGAAAAATTTATACTGACACCACTGGAATCCAACATGAAGCCTGCTGCTCTGGTTAAAAACCTTATTGTAACATTTAGAGCAGAACTAAGCAACCTCTGCTGCTCCAGCTGTTGGGAACTACAATTCCCATCATCCCCAAACAGCCATTGATGGGTGTTGTAGTCTCCAAGCCAAATGATTGTCTGGAGAATTCTGGAGCAAACCAAATGCATCATGGGGACAAATAAAAATCCCACTGATTTAAATAAGGATTTTCACCTCTAGAATGCTAAATATGATCTCAACACACTGGTGCTGGAGACCACTCCACCACTGAAGTGGTTAAAAAAGAGGATTTTAGTCTTACCTGTTAAATCCTTTTCTCTTATTCCATACAGGTTGCTGGTAACTCTGGGGTAGGCGATCTGCCCCTTTAAGTAGGCAGGAACAATTCTAGAATTGTATGCAGGGGGTTGAGCCTACCTCCCTCCTTGGCTGCAGCTAGCCAATCAGCTCCAGAAAGATTTGAGACACTAACTATTGACTAGATAGTGGAAGGGAAAGAAGACTCCTGTGAGCATGACCCCGAAAGACCCCCACGGTCTGCCACAGGAGAGACAAGCATGGTCCCTTGACAGGGTGGAAGACCAGTAACCTGTATGGACTAAGAGAAAAGGATTTAACAGGTAAGACTAAAATCCTCTTTTCTCTGTTGTCCAATACAGGTTACTGGTAACTCTGGGGCAAGGCCCCCAAAGTCACCAGTGCAGATATGAACCATCAGATCAGAGATAGCCCAACAAAACAACTGAAGTGTCATCAGACACTGAACAAGGATAACAACACCCCAGGAACTGTTACACAGCACACTGAACTAGAGCCAACACGGCTAAAAAGAGAAGGATGCACCAAGAACCTAAGGAAATCTTAGACAGGCAAGACTGCCTCCAGGATTTTCCTCCCAAAGCTGGCATGGTCTACCTATTGAGATTTTATTTAGATTTATTTTAATTATTTTTTAATAAATTTAGTGAAGATTTATCACAATATCCTGATCTAGCCTCTGGTTTGATACTCCTCCGGATGATATAGGGTTAATATAGAATAAAGAGGTACTGCCAGGGATATTTTGGGCAATATTTGGCCCTTTATTAGAGTTTACACATATACTATTAATCCCTGTCGGAGTTGATAAGTAAAAACGACTACGCAGCAGATCGAGGAAAGATTACACCACACTGGGGTGAGAGCAAGTGGATGTGCTTTTACTTAGAGGCAAGTTACCGCCTCTGGATAATGTGAGTAACGCTTGAATCACCGTGGTGCCGGTGAAGGATTCCCTTTTAAAGTTTCTACTACACTTAGAGGAGTTCCTGCGCCGTTTTTCATGTTTTCTTCTTTTTTAAGATTTGACGGAAGAAGGGGTCTGCCACGAGTGGAAGACTCCCTGTAACTGGGATGGAAAGCGTTGCAATGTAGACCGAAGGTCTCTAATAGCAGCCTTGAACTCTTGCACCCAAACTGGCTCTAATACATGGCTGGAGGTCCCTAGGAGAGACTCAGGGGTATCAGAACATGCTGGGCATAAATTACCTGAGAATTCTCTATGTAATCCTGAATTATATGAGGAACAATGCGCAATAGGGGACACAGAGACCCCAACGTCCTTAGTCTTAGGCCTGGCCCCAAGCTCCAATGGATTAGACATTCTCACAGTGTCAAAAACGTTTAAGGTATAAGGAATCACCCAAATATAGTTTGCAAGATTAAAATTTCACCCCAGAAAATCGCTACAAAAAACTTATCTGGCATGCGAAGGGTTAATCTGTAGAGGAGAGAAGGAGAGTCCAAGCCCTACGTAGGACACTCGTTCTGGAAAAGACACAAAAATGGCTGCCGAGGAGGGAGCCAATCAGAAACAAGTGCACGAAGCAAGCGCTCATGGGAAATGTAGTTTTCCCAGAAAAAGTACCCCAACATTGCCTGAAGCCCCCTGAGCCACCCAACACACTTAAAACGTTAACCGGATGACAGAGCAACGGCATACCATTAAAATGAGCCATCCCTGAAGTCGCTACGTTGAGCGGTTGCAGAGATATGTCCCAAAATGCATAGTCCCATAGAAGTGAATGGAGCAATGGCGTCTATGCGGTAAATCGCTCTTTTATAATTTTTTTAAAAGATGAAACGGAGAACTAAAAGTACATGAAACATCACTAGAACATGTTAGAAGACCCAAAAACACTGAACCCAGTAGGGAAAGTGCCAATGACCCCCCCCCCCAAAGATGCAAAACCAGCAGCTAAAGGGTTAAGTTACCACGGAAACTTGCTCCAAAACACCCAACAGACATACAGATAAACCCAATGAGTGCAGGAGTGTGCAATAGGAACTCCAAAAGAAAATCACTGTGCGGAGGGGCACTGTGGAACATGTGGACCTGCAGCACTCAAATGGTTGCCCACCTTTCCTGCAGATCTTCTGTCTTCAGTCTACCATGTATAAAGAAGAAGCCTCGGTGGGCCACTCCTGAGGAAAGAACTCAAACCCAAGATTTTCCCCCCAGGGCTTAAGGTCCACAAAAAGCACCTGGATACCGAGCTAGCCACATTTAAGGGCATTGTCAGTTATGGTAATCTGCCTAATGGTGGTATTCCTTTTCTAAAAGAAAAAGAAAAAATTATCTAAAACTATAGCCTGTGTCTTCACCAAGGAACAAATCTTACTGGAGCTGGATGGCTAGGTGCAGCCAAGGAGGGAAGGTAGGCTCCACCCCCTGCATTAAATGCTAGAATTGTTCCTGCCTAATTAAAGGGGAGGATTGCCTACCCAAAGTTACCAGTAACCTGTATTGGACGACAGAGAAAGAGTATTTTAGTGACCTTACCATTAAATCCTTATATCTTGGTCCATGTGGAACACAGAAACATGGGGTAAAGTTCCCCCCTCAGATGGGCAGGACACTTCAGAAAAAGGAAGGGCCTTTGTGGTGGAGATTCCCTTCAACTTTACGCCCACCACTCAGGTATTGCAAAGTAGCAGAAAGAAAACAAAAGCAAGAGGAAAAAACAAAAAGAAAGAAATCCTCTGAACAAAGACCCCCAGAGGACCCCTCTGTCTGGGGACTTAAACCACATGGCTTTTTTCTTCAGTTGGACCAAGAGAAAAGCATTTAAAGCGGAACTACCACCCCAAGTTGATTATGTCTGTATTAATTTATCACCTCTTATACAGAAGCCCTGTAATTTTTTTTTTTTTAAACTGCATTGAAAACCAGTAAACACTAATATAAATGTGTACCTGATAGCGTCCCTTGTTCCTCCCAGTGTGTGTAAGATAGGAAGTGGGCAGGAGCTTCCAAGCTGACTTACAGGACAAGATACAACTAATGCATGCGCATTGGAATAAAATCGACAAGATGGCCGCGGTGTATTCGCTTTGGTTCCCTGGAAAACGGGTAACATTACAAGTTATTCAAACAGTTCTTGGAAGTTTAATATATATTTTCTAGACACAAGGGCTATCTATAGCTGAACAGATTAAGTGCAGCATGCATGGTAGTTCCACTTTAACATTAAATTCACTAAAATCCACCTTTTCTCTCACCATGGAGTAAAGTTCCTACCTCCGGAGGGCAGGCCAATTAAAAAAAGGTAGGGATTCTGAGGCAGAGACTCCCTTATTCCCTACAGCTTTATCCCCCCCCCGTGCGTTTCAAAGTATAGCAAAGCGAAGAAAAAGAAGACTAAGTTGAAAAGAAAGAAGTCTCCTGAAAAGAGACGCCAAGAAGACCCCTATGCCAGTGTACTTAAATCATTATTTAATTACTTAATTCACTATGCAGCTTTAACCTCCAATGTAATTACATTACCCATCACTGTGATATGCTTAAAAAACCAAAATGGTTAACACTCAAATTTAGATGTGCCCTTCACCTTTCTTGCTTGGTATATAACCACTTCTCTGGAAAACTACCAGACTACCTGAGCAGTATGCTTAATCCTGCTCTCCATACTAACTATAACCTCCGCTCCACTGCTAACTCACTGCGTATACCACAATACAAGAAAGAAGCAGGAAGGTCTGCCTTCTCCTTCAGAGCCCCAAAGGCCTGGAACAATCTGCCTGAAATAATCAATCTGCTCCCAGTCTAAAATCATTAAAAGTAAAGGCTTCTTTATATCTAAAAACAGTGTGTAACTGTATATATTGTTTTAATATGTATGTATATTTATGTGTGTATTTACATAATGTTTCTCTGTTTGTGTAAATAGGTAACCCTTTACTGAAAACGGTCCAGGACATACTTGAAAACGAGAGAAATCTCAATGTATTCTTATTGGTAAAACATTTTCTAAATAAATAATTAAACTACATTTTTTTTTCCTCTGGGTGGTAGTCCTGTGTTCTACATGGACTAGGAGAAACGGTTTAATGGGAAGTTCACTGAAATCCTCTTTTCTCTTATTTCCAATGTGAAATGCAGGAATAATGGGAATATACAGTACCAAAGCATCCACCAAGATTCCTGGAAGGGACAAAGTGGGAGGGGGAAAAAAGCCTCCAGTGTAGACCAATATTAGACAGGACTAACTGGCACAACATGAACCTTAGGTCTCAGACCCTGAACTGCTAAACCAAACACCTGAACAAGAACACAACCCAGCATGTAGAAAGATCGATAAACAGGCAACACCTCCTGACCTTCTGGTCAAAACTGGCCTCAGCTGAGGCTTTTGTGTCTACCAGTAGGCAGTGGAACCAGGCTGGGGGGGTTCAGATTATGGGCACACCTGGGAACTCTAGATATGTGTTCATCATCCCATTCATCCCACTTCCTGTGCATATCACTGACTTTCAGGGCAAGTAACTGTCTGGATTTGGAGAAAGTATGCAAAGACTACCATGTCACCACCTTGTTCAGCTGCTCAGCATTGACCTGATTCTTATTGGCCGAAGAGGTGCCCACTGATCTGGTGGAATGCACTGTGACTCCAAAAGGCACATGTTTCTTCCTAATGACATACACCTGCTGAATGGTTGCTTTAATCCAGGAAACAATGATAACACAGTCTGGCCCACCACTGGGCCCTCATGGATGACAAAGAGATAATCACATTTCTGAAAAAGGTCATGTGTGATGAATGTAGTGCTTCAAGCAATGTACCATGTTCAAAAGCGGAATGTCTTGCTCCTGTTTGTTGGAAGGAGCCTTACAGAACGAAGGGCAAGGAACTCCTGGGAGTATGCAAAATCTCCCTATCTTGGTGAAAAAAACAGAAAGTAGGTTTTACAGAATGAAGCCTGGAATTCAGTTACCCGGTGAACAGACATAATGGCCAGAAGGAAGGCCATCTTCAGCGCCAGATGGAGGAAGGAAGCAGCTGAAAGAAGTTCAAATGGTGGCTTTTGAAGAACTCCTAATACCAGATTCAGATCCCATGGGGGAGTGGGAGCAACCCCATGAACAAAGTTCTTCGCATCATGGAGCACAGCAATGAGGTGCTGGAAAAGAACAGAGAGAGCCAAAATCTGAACCTTGATATAGCTGGTATCCTTTTGAATTGTTGCACACAACTGGGCTTCAAACAAAAGGGTTGCAATGAGTTCCCTTTCCATTGCTACCACTTATGCTGCTATTAATGAGTTACTAATGAGTTAGTACAGCCCGTTACTAATATATTGCTACAAAATGTCCAGAATGACTCCACTCTTCTTGGAACATTTGACTTTTAACCCTTTGAGTGCCACATGTGGTATAAAACTCAGTGTGGAGCAACCTTCCTAAACAAGATATATGAATACATCTGTCTGTATACATTGCCTGTGCGAATGCATGCATACATACCTACACGAACATACTTTTTTATATCTTCCTATCTATCATCTGTCTGTCTGCCTATCTGTATACATTGCCTGTTAGGAGTGTAAAACAATGCTACTATTAGGGACAAAGTTCAAATAAACATTGTATAGAAATATCCTATATAATAATTCGCTAAGTTGTGTGTAACGCCCGACATGCGCAGTAGACACTGCTACGCATGCGGCAGTCATGCGCAGTACAGACTGCCCGCGCCGCGGCTGATACAGAGCTGGGCGCTCCGAAGGAGCATCCAGCTCTGTATCAGCAGTGGCACGGGCAGTCTGTACTGCGCGTCACTGCCCCGCGACCGGCTACCAGGGGCACTGTGGCCCGTGTAACGGGCTGTTCAACTAGTAGATCTATAAGCAGATAGCCCTGCATATGACCTTTATAGAGGCATGTATTATCCCTGCTTTATATCTGTCATGGTGACAGGAAAGTTTACCAAAAAGATGTGTAATTGGGCAAGTCCCTCTTGGTTTTCAAATGACTGAGGCACAGCTGGCGCTGTTGTAACGTGCTGTTGCTTTTGAAGGGTTAAACATCAGAACACAGGCTGTGGTGGCCTTGGCCAATCAGAGGCAGTCTCTGCTAGCTATAATATAGGTCTGAAGGCAGATGCTCCTCCACAGGTGTCTCCAGCCCTGTTTGCTCCTGTTACAATCAGGCACTTTTTGCTCAATTGCCGTCTCCTGCTGATGACTCCGATGTGTTCTGTTACCAAGGACCTGCACATGTCTTGGTAGGGATGGGGGATAGTTGTCCAGCCAGGCCCATATTCTTTGGTAAACTTTCTTGTCACCATGTCAGATATAAAGTAGGGATAATACATGCCTCTATATAAGGTAATATGCAGGGCTACCTACTTATGAATCTATATTTCGATACAATGTTTATTTGAACTTTGTACTTAATAGCAGCATTGTTTTACACTCCTAACAGACAATGTATACAGATAGAAAAGGTGTGTATGTATATAGATTATATATATATATATATATATATATATATATATATATATATATATATATATACACACATACACACACCTGTGTGTGTAGGTATATATGCATGCTTTTGTACAGACAATGTATACAGACAGACAGATGTATACCTATGGGTATACATATATCTTGTTCAGGAACATTGATCCACACTGGTTGAATACCCCATGTGGCACTCAAAGGGTTAAAAAGTCATATGTTCCAAGAAGAGTGGAGTCATTCAGGACATTTTGTAGTAACGTATCAGTAACTCATTCCGCATTATTAAAGGGGATGTCTCACCTCTATAGAACTTAGGGACTAAATAGTTAGGTTATATAGTGAATCTAAAACTGTATTAATTTTTTTTTTTAAAGCTTTATTTTGTCAAAATTTAAGTTATAAAGTCTGGGTGCAGCTACTTCCGCATAGACTGCAGTTACCTGCTCTGTAACCGTAGTCTGTCACTCTGCCTCTGCACTCCTCCCTCTATCTAGCCTCCTCCAATGACAGAGGCTTTCTGTCTGTAAGCTGGAGCTCTCTCATTGGCTAGATATCAATCTCTGCACTGGGAATACAATTTTTGTTGATTAAAGAGGTGAACGCAGAGATGCAAGTTGAGTTAGTGCATATTTAAATTTGCTGGCTTGCCTTATTGATTCGCTGAATGCCCCACAATTCTGTTCTGAATGACAGGGCAGCTTGTGTCCCAACTCCATTCAGGTGCAGTTGGGACACACTAGGAGTGAATTCTGGAGCTTTAAAAGGTAGAGAAGCAGGCACAAAAGTACACAAAAGTAATGTACTCTCTTTCTCTGTATAAACTTCATCCCTTCCCAAAGAAACAACACATTTGTATAGCAAGGACAGAGATGAAGAACTGCTAAGGTTGTCATGTGATTGCTTATGGCGCAGTGTACTAGACTGGCCTAGACGGGAAGCAAGAGGAACACAACTGTGTTTATAAGTAACCTACACATTAATTTATACACAAAGCGGGAGATTACAACAGGGTATGCGACCTATGGCTCTTGAGCTGTTAGACTACAGTTTCCATCATCATCAGCCAGCCAACTGCCTGCTAGGAATGGTGGAAACTGTAGTCTAACCACAACTAGAGCACCACAAGTGTCCAATGCCTGCTTGCTAGCATAGCACTACAAAAAAGTCTATATGATATCTGGTCCAGAGGCATCCAACTGTGCCTGCAGACATGAGCATGGCAAAAACCACACCAAACCCCTATTGGCCATTCCCAGTTAAGACCCAGTGGGCCCCAAAAGGCAGTGGGATATTTCTGTGGATCAACATCCTACTTGCATTAAAACAAATGTCATGTTCTCATTATTGTTCTGAGCTAGAATGGTGTCCAATACCTTTTTTGAAGCATCTACACAGTATTTGCAAACACAGCATCCAGAGGCATGCATTTGTGAGTTTACATTAATTTAAACAAAAGACAGTGGGAATGTTTACAAACACTGAAACAATATACCATTTAGAAGCTGCTCCTGCTTCCTAGAATAAGGTATAATATATACTCATAGAACCATCAAATAAATGACCTATTCACAACCAATGAAGGATGGTGCACTTATAACCCAAATATAAAGACGAAAATGCTAAAAACTACCTCTCTGTGGTATATAGCACTATAAAAATCTCAATAAAATAGAAAAAGGCTAAAGATAAGAGATCATACATAACTGTAGATGTGTCCATAACATATCAAAACCCACATAAACACATAAGCTTGTAACTAACCACATTCCTTGGTATGTACAAAAAAACATATCTTCTATCTATATATATAAAAGAATAAGCCTCATTGCATAATTTATGGTACCTCACACACAGAACATAATTTATGTCTCCTCAGAAAAGAAACACACATTGAACAGAATGCCTCTTTACATTATTTATGTCTCATTAGGAGACACAACTCCTATTGGGTGATTCAATGGGGACTTTACTGCTCCCATTGGGTGATTCAATGGTGGCATGTTTATCATACAGGGAGTTGGCCAGCCCCCTCCAGCCCGTCCACCACTATCCAACTGTCAAAAAAATATATAGCTGCCACTCGCTCCTGAAGTAGGGGATATCAATAACCTCTCCCGGTCCGCACACACTCTCACTCATGACCCCACAAACACAGTTTCACCTCCCACAGATAATTGTAACCCTCCATACACTCTGTTTCAGTACGAGGGTGTAATGTTTCCATACAATACAAACTCAGGTATAAACTTAATAGCAACTCTTTTATTTAACGCTTTTCATCTCTTCAGTCAACCTCACTAACTGTCTGTTTTCAACTGTCACTCCTCCACTTCCTGCTTCCCGCCCTTTCTCCTTAAAGGGAGAGAGATGATTTGCTGTATGTTATAGAGGGCAAGCCTCAGACACCACTTTCTATTTGTTCCCTCGGCATATTGCTACGCTGTCTCAACTGAAGAGCCACCGTGTGTTATATTGCTATGTTACCTCAACTTAACCCTTTGAGTGCCAGAGGGGTACGCAACGCATTGCAAAAGCAATGCGTTGCGTACCCCTCTGGCACTCAAAGGGTTAAGTAAGGAGGATTTACTGCTCCCATTGGGTGATTAAATGGGGGAGTGATTTAAATCATGCAGGGAGTTGGCCTGCCCCCACTATCCAGCCAGTCCACCACTATAGAAGTAACTGAAAAAACTAAATGGCTGCCACTCGCTCCTACACCACAGACACAAACACATCAGACAAAAAACACACACACACTCAATCACACACACTCTCTCAATCACACACTCATATACCCTCTCACACACACACCCTCTCAATCACACACTCATACACCCTCTCACACTCATACACCCTCTCAATCACACACACTCACGCAATCACTCACTCTCACAATCACACCCCGGGTGACAGCACGATCCACATTCCACCATAGTCTCACTCACACCCCGGGAGCCGGCACGATCCACCTTCTACCATAGTATGTGCAATTACCACATGCATTTCAACTACATGAATGAATGCCACTCACTCACACTCACACCCCGGGAGCCAGCACGATCCACCTTCCACTATAGTATGTGCAATTACTACATGCATTACAACCATATGAATGAATGCCACAGTGGAGTTATAAGTACAAACACAAACTCATTACAATGACACATAAGTCACCCCTTTATGACTCACTTCTGTGTGTGTGTGTCTCTGTGTGTGCCTGTGTGTACCTCACTGTGTGTGTTGCGTGTCTGTATCACACTCTGTGTGTCTGCATGTTGTGCATTGCATGTATGTGTGACTGTGTCGCTCTTTATGCATCTCAGTGCATGCGTGTGCATTTGCGTGTGTGTCTGTGTGTTTGTCTTGCATCCGTGTGCATTAATTCCCTATATATCCTGACGAGCAGCGCTGTCCCACATTGCTAGTAACTTATAATTAAAGTGGATCTATCATGTTTAAAAGTGTTTTCTATTAATTAAAAATGCAAAGTTTACGGCACATTGTGTTTAATTCATTTTCTAAGATGTACCATTTGCTTATTATTTTTAAAGAGGACTTATTACCTTTCTGAGTCCTCCACTCAATGTGAATTCCATCTTGATGGGATTAGAATCGGTAATCCTCCTTATCAATTTAATATACCCCTCTGTGGAAACTGATAGGTTCTAGCAGCTTAAGAAGACGGGCAGAGGTGATTTTCTGGATAGGTGAGTAATTATGCAGGTTTAATAGAGCCACTTTTATTTTCCGATTGTGGTCTGTGCAGTTTTGTGGTCCTGGTGCCCGCTACTGTATGTAAGGGGAAACCAATGAGGGTACCATTTCACTCAGAAGGCCCCTAGCTACCTCACCTGATATGATATTCCATCGTTTTCAAGAATTCTGGTACATTTGAAGATGTGTAATTGTGAAAAAATATATATTCTTTATTACTATATAGCCATCTTCTGGTAATTCTGCCCCTCAAATCCTATCATGCCAAAAGCACTTTTTTTTTTTTTTTTTTACTGCAGTGTTATCTTGCTGTAGATTTCATAGCAAACCAGCCTTCAGGTAAAATACAAAATGGCCCGTCTTTGAAATAGGAATTATATATATATATATATATATATCTATCATGGGTTTATTTCTAATTATTTTGCACCTGAGATGGATTGTACACTTTTTTCTTCAACTGCAAATTTTTATAGGAAAACCTACTTATAAAAGATGAATGTAGGTGTAGTTAATGTTAAACTTAATCACATTCATTTTTCAGTGAAACACTGAATGTTAAACAACTACCATAGTTTATACATTAGATACATTTAGAGCAAAGTGAAGCATGATGCTTTTGTATTATATTTATACACATAATCCAGTTGCCCCAGTGATTGGCTAGAACTGTAAGAGCCTAGGCGTTGCAGTAGGAAGTAAACCAGCGAGGGCCGGCACAAGACATTGTGCTGCCTGGGTCCAAGGATGAAATGCTGCCCCTCCCTCCGCACACCAAAACAGGCCTCATCCTTAATTATATTAACCCCTCTCCTGCCCCTAAAACCACATAGAACTGTAGTGGGGGGGGTTCTTTTTTTTCTTTTTTTTTTCTTTTTTTCACACCCCTTGTACCTTATACCCCTTGTACCACTTTCTCCCACCTTGCCTTTTTACACCCCTTGCGCCTCTTTTTCCCCCTCTTTTCACCCCTTGTGCCTCTTTGTCCCCCCCTTGCCTGTTTCTCTTCTCCTTCTGGGTCGCTCCCTCTCTTCTCTGCTTGTCTGGCTCTTCTCCTGGTTTTTACTCAGTATCCCCACACTGATGATAACCGGGACCGTGTCACATGCAGAGATGCAGCGTGTTGCATGCTGGGATTTTCTTCGTCAGTCTGGGAGCCAGTTTTAATCTTGCACTGGCCTCCGAACAGAGGAAGAAAACCCCGGCATGCTCCACACGGCGTCTCCGCATGTGACACGGTCCCAGCCATCATCAGTGTGGGCAGTGGGGAGACGCTGCGCACAAAATAACATGCCTTGGGCCCCCTGTCAGAGTGCCCCCTGGGTCCATGGCCCCACCAGGACCCATGTAAGGGCCGGCCCTAAAACCAGCCTTGGGATAACACAAAGGACTGCTTGCTACACTGGACTACAAATTCCAGAATGCAGACTTAAATCTTTGATTAACAAAAAAAAAAAAAAAAAAAAAAAAAAAAGGTACACACACAGTTGGAGGGTATGCCACTGATGACTGACTGTAATATCAAAAGCATTACATGTTTTTGTATGTTGAACATGGATCGACATTGGCTGGCTTGGGATGATGGAACTGTAGCCTGAACAGCTGGGGAATCTCAGGTTGTCTTATCCCAATATAAACACTACATCACCTCACTTCTTTCCACATCTGTTGTCTATGTCAGGTCAAGGAGGAAGATGTTATTGGTAGTATTTTTACTTTTAGCAAATAGAAATCACTCCTTTCTGAATTTAAGATGCACATGTACAAGCTGGGGTCAGAGCCCCCCCCCCCCAAAAAAAATGATAACATTTTTAGAGAATGATTTTCCACTTTCCTATTATGGCTACAATATCAGATTAATGTAACTGATGCAGACACAGCAGTTATTCACAAAAGAGCTGTTCCATCATGTGTGTGATTTTATGGTCAATAATAGAATAAAGTCACACTAAATATATATTTTTGCCTGAACAAGACAGGCAAATCCCCAGAACTGAGAACCCAAGAGTACCACCACGCCCCTCGCCCAAGACACAAACCAGTGTTTTCTCTCTGGAACGGACATTCTGTGTTCCACATGGAAATGATCCAATACCACTCTTACACACAGCACATGTAGGAATCACACATCCAATCACCGCCAGTGCTTACATTCATGCATGTTATTCCTTTGAGCGTGAGAGGGGTATGCTTGCTCCAGAACCACTCTCACGCTCAAAGGGTTAACATACATAGATGTAACACTAGCAGTGGTTGGATGTGTGATTCCTACATGCAATGTGTGTAAGAACGGTATTGGATAATTTCATTAAAAATGTCAAACTGCACGTAGGTTATCATTTTCAAAGTGAACTGTTAAAATGTGCAACGCTTAAGTCAGCGATATCAGAATCTCGCCCTTTTGATGTGGACGAGATTCTGTTATCACCGTTTTCGTTAAGGTAACGTGTTTAATGTGCTGTTTTCTTTGTGGCCCGATACTGGCAGATATTTTGATAGTGAACCATGTGGAACACAGGAACATACCAAAGCAAAGCATCAATCAAAATTCCACGGAGGGACAGAGAAAAACATCTCAAAACATAGACCAGGTTCAATGGGAAATGGACTGCTACAACATAAACCTCATGTGTCAGACATCAACAGTACTAACCAAAGAACAGAAAACAACATGGTACTGCTCCAACAGGAATAAGGGAGAACACCTATTTAGGAACTACAGCCTGCACAGCCATCCATCTAAAACTGGCTGGCTTCAGCCAAAGCCAACACATTAACAGGATAATGTTTGCCAAATCTGACCTTCCTTCTGGCTATCCATGGTCCTTCAGCCCTGAGTACCTGCTGGTTTGAACCCTGGTTCCCAGTACCACTCATTCTGACATTTCCTATTTTCGCTTACTCCTATATGAATGTATGTATATTTATGTTTAGATAGCACCAACAGGTGCACTTTACATTTTGTATAGAAGGGGTACAATATGTGCAGTAATTAAGTGGTTATATAGACAATCATAAGGGGAACACTAGGTAAGCATACATTAGGATAGGAGGTCCCTGCTCCGTATAGCTTACAATCTATACTATACTTAGAGTCGCCCACCATGCCTGGTGCATAGAGGACGTGCAGGTATATGGTTGGATATCAAATATGAAATATAAGGTGGGGATGAGTGTTGGAGAGCTTTGAAGGTAATGAGGAGAATTTTGAATGTAATATGCTGCTTTATGTGTAGCCTTTGCAATGATTTTAAAAGTGTAAGGTTATGTACTGTTCTGGAGGATAGAAGGAATATTCTGGTGGCTGAGTTAAGAATCAATTGGAGGAGCAATATGGATAGCAGGCAGACCAGAAAGTAAAGAGTTGATGTAATCCCAGCTGGAAAAGAATAAGTGCATCCATGAGCGTTTCTGTTGTAGAGTGAGATGCAATAGGCAGATTTTTGCTACAGATTCTTGTTACTTCACTAATGTGGGTGATGAAGGAGAGAGTCCAAAGTTACCCCAAGGCATCGTGCCTTGTCCTAGTCTATTATCTCCTTCCTACTTTTCTCTGTTCTCTTTTCTCATTGCAGTTTCTGCTCCAGCTCCTCTCCCAGTTCCATGTGCTTCCCATCCTGGCTAGTTCCTGGCTCAAGTGGGGAAGGTAATCTGACTTCATCAACAACATCTTTATTCAGCTTTTGCCCAGCATGCCCAGAGGCCGGCAGCATTCACAATTACAGCATCACACTCAAGCATCCTAACCTAAAGGGCAAAGTGGATCATGACACCTCCTTGGCCTAGTGCTAGCAATTTGAATCCTGTTGGTTGTTGACTCAAGTAGTGGCTGATCAATTCACTAATCTTTGTTACCAGAAGGGAGGGGGTAACCATCTCCATGCCCCTTAGGTTAAATCTTTTTTAATGCATTAGATCCTGGAGAGGTCACCAATACATTTCAAAGTAATATGTTGGAGAACTCTGTATACATTGATAAAGCTTGAGATGTATTATACCCCTTTCTTTGATGTTTACCAGTAGACTGAGAGGAAGTGATTTAACTTTGGAAAAGCAAAAAGACAAAGGGGAGAGTCTCAAAGTGCAATATATCCAACCTTGTTCTAATGTCAGAATATTGGAAAATAGGAATGATACTCACATTGTGCAATTGCTACCAAAATACTAGTAGCTATAATCACATGTGGAGGATATTACACTGCCCCCACACAGATGCCTTGAAATCAAGTGCTCAGTCCCTCTTGCATAGCAGATCACAGGAACAGATTAAAGAAAACAGAAATACAAGAAGCAGAAGGAGAGGGGCCCAATAATACTACATGATCGTCTCCAAGCAGAGTGCACTGGTCTGACTGCTAGCTGGGAATTATGATGCCACTTCTCCCTGCAACGGAACATCACCAGTGTGCATCAATGGTACGGTAAAAGAAATTATCAAAGAGGTGTATAAAGTATATGTATAAATAAAAAGTGCAGCAGAAGATTAAAAAAATAATAAAATAAAAACATGTTTATTACTATTTTTTTTAATTTTGTAGTAAACATTTTTAATCATCTTCATCTGTATCCCTTATCAGTCCACTTCAGGATGAAGGCCACCTCAGCATGTTTCCAACAATTTTGTTCTTGTGCTTTCTTGCCACTGTGCACCAACACATTTGGCAATTTCATTAACTCATTCTTTATAAAATGTCCCTACCGCACCGAAAACGTCAAATTGAAATAAATTGTTTATGCATGTTTCTTGTAATGCACCAAGCCAGTTTGCGAGTGCAAAGCTGCAACTCACACACACCCATATATATATATATATCTTATCTTTATCCATTGTCGATTCATTTTGACTTTGGTCTTCTTTAAAATCTAGTACCATATAGAAATCATTCCAAAATTTGTTTGTTCCATCAAGCATCATGGCTTCTTGCTATACGACCTGCTCATTTCCATTTTAGGAAGTTTACTCTCATTTTTTGTGTATCCAATTCAGGGATCCCTAAATGGCACGCAGCCGCATGGGGAGCCCTGAATTCCATGAAGTGCCAGGACCATCACTGGTCCTTAAGTGCCGGACAGCACCTCTTTCCCCCACCCCACCCCACACTGTCACAGTCACACCTTGCCAGTCACCTGTCTCCCACACTTGCTCCCTGCCACTCACAATGTCAGAACTCACACCCTGCCAGTCACCACTCTACCACATGTTCCTACTGGCACTCACCCCCCTGGCAGTCACTCCTCTCTCATGCTGACCCGCCTGCCACAATTTAACCACTGGCAGTGACCCTGGCAGTGACCCACTCACACCAACCTTACTGTCACACCTCACCCAGAATCACGCCCTGCCACTCACACTTTCCCACTACCACCCAGTGTCAGGCACCCCGCCCACTTTTACATAAATAACCCGTGTGAGTGACACATCCTCCACTATCACTCTGAATCCCACTCACCTCCCTGGCCACACTCAGGTTCCCCCTCTTCTTCTTCACCATCCTTACAGCACACATGTCCTTTCTGAATCAGGGGCTCCTTCCTTCTGGTTCCTCTTATACACGTGCAACAGAAGCTGAGGCCAACATCTGCCAATTGGGGCAGATCCTCTGGTCACCATGTTTATTACTGGTACAAGTCACCAGTTATTTAGTGCATAAGGGATTGTACATGGAGCCCACAATATGTAGTATTATTATGGACAAGCTACTTTTCCTTCAGCAATGGAGGAACGTTGTTTGCAGCATCCAGTTTATGATTTTGGGTCTGGCTTCAGTTCGCTAACCCCTTGAGTGGCAGAGGGGTAGGCACTTAAAAGGGTTAATGATGGACTCTGGGATCTTTCCACCTGCCTCATTGTTGTCACCTTGTGTCCCCTGGCCTCACAGCACTCACAGTCGGTAGCCCGCAGATCCACCACATCTCTGAGATAAGACCGTGGGCAGAAGGGACAGAGCTCCCTGGGATGTTGGTGAGGTAGGGGTGACAGATACCCAGGGTTGGGCAGAGAAAGGTCAGGATGGGAAAACTGGTTGCTATGTCTATGTTGTTGCAGCAGGGACAGTGGGGCATGCGTGTATGTTGTTGCAGTAGGGACAATCCTCCATGTTTTGTTATGAATATCTCCTCCTAGCTGCTGCCCCAGGGAGTGTCAGGCATGTCTGGAGAATTTGTGGACACGTGACCACGTTGTCTTTTATAGTATAGATAGGAAGCTATGTTATCCCTATTGAGTAAAACAAGGGTACTTCCACTGCTGGGGAGTGTTTCAATCAAAAGTGAATTCTCATTTTTAGCCACACAACAACACCACCAACTGGCATGCAAAAGGATTTTTTTTGTATGAGATATCTTGAGTCACAGACTATGGTTCACCATAGTAAGTAATATGAATTGTACCCTAAGATGAGCAGAATTGAAAACTGCAGTTAAATAAATAAAATACATTTTTTTATAACTCTTGGAGTGCCAGAAAGGTATGCAGAGATCAATGGGTTAAACTGCAATGACTTTTGAGTGAAAAATCTGCCATCAGTAGAAGTACCCTTGTTTTACTCAACAGGAAAAGCCCTATGGACATTTTTTTTTTTTCATAAAAGCAGTTGACTGCTCCATTGATGTTAATTTAAACCCTGGAAAGTAGAGACATCGCCATAACATTGCAAAGCAATGCATTGGAGACCTCTAGAATCACACATTCTCTGAAATTTGCTCCATTTCTATGAATCTATGTACTTACACGGCACCGAATTCTGTTATTCCACATATTACAAATCCTACACAACACTACGTTTCCACCCCTGGTGACCAAAAGTCTTTCCATGCGCTTGTGCACCTCCAAGTTGTGATTATTTAGGCATAGAGCCTAACCAAAGTCATACAACAATGTTCCAAAAAAATCTGTTACAGAATGAGGATGCCAAGTTTGTACTCAGTGTTCAATAAATGATCTTTAGTAACAGTCTCCAGTGCACTCTGTATTTCAGACTTTGGTCAGTGTCACTTCGTGGAATGGGAGGAGAATTTAGACAGTGCTGATACTACAATGGGCAAATTATGACTCACACAAAAGTATTATGAAACCTTAAGGCACTGCAACTAGAAGAATTATAGATGTTCATTGCATTTCTTAAAAAGGGATACTAATGCTTCCATTTCTTCCCCTAAATGCATTCTAAAGTATTAACCCTTAAAGTTTCAGAGGGGTTCCTAATGCATTGCACACCCCTCTGGTACTCAAAGCATTTAACAGTTTGACTGATGTCAGTCACAATGTTTAATACACAGTAGTTTAAAAGATATATGACAAAATAAACCCTTCCCTTCCTGACATCAGAACTATCTCCTGTGATGGGGCTGACCCATTAGATTGACTCCAGAGATCATTTGCCATGGCAACTTGTTTCATTGCTCACTCACACAGAAACATTTGTGTCATGGATAATATATATTATATAGAACATTAACGTCTACAAGGCTGCAGTACTATTCTGGGGCAAATAAATGTGCGCCACAGGGGATAAACTAAAAATACCAACTGATTTAAAGCAGAACTATCACAATAATATATATATATATATTTTTTTTTTTTTTTTTTTTTTTTTTTAATTTAGAAAAGGTTTTACACACACATACATACACACACACATATATATATATATATATATATATATATATATATATATATATATATATATATATATATATATATATATATATATATATATACACATATAAAATGTTATATACCGTTGTATATTGCTTTAAGGCAATTACTTTTTTCTACTTATTCTCCAAGTTGCTGTTTTGTTGCTCCAGAATTGCACCATTTTTCTTTATGTATCACACACAGTCTCACACACTGCCACATGCCTTGTTCCACCTGTCACATACACTGCCTAACAACCCAGTCTTGTTCCACTATCTACATGATAACTGCAGACCACTTCCTACTCTGTCTGCTTCCCCACCCTTGTTCCAGTGTCAACTGCTAGCTACAGAACCACACACACTTTTGAAACCCGATAAACTACATGACCAAACAGACTCGGTTTCCCCAGCTTTATTCCACTGTCCATTGGTAGGCCCAGACCCACACAAACTATCGTGTTCCTTAGCTTTGTTACACTGTCCATTGGCTGGCCCAGACCCACACAAAATGTCACCTTCCTTAGCTTTGTTCCACTGTCCATTGGTAGGCCCAGATCAACACAAACTATCGTGTTCCTTAGCTTTGTTCCACTGTCCATTGGTAGGCCCAGACCCACACAAACTATCGTGTTCCTTAGCTTTGTTACACTGTCCATTGGCTGGCCCAGACCCACACAAAATGTTGCCTTCTTTAGCTTTGTTACACTGTCCATTGGTAGGCCCAGACCCACACACACTGTCTGCTTCCTCAGCTTTGTTACACTGTCCATTGGTAGCCACAGAAGCACAAATATATGGTCTAACATTCCAACTCTGTTCTAGATTAGAAACACACATGCACTGTCTGACACCCAGAGTTGTTCCACTGTTAGTCTCAGTATCAACACATACACTGTGACAATCCAGCCTTGTTCCACTGTCCACTGGTGACCAAAGAACCACACATGCACTGTCTGACACCAAGCCTTGTTCCACTGGTTGTCACAGATCCCATTGGTATCCATAGAATGACACATACATTTTCTGACACCCAGCCCTGTCCCACTGGTAGCCACAGAAAGACACACAGTGCACACCAAGCCTTGTACCACTGGTAGTCACAGAACCACATATGAATGGGTTATACTCACATGGGAGTCTTTATTGTAGCAGTGTTGAAGGCCATGGAACCAGAGGGCTGCACAAGATGTTGAGAAGCAATATGTTGCTTACCCCTCTGCTTCTCAAGGGGTTAACAAGAAAGTTAACTTACCTGCATTTAGCAATTTTATTGCCAGAGGGCTATCTATCACACTGGAAAGAAAGCTTCAACTGCCTGTGACATGCTTTGTGATAGCTTCCCCATATGACACACTAGCATACACATGCACGTTTTCATATACTATTACCTCCCTGATAATGTCTCCTCGGTTAACAAGTCCAAAACTCAGTTTTAAATAGGAGTAGGTATGCAAAGCACAACTAAAAACAAGCACTTACATTGTAAATCACAAAAAAGAATAAAAAGTGCAAGTCTTGACTAAAACTGCAGAAAGACTCTCTAGCAGCATTAACTTGCCAGATTTTAGTGTTTCACTCCATCATATGACAGACTTAAACTACTATGTTGTATAGTTTCACATGAAGCACATCTACTGTTTTACAAAACCAAAATGCCAACATCATCCCACATAGCAGTAAAACATGAGTCAGGGCTGCAGGCAGGACTTTAATTTGGCCGTAGCATCTGCCAGGATAAATGTTAATGTTTCCATAAATGTGATACTCCCCATGACCGCCCCCCCCATCTGTAGCTTAGCCATACACCTCAGTAATCAATGCTTGGTGGGAGCAACTTCCCAGCTCCCAAAGATCAACAGCTGCCAGATCTCGTCTTACAGATCATCTACTTGAAGGAGAAAGTGGATCTGTCAGATGGATTTTGCACATGTAGAGGGAATTAACCCTCTTGCTTCCACAGACAGGTCAAAGCTTTTACATGAACTTATGGCTAAAAAATGTTTAATCATTTGAATGCCAAAGGGGTGAACATTTAACTCTTTGAATGGAAGATGGGTGGGCATTGTCCCTTTGAGGCTGATGTACTAAGAAGAACTGGACTGATTCTGCAGCAAACCAACAGCACCAAAGGGGAGAACTAAAAATGTCCATTTATTGAGTGAGGCTTTTAATCCTTGGCATGCTAGAGAGATATCTCTGATGAATTGCTCTGCAATGTGTTGAGGCACCCTTTACCATTTAAGGGATTAAAACCCCCAATTCAGTAGGAATTTGTATTTTCTCCTATTCTAAGGGCTAAATTACAGTCTGGCTTCCAGTGCCCACTCACAGTCATATTTTCCACCCCAGTTGACTTTTTAATTTTAAATCAGCACACACAAGCAGACATTTAGTCTGTTTCAATGTACAATGTCCGGTTTAGGACGTAGAAATCGGCTTTGGAGAATGGTGATCAACTGGGCTGCAAATCTGCAGCCAAGCTCAATACGACAAGTGTGCTGCTCGTGACACAGTTATAATGTGTTGCAGGTACCCGTGTGCTATCAGAAAGGAACATTGGCTGCACAGCTTCCATACCACAACAAAGGGATTCAATTAAGCATGACTGATTTCCAGCTCACTAACATAAGCCCAGTGAATCTTGCTATTATATAAATTATGTCAAAGGATCCTTCCATTTAAAAGGCATGTTTTTAACCCTTTGAGTGCTAGAGGGGTCTCCAGTGCATTGCTTTGCAATGTGTTGGATACCCATCTGGCACTCAAAGGGTTAAACAGACCTGGGTCCAGGTCCTAAGACCCAGATTTGGTTGATCCACAAAATAAGAGAAACAGACAGACATAATAGCAACACTGTCTATGTAGAACAGGGTTTGTATTGTACCAATATAAAATTACATTTGGCAATTCAAGGGAGCAGTGATTTTGCTTCAGTATAGATAGAGATGCACAATAAACTTGAACAGTTCAGAGGCAAACCAACTGCTCCATATGGGATATGGATTTGAATGGGGCATTTAACATTGTCAATGCTACGTAGGTCTCTACTTGTGTTGGAGAACTCTAGAATTTAAGGTGTTAAACATCCCATTTAAATCAACAAAGTTTGGGAAATTGTATTTCTTCTCTATGTTGCGGCTGGTTTACTCCATGTTAATACCAGTTCTTAGACAGATGGATTAGATAGATAGACAGATGTGAAATAATAAACTCTAGGTTCGAAATAAATTAGCATTGTGACTTTATAGATCTGTTGCAGTGTTTTTTTTTATTCCCATGCAAATATTTGCTAGAGGGTTGCCCAACCCATTGTTTTGCACTGCGTTGGGCACCCATTTGGCACTCAAAGGGTTAAAGGATCATAATGGTGTGAAATGAATTGCTTTAAAAAGCACTGCAAATCCTTCTGTTTCTTAAAGGCTATATTAGCCTAACAGCCTTGTTTCAGGGACAGAGAGGATAATGCATCAGCATTACCAGAATACACAACTTTCCGTTCATACCAAAGAAAAACTTAACCCCTTGAGTGTCAAAGAGTAATTTTCAGCACGTCGCATATCACTGCACACCTCTAATGCATTAATACAAATGCATATTATTCTACTTTCTACTGAATGAAAGTTCCTGCAAACCTAGCAAAAGTAATTACTGAAAGTGAGGATCTCTCCCAATACCCTAAGCCATTGCAGACTGGATGGCTATTACAGTATTGATAAGAAACAAAAGCCAATTAAAGCAGTAATTGCTATGAGACTACAGAGATTATGTGCATACGATATTAACTCCATGAGTGCCAGGGGGTATGCAATACAATGTGTTGCACACCCATCTGCCATTCAAAGGGTTAAGTGGAAAGCCCTGTCCAATACAGCGAGAAAGCACAATACATCCCCCCCATACACTCACTTCATGCATCAACCACTACCAAGCCGTTCACCCCTCCTCCTGCACACAAATAACACAAAAGTTACCTCACCCCTGCCTGTGATATCCTCCCCCTGCAATAAGCCGTTGTTGTGCATTCAGAGGGCATGCACAGGACTGTCCTGGTCCCCAATATGTCCAAGTGGGAGAGGTGATAGGCTCACTCCCCCACCCTCCCACCTCCTCCTCCTTTCCTCCTACTGCTGCTACTGACACACTCCTGCCAAGGCTCCGCTGCAGCTCAGCCCAGAGACTATGGTTACCGGGGAAACTCGTGCACCCTCCCCATCCTAGTTTAAACAGCCAAGCCTGCCTTTGATTGATGGTTGCTCAGAACCAATGAGCACCTGCTGGGACATTAACCTGTTCGTGCAGCTGTCATAGACTGGTTAGAGGATGCGTTGGTTTAGGTTCTGTGGTTGTGTCACATGCACAGAGTTGCGGCATTGTGCAAGATTCGTAGTGCCATTATAATTTGTACATCAGGGAGAGATTGTATTATTTCATGTATGAGTGTATTTATATATATATATATACACACACACACACCATGTTTTGATTTTAACCCCTTGAATGCTAGAAACATATCTGCCTTGGAGACGGCTGTAGCATCTAAAGGGCTAAAATGTAACCTCAGCTATAATTAAATAATTAGCAGCTAGTTGGTTAATGAGTATTTTTTGTTTGTTTGTTTTTGAAGGGCACCAGCAACATACCATGTATTGTGAATTCATACTCATAACTGCTGATTAACCCTTAAAATAGTGTTTACATAAATATGAATGGATAGTAACCCTTTTATGACTACAGACGTACATCCCAAGTGTCCCTCTTTAAGAAGGGCAGTGCCTATTTAAGACCCAAATCCCTATGTCCCTCTTTCCCACCCTGGTGTCCCTTTTATTTTTCGGAGACCAGACTGTGTGTGAGAATTTAAGTGAATCACATTGCCCCACAGCAATAAAACTCTCATTAATGGTTGTTTAAAGTTCAGTTTATGTGTTCTTAAATTAGCCTGTGTGCTTATAAAATATATTTGTCTTGTTCTTAATCATTTATTCCATTACACAAACAGGTGTCAATAGGTTGTGATATAGCCTAAAAATAATGCCATGCCCCCAGTAACACCATCTAAAACAAAAGTGTCCCTCATCCTCCATTTGCAATGCTGGGTGGTATGTATATATGCTCAAGGGCATCATAAGGTGGCCACATAGCCCTTTAAATCAGGGACACTTATGAAAATGTCATTTTGCAGGACTGCACAGAAATCAGTGGAGCCCTGTAGTGTGTGTGCGTGAGTAGGTGTTTTATAAGTGTCCCTGATTTAAAACGGAACTTTCACCTTGTATGAAGTCACCCTCCAATAATTAAGCATTTGGCGACTACCTTCATAATAGTTCTATTAGATCTCAGAAGTACCCGATTCTAAATTAATCCTTAATCTTAGGAGACCAGAAGCCAGGCATCAGTGCAGACATTGTAACTTTCACATACTATTAAGTCGCCCTTTAATAATTATACATATGGCAACTAGCTTACCTGTCAGAAGTGCCAGATACTAAAGTAATCCTTAATCTTTGGAGAGCAGAAGCCAAGCATCAGCACAGACATTTTTCTGCGCGTCTGCACTGTCAGTCCCGGTCTCCACTAAGAAGCATTGCAGTGTACCACAAGGTACCGGAAGGGACTGACGGCGCAGGAGCGCAGACTGCACTAACCTGTCCGTTAGTCTCTGAAGATTAAGGATTACTTTAGAATCGGGTACTTCTGAGATCTAATAGAACTATTATGAAGCTAGTCACCATATGCTTAATTATTGGAGGGCGACTTTATAGAATGTGAAAGTTCCGCTTTAATGCGTAATGTGTACAAACAAATTGTCTATTCTTTTTTCCCTCCTTTTTTAATAACACTTTTATGTTCCTGACAGTGTTTCCAGAGAAATCTGGTCAGTCTGACCATTAAAGAAGGACAGTGAAACAATGTAACTCTATCTCTGTAGCTCTGAGTGCTTTGTATCTTTTTATATTGTACCTAGTTTCCATCGTATTACTGTAAATTCTTTCACAGTCCCTGACAGAAAGCTCTCTGGAAATAGATCCAGGGACCTCGCTACCTTATGTATAAATAATTAAATATGAAAAAAAAGTATAGGCTATTTGAATTGACATGTTATGCACTTGCAGAATATGTAAATTCAAAATAAAGGATTACAATAACTATAAAATGAGACATTTAACCATCTGAGTGCCAGAGAAAGTGTGAAACTCATGTTAAAAAGTTTTGAAAAAATATATATATATATGTGTGTGTGGGCGTTCTTATTAACCCCTTGAGTGCCATAGGGGTCTGCAATATATTGCTTTGCAATGCGTTGCAGACCTCACAGGCATCCAAATAGTTAATACATAATAGCTCCTCCATTATACAGAAGCATTATAATTAAACACATTAATGGAATAGTAAACGCCAGAAAAAAGTATCTGCAAAATGATGGGTACAATAAAGAAATACCGAATGCCCTTATTCCTATCTCTCAAACCATTAAAAAAAAGTCCTCAGCTCCCTCCCCCTTTTCATGCGTCAGCTGTATAGCTGATGGCATGAGATCCTGTTGCCGGTATCAGACGGCAGCTCTTCAGGAGTGCTGACATCGAGATATCTAACTATAAGGACTTCATTGGAATGGTCTACAACGTGTGCTTGAAAACCAGGCACACGTTGTAGACCATTCCAATGAAGTATTTATAGTTAGATATCTCGATGTGAGCACTCCTGAAGAACCTCTCTGGTCGCGCGACCGGATTCTGCCTCTGACAGCTATAGAGCTCATCAGGCAGAAAGGGGAGGGAGTTGGGACCTTTATTTTCTTATATCTCTCAAACCATAAAGGTTTGAGAGATAGTAATAAGGGCATTAGGTGTTTCTTTATTGTACCTATAATTTCACCAATACTTTTTTCTGCAGTTTACTATCCCTTTAAACATCTTTAAAAAGGATCTAACCCTCTAATTGCCAGATCAGTGTGTGCTACATACAGAAAACACCATTGTGGTACTCAAATGGTAATACTTACATCTTTTTAATTTTTTTCATTGGTTGTTTAACCCATTGAGTGCCAGAGAATGTGTCAACTAATGCTGCAATGGCATCAAAGCAAGAATTAATAAACTTAAAACGTTTCTTCAAATATAACGGACAATAAAGTTAAATGCATTAATATATATATCGAGAGAGACAGAGAGACCAAACTGAGCTGCACACTCTGTTACCGAGTTTAGACCTGCGTGCACATCCAAGATACAAAATTACACAGGCCAAAGCGTCGGATCCTTAAACACTGAACTTTTCCACTTGCAAAAATCATACCTGAGAGTGTCATCTATTGCGACAAAAACTGTATATATATATATATATATATATATATATATATATATATATACACACACAAAGTTTGTAGGAGTGGAGCACTCACTTTTTTATGAAGGTATAATTTGCCTGGGTGCCAGCCTTAAAATGTTGATAAAGATATGGGATGTAGAAAAACCACACTCACAAGACTTTTGAAGATGAAAACGTGCTGATTTATTGGAATGCACATTTTGACCTTATCTTAGGCCTTTCTCAGTCTTGAGAGAGGCCTAAGATAAGGCTGAAACGTCGATTCCAATAAATCAGCACGTTTTCATCTTCAAAAGTCTTGTGAGTGTGGTTTTTCAACATCCTATATCATATATATATATATATATATATATATATATATATATACTAGTTGAAGAGCCCGTTACACGGGGCACAGTAACACTGCCAGCCGGTCGTGGGGCAGTCATGTGCAGTAGAGACTGCCAGCGCCGCGGCTGATGCAGAGCTGGACACGCCCTTGGAGTGTCCAGCCCTGTATCAGCCGCGGCGCAGGCAGTCTCTACTGCATATGACTGTGTCGTTACACACGTTTTAGCAAATTATTATATAGGATATATATATATTTAACCCTCTGAGCACTAGAGAGCTGTATGCAACGCATTGTAAACACCATTGTGGCAAGGGTTAACAACTACAACCTTTCAGACAAAATGAGTACCATTAAATAGAGCAATAATAACTATAACCCCAGGACATACTTGAAAACAAGAGACAATCTCAATGTATCACTCCTGGTAAAATACTTCGATATTATTATTATTATTATTATTATTATTATTAATGGCTATTGCTAATAGGTAAACTGCAAAGTCAATTCAGAGTATGTTTAATTTATCATTTACATCATTGGTCAAGGTTCATGGAGATCATTAATAAATAAGTAGTTTTTTCCTTCTGCTATTATTAATTCATGACTTGTTAATTTAGAGGAGAGACAATAGCCCAAACAGCCATTCAGGAAGCAGTGATAGAGAATTGCGTGTTCCATCTCAGGAGTGGTACAGAAGTCTGGGTCTATAACTCCAGGCCAGTTCCAGAATAAATGCACCCAGCTCTAGTGCACCTTGCAGGTACAGATGAGCAATCCCTCTAAGTACCAGAAGGATGTTTAGTGAGATGCATGTTGGCACTAAAAATGATAAAGGCTGGATTTGTACAAATCCAGCTGATTTGTTTAAAAACTAAGGGTAATTCTGAGCAAATCAGCTGTACCATGGAGAAGAAATATAAATTGTCTTTGATTTAAAGGGCCTTCGAACCCCCCTGTATGCTCGAGAGTTCTTCAGTACACCCCTTTGCAATTTGAGGTCTCTCTAGTATTCAATGGGTTTCACGCAGTACTGAAATTAAGGTGATCAGATTTCCCTTTAAATGCAGGACATTTATGAACATGTCATTCTGCAGGACTGTGCTGGAATCAGTGCAACCCTGCATTGTGTTTGTCATAAATGTCCACTGGGATATCTGGGGAGGAAAATGCACTAAGGGAAGGTGATATTGAGATGTGTGTCTATCAGTGTGTGGCTAGCACATCACCTTGACGACAGAGACACACAATGCCATATGCACTAAGATTTAGGGATGTAAGGGTTGGGGGCGAGCCTGTGATCATTAACATATCATTGTGGCGTAAAAGTGTTGAAGTGCTGGGGAGAGAGCAGAGAGGATGCAAAGAGGCTTCAACACCAAGAACAGCAGCCCCCAGTCAACCCTTTGATTGCTAGTGTGGTAAGCAACACATTAAGGTCAATGTGTTGCTCACCTCACTGGCACTCAAAGGGTTAAATGATGAGAGCCTCAAGAATCTTAGCAAATATCTGAGTGCTGTTATGCACTTCTAATACTATTAATTTAATGAGCACTGTTGTAAATGAAAAGCATTCACTGGCTGTTTAACCCCTTAAGGTCCAGTGACGTGTCAGGACTGCCACTGCTGTTTTTGCCTAAAGCGACTGTCCTGACACGTCATATTTTTTACTCCTGCGGGAGCGCTGTGAGTAGTAGCGGGGGACTGAAACTGACCGATCCGAAAATGGAGCAGCCACTATCAGTCCCTCGTTTGTCATACCGGCACAAGTGATCAGTCATGTGTGCCAGCGCGTCAAACTTCCCTGTGTGGTCCTTAAAGGACAATACACCCCGGGACCTCTGGTCCTTAAGGAGTTAAATGAATAACAATCTAAGTTAATTTTACATTCTGGACAGTGATGTCTAATCACGTTGGCTGCAACATTTACACAGTGTATCCCTATGGGGCTCAGAGACCGAGGACCCGGCATCACATTTTATTCTGGAACCTCATGGGCACATTCATAATAAGAAAAGGGGAGCTGGAAGCCAAGAACACAAACTGCTCCCAGGAGGGCAATGTGAGCTCACACTAGCCTGGCCTAGTGTCTTTTCATGTTGAGTCTAACACAAGGTAAGAGACGTATAATTCCCCAGAAATCATGTCCTACCTGCTACCCCACCCCCACCCCCACATATGAGGTATGTAACCCTGACTATTGCGGCTCTCTGAATAATATAACTGTGTCATGTTCTGATTTCCCCATCTTCACATGTTTTATTTCTCTGTTCTGTAGTGTAATTCATAGTGTGGTTTGTGTGGAGCAATGTTTGGCACCTGAGAAGAGAAGAGGAGCTGGAATCCACAAATACAAACATCTCCTGAGAGGGCAATGCGGGCTCTGTAGTGTAACACATCTCCAGGCAACAGCCATCTTGCGCAAGGCCGTTGGTGCAAAGCTGATCGATGGTAGCGGATGTGACTAATTGCTAAAGTCACATCCATTCACATTGCTCAGCAGTGCGCAGGGTATTAGTGTGTGTGCCGGGTAATGTTTCTTACTACAGTGCTCACATCTAACCGCCTATGAGAACTTTGTACTTGTGGCTTGCAGCTCCTCTTCTCTTCTCAAGTGCCAAACATCAATCCACACAAGGCAAACTAGTAGGTGCTGCCTTGGCCTGTTTGTATGTGTGTGTGTGTATTTTTATTGCCCCCTAATGTGTGTGTGTGTCACAGTACATATGACACTACAGTACAGAGGAATAAAACATATGCAGATGATGAAAGCTGAACAGGATGTTGTTACATTAATTCAGACAGCTGCAATGCTAAAAGCAGGGGTACACACCTCATGTGCTGGGGTGCAAAGATAAGATCGAAAATCTGAGGAGTTATACCTAGCTGAACTTGTGTTACACCCGACACTAGGGCAGGCTAGTGTGTGCCCAAATCGCTCTCCAGGGAGCAGTTTGTGTGCTTGGCTTCCAGCTCCCCTCTTCTTCTTATGAATGTGCCTCTGTGGTCCCAGAAAGAAATTGACGCCTGGTCCTCTGTCCCAGAACCACACAGGAGTACACTGTGTATATGTTGCAGCTACCATGTTTAGACAGCACTGTCCAGAATGTAAAATGAACTTAGCTTGTGCATTGACATTTGTTTTCCATTTAAGCAGACAGTGTATGTTTTTTCATTTACAAGAAATCTCATGATACTTAATAGTATTAGAAGTGCTCAATAGAATTAAGATATTTGGTAAGATCCATGAGACACGGATCATCTTATTAAGGAGGTGGGGTTGTGACCAGGGCTTTTGCTGCACAGAAAGCTCCAGGGAGATCTCAACATTGCCAGCTTCAGGCTGGCTATGTTGTGACTGTGAACTCTGACAGTAGAGGCTGCTATCAGATCTTAGTGCATGTGGCGAACACCCACATTAACATATATACACCCCCCCACATGAATACGTTAATGGCTCATTAACCTGTTTTCAATATGAAAATGAGCCATTGTCGATGTGTTTAAGTGCAAAATCATACACCAGTGAAAGGTACTGCGGATTCATAGCGGTGGAGGCAGACTGTGGTGAATTGATGGAGATATGAAGGAGTCATCTTAGTGCATATTGGCGATGTGCTAGAGCCAACACAACATTACCATCCTAAGCCCGTATCGAAACTTAGTGCATATTCCCTCAGCCAGTTTAACTGAAATCAACATAAATGTTATGGCAAGGTGATTAGTCCTGAACTTTAATACATTGTAGATATTTCTGCATGTTGGTGATTTCTCTAGCACTCGATAAAGGGACAGAATGGTGATATGGTGGTGAATTTGAGTTGATGGCGTATCAGCAGTATGCACTAATTTGTCTTTTCCATCATATACCTATGAATCCTCCACCAATCTACCACAATCTTTTGTAATCACCATGAATCCGCCATGCCTTCAACAGGTTTAAAATTTTGCACTAATTCAGCAATGGTTTATTTGCTTATGGAAATATGGAAATGCAGGTTAATGAGCCATTGTTGTATTCATGTGGATGTGTATTTGTATGTTAAAGTGGCTGTTCATCACAGGAACCAATAGATGTGTCTGCTGTTGGAGTTCACAGTCCCAACCTAGCCAACTTGAGGATGGAGATGTTGGGATTTCCTTACAGTTCACAAAGGAGCCAGAGGACAGTTTGCTGTTTATACTCTGGAAAGCAGAGATAGCAGCTCCCTTATACCCTTTCAGTACCACAGGGGTATGTAATCCACAATTTTATGCCACTGAAAGGGTTAAGTGGCTGATGCTGTTTATGGTGCTGTGGTCAGAGCTCACCGTCTCCATTCTCCCACTTCAGGGTTATTGAACTGCTGGCAAAGTGCGTAAGGGAGGGCATCACTTAACCCCTTAAGGACCGGGAAAATCTGAGGTCGTTTTCACTTAAGGACCAGAGCAATTCTGACCTTTTAGACTGTGTCTTTGTTCAACAGTGTTTTCCCTCTAAGTACTTTATTTTAAAAAAAATTCAACTTTGAAAATTAATAACTTTTGAATGAAACACCTTTCAGCAGTGAGAGTACCCTTGTTTTTCTCAGGGGGATAAACCCTACAACATATGTGTTTTACATTATATGTATTACTATCCCTTTAATAGAAAACGAGAAGCAATCTAAGTCAATGTCCATAGAGCACCATAGTGCCACAGCACCCTTGTTGAAAACCACTGATCTAGCCCTTTGAGTGCCAGAGGGGTACGCAACGCATTGACACTCAAAGGGTTAAACATATATAGCATGAAGACTTTAATGCCACAGTGGCCAATCTGTGGTTCCCCATTTGATGATGGGCTACAACTCTTATGATCTTCAGATTACTGAAGGCTGGTTGAGAATGATGGGTGTTGTAGTCCACATGTATTCATGTGGATGTGTTTTTGTATGTTAAAGTGGCTGTTCGTCACAGGAACCAATAGATGTGTCTGCTGTTGGAGTTCACAGTCCCAACGTAGCCAACTTGAGGATGGCGATGTTGGGATTTCCTTACAGTTCACAAAGGAGCCAGAGGACAGTTTGCTGTTTATACTCTGGAAAGCAGAGACAGCAGCTCCCTTATACCCTTTCAGTACCACAGGGGTGTGTAATCCAAAATTTTATGCCACTGAAAGGGTTAAGTGGCTGATGCTGTTTATGGTGCTGTGGTCAGAGCTCACCGTCTCCATTCTCCCACTTCAGGGTTATTGAACTGCTGGCAAAGTGCGTAAGGAAGGGCATCACTTAACCCCTTAAGGACCGGGAAAATCTGAGGTCATTTTCACTTAAGGACCAGAGCAATTCTGACCTTTTAGACTGTGTCTTTGTTCAACAGTGTTTTCCCTCTAAGTACTTTATTTTACCCATGAAAATTACATAACGTTTTTTTATGCACAAATAGGGCTTTCTTTTGATACCATACTTATATGGATAGCCCACCATTTATTTTAGGAAAATTAAAGAAAACGGTAAAAAGAAAAAATTAAAAAAAAAACGCCATTTTTTTTCTCTTGGGATCATTTGGGCACAATGGGTTAAATTTTTATGGAACAAACGAAGAAGGAAGAGCGCAAACCACCAGACCAATATTCACAGCTTAATATCAAATTGGACTCAGTATTATACTCACAATTGAAGATCAAATAGCTGGTACTCCAAACGACCAGCTGAAGCAAACGGGGAATATACAAGACTGCCCCGTTACAGTCAACCAATCTCTGCAAATAAAACTCAGGATCCTCCAAGTACTATATATGATTTATTTAAAATATATCAATAAAAAGTGATAATAACAATATGCCGTGTTCCAGAAAAAATATTAATTCAGCCAAAATAGCTTAACATATGACGCCTTTCGGGGACATACCCCTTTATCAAATAACACTTGCACTAATGGCACTATTTTGACCTTTTACTATTTTTACCATTAGTGCCAGTGTTATTTGATAAAGGGGTATGTCCCTGAAACGCGTCATATGTTAAGCTATTTTGGCTGAATTCATTTTAGCAGGTCAAAAATGGACCTGAATTTAGCCAGCCTCCAGCACAGCAGTGAAGGGGTTAATTCCCCCAGCTGCTGAATTTTATTTGTCCACTAGGTGTCTCCTCTCTGCTTCTCTGTCCCTAACTTTGATAGCATGGGACAAATGGCTAAGAAGAGACACTAGAGGCAGTGTAGAACACTGCCTCATTCATTCTTTCACAATGCCGGTACATGGGATCGCTGCAGCAGCGATCCCATCACTCGGCACTTGTGAAAGTGGCTGAGACTGAATGCTCCGGTCCCAGAGTGCTCAGTCTCCGCCGGGAATTAATGATAGCAGCGTGCACAGAGGCGTGCTGCTATCATTTGACCCATGACGTACCAGGAGCGTCATGGGTCCATAAGTCAAATCTACCCATGACGGTCCTGGCACTTTATGGGTCGTTAAGGGGTTAAAGGGATAGTAATACTAAAGATGTAAAAAACAATATGTTGTAGGGTTTATGTCCCCAAATAAAACAAGGGTACTCCCACTGCTGATAGATATTTTATTAAAAAAATGATAACAGCTGAAACTTGAATTTTTTAGGTACAAGATCATAGTGGCCTGAAAATTTATGGTGGCACTGTTGCTATACCATCCTATGGAGATTTATGGTCTACAGACCAGAGAAGTCCATAGGATGGTGTAGCAACAGCGCCACACTACATTTTCAGGCCACTGTGATATTGCACCTAAAAAATTCAAGTTTGACCTGTTATAATTTTTTAATAAAATATCTCTCACCAGTGGGAGTACCCTTGTTTTACTCGGGGGATAAACC
Source organism: Rhinophrynus dorsalis (assembly GCA_037306005.1). Taxonomy (NCBI): domain Eukaryota; kingdom Metazoa; phylum Chordata; class Amphibia; order Anura; family Rhinophrynidae; genus Rhinophrynus; species Rhinophrynus dorsalis. Next base: position 538,683,756 of record CM074719.1, on the reverse strand, counting down.
CTACAACATATATTTTTTACATTTTAAGTATTACTATCCCTTTAAACATCACCAGCATTTTGACAGACCTGCATACAAATGTGTGAATTGTTCTCCCCTCCCTTTGCAACTCTAACTTTTAGCGCATATGACAATGTGTGTCTTCATCGCCAAGACAATGTGTTTGTCACACATCGCCAGACACACTTTCCAATAACACCTCCCCTGCGTCCCTCCTAAGGAGTTAATGAAAGGCACTGATAATAAACAGAATTTCTGCTGGATGTCCTGTAAACAAGGCAAACATGCAGTATGCATCTCCTGCATCAAAGAGAGGTCTGGTCACCTTAACTCTTTCAATGCAGGAGGGGTACGCAACGCATTGCTTTGCAATGCGTTGCGTAGCCCTCTGGCACTGAAGGGGATAATTAATGGAATTGTTCTGCTTATTAATGCATATGGATCTATATAATATGTGAACACAAGATGATTTGTTTTAGGTGTGCTATTCATTTCTTCACATTTTTTCCATTCTGAAATGACGATCTCTTTGGTATGAAAATTTTAAAAACAAAGAAAATGTAAATATTTGCAAATGAGTGTGATTGTCATTGAGATAAAAAATTAAATTCTCCTTGAAACCAGAAATTATTTCTAAATAAAAGATTTCATAATTTCCTTTGAACAGAGATTTAAATCAGTGGTTCTCAATTTTTTTTGATCCAGGTACCCAAAGCATGCAGTTTGGAATTTTGCGGCACATCTCTCATTTTATGACAACTGTAAAGCACGTAAAGAAGGGTACAGATGCATAAATATACAGTTATTTTCAGGCCTCAAAATCAGAATAACAAAAACATATTGTGTATAACAATTTCCATAAATACACATTTGAAACTCAACCTTCACATTTTATTTGAAGACTAAAATGTAAAAAAAAATATGTTGTAGGGTTTATTGTTCTGAGTAAAACAAGGGTACTCTCACTGCTGAAAGGTGTTTTATTCAAAAGTTATTACAGCTCAAAATTGAATTTTTTAGGTGCAATATCACAGTGGCCTGAAATTGTACAGTGGCGCTATTGCTACACCATCCTATGGCAATTTATGGTCTATGGACCAGAGCTGTCTGTTGGATGGTGTAGCAACAGCGCCACTGTACAATTTCAGGCCTCTGTGATATATCACCTAAAAAATTCAACTTTGAAAATTAATAACTTTTGAATGAAACACCTTTCAGCAGTGAGAGTACCCTTGTTTTTCTCAGGGAGATAACCCCTACAACATATGTTTTTTACATTATAAGTATTACTATCCCTTTAATAGAAAACGAGAGGCAATCTAAGTCAATGTCCATGGGGCACCAAAGTGCCACAGCACCCTTGTTGAAAACCACTGATCTAGCCCTTTGAGTGCCAGAGGGGTACGCAACGCATTGACACTCAAAGGGTTAAACATATATAGCATGAAGACTTTAATGCCACAGTGGCCAATCTGTGGTTCCCCATTTGATGATGGGCTACAACTCTTATGATCTTCAGATTACTGAAGGCTGGTTGAGAATGATGGGTGTTGTAGTCCAACAAACACCTGGAAAGATACAGGTTGCCCACAGTTCTATGCCATATTTACCCCAGTGGTTGCAAAAATTTGGTTGTGCGTTATGTACAAAATAGAACTGGGCAAATCAACTGGATGACAGGGAACAAATAAAACCACTATTGATTTAAAGGGACAGTAATGTCTCATAAAAAATAATTCTTGTTTTGTACAGGTTAAAATAATAAATTAAGTGGCACAAATCCTATCTCTCAAACTGCTATGGTTTAGAGATATTCGCCTGTAAAATTTCCCCTTTCAAGTCAGCTACCTCTTCAGCATAGCCAAAATCTCGTTATTTAAAAATAACTACTTCATGGGAAAGGTTTACAAAGTGTGCTTGCAGACCAGGCACACTTTGTAGACCTTTCCAAAGAAGTAATTATTTTTAAATAACGCGATTTTGGCTCTGCTGCAAAGCCCGTGGCTAGTCCCCAGACCGAGATCTCCTGCTGTCAGCACATCGCTGACATCAGGAGAAGGGCAAAGAGGGGGGAACTTTACATACGAATATCTCTCAAACCGTAAAAGTTTGAGAGATAGGATTTGTGCCAAGTAATTTCTTTTTTAAACCTCTACAAAACAAGTATACAAGTATACATTAGTGTTCCATTAAATGGCGCATTTAATTGCAGGAGTGTTGCTCCACTACACTATGGGAGCTCTTGCGATCAAGGAGTTAAATCCCCAATTTAACCCTTTGAGTGCTAGAGGGGTATGCAATGCGTTGCATACTCCTTTGTAACTCAGAGGGTTAAGTCAGTAGGAATTTTTACTTGTGGTGCAGTTCATTTGCTTCAGAATTGCCTGAGCACTGCAGATACCTCCAGTTTTCATTCTCTGTAATAAAGACCAGAGATTCTTTACATTTTCACACTCTGAATGCTTTGCAATGTGTTGGGAACCCCTTTGGATCTCAAACGGTTAACCCTTTGAGTGTCAGAGGGGTACGGAATGCATTGCAAAGCAATGCATTCTGTACCCCTCTGGCACTCAAAGGGTTAATAGTTTCACATATTCATAACTTGGCACCTACACTCTAACATAAGTGATATTTGGCATGTCTGCTAGTAGAATAGATATCAGTATCCAAGAAGACTGGGCACATTTGGCATAGTGTAATTTAAAATGTTATTTATCAAAATGAAACAATGTTGCATTTTTTTATGTCTTTTGTATTTATGTGTAATTGTATTTAGGTAGCACCAACAGTGTATACAGTATTTATATTAGGGTTAAAGTAAATGGAAAATAAGATAATTATAAGCTAATGAAACCAAATGGCTAAGGGCACCCTGCCGTGCAGAAATTACAGTCTGGTCCAGGGGACTTATGTTCAAGAGAAAACTAAAGTAATTTGAGGTGAAACCAGCTGCACTATACAGGGTAAGCATGGAAATGGGGCAATTAAAGGGATAGCAATACTTATTTTTAAGTATACTCCATATTGTAGAGCTAAAAAATTGTGAAAAACGATGTAGGCTTATCTCTCAAACCTTTATGATTTGAGAGATATACCTTGCTAAAGTTAACTTTACTTGCCTGTTTGAAAGATGTCAGCGCTTAGCTGACAGCTGCAGAATCTGGTCATTTGACCGGATGGAGACTCTTCAGCAGAGCCGAAAACACGCAATCTAAACATTAATACATCATTGGAATGGTCTACAAAGTGTGCCTTACATCGGTTTTCACAGGTTTTTTTAGCTCTATATTACTATCCCTTTAACCCTCTGAATACTACAGAGGTCTCTAACACATTACAAAGCAATGCATTAGAGGCCTCTCTCGCTCTAAAATCCTGATTTCAACTAATGGGCATTTTCAGTTCTCCCCTGGGTTGCATTTGATTTGACCCAGAATTGGTCTAATGGGCATTTTCAGTTCTCCCCTGGGTTGCATTTGATTTGACCCAGAATTGGTCTAATGGGCATTTTCAGTTCTCCCCTGTGTTGCATTTGATTTGCCCCAGAATTGGTCTAGTTTTCGTTTGAACACAAGGCATAGGGCAGTGGTAAGCAACATGAGGCCCTATCAAATGAGACTAATTTCAAGCAATAATTATATACCTCCCAACATTTCAAATTGCCAAAAAAGGATACTTTTGTTTTAGGTGATGTTGCTGTGGGAGTGGCTGGTGGGTGGCGAATAACCCAGATTTTGTAGCTTATTTCATAATCTATTGACAGTTTTTTATGTAAATGAATAAATTATTTAGAGCAAAACAAAAGTATTTTATTTATACAGACTAATTTATAAACACAGATACTGACTTTTATAAAATCATTAATGTGAGTTTTATGGCTGTGGAGCAATGTGATACACTTATATACACCGCACACAGTCTGATGTCCTAAATAGAGGGACATCAGGGTGGGAAAGTGGGACAGAGGTATTTGGGTCTCAAAGAGGGACTCTCCCTCCTAAAGAGGGACACTTGGGAGGTATGTAATTATGATGGGTTGTTCAATTGTTCATCAAGCTAAAGTATGATTATATTCATACTTGGGGAAAAATTATTGTGATATGTCAGTTCATACTAATGGGGTATCATGAAAGTATCAGTATCTTTGAAGTGGGCAAATGTTAAAAAAAGCTTTATTTTCCTATATAGCCACCTTCAGAAAACATTAATGCACACAAGGGGTAGAAAGGCTAGCTGCCAACCACTACATCGATTGAGGGATTTTCTCTCTAAAATGGTATGTCTTGTCTACCTTTTCTTCTTATCTATACTTGATATAGCAGTTTTAATACGGGAAGGTAATATATGAAGAAAATACAGCTTTTGGTAAGGGTAGTTTTATGTTTCTCGCACCCCTATGATCATAGCTGGATTTTCTTCAGAGACTCTGGTTTTTGCTGCTAATTACCGGGTCTCTGGGGCAGAGGCTGATTCTCCAGATGTGGGGTGTTTGGAATCAAACTCTGCCCACTTCTGCGTCTTACCAGTCTGTTCCATCCAGTCCCCACCCACTCCCCTTCCTTCCTCAGCAAATTCTTCCTAATCTGGCCATGTATGTTAACCCCCGCCCCCACTTGCTATTAAGCCATGCCCTTTTTATGCTATTATGTCATTTTTCTCCCTCTAGCAGCACCACAGGACTTTGAAGGAGTACACATTTTTTTTAAAAAATGCACAATTTTCCTTTAACGCCATCTCATCTTCTGGAAACATTTGTGTTCATCAGACTAGGGTTACAAAGGCATGTAACCCCTCATTTCATGTGCCTGGTTTTCTATTTTCTAAATAGTTTGCTCTGTCTGCCTTTCCCCGTGTCTGCAATTGTTATGAGCACTTTAGTGCTGGCAGGTAACCTTAGAAAGAAAAATGCTTAGTGCTTCATACCAATGTGAAGCAGTTTTTCTTGGAGTGACAGTAGGTACTGTCTACCATAGGAAATTCCGTGTTGTGCAAAAATTTTGGCATCTTATAAGTGTTGGAAATGTTAAAAACATATATTTCCTATGGAGATACCTTCTGGAAATGTTTGTGATCCTTATCTTTGGACTAAAATGGCAAGTGAACCCTCATTTGATACACGTAGTTTTATTGATCTAAAACTAAGTAAGACACGTACAAAATGAGGGTGAAACTCTTACTGTGCACCCCTTTGCAAGCAGGCTAAACAAGTTAATTCCCCTATGTACATAACAATAGAATCATAAACTCAAATTCTCATAAAGAAAAGTTTGGAACATTCTCTACATTCCTCTTCCCTGTGATCTGGGGGCACATAATACAGTCTGTTCAATGTGGGAAGCCTGGTATGAAAACTCATTATTTATCAAGCTACAGTAGCTTGAGTATTTTATGAACCTAGAGGTGATTGCAGCTTTGCTTAGAGATGATATAATGTAAGTTCAAAATTGTGTTGTTATGATAAATATTAGTACTCAATTTTAGCACAAGAGGAAGATAGGCATAGTTAGTAATTAACCTCTTGGATGCTAGATAGCAGTGTGTTGAAGATTTTTATAGCATCCGGGGATTAATGTGACCCACTATTTTATACCTTGCCCAGGACCCCTTCAGCGACAAAAAAGGAAAAGTAACTCTTTTTTTTTTTGGCTTTTTCACATTCTGCTAGTATATACAGTACTAGTAGAAAAGCCCGTTACATGGGCCACAGTAGTGGGCGGTCGCAGGCAGTCATGCGCAATAGAGACTGCCAATGCCGAGGCTGATACAGTGCCAGCCGGTCGCGGTGCAGTCATGCTCAGTAGAGACTGCCGATGCCGAGGTTGATACACTGCCAGCCGGTCGCAGTGCAGTCATGCTCAGTAGAGACTGCCGATGCCGTGGCTGATACAGTGCCAGCTGGTCGCGGTGCAGTCATGCGCAGTAGAGACTGCCGATGCCGAGGCTGATACAGTGCCAGCCGGTCGCAGTAGAGACTGCCGATGCCGTGGCTGATACAGTGCCAGCTGGTCGCGGTGCAGTCATGCGCAGTAGAGACTGCCGATGCCGAGGCTGATACAGTGCCAGCCGGTCGCAGTAGAGACTGCCGATGCCGTGGCTGATACAGTGCCAGCTGGTCGTGGACAGTCATGCGCAGTAGAGACTGCCGATGCCGAGGCTGATACAGTGCCAGCCGGTCGCGGTGCAATCATGCTCAGTAGAGACTGCCCGCGCCGTGGCTGATACAGAGCTGGATGCTTCTTTGGAGCGCCCCATTCTGTATCAGCTTCTACTGCGCATGACTGCAGCACGCTCAGCAGTCACTACTGCGCATGACTGTGTAGTTACAAACCTTGTAGCGAATTATTATATAGAATAAGGTACAATCAAATTACCTAATTTATTTATTTTTTCCTCTTCACTTATTTATTTTTTCACTTTTATGCCACTGACAGGAAGCTACCTGGATCTAAGTTTGGATAGTTTTAATGGTTGACAGACATCAAAACAAGATGTAAAACAATGTAACACTATCCCTGCAGAACTGAATACTCTGTGGGCTTTTTTCCATTGTATCACTAGACCTGCTTTAATGTTCTCAGACAGAAATCTCTGAAACCAAATCCATGCAACTCATTGCCAAGGACATAAAAGTGTTAAAAAAAAGTTAATATGGAAAAATAATAATATAGGCAATCTGACTGTACATATTATTCACTTGTAGAGCATGTAAAGTCAAAATAAAGGATTAGTATGCCTTTAAATCAGCCTATTAGTCTCCTCCCAATACAAGAGTGAGGGAAACATACACAATTACAGAAGTGGGACACAAGAGTAGAACAGGCAGCTCATATGGGGCTAGATTCTATTGCAGGTGCTAAATGTTAACACCAGTTTTAGCAAACATTTATGGAAAAAACTGGAGCTAAAAGAAGATATAAAATTAGCACCTGTAATAGAATCTAGCCCATGGATGGATATAGAAATATGAGACTAAAAAGAGGGATTGGGTGAGCAGAGCAAGATATTCTAAGTGCATGTTACAGATGTATAAAGGGAAATTGAGATAAACCAGGCAAAATGATCAGTGGGAGACAGAGACAAATGTAGAGGGAAGAAAAAGTGAATTGTGAGTGTTAAATAAAGAGAATGGGGCAATGACCCATTCTAGGTAGGATCATTGAGGGACAGGTAAGGAGAGGGAAAATGTAGCCCCTTTAAGGACCAGAGGGGTGTGCAATGCATTTCGAAGCAATGAGTTGCACACACCTCTGGTTCTTAAAGGAGCAGTATACTTTTTTTAATAAAAAAAATATATAGTAGGCAGGCACGTGCACACATAGACACTAAGGGGGGCTTGAGAACCTGCCCTTTTTGTCCAAAGTGCCCTCGTGCCCTTTTAATAAAAATAAATAAATAAATAAGAAGTTGCCTCACTGCCCACACTAACCACCCCCCAACCGCCCAGTGAGGTCTGTGCCTCTTTCAGGAAAGACCTGTAGATGCTGCGCTCCCTCGTCGGCTCTTTAGTATTACAGAGCGCTGGGAGATGACATCATCTCCCAGCTTTCTGCATGAAGAGAAGACCGCGCGGGAGCTCCAGCAGCTACAGGTCTGTGCCAAAGGAGGCACATACAGACCTCTCCTGCCGCTGGACCACCAGGGAAGAGGTAGGAAACGGACACTGAGGTACAATGTGGAAATGATGGGGCAATATGGATCTGATGGGGGACAAGATGGAGATGATGGCAATGTAGAGATGATGGTGCAATGTATGTGAGGGTAAGTTGGAGCTGATGGCAATATGGAGTTGAAGAGGGGCAATATGGAGATGAAGGGGGCAATGTGAGGGTACGTTGGAGCTGATGGGGCAATATGGAGCTTATGGGGCAATATGAAGCTGATGGGGGCAATGTGAGGGTAAGTTGGAGCTGATGGGGGAAATATGGAGATGATGGGGGCAATGTGGAGCTGATGGGGGCAATATGGAGCTGACAGGGGATAATGTAAGGGCAATATGGAGATGATGGGGGGCAATGTGGAGATTAGGAGCATTGTGGAGGTGTCCAGTGGAGATGGCCAATGGTGGGGGAGGAGCTTCAGATTTCTGTGCCTACAGGCTCCTGAGATGTAAATTATTTTCTTTTTTTAAAATATATATTTTGAATAAATAATTATGAGAAGTGCCTTTTTTCATTTGAGCCCCTGTCCCCCAAAATGTCTGTGCACATCCCTGATAGTAGGGCCTTACCTGCTGAGTAAAACAAGGGTACTCCCACTGCCGAGAGATGCATATTTTTAGAGGTATTACATTTTAAACTTGTGGTTTTTTTTTTTAATTAACAGTGCCCTCTAGTGGTCAGATTCCAATGACCTATTCTGTTACATTCTCTACAAGATTTGAGTATCTGACAAACAGTTCTCCATAGAATATGAAGGAAACTGCTGAGTCATGCTGTCAGTTAGAACATTCAGGAAGTAATGCCCTCCTTTCTTGCCCAATCCCCTGATTTTTGTGCTAGTCTGAGAACTGCGTGGCTTACGTTTCATTCTGACAATACTCTGCATTCTTCTGACCCTGTCTTGTACTGGCCAACAGCGAAAGCTGTTCTCACTGGTCATATTATCTCTTATGTTGCGAAACTGCGTAAAGAGCAACCAAATTTAAGCAGCTGCAGCGAATGCTCACCTCTCGTTACTCTGCATATGTTGCAGTGGACTCGGCTCTGAACCACTCCAAATATCTTGATGCGAAAAAGGTGTATGAAACAGTGCTATCTACTGCTGCTCAGATTCACCTGACCAAACGTTCAGCCCTTTTCTATCAGAAAGCTAATTTGCAGGGCAGGTTATTGACTCACCTGACCAAGCTTACGCGAGGCCCCAATGTTATTAATTCCACACAGCCGTGCAATTCTGCGGTCACAACAGACCCTGCAGACATTAATGCTGCTTTTGTCACATACTTCTTGAAAGGTTTAATACTGGTTTTTGAACCCAGGAGCAGGACTAGGATGCCCCCAAAAGACAAAAAGAAGTATAAGAGACTCCTCCAACAAGGGCAGGTGGAGAGAAGCTAGGGAGTGGCGCTGGGGTACGGTGCTAGTGGTCGTAGGCTCCTTTATGGTGTGTTGAGCTGCGGCCAAAGCCGGATAAAGTTGCTGGCAGCAAAGCCAGATGACCCCCTTCAGTTGAGCTGCATGAGGTCCCGGATAAGACACCACAAAGGAGGCTAACACCACCTGCCCCAGGGAGAGTCTATACTAGGACAAATAGTGTAGAACTCACCAGGCAGAAGAAAGAGGGACAACTGGCAGAATGCAGGTAGGTAATCAGAGCAGCTGTATATCCAGGACCAAGTTTAAAGCTCAAAGGAGGAAGGCAGGTGAGTGCTTGTAGGTCCAGAAGAGGCAAGGGCAGACAACTGATTCAGGTAGGCAGGTGGGTGCTGGGAGGACAGTAGGGGCAGATGAGGAGCAGCTGGAGATCCAGGGTCCGGAAGGGAGTCCAGAGAGAGGAGTAGCTGGAGATCCAGGGTCCAGTAGGGATTCCAGAGAGAGGAGTAGCTGGAGAGCGAGGGAGCAAGGAATAGAACCGGCCAGACGGGACAGCTGGAAGTGAGCCAAGGAAGGCGTAGTGAGAGGAATGAGGAGAGGGAGCGAGACAGCTCCTCTCCTGACACAGGACGCCGACTACTGAGCGCCGAGCCGCAGCTGGGCATCCATGAAGATGGGATGGACGTGTCATGACGCCGATGTAGTCTGATGTCGGCGCCTGCACAGACACGCCGTGGAGGACGAAGCAGGGAGCAAAGACCTTCCCACACGTCGCCCAGGACCGGGAAGGTAGCGACACTTCTCCAAACTTTATAGTCCTGAGCCAGATGACTTACCAGCGCGGTCAGATTTTTTGCAGCACCTGTCTCTACCTGTGCTAACGAATGTTCAGCGATCACTCTTGGAGCAGCCTATTTCTGCTGAGGAGCTACAGCGAGTGCTTACGTCTTTGCGCAATGCCAAATCACCTGGGCCATATGGCCTTCCGGCTGAGTTTTACAAAATTCTACGGGAGGATATCTCTCCCAGTTTGTTATCTCTTTACAATACTATATTTACTTCACATATCATGCCCTCTTTTTTCACCCTTGCTAGGATTATTCTGCTACCTAAGCCTGGGAAGGATCCTAACCAGGTTGAATCGTATCGACCAATATCTCTTTTGAACACAGTTTATAAGGTCCTTAGTAAGGTTATGGCAAATAGACTTAATAATCTACTGCCTCAGCTCATCACACTGGAACAAACAGGTTTTATTCCAGGTAGATATTCGGTGACTAGCATTCGTACTGCAATAGCAACTCTTATCAAATCCTCGGACTTTCCCTGTAATAATAACCTACTTATAAATCTTGATGCTTTTGACAAAATCCTTTGGGCTTATCTGTTCCAGGTTTTAGACACACAGGGCTTCGGTCTGTTATTTAGCGCTTTAATTAAGCAATTCTATACCAAACCTCATGCCAAAATTTCTACTAACTCTACTAACTCTTCCCTCTTCCAACTCTTTAGAGGTACTAGACAGGGTTGCCCTCTTTCTCCTCTTCTTTTTAATCTGGCGCTTGATCCCTTCTTCGCACCTTACTGTCGTTGCAGGATTATCAGGGTATAAAGGTGTGATCTGTAGAGAATAAACTTGCCGCGTTTGCGGATGACCTGCTGCTATTTATCCACAGTCTGCTCTTCCTTCCATTATGGAGGTTTTTGAGAGGTTTCAGAAAGTGTCAGGCTTTTCGATTAATTTTAGCAAGTCTGAGGCAATGTGGCTTTCTCCCAGACCCCCGCCTTCACTTCCATTTTCTTGTCCATTTAAATGGTCTACTCATCATCTCAAGTTCTTGGGTATTCTTTTGTCTAGAGCTGTTACTACACTCCATCAGGCCAATTTTGGTCCCTTACTGACCAAACTGACTGCTGATTTTCTTGCTTGGAAAACTTTGCCTCTTATATTTATTGGCCGCATTAATTTAATTAAAATGATTGTCTTTCCACGTATTCTATATTTAATGACCATGCTACCGTTATACCTCTCTGCCACAGACATTCAGCTTCTTAACCGTCGTTTCCAAGGGTTTATATGGGGTGGTAAAGGCCCCAAGATGAGTTTAGCCAAATTGTCTCAACCTAGACGATCTGGTGGGTTTAATTTCCGGAATCTTCAGTTTTATAATGTGGCTTGCCTTCTTAGGTACGTGAAGGATTGGTTGGATGGCACCGCTGTTTACACTGATCCTGTCAGAGACCAGTGTTTTTGCCCGACGCACAATCTTTCCTATATTCTACATGCTCCCTTGGCCTCTCTTCCCCCTCCTTGTGTTGCTAATCCATTGTTGTCATTTACTGTAAAGGGCTGGCAATATGTAAGATATCATCTTTTCAAGTCTTGTTCTGTTTCGGTTTTTCTGCCCTTTACTCATAACTCTTCTTTTCAAAGTGGAGAAACTGATGCTCGGTTCTTTCCTTGGGCTACTAGGGGTATAACTTCGGTGGGGCATTTACTAGATTCCTTGACTCAAAAGGTATACTCTTTTCCAGATTTGAAGTCTAAATATGATCTGCCATCTAGCCATCTTTTCGTCTTTTTACAGGCTACGCACTATGTCCAATCTCTTCTACCAGTGCTGTCTAAACAACTTACGGATAATCCATTGGTTTGTCTCCTTAAAAAAACTCTCTGCAGTGTCTTTTAAAACCTCTCGCATTTATAGAATGATTTTTTCAATGGCCCTTGAGAACTTGAATCCATTGAGCTCTTCTGATTGGCTGGTGGATATACCCACGCTGATGGTGGATTTACTGGAATCCAGTTTTCTGCGTAGGCTACGGTGTTCTCCGTCTACTTACTTCCATGATCTCTTATATCGGCTCTTGCATAGACTGTATATGACTCCTTTGGTCGCCCACTGTATTGGTCTTGCATCGGTTTCTTCCTGCCCTAAATGTCAAGACCCTAATGCGACTTTACTTCATGTGTTATATTCTTGCCCACATATTTTCTCTTTTTGGACTAAGGTCTTCTTTTATATCTCAACGAGAATGAGGATACCTATTGATTTTGTTTTTCCTGCTTTTCTACTTGAGATCTATGATTCCTCCTCCCAACTAACAGCTAGCCAAACTAAATTAATTGACTGCTGTTATGGTAGCATTAAAATGTATTCTGACATTTTGGTTATCTCCCCAACCACCCCAGCTTCATCAGTGGACTCTTAAACTGTTTCATTTCACCAGACTACATTGGATACTTGCTCTCTCTGATAAGGAGATGTTAGGTGCTCGCTTTATCACTCTGTGGGAACATTTTATTCTATCTTTACCTCCACCTTGTCGGGCAGTTTTTTATCGCTGATTTAGGTATACTTCATTGATGGAGGAGAAGCTGATGACGGATAACGCCCTGGAAACACTGGTGAATCTGGAGGGAGGGCGATTCTTTATTTCCCCATTTAGATAATGAGATGGAGAACCCGGGAGTCGTTGGCTTTACTCTTTAACTTCTTTTCTCACTTACTTTGGGTTTGGGGGGGAGGGATTGGGCCCCTCAGCGAGTATGCACCTGTTGTGTGTTTGTTCTTGTTTTGTGCTGTGATGTTTTGTTTTGTCTACATGTTATTGGTCTAGTTCAGGTTTAAACACAGGGCATTATGTGTTTTGAGGTGACTTTGCTGAGCACCCTGGTGGTCGTGACGCCACACAACATGTATTATTGTATCCCATTCTATATACTCTTCCTGTTTTCCTTGTGTACTTTATCAGATCAGTCTGAGTTAGACATATTTTTCAGCCGTGGGACGTTTTTACCCTACTACATACTTGGCACACAGGCATTAAGTTTTTTCTTTCTAATACTTGTTTTCTGAATGGTATCATGCCCTTGATGTTTATAAATGGCTGTTTCATAATTTGGAAAAATGCAATAAAAAGTTTCATAAAAAAAAACAAAAAAACATGCAAGGCCTTAGTAATAGTTTACCTTAATAAAATAATCAATACAAAAATCTAGGAAAGGAAAATGTAAAAAGGAAACATTCACTCTGGCCAGCAGATAGTTACTGCACCTTTAAATATTAACCCCTTGGATGCCTGAGGAAAGCAGCCTGAGGCCATCCAGCTGTTGTAGAATGCAACTACCATTGTCACCAGCCAACTGATAGATGCTTGGGGGTAATGGGGATTGATGTTTTCAACTGCTGGAAAGCCACAGCTTGCCAACCTCTCCTATAGATGTATCCAGATCATTTCATTGGAGATGCCTCTAGAAACCAAGCAGTTAATCAAGTTTGAAAGCTAATCACATCCCTACCATCCTATAAGTACTGTCTCAATTTCACAGTGTTGCTGAATATATTGGTTCTTTATAAATTAAACATAATAATGAGAATTTTGCTCCGGCAATCTCTGTTCTCATCTCCAATCTATAAAGGTAGTGTAAGATCATAATGATGGAAGATAATAGTAAATATAAACCTCTCAAAGGAATTCATAAATAAGACCACGGAATAGATGAATAGGATATCCGATGTTCAGGCTGTTTTGCAAATAAGACCATAAATAATACAGACAGCAAGTATCTATCTGGAGATAACTATCCAAGTAACATTCTGTTGCTTTAGGCTGTGCAGAATACAGAAAGTGCTGCAGTAGGAAACAACCTAAGTATAAATGTGTATAATGGATAGAATACAAATTAATATGGACTAGTGTTGAGCGAGCATGCTCGGCCGATGCTCAGATCGGCTCGAGCATCGCTCTGCTCGGCACATGGCGGTACTCGTACGAGTACCGCATGTGCTCGCCCGCCATGTTCGGGTCTCCTCCCCGCACGTTTCGCGGCTGCTGCGCAGCCAATAAACGTTCAGGGAGGCTCTGACATCAGTGTAATGCCAGCAGCCATGTTGGCTGCTGGCATTACACTGATTGGCTGGCCAGAACCCGTGGTCGGGTGCTGTATAGCACCTGACCAGCGAGTTCGGCTCAGTCTTAGCCAGGGAGAGCTGAGGATAGGAAGGGAAAGTCAGTGTAGGGAGAAAAAAAGCAAAATTGTGAAAAAAAAAGAACCAAAAGTCCTTTTTAGGACTACTGTGTGTGGGGGCAGCAGTTTATTTTGTGTGGGGGGAAAAAAAAACAAAAAACAAAAAAAAAACAAAAAAAAAACATATATTCTGTTTAGTGTGCAAAGTTGCAGATTAGAGCACATTCTGTTTAGTGTGCAAAGTTGCAGATTAGAGCACATTCTGTTTAGTGTGCAAAGTTGCAGATTAGAGCACATTCTGTTTAGTGTGCAAAGTTGCAGATTAGAGCACATTCTGTTTAGTGTGCAAAGTTGCAGATTAGAGCACATTCTGTTAAGTCTTCAAACTAAAATATCAAAGTCACATATTCCATTCAGTGTGCGTCGCCGCAGTTTAGCAGCACATTCTGTGTACTGTGCACAGTTGCAGAATAGGAAGAAATACTGTTAAGTTTTCAAACTAAAATATCAAAGTCACATATTCCATTCAGTGTGCTTCGCCGCAGTTTAGCAGCCTATTCTGTGTACTCTGCACAGTTGCAGAATAGGAAGAAATACTGTTAAGTTTTCAAACTAAAATATCAAAGTCACATATTCCATTCAGTGTGCTTCGCCGCAGTTTAGCAGCCTATTCTGTGTACTCTGCACAGTTGCAGAATAGGAAGAAATACTGTTAAGTTTTCAAACTAAAATATCAAAGTCACATATTCCATTCAGTGTGCGTCACCGCAGTTTAGCAGCCTATTCTGTGTACTCTGCACAGTTGCAGAATAGGAAGAAATACTGTTAAGTTTTCAAACTAAAATATCAAAGTCACATATTCCATTCAGTGTGCGTCACCGCAGTTTAGCAGCCTATTCTGTGTACTCTGCACAGTTGCAGAATAGGAAGAAATACTGTTAAGTTTTCAAACTAAAATATAAAAGTCACATATTCCATTCAGTGTGCGTCACCGCAGTTTAGCAGCCTATTCTGTGTACTGTGCACAGTTGCAGAATAGGAAGAAATACTGTTAAGTTTTCAAACTAAAATATCAAAGTCACATATTATATTCAGTGTGCGTCACCGCAGTTTAGCAGCCTATTCTGTGTACTCTGCACAGTTGCAGAATAGGAAGAAATACTGTTAAGTTTTCAAACTAAAATATCAAAGTCACATATTATATTCAGTGTGCGTCACCGCAGTTTAGCAGCCTATTCTGTGTACTCTGCACAGTTGCAGAATAGGAAGAAATACTGTTAAGTTTTCAAACTAAAATATCAAAGTCACATATTATATTCAGTGTGCGTCACCGCAGTTTAGCAGCCTATTCTGTGTACTCTGCACAGTTGCAGAATAGGAAGAAATACTGTTAAGTTTTCAAACTAAAATATCAAAGTCACATATTCCATTCAGTGTGCTTCGCCGCAGTTTAGCAGCCTATTCTGTGTACTCTGCACAGTTGCAGAATAGGAAGAAATACTGTTAAGTTTTCAAACTAAAATATCAAAGTCACATATTCCATTCAGTGTGCTTCGCCGCAGTTTAGCAGCCTATTCTGTGTACTCTGCACAGTTGCAGAATAGGAAGAAATACTGTTAAGTTTTCAAACTAAAATATCAAAGTCACATATTCCATTCAGTGTGCGTCACCGCAGTTTAGCAGCCTATTCTGTGTACTCTGCACAGTTGCAGAATAGGAAGAAATACTGTTAAGTTTTCAAACTAAAATATCAAAGTCACATATTATATTCAGTGTGCGTCACCGCAGTTTAGCAGCCTATTCTGTGTACTCTGCACAGTTGCAGAATAGGAAGAAATACTGTTAAGTTTTCAAACTAAAATATCAAAGTCACATATTATATTCAGTGTGCGTCACCGCAGTTTAGCAGCCTATTCTGTGTACTCTGCACAGTTGCAGAATAGGAAGAAATACTGTAAAGTCTTCAAACTAAAATATCAAAGTCACATATTCCGTGTAAGATGAAGAAGGCGGGTAAAAAGGGACGGGGAAGTGGACGTGATCCTGATAGTTCAGGGCGCGGGTCAGGACGCGGAGAAACTGTGCCTGGTTCCAGAGCACAAGAAAGAAAGACATCCACCATACCTAGCTTCATGTCTCATTTTACAGGGCGTCGCAGGACATCACTCTCGAGGTCCGACCACTGTGAACAGGTGGTCGGTTGGATGTCAGCTGATACTGCTTCCAGTCGGTTAAGCACCACCCTGTCTTCCACCAAGTCCACTCTCAGTAGCCAAGAGTCTGGTCAACATAATCCTCACTCTGATCATCCTTCCTCCCACCATAGACGGTCTGGTCAAAGAAGTGATCCCACACTGGGATATAGTGAGGAGCTCGTCTCATCACCAATCCTTCATTTGACCCTCTCTCCAAGCACGCTTGCAGAGGAACATGACATCTTGTGCCCTGATTCACAACCTCTAGAGGGTACCCAATCACAAGAAGATGACAGATGTGAACGGCATTTAAGGTCAAAGGAAGTAGTGGATGATGATGATGATGATGAGACACAGTTGCCATTAAATCAACCACTATTACTGTCTCAAGACCTTGTTGAGGAGAATGTTATACAGTTGTCAATGACTGAGTATGTGGTGGGATCAAGACATGAGGAGGATGATCAGAGTGAGGAAGTGGAGGAGGACTTGGTGGACGATGAGGTGACTGACCCCACCTGGGAAGGTGTAGAGCCGAGCGATGACAGCAGTCCTGAGGGTGAGCCATCTGCAGCACCGCAACAGGCTGGAAGAGGCAGTGGTGTGGCTACAGAAAGAAGGCGGACCGCACCAAACCGGCCCGCAAATGTTCCACCCCCTTGCGTAAATCTCCCTTGCCAAGGGGTAGGTGTTCCGCGGTATGGCGTTTTTTTAAGGAAAGTGCGGACGACAAAAGAATTGTAGTTTGCAACCTGTGCCACACCAGAATGAGCCGAGGCATGAACACTAGAAACCTCACCACCACCAGCATGATCCGACACATGGCATCCAAGCACCGTAATAAGTGGGAGGAACGCCTGGATCGCCCATCTGTGTCTGCAGGCCACACCACTGCCTCCTCTTCCCCTGTTTTCGGTGCCGGCCAATCGCCTGTCGAAGGCGCAGGCCCGCATACCTCCCGCCCTGCACCTGTACCATCTGAAGCACCATCAGCGACCACATCCACTTCCCTGTCCCAGCACAGCGTCCAAATGTCGTTACCCCAGGCATTTGAGCGCAAGCGAAAATACCCAGCCACCCACCCACAGGCCATAGCACTAACCTCACACCTTTCCAAATTACTGGCCATCGAAATGCTGCCATTTAGGCTTGTGGACACTGAGTCCTTCCGCAGCCTGATGGCAGCAGCTGTCCCTCGGTACGCGGTCCCCAGCCGCCACTACTTTTCCCGGTGTGCCATCCCCGCATTACACCACCATGTGTCCCGTAACATCACCCGTGCCCTGACCAACGCAGTTACTGGGAAGGTCCACTTAACGACTGACACATGGACAAGTGCTTGTGGCCAGGGACGCTACATTTCCCTGACGGCACACTGGGTGAATGTCGTGGAGGCTGGGAGCGACTTGGACCCTGGGATGGCACAGGTGCTACCCACGCCGAGGATTGCGGGCCCTACCTCCATCAGGGTTTCCGCCAGCACCTACGTTATTGGCTCCTCCTCCTCCGTTTCCACCTCCGAATTCTCTACACGCAGCGCCACTCCCCCATCAGCCAGTAGCTGGAAGCAGTGTAGCACTGCAGTGGGGAAGCGTCAACAGGCCGTGCTGAAGCTGATCTGCCTTGGGGACAAACAGCACACGGCCTCAGAGCTGTTGCAGGGGATTAGTCACCAGACCGAGCAGTGGCTCTCGCCACTCAACCTGCAACCAGGCATGGTTGTGTGTGATAATGGGCGTAACTTGGTGGCGGCTTTGGAGCTCGGCAAGCTCACACACGTACCATGCCTAGCGCATGTATTTAATTTAGTGGTTCAGCGATTTCTAAAAACCTACCCCAATGTGCATGATCTCTTGACCAAGGTGCGCCGCGTGTGTGCACATTTCCGTAAGTCATCTACAGCTTCGGCCGGCCTGTTGAAGCTGCAGCAGTGCTTACAATTGCCAGCTCACCGGCTGCTGTGTGACGTGAGCACGCGCTGGAACTCCACCTTCCACATGTTGGCCCGGCTTTGTGAGCAGCAGAGGGCAGTAGTGGAGTACCAGCTGTTACACGGTCGTCGCCTCTCCGTTCAACTTCCTGTAATCAGAAGTGAGGAGTGGGAATGGATGTCAGACCTCTGCGAGGTTTTACGCAATTTTGAGGAATCGACACAGATGGTGAGCGGCGATAACGCTATTATCAGTGTAACCATCCCACTTCTGTGTCTACTGAAACGCTCGCTGCTCACAATTAAAACCGACGCTTTGCATGTGGAAGAGGTGGAAATGGGGGAGGAAGAGCTTACACAAGGTGATAGCCAGAGCACCCTCACTTCGTCTTCTCAGCGACAATTGGAGGAGGCGGAGGAGGAGGAGGAGGAAGACACGGTTGCCTCCGCTACAGAGGGTAGCCATGGAACTTTAGTTCCATCTCTTCAGCGTGGGTGGGCAGAAGAGGAGGAAGAGGATGAGGAGATTGAGAGTCATCCTCCTGGTGAGGACAGCGAAATCTTGACTGTTGGTACTCTGGCACACATGGCTGACTTTATGTTAGGCTGCCTTTCCCGTGACCCACGCGTTGTACGCATTTTAGACAACACGGATTACTGGGTGTTCACCCTTCTGGACCCCCGCTACAAAGAGAATTTCTCATCTCTCATTCCTCCGGTGGAGAGGACAAGCAAAATGGTGCAATACCAGAAGGTTCTTGTTGAAAAATTGCTCCAAAATTTTCCATCTGACAACGCTGGCGGCAGAGTACGTGCTACCTTGGCCAACCGAGAAGGGGAGAAAAGGGGAGCACACAGCAGTTCCGACAAAGGCAGGCCAACACTCTCCAAGGCGTGGGACACCTTCATGACACCCCGCCAGCACCCTCACCCTGATGCGCAGCCTAGTGTCACAAGGAGGGAAAAGTTTTGGAAGATGGTGAAGGAGTACGTAGCAGACAGTGTCAGCGTCCTCAATGATCCCTCTGTGCCTTACAACTACTGGGTGTCCAAGCTGGACACGTGGTATGAACTGGCACTCTACGCCTTGGAGGTGCTGGCCTGCCCTGCCGCCAGCGTTCTGTCTGAGTGGGTATTTAGTGCTGCTGGTGGCATCATAACAGATAAGCGTATCCGCCTTTCCACCGACAATGCTGATAGGTTGACACTTATAAAAATGAACAAGGCCTGGATTTCCCCTGACTTCTCCACTCCACTGGAGGAAAGCCCCGGGGGAACATAAACTCACTTTATATATGTTATTTACAATGATGGGAATACTCTGTATTCCCATTCACCCCTTCCACCCAAAAAATGGGTATATGGTTGACTCTTAATCTTCTCATCCTCCTCCTCCTCTTCCATATGCCCTGTGCTATAATTTTTATATAGGGCCAGCTCACCAGCGGGCCCTGTGATATAATTTTTATATAGGGCCAGCTCACCAGCGGGCCCTGTTTGACAATTTTTATATAGGTCAGCTCACCAGCGGGCCTTCTCATATAATGTTTTATTGGGTCAGCTCTCTAGCGGGCCCTCTCATATAATGTTTTATAGCGTCAGCTCACTAGCGGGTCTTCGCATATAATGTTTAGGATGGTCAGCTCTGCAGCAGACCCTCACCCATAATGTTTTAGATGGTCAGCTCAGCGCACGTTTCCCTCTTAATCATGGCCTCAGTTCAATAAAATCAAGGAAATTTTTGGGAGAATTTGCCTCTGCACACGTTTCCCTCTTAATCATGGCCTCACTTCAGAAAATCAAGGAAATTTTTGGGAGAATTTGCCTCTGCGCACGTTTCCCTCTTAATCATGGCCTCACTTCAGAAAATCAAGGAAATTTTTGGGAGAATTTGCCTCTGCGCACGTTTCCCTCTTAATCATGGCCTCACTTCAGAAAATCAAGGAAATTTTTGGGAGAATTTGCCTCTGCGCACGTTTCCCTCTTAATCATGGCCTCACTTCAGAAAATCAAGGAAATTTTTGGGAGAATTTGCCTCTGCGCACGTTTCCCTCTTAATCATGGCCTCACTTCAGAAAATCAAGGAAATTTTTGGGAGAATTTGCAGATGATATACAAGTAAATATACAGCAAATATTGTTTGGTAACAATTTTTCGCCTAAAGTCGTTTTTATTTTCCTTTTTGTGTGTTTTATGGTCAGTCTGTAAAAATGGCGTACTACGGGCGAAAGATCGTTCCCAGCAGCGATGTTGGAGTCCAAGATGCATCCAGACATCCTCCCTATGCTGTCCCTGAACCATTTCTGTGGTGTTTCCATCCTTTTCTTCCCTTTTCCTATGGACCAGGCACCCTCCCCTCATCAGAGCAGGGGGTGCCTGGTGTAATGCTCGAGTCCTCCCATTGACTTCAACGGGGCTCGGGTGCTCGGCCGAGCACTCGAGCCTCCGGGGGCGCTCGGTCAGAGCACCCGAACACCCGAGCATTGGGGTGCTCGCTCATCACTAATATGGACGTATCTCAGAAGTTAAGAGTGCATTGTTTTGCAAAGTGATAGAGACCTCTGTGCCATCCAAAGCAAGGATGGGCAATGCAAGGCCCTTCAGCTGCTGCCAGACTACATCTCCCATCATCCTCTCCAGTCTTAGATGTGAGTTGTAGTCTGGCAGCAGCTAGAGGGCCTCACTTTGCACACCACTGATCCAAAGTGTAACCCTTTCAATGCCAGAGGGGTATGCAATGGATAAACCTCTGGCACTCATAGGGTTAACGTAATGATATTTAGATTGCTAGATCCTAATATGTCACAAGCTGGCATTATTAAACAGTAATACCAGTGAGATAGCTCAGTGGTAAATGCCCTGACTACAGAGCCTGCTCCAACCTCAAGGTTACAGGTTTGATTCTTGCCAGGGTCAGCTCAGCCCTTCATCCTTATGAGGTCAATAAATGAGTTCCATTGATTGGGTAATAATAACATCTATTATTCAGCTGCCGATTCAGTTAATTCCACTGAAAGTGCTTTGAGTCCCACTGGGAGAAGGGTACTGTATAAATACTGGTTGTTATTATTATTATAGTGCACGCAATTAATCACATGACTAACTAAACAATAAACACAGTGCTTTAGAACCTTCAGCAGTTAAAAGAAATAAAGGGGAACTATATAAATAGGGGGCTATTAATTTAACCCTTTGAGTGCCAGAAGGGTACTCAACGCATTAGCGTTGAGTACCCCACTGGCACTCAAAGGGTTAACAGAAGGACTTACCTTGTTGTATGTTGCTAAAGGGGTACTGAATAACAAGTGGCTCTTAATTTGTTCAACCCTTTAAGAACCAGAGGGGTGTGCAGCACATACCCTTCAATCAGCAGTCAGCTATAGCTATATTGTTTTTATTTGCATTTTATCACTGTTAGAGCCTACTGTAAATGTTTCTATTTACAATCTGATATAGTCTAGTTATCATTGATTTTAATCAATTTAGGTCTATTGAAGTTCATTGGGGGAGATTCACTACGTGGTGATAAAGTGGAGATGACTTCTCCAGTTTATCACTTCTCCAAGTCCTATGTTATACTATGGAGCCTATGCACTAAAATGGCTTCAGCTTTGGAGATCTTAGTGAATAGGCTCCATAGAATAACACAGGAAATGGTCTACTTCCTAGTACAAGTCCTGAACTTAGAACTATAAATCCTAGGACACCTGAAAAAGAATTTCAAAAAGTTGGCAATATGCCCAACACTTTGTATTAATATAAAATGCAACAGGAAGCTTGCAAGGTGGCCCATATTGAAAAGATCTCCTGACGCACCAATGTACACATGCTAAAATAAGAACAGGAAACAGGTAACTCTTCATCTACTGTGGGTCTTCAGTTACTATAATCCTCAAACTGAGGGACACGTATCAAGCCAAGAGTAGAATAATTCTGGGACTAAACAAAGGCATCATATATATTAACAGGAAAGAGCCTCTTAGTTGAGAAAATTACTTATTTTCCCCATTAAGGACTAGAGGGGTGAGAAATACATTGTTTAGGAATGAGTAGTGCACCCCTCTGGTCCTTAAAGGGTTAAATATACACACCATTGGGAAGGTTATCCCTGACACTCCTAAAATAACTCACAACTTAAAGGGATAGTAATGTTTCACAAAAACAGCAGCTCCAATTAATCTTAATGTTATTTGGGCCAGAGAGTAATATTTCTGTACTGTCAGAGTTGTAGTTCAAGAGTAATTGAATGATAAAGTATTCCCCTCCCTTCCCTTTTACCTAGTGTAAGCCCCCTCTCCTCAGATGTGGCATCTGGTCCATAAACCAGACAGCTCACAGCAAGGAACAATCTTCTTACTGTGAGAACAATGAAAACCCTGCCCCCTTTGACAGGGTTTTCAGCTTTTTCCCTTATCTTAATTGAATATTGTCCCTCTCTACAATCTACCTGGATACACCCTGCTGCTCTGAGATGAGCAGTGTTATATCAGTAAAAGGGGCGGGAGGGGGATACTTTACAATTCAATTACTCTTGAACTACAACTCTGACAGTATTGAATTAACACTCTCCATGGCCCAAATACTATGAATATTAATTGGAGATGCTTTTATTATGAAACATTACTATCCCTTTAAAAATATACAATTAGATTTTGATACTTTCACCATTATCCCAGTTTCTCCTGGACCCCTAAATCCACCTGTTTTCCTTGTCCTTCTGCACCTGTTTAGGTATGAGTCCTGTAGGTAACTGTCTGGTAATATATGGAAATATATATATATATTAAATGTGAAACACTGGACGCACTCACGGTTTAGGATTCAAAATGTCAATGTATTAAAACAATTTCATAACATCTTTTTTGACATTTTGCAGCACAAACAGCAACTTTTTGATCCACTACTTGGGATTGATTTCCCATATGATGGTATTGATTACCCATATGATTGAAGGCACTCACTGCTCAACCCAGTGTTCTCCAAACTTCTGGGTTGAGTGGGAGACCCTTGAAGAGGCCCATACACGTCACTATGATAGGAAATCAGTTCAAGTGGGTATGCCCGCCCAGCAAGGTCCGATTGTTCTTACCTTTATTTATAATGCACACTGTGTTAGCCTTAAAAGGACTTGGTGGCTCCAATGGCCTTCAAAGAGATAATGTGAGTTTTAAAATTTAAAACCTGGCCCTGCAGTGTAGGGAAAGTACTTTCCTACATGCAAAGTCTTTTTGAACTTCTCCCTGCACAGGAAATTATGAGGTTTTCCCTTCTCTCCCATGAGCACCAAATCATCTGCTAATATCACCCAGAGCTGCATAAATCTGTGATCTGCAGGGTGGCTCACGATATATCAGGTGAGTTATAAGCTTTGGGAACCCTGTTCACATAGCTATGAGGGAACTGCCAGTGGTTTAAAAGGGTCTTTTACTGACCCTATACTGCATCTTCAAAAATAGAGGAGCCAAGTGTAATTACCCCGGTGTATGTATAGGAGCAGAGTGCCCATTCAAATAAAAGTTAACCTGAGAGCTCTGCTCCCTGCTGCTGTGTCCACATGCTATGTGCCTCATGTAAGATGCTGTTTTCCTTACCACACATTCCGGGTTTATGCACTAAGGTGTGATACAGAGGTGATAAAGTGGTGATGACTTTTCCAGTGATATCACTTCTCCAGTTCCCATGTTAATCTATGGAGCCAATGCACTAATATTTATCCAGATTTGGAGATCTTAGTGAATAGGTTTCATAGACTAACATCGGAATTGGAGAAGTGGCATCTCTGAAGAAGTTATCTCCATGTTGACACCTCTTTCTCGTGCCTTAGTGCATAAACCCCAGTAAGCCCTAAGCCCCATTTCAATACATTCAAATTATGAAAAAAAGTGTCAAATGTTAGTAGAATTAACCATTTGAGAGCCTGTGGGGTATGCATTAAAAACCGTCCCCTGACAAGAATCATATACCAGTAAACCTGATCTCCAGTGAAGTCTTCAGCACCCTGGTCAGCTTCTGTCCATCTTCTTCTGTCATTGTCTACCTTCCTTCTCTTCTGTCCTCTTCTGTCTTCATATCTTCATCCTGGTATCAAATACATACCGGAAAATAAAAAAATAGTAAACATGA
This sequence comes from Rhinophrynus dorsalis, assembly GCA_037306005.1. Classification (NCBI taxonomy): domain Eukaryota; kingdom Metazoa; phylum Chordata; class Amphibia; order Anura; family Rhinophrynidae; genus Rhinophrynus; species Rhinophrynus dorsalis. The sequence continues at coordinate 538,659,504 of CM074719.1, read as the reverse complement.
AATATGTTCCAAAAACATAACATGCAAATATATGCAGTGGTTAACCTTTTGGCTGTCAGATTGGTATGCAATGCATTGCAGAGCAATGCACACCTCTCTGGCACACAAAGGGTTAAAGTAATGCTTCTAGTGCCAGTGGAAATATATCAACATCCCCCCAAATCAAATAACATTTTTCAAAATCCATTTCACCAAAGAGAAAAATATAGAGTGTCACAGGAACCAGTGGGCCCCTGGAGGAGCCTGAGGGCCAGCCTCCTGCCCACAGACTATGAACCTAGCCCTGGAACAGGGTGTGGCCTCCCCCTGAGACTAATCTCTGCCCTGTTTGTCCCTTGCCATGGAGGATCCATTACCAGCTCCCCAGTCCCCTCTTGGGGCTAAGTCACCCTGTACTTATTAGGGGTACAGGGTGACCAAGAAACCCAAGGAACATTCTTCCCAGCCTTGTCCAAGGATATCAGTCTTCCCAAAGGACTAATATGTAAAAGGTGCTTCAACACATCATCCTGTTTAGTGTATTCTGGTCCCTCTGTAACACTTAAACCCAGCCCTATTCCTTTTTTTTTTTTTTTTTTTTTCATTTTGTTACTTTATTGAGTAGGCAAAGAGAATTTAACAATATTGTCAAAGGTAACAAAGTCAAAAACATTGACAAAGATATATTTTTGATTGTACAATGTGACAAAAAGGGGATAATAAATTTTATCTAAATACGACAATACATTAGGGGAGAAGGATAGATTGGAAAGGAAGGGAAGAAAAAGAAGAGGAATAGAAGGAAGAAAAAAGAGGTAGAAGAGGGGGGTAAGAAGGTAAGAAAGTAAGAAACACCTAGGGAGAATGCAAGAGAGATGAGAGAAAAACATCTGAATGAGCGAAACGATTGAAAGAGTGGGAGAGGAAATGTTCATACTGAAGGAGGTGACTGAGATACAAAAGTGAGCCAAGAGGAAAATGTATCATGAAATAACGTTATTTTATTGTGAGAGTAATGAAATAGGCGCTCCATGTTAAGAAGACAGGACACCTCCCGCTTCCAGTCTGACAATGTCGGAGGGTCGGATTTTTGCCAACGCTGAGGGATACAAATGCGAGCCGCTGATAGCAGCAATAACCAAGTTTTGAGGTCGGATAGAAGAGGGACAATAGATATGTTATCTGTTGGGACTATATTAAAGAGTAATAATAAAGGGGAAAAGGGTAAAGAATTACCGGAGATCAAACAAATAGTGGAATGTACTGATATCCAAAATGGAGATATTAACGGGCAAGTCCACCAAATATGCGCTAGGGAGGCAGGAGAATAGTCACATCTCAAACACGAAGCACTAAGACCAGGTTTAAATTTCGAAATGAGCAATGGAGATCTATACCATCTTGTAAGAAGTTTGTAATTAGTTTCTCGATATCTCGTGTTTGACACCAAAGTCCAAGCCCGTTTGAAAGACATTAGCCATTGAGAATCGGTAATGGAAACCTCCAGTTCCTGTGCCCAAGTAGACTTGGACCGAAGGAGGAGTGAGGAAGACAAAGTATCCGAGGTTGAGAGAAGAAGATCATATAGTTTAGAAAGTCCTTTTGGGATAACCGAATCTCGAAGAAGAAATGACTCAAAAACAGTAAGTGGTCTAGGGCGATAAATCCGTCGGGATGCAGACGTGAGGAAATGACGAACCTGCAGATATCGCCATTTCTCCGAGGCAGGGAGTCCGTATTCCGAACAGAGGTAACTAAAAGTGGGGGGGACCGGGGTCGGGAGTAAATGATCAAGGTCGTGAAGTCCCAATTGGGACCAACGTTGAAAGGTAGAAATATGTAACCCCGGAGGGAAATCTGGATTACCTAGTATGGAGCATAGCGGAGATGGGGTCGGAGCCAATGTTCCCCACTGTTTCCAGATCTTAAAAAGGTGAAGTAAAATAGGTTGCGATCCTACTAAGGAGGAAACAATGGATGGTTTGATCCATAAGAGCTGTCTGAGAGATGTAGTCGGAAGGAGAGATTGTAAGACTCGTGCCCAGAATTTATCCGGAGATGTCCTTAGCAAATCTAACAAAGTGAAAAGGGAGGCTGCATGGTAATAAGTCCGTATATCTGGTAAGCCCAATCCACCTAGATGAGGGGATCTAGCTAGTATATTTTGGTGAATTCGAGGTCGACGTTTGTTCCAGATAAAGGAGTGTATGAGGCGTATAAGGGAAATGAGAGATTCCGAAGGTAAAGGAAGTGGCAAAGAGCGTAATAAAAATAAGACTTTAGGCAAAAGGACCATCTTTACCAGGTTGATACGTCCTATCCAAGAAACGAAAACATGAGCCCAATTGGCAATGTCCTGACGGACAGAGGAGAGAAGTTTTTCTAAGTTGAAGGACATAAGATCAGAGACCTGAGGAGTAAGATAGATCCCTAGAGATTTGAGGGAAGTGTCAACCCACGGAAAGGGAAAAGAGGCTTGTAGGAAAGCCTGTAGGGAGGCTGGAATAGAGAGTCCAAGGATTTCAGACTTAGAAGAGTTTACTTTCATACCTGAGACGCTCCCATAAGAGGATAAGAGAGCCGAGAGAGCTTCCAAAGACTCCGCAGGGGTAGTCAAGAAAGTCAGGATGTCGTCTGCAAAGCTGGTTAATTTAATAGAATAGGAGCCAAGAGAAATCCCATGAATTTTTGAGTGTTGCTTAATAGCGGCAAGAACAGGTTCAAGAGTAAGGACAAAGAGGAGAGGTGAAAGAGGGCATCCCTGACGTGTACCGTTTGTAATTGAAAAAGGAGAGGAGAGGAGACCGTTAACTATAACTCTCGCTGTAGGAGATGTATAGAGGGATAAAACTGCATGTAAGAAACGGGGGCTAAATCCAAACCTTTCTAGAGTGGCAGTCATAAAAGTCCAGTCCACTCTGTCAAATGCTTTCTCTGCATCTAGGGAAAGAAGAAGGGCAGGAGTGTTGTTTGATTGAGCTGAGTGAAGTAGGGAGATCGCCAATATAATATTATCTCTGGTTTCACGTCCTCGAATAAACCCAGACTGTTCTTCTCCAATAAGAGAAGGTAGGATATGAGATAAGCGATCAGCAAGAATTTTTGCGTATAGTTTGATGTCTGTATTAAGTAAAGATATCGGTCTATAACTACTGCAATGTGATGGGTCCTTACCTGGTTTCGGGATGACTGTGACATGAGCCAATAGGGAAGTGTGTTGCCATGCAGTCCCATCTAGAATGGAGTTAAAGGTATTTACCAGATGTGGAGATAGAGTGGGAAAAAACATTTATAATATTGGGTAGTCAGACCATCAGGTCCAGGGCTTTTCCCGATGGGAGTAGATCTCAAGACTTGGCTAATCTCGTCGACTGTAATTGGAGCATCCAACATCAAGGAGTCAGCGGTGGAAATGCTTGGCAGATTGACGTTAGACAGAAAGTCTTGCAAGGCTTGAGAAGGGCAGGGAGCAGAGTGTTCCTGACTGTGAGTGTTGTACAAAGAATGGTAGAAATGTCTAAAAGCATCCGCGATAAGATCATAAGAGTATACCTGCGGGCCCGTTGGAGAATGGATACATGAAACATGTGATCGTACCCTATCCTTGCGGATCAAGGTCGCTAGAGTCTTCCCACATTTGTTGCCGAAGAGATATTGTTGATATCGATACCACATGTGAGATTTGATGTAATTAGCACGATAGAGAGTCGAAAGTTCGGTGCGAAGGGAAGAAAGTTTGCGAAGTAAGGCAGGAGATAAGGAAATTTTGTGCAACGATTCTAAATGTCGAATCGAGGAGAGAAGAGAATTAATATGCTCCCGCTGTTTTTTCTTTCGCCAACTGTCAATAGAAATAAAGGAGCCCCGAATGAAACATTTATGTGCTTCCCAAATGATTGAAGTAGAAACTTCTGGCGTGACGTTAGCTGTAAAATAAGTATCTAGATCCGCAGTGATTCGGGAGATCACACATGAATCTGTCAATAAGGAGTCATTAAGTTTCCAAGATGAAGATGGGGGGAGGGTAGGTTGGAGGGAGAAGGAAACAGAAACTGGGGCGTGGTCAGAAAGAGAGATACTGCCAATATCCGTTCTATTTATATCTGTCAGTTTCGCTTGACTAATAAAAATATAGTCTATACGAGAATAAGAATTATGAGGGTGGGAGTAGAAAGAGTAGTCTCGTGAAGATGGGTATAAAGTCCTCCAGACGTCAATAGTGAATAAGTCTCTAAAAAGGTTAGAAATTTTTAGTCCCACTTGAGAAGATTGGGAGGTTCTAGGAGAAGAAGCGTCCACAGTTGGGTCAAGACAAATATTGAAGTCTCCACCGATAATCAAGAATCCCTCAGCGAAGTCAGCTAACTTGGAAAGTGTTGTGCGAAAGAAACGTAGTTGGGATTTATTGGGGGCATAGAGGTTGGCTAAAGTATATGTTACATTCGCTATAGTTCCTTTAAGAAAGAGATATCGGCCATTAGGGTCCGGGAGAGATTCCAGGTGCGACCAAGGTACAGTGCGGCCTATAAGGGTTGCTACTCCCCTTTTTTTTTTCAAGGGAGGGAGCAATCTCCACATGGGGAAAACGTCTAGTATTTAATTTGGGGTGAGAATCTTTAGCACAATGAGTTTCTTGAATAAAGACAATGTCAGACTGGAAGCGACTAAGCTCTCTAAAAACCATGGAACGCTTTTGAGGGCTATTAAAGCCGTGGACGTTATAAGAGGTAATCTTTATAATGGAGTTGACCATATATTGAATGGAATGACAAGTACGCTCAAATTATAATGGTAAGGAAAGTAAACATCAGCATAATATTACTGAGAAACTCTATGATAAGGCTCAATCTAAGTATCAGGCACCAAAAAATCCAATTGAAACTAGCATTGAACACCTCCATAGCCTGTAGAGTTGAGGCTATGCAAGTCCTAGGTGATAGAGTCGTACAAGAAGTGAGAACATAGAACAGGGAGATAGAAAGAAGGAAAAAGGGTGAAGAGACAAAGAATAAGAAAGACACAGAGAGGGAAGGGATGAATTCCGCTATGCGCTCTCCTGCCGCTGAGAGAGGTAAGGAGATAACGCTGTCACCACTAGCGGCGGGGGGAGGGTGCATCTGAGTAATAGCGGTGTCTAAAGGTTATTCAGCAAGAAAATAGTAGAACTGTACGGAAAATAAACCGTAGTAGTAGGGAGGTGATGGAGTAGAAAAGGGAGGATAAGGCACCAACTGCTGTAATATAAACGTTAAAAAGAAAGCAGCTAGAGAAGGGGATAACCCTGGTAAAGTGCAAAAAGTGTAAAAGGAAAAAATATAGGGCAAGTCTGGGGTTTCAAGCTCTGGCAAGGTAAGGGTCCAGAGAGAGAAAAAGAAAACTATAGCAAAATGAAAGATCATGAAGTCCCTTAATTACATTCCCAAGGTGTAAATAGTACTATCTAATAATTATAACCATAATACAGCAATAGGAAAGAGGACTAGGCAGGTATCTTGATAGACAAACATTTTAAGATCTGCAATAATAAGAACAACGAGGAGTACTCCCCCCACATACGCATCTAATAGTATATTAATAGGAACATAGCAGTAGCCTATAACTGGGAGATGTATGAGAAGAAAAGCTTATTCATAATATTGTAGAGAAGAGAGAAGAGAGAAAAGGGAGGTAAAGACATGTAAAGGCACACAGTGGAAAGCTCAGGGTAAGTGTACATAGAATGATAGTAATAAGCCTTGGCTAATATCATATGAACATGAAACGATTAAAACTGGTAGCCACATAAAAGAAGCTGGATTGGCCTGGTTAGTAGCTTGAATCATGTACAGCCGCCGAAAAAGCAGATCTAAGTATCAATAACTGGAAGTATAAATGAGCTACCCAGCAGGTCAATCTTCGGATGTATCTACAGATGTATCTACAGAAGGGAGGGGGGGAATGCTGAAAGCAAAAATATCAATAGCATTCAAATTCAAAATCAATCCTAAAAGCTTTTTTTTTTTTTTTTCCCCCCATTCTCCTCTCTCCCCTCTCCCTTCTGTTCCCATCCCAAACCCCTCACTCCATGTCCCCCTCTCGTTTCCCCTCACTGCGTTTCTTCGCCCACCCCCATAGTCTCTTTCCCCTACTCCCCTAGTCTTTCATCCAAAATGAAAAGCTACAATCCTGGTGCTTTAACTGAAAAACTTGAAGACCTGTGGAGGGAGGAAAAAGTTAGTGACAGACCTGTCCCTTAGTCAGTGACAAAAAGAAGTTCAGGATGTTGGAGTAGGAATGACAGTTCCAATTGATCACTAATATGAACTTCAGGTAGGTTGCATGGGTGCTGGAGGTTGAGAATCAGGAGCATCTTGACGCTTCTTGCACTTGGGTGAGACTGTCACCAAGTGCCATCTGAGGCGTTGATTCTTTTCCAATTGGGGAAGAGAATGTCGACCCGGAGTGGGTGCCGGAGCTGGTGGTGGAGAGATTTGCAGCTCCTCACAAAACTCCTGGACATTCGCTATATCTCTCAAAGTGGCTGATAAATTGTTGTGGTAAGCAGTAAGGCTAAAAGGGAAGCCCCATTTGTACTTTACATTAAGAGCCCTCAAATGTACGGTGAGAGGCCTCCACTGCCGACGGAGGAACAAGGTATGAGGTGAGAGGTCTTGATAAACATGTACATCAACACCCGCGTAGGTAGTAGAGACCCCATTCCTACAAGCTTGTAGTATAGCGTCCTTGTCCCTGAAGTAGTGGAGACAGCATATGATATCTCTCGGAGGATCATTTGGGGTACAGGGTTTAAGTGCTCTATGCGCCCTGTCAAGAAGGATAGAATCCGGGTCGTCTTTCTGAAGAAGTTGAGCAAAAAATTTCTGCAAAAACGTCAACAGGTCCCTCTGAGGCACTGACTCCGGTACATTGCGAAGACGTAGATTGTTTCTGCGTCCCCTATTATCCAAGTCGTCAATGCGATATTGAAGTGTATCAATAGCGTCCTGCTGGGCCATGAGATGCTGTTCAATAGAAGAATAAGCCGAAGATAGCTCTGCGTTGGCGTCTTCTATAGTATCCATGCGGGTGGATAGGGACTGTAGGTCCTGGCGTAGTTCCGAAATAACCGCCTGAAGAGATGACTTGATGTCGTCGGCAAGAGATTTGAGATCATCCTTAGTGGTAAGTGATTCTAACATGGCCGGGGTAATAGCTGGAGACACAGCCTCAGAAGCAGCCATCCGTCCTCTCTGTTGAAACGCCTGTGTTGTAGAAGGGTCTAGTTCGGCGTCCTGTGAGGAGCTTTGAAGGCGGGATGTCCGCTGTAGAAAAGGCGCCAAAGAGCCAGACGTCACAGGAGAGTGAACTCCAAAGGACAATTTTTTCTTCCCTCTGCTGGGCATGTAGAGTGTAGTTAGGATCCCCCTGATGGAAATACCGAGTACAGTGAGGTATGAGCATAGGGATATCCGCTGCAATTACAGAGTTGGGCCTAGGAGCTCTCTTTTCATGCGTCCATCACGATCGGTAGCTAGACACGCCCCCCCCCCCAGCCCTATTCCTTTGTCCCATTGTATAGTTAACTCACTCAGGTCTGGCCCATTGTATCCTGTTGAATGAGATCCTTCCAATTCTGCAGTATATGGCCCAAGCTTGGCCACCCTTGGCAACAATTTCCAGAGCCATCACAAGGGCAGTGTTTCACTTTGTCTGGGGCTCCAAAATGGACAGAGTGAGGCATGCATTTATGTACAAGGAGCCCCACAAAGGAGGAAAGGGGGTGCCAGATATCCCCACCATGTTGAGGGTCTTCTTTGTGTGCAACTGTGTGCGGGAGACTTTAAGAGAGAGCGACCAGGAATCTGACGTTAATGCCATGTCCTGTTTCTTCCTGCTTCCTCTTTGGAGGGGACTCGGTTGGAACAGGTGGGACAGCTCCATCCCTTACAACTGGACTACCCCTGGTTCTACCAGGATGTTGGTCGATTTGTGAGGAAGAACCAACTGGAGGGTGTTAAACCAGAACTGTGGACCCCAAAGGTCATATATAAGTTCATCAGAGCAAAAGACATTATAGTGACAATTTCAGGACTCCCAGCGGCCACTTCCAAGATGGTATGGAAGAACGTGTCATCAGGGAGACTCACCAACAGACACAAGGACACTGCATGGATGACCATTCAGGGGGGTCTGTCTCTCAGGACATTCATGCATGCAAGGAACCTATGCAGGTATAGACACTACTCTAGAGGATGCGTGGCAGAAGAAACTGCCCAGCATGTTTTTTTGCAGTGCCCCTTTGCCCAAGCTCTGTTTGATGACCTGGAAAATGAACTCAGAGATTCTGTTCCAAAGAGACACTTGTCGTACCACTCGGGACTGTATGGACTATTTCCAGGGACACACTTGTATGGTGCTATCCAGGAAGCCTGGCGCATCATGTACTGTGTCAAAGACGCTCTGTGGTTTGCAAGGAATCGTTTGTGCTGAGGAGAGAACAGGTGACAGCACAGGACTGTCGCAGACTTATCCACAGCCTGCTAAGAGACTATAACATCTTGGACAGCCCTGAAGAGGATGACTAGCATCCCCTCCAATGGCTCAATATCACTGTCACCTCTCCTCGGCCCCCTGACCCACCCTGACCCACATCCCCCCCACACACACACACCCAATCCCCCAGGCAAATGCCCACAGAGACTTTAATACAGTGAAATAAAGTACAAGTATTGAGTTCAATAAAGTGATGATACAATAAAGTTCAAATGTACCTGTGTGCTGCCAAAGTGCACTGCGTTGCAAGTATTGAGAATGTTATTGTTTTAAATGTATAAATGCACTCTGTATTGGAAAGCATTACTGTACAAAGAAATGTTGTATTGTATTTTCCATGTCAAAATAAAGTCCTGCCTAAGTGACTGGGTGAATGGAGCTATGATCCTGGTTTCTGGCTGGTGGAGTTCGTGAGTGTTGTCCTGGGCTAAGGAAGCACAGTTTTGGCGGAGCTACTCAGTCTGAGTACGGGTATCCGTCACATAGGGTAAGGAAAATAAATTGCATATGGTGCATTGCAATACATAACTAGTGTGCAGGCTCCACTGCTTTTGCTGACTGTGGTGGCAGGAAGTCATGCTGACAAACCCTACCCCCTTGCTAACTTTCAGGCTGATTCCCAAACCAGTTTGTGTGGGAAATTTGAACAGAGACTGTTTTTTATATGGCCAGTCTCTGTTCAAAAGATGTTCATTGTGCTTACATGCCTCCCAGTCAATCAGCTTCTAGTGGGGGAATGATGAATCCCTCTAGGAGCTGACTGGCTAGGGGGTGCGTAAACAAACATCCCAGCCAGTGGATGTCTGGGAGCCAAATTTCCCACACGCTGGCTCAGACATCGGCTCGGAAAGTGAGAAAGGGGGGTTTTGTCAGCCTGACTTCCTGCCGCCACTGCCAGCAGAGCCCGCACACTATTTATGTATTGCAATGCACCATATGCAATTTATTTAACATTGCCCTATATTTTTCTCTTTGGCCATAAAATTGATTTAAAACTAAATGGATTTTGAAGAATGTTATTCGACTTAGGCTAGATGCATTACTTTAACCCTTTGAGTGCCAGAGAAGTACACAAAGCATCACTCTGCAATGCGTTTGGTACCCTTCTGGCAGTCAAAGTGTTTATCACTGCACAGAAGAGAAGAAGACAGAAGATGAAGAGAAAGAAGAAGAAGGAAGATGGAAGCTGACAGCAGAAGACGGACACAGGGTGACAGGTAAGTGTTATAGCACAACAAGTCCCAGCATGCAATGCTTAAAACTTTAAAACTGTGTTTAAAATTGTACAAAATTTTCACTCTGTTGTATAAGGTACACAGGCAAAAATGTATTGCGCCTGTTAAAAAGGCACTGTTAGAAGATATGTTAGTCATCCCATATGTAAACATGGTCTCTACTGCTAAACACCCCTCGACAAAAGAGAGGAAACTAGTCACATGTCCTGGATTGCCTGTGACAGTTCATCATTTGTGTGTGTGCCAAGTAACTCTGTGGGGGAGAGGCACTAGAGGTTGATGTCATGACAATGTGATGAGCACTTCAGCTTGGCGAGGTAGACACGCATCGCCATATGCACTAGGAATTAGAGATGCAAGGCGTAAAGGTGTAGCATATCACCCTGGCGTAAAGGTGTTGAAGTGTTGGGGAGGGAGGAGAGAAGATGCAGAAAGATTTCAGCACAAGGAACAGCAGTCCTCACTCTGACTTTTCAGTGACAGTGGGGTAAGCAACTCGTTTCACAGCAATGCATTGCGCATCCCTCTAGCAATAAGGGATTGTATGTATTTACCTGTGCTTGTAAGCTAAAGTCCATTTGTAATTTGCAATACATGTGTTTGTATATATAAATACTAGTTTTAAAGCCCGTATACACGGTCCAACACTGTCAGCGCTGCAGTCATGCGCAGTACTGACTGCCTGAATACGCCACAGCTGATACGGAGCGGGGAGATCCAAATTCAGGCTGTAGTCAGCCGTGGAGTGGGCAGTTTGTACTGCGCATGGCTGCAGAGCGCGCAGCCTTCTCTACTACGCATGACAGCTTCTGATAAACATACTTAGCGAATTATAATATAGGAAACTTGGCACTCAAGGATACATTTCTAAAACATAAACATTGCTTGAATTTAAACCATCTTTCACATGGCTATCCGGTATCTATGAAATTTCATTACCTAAACCGGGCTAGTTAGATATAACTGGGACTGGGACTTATCAGCTAATTAGTCACTATGTATATGAGCATGCAGGTGCCTCATGTAATGATTCGGGGAGCAGCTGAATACATTACTGAGAGAAGGAGATGTTTAAATCAGTTATAAATCATTTCATTATGGAATGAGCTGCAACTACCAAATAAACCAACAAAATTACGGGGAAATATTAATGGTGCTGCACCGTAAGGCAAATTCACAGTCACACCACCACTAGTGATGAGCGAGCGTGCTCGGCCGATGCTCGGATCGGCTCGAGCATCGCTCTGCTCGGCACATGGCGGTACTCGTCGAGTACCGCCATGTGCTCGCCCGACATGTTCGGGTGAAGGGGATCTGTGCCGGAAGAGGCACAGATCCGAAGACGCTCCGCTGGACCACCAGGGACTGGAGGTACGGGGGCATTGCGGAGATGAAGGGGGCATTGCGGAGATGAAGGGGGACATTGTGGAAGAGGGGCATAGACTCTATGCCCCTCTTCCACAATGTCCCCCTTCATCTCCGCTATGCCCCTCTTCCACAATGTCCCCCTTCATCTCCGCTATGCCCCTCTTCCACAATGTCCCCCTTCATCTCCTATGCCATAGAGGAGATGAAGGGGGACATTGTGGAAGAGGGGCATAGCGGAGATGAAGGGGGACATTGTGGAAGAGGGGCATAGAGTCTATGCCCCTCTTCCACAATGTCCCCCTTCATCTCCGCTATGCCCCTCTTCCACAATGTCCCCCTTCATCTCCTCTATGGCATAGGAGATGAAGGGGGACATTGTGGAAGAGGGGCATAGCGGAGATGAAGGGGGACATTGACCAGGCACCCTCCGCTCATCAGAGCAGGGGGTGCCTGGTTTAATGCTCGAGTGCTCCCATGCTTTTCAATGGGGCTCGGGTGCTCGGCCGAGCACTCGAGCCTCAGGGGGTGCTCGGTCAGAGCACCCGAGCACCCGAGCATCGGGGTGCTCGCTCATCATTAACCACCACGTATTACCACCCTGGCCCCTTATCGCCCTTTAGATTGACTCCAGAGCATAGAATTGCAAACAACAGATGGAGGACTGTCCATCAACTGCTTTGAAATAAAGTGAAATACCCCTCTGGCACTCAAAGGGTTAAATCAATGGGACATTTTAAATGTCGGAGAGCAACAAAAAGCAATTCAGCTGTTCCAATGCAAGTCAACCACACAGGCAGACCATTCTTTACCAATAAGGCAACCAAATGTTGATATAGAGAAGTTCTTACAGTCAAAGCAATTGGTACAACAGCAATGTGCAAAATGTATAATTTCTTAATATCCAACACAACAATTTGTGTGCACCATATGCTGTAAATATAGCTAATATAAAAGGCCAGAGAATAGGTGAATAAAATAGGATTTTAGTCTTACCTGTTAAATCCTTTTCACTTAATCCATACAGGTTACTGGTAACTCTGGGAGGCGTCAGTCCCCTTTAAGTAGGCAGAAACATTCTCTAAATGTATGCAGGGGGGTGGAGCCTCCCTTCCCTCTCAGGCTGCAATCCAACTAGCCTGCTTCAGAATTGTTTGAGAACTAACCAGACTAGATAGTAGAAGGAAAGAAGACTCCTGTGAGCATGCCCAGCAGGACTCCCACATATTGCCACAGGAGAGCCAAGCATGGTCTCTTGACTGGGTGGGAGACCAGTAACCTGTATGGACTAAGTGAAAAGGATTTAACAGGTAAGACTAAAATCCTATTTTCACTGTCGTCCAATACAGGTTACTGGTAACTCTGGGATGTCCAACCATTGAGTTACCCTGAGGTGGGAAGAAGGCAAGGACCAGGTGCAAGGCCCCCAAAGTCACCAGGACCTCCATGAACCAACCGGTCAGAGATCCCAACTAACCAGAGGTGTCAACGGACACCAACTAGAGGTAAAAACAGACCCCAAGAACTGTTACACAGCACACTGAACCAGAGGCAATAGGGCTCAACATTAAGGAAGCACTGAGAACCTCAGAAAAGAAAGATCCTAGATAGGCAAAACTACCTCCAGGACCTTCCTCCCAAAGCTGGCATCAGCCAAGGCCAGCACATCCACACGGTAGCGCTTCAAGAAGGGGTGCATAGAAGACCAAGTGGCCGCCCGGCACAATTGAGCGGCAGACGCTTGATTCTTGGAGGCCCAAGAGGCCCCAACTGACCTGGTAGAATGGGCTGTAACCCAAAAGGGAACATGCTTATCCCTCAATTTGTAAACTTCACACTTAGAAGACTTAATCCAAGATGCAAAAGGTACCCTGGATGCCGGTCTCCCTGCCCTAGGACCCTCAGGAATGACGAAGAGGGCGTCAGACTTCCTGATAGATCAGTGCGATGAACATAAAACTTGAGACAACACACAACATCCAACAAGTGGAGATCCCTCTCCTTGACAGAGGAAGGGTTAGGGCAGAAAGAGGGCACCACGATCTCCTGATTGATGTGGAACTCTGAGACCACTTTAGGCAAGGACTCCTTAGAGGTGCGAAGCACAGCCTTATCCTTGTGAAACACCAGATAAGGTGGTTACAGGACAGAGCTTGCAAGTCCGCCACCCGGCGAACTGACACAATAGCCAGAAGAAAGGCCATCTTCCACGACAAAAGGCGCAAAGGAATAGTAGCCAAGGAGAACGCTGGAGAACCCCCAAACCAGATTATGGTCCCACTGAGAAGCCGGACTCCGAAAGGCAGGGCGCACAGTAGCAACACCCTGGAAGAAACCTCTGACGTCAGGAAGATAGCAATGCGTTTCTGGAAAACGACAGAAAGCGCCGAAGTAAGAACCGTAAGAGAACTCAGACTGAGTCTCTTGCCAACACCGTCCAACCAAAAGGACAGGACAGTGGGAAGATCAAAGTCATGAGACAGATCTCTGTCAGCACACCAAGACACAAATATCGACCAGACACGGTGATAGATCGTGGAAGAAACAGGCTTATGGCACTAAGCATAGTAGAAACCACAGCAGAAGAAAACCCTTTCTTCCATAAAATCGAGGATTCAACATACAGGCCGTCAAATTGAGCCAAAAAACATCGCCTTCCACAGATAACCCTGTAGAAGAAGAGCTGGACGAGAGGGGAGCCGAAATGGCTCCACCACAGATAGGGTCATAAACTCTGGATACCAGGGTTGACGATGTCAATCCCAATCAATCAGAATTACCGTACAACGTACCAATTACAATGTCCATAACGCCCATATAAACATAGGGATAGGGGGAGAGAGAGAAAGAGAGAGAGAGAGGAGGAAAAATGACCAGAGAGAATGTCCAGGAATGGACATTGTATCAGCAGCAGAGATGCACATTACCCACACAGTTATGGAATTTAATAGAGTGCCGCTCCACAGAGAGCAAAACGGCAGAACCTTCCTGTTGTGTCCCATTGCCATCAGATCCACTGGGGCATTCCCCATCTCAGAACCAGGAGTTGAAACACCTCCGGATGTAGTTCCCACTCTCTGCTGTCGACTGTGTGACGACTGAGGAAGTCTGCCATGACGTTGTCTACACCTGGAATGAGCACTGCGGAAATGACCGGAACATGAACCTCTGCCCAGGACAGAATGGCCTTGACCTCTAACCAAGCGGCGAGACTTCTTGTCCCGCCCTGTCTGTCGATGTAAGCCACTGCCGTGGCGAAGTCGGACTCCACTCAGACTGGCCCGTCCTCCAGTTGAGACTCCCAATGATGGAAAGAAGGGACTCCTCCATGGACCACTTCCCCTGAGCGCTAAAGTGGCCCAGAACAGCTCCCCAGCCCAGGAGGCTGGCATCCGTTGTGACCTCGGTCCAGTAGGGAATCCGGAAGGATCTTCCTTGTAGGAGATTGGAAGGCCCAACCACCACTCCAAGCTCAACTCGACATGAGGGGGGGGTGATCGATAGCTTTTGATGATCAGTCGGTCCCTGCATGTCCGTATCACAAATCCCTGAAGTTCCCTGGTGTGTACCATGGCAAATGGAACCGCCTCTATCGTGGAGATGAACTACCCCACCAGAGAAGACAACTTCGGAACCAGTATCCAATAGCGGGATAGGATCATTGAGACCCTTTGAGCAAATTGATGGTTACCTCGTCCGGTAGAAAAATCATGCACCTCTGAGTATCGAACAGAAGACCCAGGTGCCGAGACGCAACAAGGTCAGACTTGACCAAGTTCGCAATCCAACCGTGATGTGTATTGAATGCAGGTCTGGACTTGCTGATGAAGAAGGTCCGCAGATAATGGTTGCAAAAGGCAAGTCGTCCATGTACGAAGTCACTCTGATGCGGCCCCGATGGAGGACGGATATCAAGGCCCCCCAACACCCGTTGGAAAACCTGGGGGGCTGTTGTCAGACCAATGGTAGAGCTGAAACTGAAAATGACCTCTGGCGCAGGCAAACCTCAGATACTGCCTGCTATCTAGATGGATTGGGATGTGCAATACGCATCCTGAAGGTCCAGAGAAGCAAGAAACTCCCCCGGAGACATGGCAGCGAATACTGTGAGAAGAGACTCCTTATGATAGTGAGACTTCACTACAAAGGAATTAAGATCTTACAGATCCAAAATAGGGCGGCATCCGCCGTCCTCTTTTTTTTTTTTTTGTCACCACAAAGAGGCTTGAATAGAATCCTGAACCCCTGTCCGCAGGGGGTACCTGTTCCAGGACAACCTTGTCCAGAAGAGCCTGAATAGCGTCTTCGAACAGACGGCTTCACTCGACTTCTTGAGGAGAACGAGAAAGATAAAGACGAAAAGGTGGGAGAGAAAAGAAAGGGATCTTATATCCCACAGACACCACCAGAAAAGCCCATGGGTCCGACACTGAATCATCCCACGTTGTTGGTGAGTCATGCCGAAGCAGTCACGAAGTCATGGGCCTGAATGCGGCCTTGGGCTGCAATTGGTGCATGGCCTTGAAGGAGGAACGCGGAGCAGATGGAACCGCCTGGTTCGTCGTACGTGTCTCAGAGTGAAAGGAACGAAAGGACCGGTTACACGTCCTTTTTTTTTTTTTAAAGACCAAGGGTAGAAGAGTACTTTAACCCCCGAGGCCTCGCTAATTAGTTCCTTAAGTTCGGATTTTTTTTGAAAGCAGTGACAGCAGACCAAATCTTAAGCCAAAGCGCACGCCCAACCACCACAGGAGCAGCGGAGGCCCTTGCCATCATGCGGATGGCATCAAAGGCAGCAGCAGAAACATATTGTTGATCCACAGAGATAATAGCAAGGAGATGTGATCTCTCCGAAGTAGGCGCATCCTGACGGACCGCCATAGTAAGTTGCTCAGTCCAGACTGCAACAGCCCGGATAACCCATGCAACAGCAAAGGCTGGACGCATAGCAGAGCCAATAGAAGTGAAAATGGACTTGAGGGGAACCTCAAGTTACTTATCAGTCCAATCTTGCAGCGCAGAAGCATCAGAAACATGTAAGACAGTAGATTTAGGCAGTCTAGATATGGGTGCGTCCACCTTAGGGGGATGAACCCAATCAGTCATTTCTGTTTCAGAAAAGGGGAAAAGTTTAGCAAACTTTCTAGACACTGAAGAGGACGTGTCCGGAGTAGTCCATGCGTCAGAACCAAACAATCAAGAGTTGGGTTAAGAGGAAAATGAGTAAGGGGCTTTGCAGGCACCTGAAAAAACATCAGAGGGATCAGAGGGAACCCCCTGAACCGATGGAATGTTGAGAGTGGACAATACAGCCCTGATCAGGCCCTCAGTAGAGGTTTCAGGATCAGCTTCAAATGGGTCACCTAAGAGACCTGGAAGATTCCAAAAGAGCACCAACCTCAACATTCGAATCTAGCAACAATTCTTCCTCAGAAGAATCTGACACATCAGGTGCTCCCTGAGGTTGAGGCAGGGAGGATCTGATAATAGAGGGGGTCTGCCATAATTGAAGTACCCCCTGTATCTGGGATGTAAAGAGCTGTAAAGTGAACCTGAGGTCTCCAGTTGCAGCCTTAAACTCTCGCACCCAATCTGGCTCAATAGCATGGCTGGAAGGCCCTGGGTTGCTGCCAGGAACTTCAGAACCTGCTGGGCAGAAATGACCAGAGAACACTCTAGGTAGCCCTGTGTGACAGGATGAGCAATGCGCGATGGGGGATACTGATACCCCATCCTCCTTAGTCTTAAGTCTAGCCCCTAGCACCAGCGGTATAGACATTCTCACATGTCAAAATAACCAACTGTACAATGAATCACCCAATTGTAGTGTATAAGATTGATATTTCACCCCAGAAATGCTAAATATAGACTGTTCTGGCAGGTGAAGGGTCAATCTCCAGAGGAGAAAAGGATTGTCCAAGCGCTGTGTAGGATACTCATTGAGAAAAGTGCCCAAAATGGCTGCAGCGACGGGGGCCAATCAGAAATTAGGCGCGAATCAAGCGCTCATGGGAAATGCAGTTTTTCCCAAAAAGTACCCCAAAACAGTGCCCAAAGCCCCCCAACACACTTGAACTATAAACCGGATGATAGAGCAAGGGTAGACAATTAAAATGAGCCCTCTCTGAATTCGCTGTGTGAAGCGGTTACAGAGATACGTCCCAAACAGTGTTAACCCATAGAAAGTAAATGGAGCAAAGGCGTCTATGCGGTAAAGCGCGCCTTAAAGGCGCAGTACACAATTTTAATAAAAGTTAAATTACAAGTTAAAAACATGAAACACATGCAGTGAACATGTATGCATATACAGAAAACACTGATCCAGTAGGAAAAGTGCCAGAAAACCCCATTAATCCTGTCAAACCAGCAAGAGGAAGGGTTAAGTTAACACAGGAACCTGCTCCAAATACCCACAGACATACACATATACACCCAATGAGTGCCGGAGTGCGCAATGAGAACTCCCAAATACAAGCCCAATTAAGGGACACTGTGGGACAAGTGGACCTTCAGCACTCAAAGGGTGGCTCACCTTTCTGCAGATCTTCTGTCTTCAGGTTACCCTGTAGAAAGAATTACCTCAGAAGGTAATCCATGGGGAAGCACTTGTAACCAAGATATTCCCCCTTCAGGGCTTAAGGTCCACCAAAAGGCCCTGGACACTGAGCTAGCCACTTTGGAGAGGGCATTTGTCAGTAAAGGTAACCCACCTAATGGTGGTATTCCATATTTGACAGAAAAATAAAAAAGAAACTAAAAACTGACGAGATGTTCTCCACCTGGTGTGTTCACACACAGGAACAAACAGTCCTGAAGCAGGCTAGTTGGATTGCAGCCTGAGAGGGAAGGGAGGCTCCACCCCCCTGCATACATTTAGAGAATGTTCCTGCCTACTTAAAGGGGACTGACGCCTCCCGGAGTTACCAGTAACCTGTATTGGACGACAGTGAAAAACAATTCTTCTTAATTAGTGATGATCGAGCACCCCAATGCTCTGGTGTTCGGGTGCTCTGGCCGAGCATCCCCGGAGGCTCGAGTGCTCGGTCGAGCACCCGAGCCCCATTGAAGTCAATGGGAGGACTCGAGCATTACACCAGGCACCCCCTGCTCTGATGAGGGGAGGGTGCCTGGTCCATAGGAAAAGGGCAGAAAATGATGGAAACACCACAGAAATGGTTCAGGGACAGCATAGGGAGGATGTCTGGATGCATCTTGGACTCCAACGTCGCTGCTGGGAACGATGTTTCGCCCGTAGTACGCCATTTTTACAGACTGACCGTAAAACACACAAAAAGGAAGATAAAAACGACTTTAGGCGAAAAATTGTTACCAAACAGTATTTGCTGTATATTTACTTGTATATCATCTGCAAATTCTGCAAAAAATTTCATCGATTTTTCGGAACTGGGGCCATGATTAAGAGGGAAACGTGCGCAGAGGCAAATTCTGCAAAAAATTTCATCGATTTTTCGGAACTGGGGCCATGATTAAGAGGGAAACGTGCGCAGAGGCAAATTCTGCAAAAAATTTCATCGATTTTTCGGAACTGGGGCCATGATTAAGAGGGAAACGTGCGCAGAGGCAAATTCTGCAAAAAATTTCATCGATTTTTCGGAACTGGGGCCATGATTAAGAGGGAAACGTGCGCAGAGGCAAATTCTGCAAAAAATTTCATCGATTTTTCAGAACTGGGGCCATGATTAAGAGGGAAACGTGCGCAGAGGCAAATTCTGCAAAAAATTTCATAGATTTTTCGGAACTGGGGACATGATTAAGAGGGAAACGTGCGCAGAGTAAAGCAGGTGTTCAACGTGGTTATGGCCCGGGTAAGGTACAGCATTCAGGAACGGAGGCCGCAGCTACCACAGGTTTTACAACATGTCCGTTTGCCCTTGTTAAGTCCAAAATTTATAGTTGGAACAGTGGGGTCTGATTCATTGAGTAAAAGTGACGAAGTGACTTAGTGGATGAAGCCAAGAACTACCTTCTGCTCTGTCGAACACCCCAGCCCTATTTAATTCAATGGGAGGACCTGAGGCACTCCGATACAACCTGTATATCACAAAATGGAGGGCCTCATTCACATTGTGGTACAATAGTTCAGGTAGTGGTCCAACACTCATAAAGCCTATGCACTAAGTGAAAGGGCTGCCAAAAATTAGACTGCAGTGTCACTCCAATACACCCTTTATTACACATGAAGGAGGGCATCATACACACCCTTGAAAAATTAGGATTAATGGCCTGCTGCTGACCCTCTGAAACATTATGGGTGAGGGTCTGCTGCGGAGCTGACCATCCTAAACATTATATGCGAAGGCCCGCTAGTGAGCTGACGCTATAAAACATTATATGAGAGGGCCCGCTAGAGAGCTGACCCAATAAAACATTATAAAAGAAGGCCCGCTGGTGAGCTGACCTATACAAAAATTGTCAAACAGGGCCCGCTGGTGAGCTGGCCCTATATAAAAATTATATCACAGGGTATATGGAAGAGAGTCAACCATATACCCGTTTTTTGGGTGGAAGGGGTGAATGGGAATACAGAGTATTCCCATCATTGTAAATAACATATATAAAGTCACTTTATGTTCACCCGGGGCTTTCCTCCAGTGGAGTGGAGAAGTCAGGGGAAATCCAGGCTTTGTTCATTTTTATAAGTGTCAACCTATCAGCATTTTCGGTGGAAAGGCGGATACGCTTATCTGTTATGATGCCACCAGCAGCACTAAATACCCGCTCAGACAGAACGCTGGCGGCAGGGCAGGCCAGCACCTCCAAGGCGTAGAGTGCCAGTTCATACCACGTGTCCATCTTGGACACCCAGTAGTTGTAAGGCACAGAGGGATCAGTGAGGACGCTGACACGGTCTGCTACGTACTCCTTCACCATCTTCCAAAACTTTTCCCTCCTTGTGACACTAGGCTGCGCATCAGGGTGAGGGTGCTGGCGGGGTGTCATGAAGGTGTCCCACGCCTTGGAGAGTGTTGCCCTGCCTTTGTCGGAACTGCTGTGTGCTCCCCTTTTCTCCCCTTCTCGGTTGGCCAAGGTAGCACGTACTCTGCCGCCAGCGTTGTCAGATGGAAAATTTTGGAGCAATTTTTCAACAAGAACCTTCTGGTATTGCACCATTTTGCTTGTCCTCTCCACCGGAGGAATGAGAGATGAGAAATTCTCTTTGTAGCGGGGGTCCAGAAGGGTGAACACCCAGTAATCCGTGTTGTCTAAAATGCGTATATCGCGTGGGTCACGGGAAAGGCAGCCTAACATAAAGTCAGCCATGTGTGCCAGAGTACCAACAGGCAAGATTTCACTGTCCTCACCAGGAGGATGACTCTCAATCTCCTCATCCTCTTCCTCCTCTTCTGCCCACCCACGCTGAAGAGATGGAACTAAAGTTCCATGGCTACCCTCTGTAGCGGAGGCAACCGTGTCTTCCTCCTCCTCCTCCTCCAATTGTCGCTGAGAAGACGAAGTGAGGGTGCTCTGGCTATCACCTTGTGTAAGCTCTTCCTCCCCCATTTCCACCTCTTCCACATGCAAAGCGTCGGTTTTAATTGTGAGCAGCGAGCGTTTCAGTAGACACAGAAGTGGGATGGTTACACTGATAATAGCGTTATCGCCGCTCACCATCTGTGTCGATTCCTCAAAATTGCGTAAAACCTCACAGAGGTCAGACATCCATTCCCACTCCTCACTTCTGATTAGAGGAAGTTGAACGGAGAGGCGACGACCGTGTAACAGCTGGTACTCCACTACTGCCCTCTGCTGCTCACAAAGCCGGGCCAACATGTGGAAGGTGGAGTTCCAGCGCATGCTCACGTCACACAGCAGCCGGTGAGCTGGCAATTGTAAGCGCTGCTGCAGCTTCAACAGGCCGGCTGAAGATGTAGATGACTTACGGAAATGTGCACACACGCGGCGCACCTTCGTCAAGAGATCATGCAAATTGGGGTAGGTTTTTAGAAATCGCTGAACCACTAAATTAAATACATGCGCTAGGCATGGTACGTGTGTGAGCTTGCCGAGCTCCAAAGCCGCCACCAAGTTACGCCCATTATCACACACAACCATGCCTGGTTGCAGGTTGAGTGGCGAGAGCCACTGCTCGGTCTGGTGACTAATCCCCTGCAACAGCTCTGAGGCCATGTGCTGTTTGTCCCCAAGGCAGATCAGCTTCAGCACGGCCTGTTGACGCTTCCCCACTGCAGTGCTACACTGCTTCCAGTACCGGCTGATGGGTGAGTGGCGCTGCGCGCAGAGAATTCGGAGGTGGAAACGGAGGAGGAGGAGCCAATAACGTAGGTGCTGGCGGAAACCCTGATGGAGGTAGGGCCCGCAATCCTCGGCGTGGGTAGCACCTGTGCCATCCCAGGGTCCGAGTCGCTCCCAGCCTCCACGACATTCACCCAGTGTGCCGTCAGGGAAATGTAGCGTCCCTGGCCACAAGCACTTGTCCATGTGTCAGTCGTTAAGTGGACCTTCCCAGTAACTGCGTTGGTCAGGGCACGGGTGATGTTACGGGACACATGGTGGTGTAATGCGGGGACGGCACACCGGGAAAAGTAGTGGCGGCTGGGGACTGCGTACCGAGGGACAGCTGCTGCCATCAGGCTGCGGAAGGACTCAGTCTCCACAAGCCTAAATGGCAGCATTTCGATGGCCAGTAATTTGGAAAGGTGTGAGGTTAGTGCTATGGCCTGTGGGTGGGTGGCTGGGTATTTTCGCTTGCGCTCAAATGCCTGGGGTAACGACATTTGGACGCTGCGCTGGGACAGGGAAGTGGATGTGGTCGCTGATGGTGCTTCAGATGGTACAGGTGCAGGGCGGGAGGTATGCGGGCCTGCGCCTTCGACAGGCGATTGGCCGGCACCGAAAACAGGGGAAGAGGAGGCAGTGGTGTGGCCTGCAGACACAGATTGGCGATCCTGGCGTTCCTCCCACTTATTACGGTGCTTGGATGCCATGTGTCGGATCATGCTGGTGGTGGTGAGGTTTCTAGTGTTCATGCCTCGGCTCATTCTGGTGTGGCACAGGTTGCAAACTACAATTTTTTTGTCGTCCGCACTTTCCTTAAAAAAATGCCATACCGCGGAACACCTAGCCCTTGGCAAGGGAACATTTGCGGGCCGGTTTGGTGCGGTCCGCCTTCTTTCTTTAGCCACACCACTGCCTCTTCCAGCCTGTTGCGGTGCTGCAGATGGCTCACCCTCAGGACTGCTGTCATCGCTCGGCTCTCCACCTTCCCAGGTGGGGTCAGTCACCTCATCGTCCACCAAGTCCTCCTCCACTTCCTCACTCTGATCATCCTCCTCATTTCTTGATCCCACCACATACTCAGTCATTGACAACTGTGTATCATCCTCCTCATCAAGGTCTTGAGACAGTAATAGTGGTTGATTTGATGGCAACTGTGTCTCATCATCATCATCATCCACTTCCTTTGACCTTAAATGCCATTCCCCTCTGTCATCTTCTTGTGATTGGGTACCCTCTAGAGGTTGTGAATCAGGGCACAAGATCTCATGTTCCTCTGCAAGCGTGCTTGGAGAGAGGTTCAAATGAAGGATTGGTGATGAGACGAGCTCCTCACTATATCCCAGTGTGGGATCACTTCTTTGGCCAGACCCTCTATGGTGGGAGGAAGGATGATCAGGGTGAGGATTATGTTGACCAGACTCTTGGCTACTGAGAGTGGACTTGGTGGAAGACAGGGTGGTGCTTAACCGACTGGAAGCAGTATCACCTGAAATCCAACCGACCACCTGTTCGCAGTGGTCTGACCTCGAGAGTGATGTCCTGCGACGCCCTGTAAACTGAGACATGAAGCTAGGTATGGTGAATGTCTTTCTTTCTTGTGCTCTGGCACCAGGCACAGTTTCTACGCGTCCTGACCCGCGCCCTGAACTATCAGGATCACGTCCACTTCCCCGTCCCTTTTTACCCGCCTTCTTCATATTACACGGAATATGTGCTGCTAATCTGCAACTTTGCACACTAAACAGAATGTGATGCTAATCTGCAACTTTGCACACTAAACAGAATGTGCTGCTAATCTGCAACTTTGCACACTAAACAGAATGTGCTGCTAATCTGCAACTTTGCACACTAAACAGAATGTGCTGCTAATCTGCAACTTTGCACACTAAACAGAATGTGCTGCTAATCTGCGGCTAGGCACAGTGAACGGAATATGTGACGTTTATTTTTTACACTTTCCACACTAAACAGAATGTGCTGCTAATCTGCGGCTAGGCACAGTGAACGGAATATGTGACGTTTATTTTTTACACTTTCCACACTAAACAGAATGTGCTGCTAATCTGCAACTTTGCACACTAAACAGAATGTGCTGCTAATCTGCGGCTAGGCACAGTGAACGGAATATGTGACGTTTATTTTTTACACTTTGCACACTAAACAGAATGTGCTGCTAATCTGCGGCTAGGCACAGTGAACGGAATATGTGACGTTTATTTTTTACACTTTCCACACTAAACAGAATGTGCTGCTAATCTGCAACTTTGCACACTAAAGAGAATGTGCTGCTAATCTGCGGCTAGGCACAGTGAACGGAATATGTGACGTTTATTTTTTACACTTTGCACACTAAACAGAATGTGCTGCTAATCTGCAACTTTGCACACTAAACAGAATGTGCTGCTAATCTGCGGCTAGGCACAGTGAACGGAATATGTGACGTTTATTTTTTACACTTTCCACACTAAACAGAATGTGCTGCTAATCTGCAACTTTGCAGACTAAACAGAATGTGCTGCTAATCTGCGGCTAGGCACAGTGAACGGAATATGTGACGTTTATTTTTTACACTTTCCACACTAAACAGAATGTGCTGCTAATCTGCAACTTTGCACACTAAACAGAATGTGCTGCTAATCTGCGGCTAGGCACAGTGAACGGAATATGTGACGTTTATTTTTTACACTTTGCACACTAAACAGAATGTGCTGCTAATCTGCAACTTTGCACACTAAACAGAATGTGCTGCTAATCTGCGGCTAGGCACAGTGAACGGAATATGTGACGTTTATTTTTTACACTTTCCACACTAAACAGAATGTGCTGCTAATCTGCAACTTTGGACACTAAACAGAATGTGCTGCTAATCTGCGGCTAGGCACAGTGAACGGAATATGTGACGTTTATTTTTTACACTTTGCACACTAAACAGAATGTGCTGCTAATCTGCAACTTTGCACACTAAACAGAATGTGCTGCTAATCTGCGGCTAGGCACAGTGAACGGAATATGTGACGTTTTTTTTTACACTTTGCACACTAAACAGAATGTGCTGCTAATCTGCAACTTTGCACACTAAACAGAATGTGCTGCTAATCTGCGGCTAGGCACAGTGAACGGAATATGTGGCGTTTATTTTTTACACTTTCCACACTAAACAGAATGTGCTGCTAATCTGCAACTTTGCACACTAAACAGAATGTGCTGCTACTCTGCAACTTTGCACACTAAACAGAATGTGCTGCTAATCTGCAACTTTGCACACTAAACAGAATGTGCTGCTAATCTGCAGCTAGGCACAGTGAACGGAATATGTGACGTTTATTTTTTACACTTTCCACACTAAACAGAATGTGCTGCTAATCTGCAACTTTGCACACTAAACAGAATGTGCTGCTAATCTGCAACTTTGCACACTAAACAGAATGTGCTGCTAATCTGCGGCTAGGCACAGTGAACGGAATATGTGACTTTTTTTTTACACTTTCCACACTAAACAGAATGTGCTGCTAATCTGCAACTTTGCACACTAAACAGAATGTGCTGCTAATCTGCAACTTTGCACACTAAACAGAATGTGCTGCTAATCTGCAACTTTGCACACTAAACAGAATGTGCTGCTAATCTGCGGCTAGGCACAGTGAACGGAATATGTGACGTTTATTTTTTACACTTTCCACACTAAACAGAATGTGCTGCTAATCTGCAACTTTGCACACTAAACAGAATGTGCTGCTAATCTGCAACTTTGCACACTAAACAGAATGTGCTGCTAATCTGCAACTTTGCACACTAAACAGAATGTGCTGCTAATCTGCGGCTAGGCACAGTGAACGGAATATGTGACGTTTATTTTTTACACTTTCCACACTAAACAGAATGTGCTGCTAATCTGCAACTTTGCACACTAAACAGAATGTGCTGCTAATCTGCAACTTTGCACACTAAACAGAATGTGCTGCTAATCTGCGGCTAGGCACAGTGAACGGAATATGTGACGTTTTTTTTTACACTTTCCACACTAAACAGAATGTGCTGCTAATCTGCAACTTTGCACACTAAACAGAATGTGCTGCTAATCTGCAACTTTCCACACTAAACAGAATGTGCTGCTAATCTGCAACTTTGCACACTAAACAGAATGTGCTGCTAATCTGTGGCTAGGCACAGTGAACGGAATATGTGACGTTTTTTTTGTAAATTTTTGCCCCCCCAAACAAAATATAACTGCTGCCCCCACACACAACAGTCCTAAAAAGGACTTTTGGGTCTTTATATGTTGTTCCAACACTTTTCTTCTCCCTACACTGACTTTCCCTTCCTATCCTCATCTCTCCCTGGCTAAGACTGAGCCGAACTCGCTGGTCAGGTGCTATACAGCACCCGATCACGGGTTCTGGCCAGCCAATCAGTGTAATGCCAGCAGCCAACATGGCTGCTGGCATTACACCGATGTCAGAGCCTCCCCGCACGTTTATTGGCTGCGCAGCAGCCGCAAAACATGCGGGGAGGAGACCCGAACATGGCGGGCGAGCACATGCGGTACTCGTACGAGTACCGCCATGTGCCGAGCAGAGCGATGCTCGAGCCGAACTGAGCTTCGGCCGAGCATGCTCGCTCATCACTATTCTTAATTGAACACTATTAAATTCCATAACTGTGTGGGTAATGTGCAGTAAGAACAGAGGTGAGTCTTATGGCGTGGAAAAACCAGACTTAATGGTTTGCAGATAGATCAATGTGTTTCACACCATGTAGGTGTTTACTTGTAATCTAAACATTTTAATTGTTCCCTATGACACAGCTGGGTCATTCCAAAACTGCACCTCTTGGCAATGTGTTGCATACCCCTCTGGCACTCAAAGGGTTAAATTAATGGGACATTTTAAATCTTCAGTGCAAGTCAACCACACACGCAGACCATTCTTCACCAATAAAGCTACCAAATGTTGATGTAGAGAAGTTCTTACAGTCAAAGCTACTGGTACAACAGCATTGTGCAAAATGTATAATTTCCTAATATCCAACACAACAATTTGTTTGCACCATATGCTGTAAATGTAGCTAATATAAAAGGCCAGAGAATAGGTGAATTAAAAAAATTCTTCTTTATTGAACACTATTAAATTCCATAACTGTGTGGCCAATGTGCAGTAAGAACAGAGGTGAGTCTTATGGAGTGGAAAAACCAGACTTAATGATTTGCAGATAGATCAACGCGTTTCATACCATGTAGGTGCTTACTTGTAATCTAAACATTTTAATTGTTCCCTATGGCTCAGCTGGGTCATTCCAAAACTGCACCTCTTGTATTTTTATTTACAGACTAATTTATAAACAGGCATTAATGAGAATGTTGTTGTAGACACAGTAATGGGGTACTTATACACACATATATATTCCACTATTTCAAATCGGGATATGTTTTTTAAGGTGGTGTTGCTGAGGGTGTGACATTACCAAGAATGTTTTGGTTATTTTGTGATCTATTGACACTGACACCTTTTTATGCAACTGAATATTATAGCAAAATCAAAGTATTTTATTTCCACATGCTAAACACAAAGCAAAGTTTAAACAACCATTAGTTTGAGTTTTGTTGCTGTGGAACAATGATACATTAAAATACATATCACAGTGATCTACTAAAAGAGGAACGGGGAATTCGGTCTCAAACAATGACTGCCCCTCCAAAAGAGGGGCCCCAAAGCAGGAAAGACTGACATGAATATGGGTATCAGAGGCTCTCCTAAAAATGACACTTAGGATGTTATAATGTACATTATGACATTTTTGTTAGCTGCAAAATAATTAACCTATTGAGGGTCAGAGGTTGTGCAATGCTTCACACTCCTATGATCCTCAAAGGATTCACTGATTGAAACGTGTCTGCTTCCCGTTCAACAAACTACCGGCATCACTGTACAGTGATATTTTCATCTTTACTGCCAATGCTCATGCTGCAAAGGCTGATGGGACGTGATGTCACACGAACAGCATCACTAAACGTACGGATTGCGGAAGTAGGTGATGCTGGCTGGCAGTGCGTAAATAACTAATGGTTGGTAAAGGCCTTTTTTTTTTGTTTAGGTCCGGACTTGCTTGAGAGTGAGGGCATCATGCAGGAGGATGACTTGGAGCGGTACGAGACACAATTTAACAACCATTGTTTTTTTTTCAGTATTTGTTCTCTCTTTTGGCTGCAATGTAGATTTTCTTGCCCATGTGGAAGTGAAGCAGCTGGCTTTATGGTTTGAGAGTAGGGGTTTTCTTAGCACCGTGTTCGTTTTGTTTTATAAGAGGCCTTCGGTATGGCTTAATATGTTGTATACGTCTCATGAAAACATAGCTTTCGTGATGTTTCTGTTATCATACTTGTCTCTTCTGCTTATGGCTCTAAAACGTATGTGACTATGTATCAGCTGATTGCAGCTGTAGTGCAAAACAACTGGATACCCTCATCTCATACAACATACATCCTGAATGTATCATAGATGTTGTGGGGGTATGTTCATAGTTGCCCACTTCTTACTACAGTAAGTAAATTAGAATGTCATAGCAGAGTGGGTTATTGCTAGACATACAAGCCTGGGGATAGCGCTGAGTAATGCAGGGAGGCTTACAATTCGGTAGATTCTGCAGACTGTCCTAAAATACTATGGTGAATGCTTGTATAAATATAAGGGGGGTATGACATTGGCAGCAAAAATGGAGTATTGGTCTTAAAACCTGCCTACATTTGAAGTAATGCATGCATAAGACCTGCTGATCACTGACTTTATAGTGCTTATTATGAATGTGTGATTTGGGGTGCTTTCCAATCACTTTATAGACCAGGGGCTCTCAACTTAGTCCTTGAGGCCTCCTTCAGCAGAACAGGTTTTCATGGTCTCCTCACATTAACAAGGAATCAATTAGAGGCTCAATCATTCAGGAGACTCTCTCTGAGTTTATAACATTCACTTGTGTTTTGAGGAGGTTCTGAAAACATGCACTGTTGTCCCCTGTTCTAGACCTTTTTGTTTGGTTTACTTAATTCCTTCCTGAAACCCTCCTGGCCTTCATGTCACGCCACGGACTATACAACACTACAGATTTTCTCTAATCCCACTTTCAGGTGTCTTGAACATTAGCTACAGTCAAATGTTCCTTCACACACCCAGAAGTCTCTCTAGCTCTGCTGGGGAGGCACTTGTTGCTGTTCTGGCCCTGATGTGCTTATGTTTGTCACTGCCCTTCAGAAAGCGAGCATTGCTGCTACAATAAGAAGTCAGAAACCATATTCAATATGTGTTAAATAAAGGGTGCTCACAAATGCCCCCTCATCAAGTCTTCTGCTTTGTATTTCTAAGGTGGAAAACCTATAGGCCATATTCAATCAGCTGAACATTCTGAAGGATGTCCACCACACCATTGAGGGGGAAAAATGAACATTTCTAAATACTTCAACTAGGCTTTTTAATCCCTAGAATACTAGCGAGCTATCCCTTGCATTCAATCAAAGTGGTTAAAACCCCTATTGATCTGAGAATTTTTATTTTTATTCTGTGGTACAATTAGCTTGCTCCAGAGTTAGACTTCTTTAGTTCTTTGAATATAGCTCCGAGCCATTTGCTTTTATAGCATGGTTAACTGTTGTAGTTGTGGGTGTGAACACAATGATATGTTTGAGTAGTAAGTCATGCAGGGCTGTATTCAGGAACCTGATGAGCAATTCTGGAGCAAACAGAATTCCACAATAGAAGACAAATAAAAAAAGTATCCATTGATCGTAAATAAAGCACTTAACTGCTTTGAATGCTAGAGAGAGACTTTTTATTGTATCCCCTTTTGTGCAGTTAGTTTGTCAAAGAAGTGCACCTCTTTATCTTCCTGACTATAACATTTTGTATCTTGTAGTAATACTGTTTGTAAAGTGATGCATATTTTAGGGCAGGGTTAGCTGAATAGGTACCTGCTTCTTCCCTGTCATTCCTTATGTATTGAAGGGATGATTTTGCAACTGCGTACATCATAAAGACTGATTACGGATGCTACACCTTTATCTGAAGCATTTGAGTACTAAAGAGGTGTGCAATAATTTATGAAGCAAAGTAAAATAGATTAGACGGGCCGAGTATTTGTGCCTTGCAGTGTTTCCTTGTTTTTTTTTTTGTTTTGTTTTGTTTTTTTAACCTGTTACAAACAATATATTCTTTTTCCTTTCTTTGGAGGACCATATTTTAGATTGTCATATGATTTGTATCTTGCACATCACAATCAAATATCTGATAATGTTTTATTGCAGTGCTTTGTATGAGAAGCTCTATTGTCCTCCACAATGAGACGAGGCCAGGAGAGATAAGAATAGTAAATAATTGTATCAAGAATACATCTGTCGTAAATCTAGAATATTATGGAAACTGGAATATTTATGAGACACAAAAGCTAAACTATGTCAAGATGTGGTTGCCTTTAGGGTTAATAAATCCTAATTCCTATTGGAGATTTCAGGCTGGTTCAGAGCAGAACTATGTTTCTTAACAAAAACTTTTTTTGGGTAGGGAGGATTCCCTATATTGTATGGCAGTTTGGAGATCTGTCCAGTGTGTGGAATGTTTGTATTTGCTGCTTGCATACTTGGGTGTGAAGGGCACATTATTGTGTAAGTCCTATTAAACAAAATAAAATCCACTTATGCCTTTGCCTTTCATCATACACCTTTAAAAGTTGTTTTCTAAATATCATTTGGGAACATGGATCATTATGAAATGCTGTTTTCAAAATAGTGTTTTTCTTCAGGCATACTAACCAAAGTAGCTTTATCTGCTTTATCATAAATGAGGCAGTAGTATCCTAAGGGTCAGCAATGACCCTTGCAACTCCATTTGTAAATGTCTTTCATCCAAGTTCATAACTGAGTTTATACAGTAACTTGTTGGGAAAAATCTATACCAGGGTAATCAATCTTTGGACTTCTAGATGGGAGTTGCAGACTGAAACAGCTGGAGGTCCAAATATTAATGTACCCGTAACCTATACCCATTGTATAATTTTGAAGCTTATTTTATTACCTTTTACCTTTCATCCTGATGCAGGAAAGCAGTAGAGGAGCTTCTCAAGGAGGCAAAGCGCGGAAAAGTCAGAGCTGAGACTATGGGGCCAATGGGCTGGTATGTGACTATTGCTACCGTTTTTCTTATCTGTGATGTAAAACTTTTGAGTGCAGAGGGATATGCAACACATAGCAATGCATTAGGCATCCCCTTATGTGTCTGGTCAGTGTTTATATCTGTATTCCTACTATTAACCCCGTTGATTGCTAAAGGGGTATGCAACGCATTACTTTTGCTTACTGCTCTAGCACTCAAAGGGTTAACATCATTTTTTATTTATTTTGTTCTGTTAATTTTAGGATCCTTCTAAGACTTGCATGCTGTTATTTTTTCATTGGGTTTGACCTATTTTTGCTCCACGTTGCTTTAATACACCAGGCCCAATGTTCTTTTTACAAGTGTTCGAACCTTGTGGATTACAGTAGTTCAGTGGTAGTTAGTCTTCCAGCCGTTGGAAATTACAGTTCCTACCATACCCCGCCAGCCAATAGCTGGAGGTCCTGAGAATTACTATTCCTTCAATAGTGGCACAAAGTGGAACTGAATACACAATTCTTTGATTTAATAAGGAATAGATGATTCCAAACTAATCTTTTCAGCTTCCATGAATAAGTGAGTAGCAAACTGGATAATGGTAAGGCAGTTGATCTAGTATATCTAGATTCTGCAAAGGCATCTAATACAGTGCAACGCAGGAGGCTGAGGTATAAAATAAGGAAATTGGGACTAGGGGGTAGCCTTTGAAATTGGATCAAAAACTGGTTAAATTGATGTTTTACAAAAACAGCAGCTCCAATGAATCTTCATAGTATTTGCTCCATGGAGAGTGTTATTTCAATACTGTCTGAGTTGTAGTTCAAGAGTAATTGAATGATAAAGTATCTCCCTCCCACCCCTTTTACCTAGTGTAAGCCACCTCCCCACAGAAGTAGAATCTGGTCCTAGGACCTGACTGCTCACAGCAAGGGACAATCTTTTTACTGTGAGCATAAGGAAAACCCTGCCCCCCTTGACAGTTTTTTCCCTTATGCTAATTGAAGATTGTCCCTCTCTGTGATCCATCTGGACATTCTTGCTGCTCTGAGGTGAGCAGTGTTACATCATTCAATTACTCTTGAACTACAACTTTGACAGTATTGATAAACACTCTCCATGGCCCAAATACTATGAAGATTAATTGGAGCTGCTTTTATTTTGAAACGTTACTATTCCTTTTAAAGGTTAGGGAACAATGGCAGATTGGGTAAACAAATGGAATATGAAGTTTAATGTGGGAAAGTGTAAAGTCATGCATTTTGGGGGAAAAAAAATCCAAATGCTACTTATGAACTTAATGGAATCATTTTAGGGGACTCGTTGCTAGAGAAAGACCTGGGACAAGGATCTCTCCGGGGAGCCATTTGTTCCAAGGCCTGATCAAATAACCAGGAGTCACTCCTTGAGATTAGAGGGAAGGAGGTTTCAACTTCAGCAAAGGAAACATTTTTTTCTTCCAATAAGATCTGATAAATTATGTCATTCCCTGCCCAAGGATGAGGTTATGGCAGATACAATGGATACTTTTAAAAGAAGATTAGATACATTTCTTTCAGAAGGGAACATGCAGGTTTATACTGTGTATTGGTAGGCAAAACAGCAAGGTCTGATAAAGATGAACTTATTTGGCAGCAGGAAAGCTATATAATCCTCTGAGTTATGAGGCAAAGGTTGAACTTGATGGCCAGGACTCTTGTCCTTTTTTCAGCACAACTTACTGTGAAACTATGTAATAAAATCTTGAGTGATTAAAAAAAAAAAATCTAGTGATAAAATATACATTAATATTAACTTGCATATGCTGTAAAATAAAATTACTTGATACAATTTAGCTTTATTAGACAGAGAAGAAACAAGAAAACATTGTTAATAGATAGTATCGCCTGACTGGCTGCCAAGACTAGATTATGCGGCCAGCATCCAATCAGAGGCTGCTACAGTATTCCAGTTTAATTATGGGCAGTGAAGATACATTGGATGACAGATGGGTCAATTAGTGCGTGCATATAATCCTTTTTCTACCAATAGGGTGTCTAATGAGTGTGGAATATGTTGGACACCCCATGACTCATAGTGTTGATATTAGAACATATATGATGCAGTGACAAGGGTCTAGAAGACATTTATCACTTTTCCCACTAAAATTGGGTTGTGCTCAAATCTCAGTGAGATCTTATAAACTCTTTAGTTATCAGCATTACAGGCCAACAGGTAAAATAATCAGCTACTTCAAGCTGAAAAAAAAACAAAAACACATGAACGCAGATTGGTTTCCCTGATTATTTGTGGATTCAAAGCAGATAGGTTGATAATCCAGGGGAATATCTGACTGCCATTTGGCGTCAGGAAGGATTTTTTTTTTTTTACTCACTTCGGTCTAAATTGTAAATGGTTTCAGCGGGGTTTCTTTTTTGCCTTCCTCTGGATCAGCAGAAGTGATTTGGCGTGAGCTGAACTTGATGGACAATGGTTGTTTTTCAACTTAAGCAGTAGAAAAGGAAGGTTTCACTGGTATGGCTGTATCAGTTCTTTATTGAGTAAACCCACAACTTTGTGGCACATCTTCATGTCAGTCTCTTTGGAAAATGCCATAATGAAGTGTTTGTATTTGCTAATAGTATGACAGATCTCTTCTTGTGTTGCGATTCTTTTCTGCTGTTTACAGACCTGACCCACAGAACTTGTAGTATGCAAGCTCCTTTCAGCACCTGGGCACCATTTCTGAGTATCAATTGCAAAAATATTTGTTGTGGCAACGACATTGCAGTAAATGTGTGTTTCTATGGAGTCATACTGCAGTTGTGGGATTGTTATTCCTTCTATACCATGTTGATGAGTCCATCAAGTTGACTTTTTTTGCTGTATCTCCTTATTTTTGATGAACTAGAGGAAGGCAAAAAAAAAAATAATTGCTGACCTCAGAAGGCAGTCTGAATTCTCACTGGATTAACTTTCTATCAGCATTGAAAACAATGGTTGTAATTATCGTTATTGTTCTGAATAAAAAAAATAAAATAAAAT
This sequence comes from Rhinophrynus dorsalis, assembly GCA_037306005.1. Lineage (NCBI taxonomy): Eukaryota > Metazoa > Chordata > Amphibia > Anura > Rhinophrynidae > Rhinophrynus > Rhinophrynus dorsalis. The sequence goes on along the minus strand of CM074719.1, from coordinate 538,625,981 downwards.
AAAAAATTTAATACGTTTTTCAAAATAGATGCATTATGTACCAACACAGAAGTAAGGATTAACACATTGTAAAAGAATCCTTGTCTATAAGTTAAAGAGTGCCCTTTCTGTAGCCCAAAATGTTGCCCCTTATTCTTCTTACCTCTGAGTCAAGAGTTTCCCAGAGTACATTTTATTGGCCTTATATATACTTGTATATAGTAATTATATCAAAATTTAGATGCCTTTTCTCTAACATAAACAAACCTAGTTTGACAAGTCTATGTCTCTATAACATTCTTCCAATCCCTTTTGTTGCATGTCTGTGTACTTTCTCCAGTTCAATAATGCCCCTTTTAAGAGCAGTTGCCCAGAACAGTGTTCCAGATGAGGTCTTGCCACATATTTACAAGGCTGCAGATTTATATTCCTGTCCTGTGTCCCTATACCTCTTGGGTCTCATGATAATTGTGTAACTGCACGATGTTGCTTACTCTGTTGTCTGCCAGTATTCCCAGATCTTTCTCTAAAAATATTCTCCAAGTAACGTCCCATTTAGTGCATATGCAGCATGTTTTTTTTCTGTAACTCAAATGCACAATGCATTGTTCTTTTTGGTATGGTATCAAGTTGAGCCTAGAGCACATTCTCCCCCCCCCCAAACTGCATTGCTTCATTTTGTGTAAGAAAAGTTTTCATATTGTTTATGTTGTCTGCATTGAGGAAATATGTGATTTTCATGGTAGTCGGGATGTTTTAGGGTTGTTTTACCATATAACAGATGGAATGTGCTTTTTCAGTTGTAAAAGAAAAATTTGCAAAGGTTATAAATAATGCAACAATGACACAGTTGTTCCAAATTATAGATTGGTTATTATTTAAAATAACACAGCAACACATCAATAACATGTAAGTGATATACAAACAACTTACAGGAAATTCTGTATGAGAGCTCTCCCCCCACACACAATAGGGGACCCCTTAATTATACACTAACTATAACCCACTGGTAACCCACCCCCCTGTTATTGCCCAATCAGCAGCCTCCAGCAGTCTTCAGCAGCGTTATCTGGTCCGTCCAGCTGTCTGTCCTTGAAGGGGGCTATAGAAAAAAAATCTCTATTGTGCATTGTGTAGAAAAAGCTTACCAAACTGACCTTGCAAACTAACTCTATATTGCAACTAATTTAAAACTCCTATTTTTCTAATGGAGCAAAAGTATTCATGCATATGCACTGCTTTTAAAGGTACAGTACACTTATTAGAAAAAGATTATAGGATATAGCTTTTTTCCCCAACAGAGTTAAGATTGAAATGACCCTTTTGCGCTCCTGTTAATTTCTGCTTGTGCAGGCCATGATGTCAATAAAGCTATACACACTTAGTATCTGTGTTCTCAGAGGATTCAGGGTTAATGAGCCTTTAGCTACACAGTTAAAGTGGATCTCTCTCTAATCTTCTTACAAAGTTAACATGTAATCTGTAAATTTTTTTTTTTTTTTTTTTTTTTTTTTTAATGAAGGCTATAGCGATCTTGGCAGTATTAAAAGTGAGCTGGTGACATAACTTGTGGCTGTGGGAAGAGTTTGTTCCCCTGCTCGTGTAGTGCTTTGTTCCAGCCACCTCCGATGATGGAGAATTCCTCTGTGTGAGCTGGAGCAGCCTCATTGGCATACAGTAGCGAATGGTGTTCGATTTGGCATTGCCTGTTTAATTTGGCGCACTGTGTACCTCAGGGGCGAGGTGGACTGCTGCAGAAGTGAATCTCATTGCAGCACGTGGGAACAATCTCCAACCTCCCTGGTTGATGATTTTTCTTTCAGCTCTATAATATGTTTGTAGGATATTTTAGCAAGGATGTCAAACTGTATTCTTAAATCTTCCTTTGCACTTTTAGGGATGACCAGAACTCTTAAAGGACTTTAGGGACCAGAGGGCTATGTAACATATTGTAAAGTGTTAATTGTTTTGATTCCCAGTCACTGCTTCACAATGATTTTTATTCTTCTCTTGGTACTCAAATAATTTAAATCCGCATTGTCTTAACCCTTTGAGTCCTCAAAACACATTTTCCAGAAAAGGCTTCCATTAGTCGGTCCTTACTCTGAATACACACTAGGTGGCATACAAGGAGAGCTCAGAATAAAACTATTAAGAATTGTAACATTATTTTAAGGCCCTGCATTCAGAAGAAAACTGGGATGTTGTAGGCAAACTACCTGCGCCAAAGGGGACAAATAAACATACACAGAAAGTCTGTTAACTGAAATTGGGCTTTTAACCCCTTGAACATTAGAGCTCCAACACATTACATGTAATAGGTTGGAGAAGTTTTAGCATTCAACAGGTCAAAAAGCCCCATTTAAATCAGTGGGGTGTTTTATTTGTCCCCAGAATTATTCAATTTTTATTCAGAATATTGACTGATGTGCTAAGAAGAACTAAGGCAAACCATCAGCCCCATAGGGGACATATATGCAAATTTCTGTTGACTGAAATGCGGGATTTAACCACTAGAATGCAAGAGCAGTCCCCATAACATTGCCCTGTAATACTTTAAAGGGATAGTAATACCTGAAAATAAGTTTATTTTATATTGTAGCCCTTAAAAAAACATGAAAAATGATATAAAGGTTTGGGAGATATTCAGAAGTAAAGTTTCCCCTGGAGTGATGTCATTGCTCCACCCTTCAGATTTGGAATCCGGTCGCCCGACCAGCAGTGCCTCTCCAGAATTGCTGAGATCATGATCTTTAAAAAGAATTTCTTAATTGGAATGGTCTACAAAGTGTGCTTTCAAGCCAGGCACACTTTGTACACAGTTCCAATGAAGTCGTTCTTTTCAAAGATCGTGATCTCGGCACTGCTAAAGAGCTGCTGGTTGTTCTGTGGACCGAATTCCAAATCTGTCCACTAGATGGCAGACTTGGCTGAAACAGCCAGGAAAAGAGAACTTTACTATATTTTACATATGAATATCTCCCAAACCATTTTCATGTTTTTTTTAAGGGCTACAATATAAAATAAACTTATTTTCAGGTATTACTATCCCTATAAAAACCCATTTAAAACCATAAGAGTCTTGGGAATGTGTTTTTGTCCTCTTTGGTATTGTTTACTCCAGAATTGCTTCAGTTCTTCTTAGTACATCAGCCAAACCCTATTTGGCTAAAAATTGTATTTTTCAACAGCTTGATATTGATATGTAATCACTTTACAGGATGAAGTGTCCTCTTGCAAGCACCAATAAACGTTTTCTGGTAAACACAATCAAGAGCACATTGCCAGCATCAAGGAAAAGTGATCACAGGAGGAAACATGATTGCAAGGAATCGGAGGATCACAGTAAAGAGAAAAGACATTCAAGGAAACACAGAACACATCCCTATAAAAGGAGTTCGCACACAGGGAAGGAAAAAAGCCACTCTCCACCTCAGGACAGGAGTACGGAGGAGAAAGAAGATGAACGAAAAGCCAAGCGAAGATAGTCCAGTGACCTCCATGCAATAGGCTCATACTGTTATCTGTCAATGTGCAATATGTAGGGTGCTACAGACTTGAGAGCTATCAATAAAGACTTTTTTTTGCATACTGTTATTGGCTTTGGACCAGAAGCCTAGAGAAAAGTGGAGCAGCCCTGGGGCAAAGCCAACTGCCCCATAATGGCACACATAACAATTTCCATTGATTTAAAGGACCACTAACACCTCCTAATAAGAAAGCTCCACTTAAAGGAATAGTAATACCTAAAACAAAATGCAGCTTCAATTAATCCTTTTATAATGTTGGCAATGTAATGCTGTATTTCAATATCTTCTGTTTTTTAGTTCAACAGTAATTCAATGGTAAAGTATTCTCATCCTATCCCTTTACCACCTGCATTCCACCTCCCCTCAGATGTGGAATCCGGTCATACGACCAGACATCGCACAGAGAGGGACAGTCTTCAGGCACTACTTGAAGAAGGAGGGCAGAATTTTCCTTATGCTCGGTGAAGATTGTCCCTCACTGTGCTCCATGTGGCCGGCTGAGAGAGGCAGCGCGACGTAGGTGAAAGGAGAGTGAGGGTGATCCTTTAGCATTGAATTACTGTTGAACTACAAAACAAAAATACTGAAACAGTTACATGTCCCTCATTATAGGAGGATCAGTTGGAGCTGCATTTTTTTCCAGCTATTACTATCCCTTTAATCTACGCATACAATCTTAAAGGCCACTGTGTATTCCAAAAGTAATCTTTAATTAGAGCTGGATTTCATGGCTATGGAGGAAGTCATGATTCTTAGCTGAAGAACTTAGGAGGAGTCACAGGTTATTAACCCTTTGTGTTTCCAGAGGGGTACGCAATGTGTTGTGTACCCCTTTGGCACTCAGTGTTAAAGGGATAGTAATACTTCGTTTTAACTTTATTTTATTTTGTAGGCATTAAAAAAATATGAAGAATGATATGTCTTATCTCTCAAACCTTTATGGTTTAAGAGATATTCACAAGCAAAGTTTCCCCTCCCGCCCCTTTTTCCTAGTGTAAGCCATCTCTTCTCAGATGTGAATCTGGTTGTAAGACCAGACAGATAACAGCAGGGGACAGTCTTTTTTGTATGAAAAGAATGAAAGCCCTTCCCCCTTTGACAAGTTTTTCAGCTTTTTCCCTGATCTTAATTGAAGATTGTCCCTCTCTGCAGTCTACCTGGGCACCTCCCTTCTGATGTGGCTGAACGGGGGGGGGGGGGATACTTTGCTTGTGAATATCTCTTAAACCATAAAGGTTTGAGAGATAAGACTTATATCATTCTTCATGTTTTTTTAATGCCTACAAAATAAAATAAAGATAAAACGAACTATTACTATCCCTTTAAGTTTGGCAACAAAGAGCCATGTATGCCTCCATGGACATATCATCCAGTACTAATTGATATTTATTTTGGCAAACCAACGCATGCAAAATTGATTCATGGCAGCTAGTAGGATATGTTGTTGTTTGTTTTTGTTTGTTTTTTTGTCTCCTGCACATCACATGACGATGAATTTGGGACATCTAGCATTCTAGGGGTTAAAAGCCCAGTTTAAAGCAGTGGAAATGTTAATTTGTTCACTGTGGTGTGGTTGGTTTGCCCTCAAGTAGCTCCACACTTTTGTGCATATGGTCCTTTGACTGTTGCATCTTTTAACTGTTTAATTTCCAGGAGTGCTGGCAACAAATCTTTGTGGGGTTTTTTTTCAGATGCCTGAAATTGCCGTGACTTTGGGCAGAGGTAGTCATTTGTTGGCTCTCCAGCTGTTTGGGACTGCAACTTCCATTTCCCCAACAGTCGGTTGTTTTGGGGTGATCAGAGTTGGTCGCCAGCAGCTGAAGGTCCAACTTTCAACTATCACTGCTTCTGGCAGTCCTCTGGGATTGTAAATCCATCAATTTGTTGTTTCTTTCATAATGGTCTTTTGTAGTCTGTTATACGAAAGTAATGAATATGAATTGATTTGATAACTTTCCTTTTTTTTGTATGGATAAAACGTACAGAATTAAAGCACTTGGGGGATTTTGCCCATATTTTGTAAGTCTTGTTTGGTTGTAAATACATAGTTTTAATTACACAACTGAAACTGCATTGTATGCACCTCCTCTGTTTAGAAAAGGAAATATAATGTTTTCAAGGGAAATCAAAGTGCCTCTTCCTTTCACTGAAGGACTTGGCCTTCATAGGTGTGCTTCAAACAGAAGGCAATTATATACATTACTGCAGGGGCTAGATGTTGCAATAGTACTATCAGTATGTGTCACTGGTGCTACACCTCAAACCGCAGCAGAAGCAACCATAGCTAGGGTTGTGGATGTTGATGACCTGTCTTGCTGGTTAGTCAATGTAATAGTGAGTATTTCTGGATGAGGGTTGTAGGATTAACCCCTTAAGGAGCCATGCTGTGCCAGGACCGTCACGCTGGTTCCTGCACTTAAGGACCGGCGCCAGTCCTAGCACTTAATGGAATTCCTGAATGGCAGCACGACTGCACACCACTATGCCATTCCAGAATACTTTGCTGCAAAAAAAAGTGGTGGTCATTAAGGGGTTAAACTTAATGTATTGGTGGCACAGTGTGACATTTTATGCTTTTTCTCTGCATGGAATGCTATTTAATTCTGTTTGAGGCCAAACTTTTCACTTGTGCTACGAGAAATTCCCCCACTTTCTGGGCTCTGCCTGGATTCCTTCAAAGTACAGTGTGCAGTAACATTCACCTTGCACAAAAATGTATTCTCAAGATGTGCCACACTGTGTCACCAAATATAAAGGGTAATTTCTGAAACTGTTTACGTAGTAACATATTTGATGAGGCTGGAAAAAAGACATGTGTCCATCAAGTCCAGCCCGTGCCAAAAACACCACTGTTGATCCAGAGGAAGGCAAAAAAAGCCTCTGGAGCAATTTCAATTTCCAATTTAGCCCCAAGTGGGTAAAAAATTCCTTCCTGACTCCAAATGGCAGTCAGATATTTCCCTGGATCAACATCCTGTATGTATTGAAGCAATCTGTCATAATTTTCAATATTGTTCTGTGCTAGATAGGCATCCGTTGTTTTTTTGAAAGCAGCTGCATTATCTGCAAGTACAACATGCTGAGGCAAAGAATTCCATAGCTTAACTGCCCTTACTGTAAAGAATCCCTGCCTTTGTTTTAGTCGAAAGCACCTTTCCACAAGTCTTAATGGATGACCTCTTGTTCTTAGCTCAGCTCTTTGCATAAATAATTCATTGGCTCGTTCTTTGTATTGACCTTGAATGTATTTGTAAATGGTAATCATATCACCCCTTAGATGTCTCTTCTCTAATGTAAACAAATCCAGTTTGGCTAGTCTCTCATTATAACTCAGATCCTCCAATCTCTTTATCAGTTTTGTTGCACATCTCTGCACCTTTTCCAGTTCAACAATGTCTTTTTTTTAAGAACTGGCGCACAAAATTGTACTCCATATTCTAGATGAGGCCTAACCAAGGATGTATACAGAGGTAGGATATTAGCATCCCTTTCATCTACACATCTTTTTGTGCAGGCTAGTACCCTCCTTCTCTTGCAGCAGCTGAGTGACTCTGCACACTGCTGTGAAGTCTGTCGTCTGTCAGCACTCCTAAATATTTCTCTAATGAGGATTCCCCAAGTTGTTTCCCATTTAGAGTCAATGTATCAAGTTTGTTTCTACAGCCCAAATGCATAACCTTGCATTTATCTACATTAAATGTCATCTGCCACTTTACTGCCCATTCACTCAGTTTATCTAAAAACTTCTGCAGAGAAAAAACATCCAGCTCTGCACGTATTTCCTTACATAGCTTGGTGTCATCAGCAAAGATTGAAACACTACTTTCAATTCCCACTTCTAGATCATTAAAGGGATAGTAATACTTAAAATGTAAAAAAAAATATGTTGTAGGGTTTATCCCCCTGAGTAAAACAAGAGTACTCCCAATGCTGAAAGGTGTTTTATTCAAAAGTTATTAATTTTAAAAGTTTAATTTTTTAGGTGCAATATCACGGTGGCCTGAAATTGTACAGTGGCGCTGTTGCTACACCATCCTATGGAGATTTATGGTCAATTGACCAGAGCTGTCCACAGGATCCTGTAGCAACAGCGCCACTGTACAGTTTCAGGCCACCTATTGCACCTAAAAAATTCAACTTTGAAAATTAATAACTTTTGAATGAAACACCTTTCAGCAGTGGGAGTTCCCTTGTTTTACTCAGGGGAATAAACCCTACAACATTTTTTTTTACATTTTAAGTATTACTATCCCTTTAATAACCAAATTAAAAAGCATTGGGCCCAGGACTGAACCCTGTGACACCCCACTTATAACTTTAGACCAATTTGAAAAGGTTCCATTTACAACAACTCTCTGCCATCTATCATTTAACCAGTTCTCAATCCATGTACAGATAACACCGCCCAAACCGAAGCCTTTTAATGTATGCAGTGAGGCACTGTATCAAAGGCTTTTGTAAAATCCAAGTATACTACATCTACAGAAATTCCCCTGTTCAAATTACTACTTTAGTTTACAAGCAAAGGCTGTATGTAGCCCTTGATCTTTTAAAGTGATAACGTTCCACAAAAACAGCAGCTCCAATTAATCTTCATAGTATTTGAGCCATAGAGAGTGTTATTTCATTACTGTGAGCGTTGTAGTTCAAGAGTAATTGAATGATAAGTTTCCCCCTCCCGTCCCTTTTACCTAGTGTAAGCCCCCACACCTCAGATGTGGAATCCAGTCCATAAACCAGACAGCTCACATCAAGGGTCAGAATTATTACTGTGAGAACAATGAAAGCCCTAACCCCCTTGACAGGATTTTCAGCTTTTTCCCTTATCTTAATTGAAGATTGTCCCTCTCTGCAGTCTACCTGGACACTCCCTGCTGCTCTAAGCTGAGCAGTGTTACAACAGTAGAAGGGGTGGTAGGAGGATACTTTATCATTCAATTACTCTTGACCTACAACTCTGACAGAATTGAAATAACACTCTCCAAGGCACAAATACTATGAAGATTAATTAGAGCTGCTTTTATTATGAAACATTACTATCCCTTTAAGCTGCGGCCACTTGAAAGTTTCCCAGTTTGCAGTGTGGTCTAAGGGAGCACCTTCTCTGTATGCCACTTCTACTGCCTACCTCTTCACATGTATCCATTAACTCTTTGCGTGCCAGATGCATGTGAATGGACCCAACCTAGAACTCAAAGGCTTATACAGTACTGTGAAGAAGTCTTAGGCAGGTGCGAAAAAATGCTGTAAAGTAAGAGTGCTTTCAAAAATAGACCTGTTCATAGTTTATATTTATCAATTAATCAAAATGCAAAGTGAGTGAACAGAAGACAAATCTAAATCAAATCAATATTTGGTGTGAACACCCTTTGCGTTCAAAACTGCATCAATTCTTCTAGGTTTTGTAGGCATATAGACCTCGACTCAATTGTGTCCGACGGCTGTTTTTTCTACTGACGGCATTTTTTCAAGCATGGTAAGCTATTCAATAACCTGTGCTGTGAAAAAATGCCAGCCAAAAAAACAAACAAACAAACATTAGGTTATAAAGTAAGAGGTGTTTTCATCCATAGCAAATAATGAAAAACACAGCAATTTTCAATTCAATTGACTATGTTGGCCATAAAGATCCGATAACGGATTCACTTTATTGCAGGAAATTTAAGATCCAGTTTTTTAGAGTCCCCATATTTGATCTTTAAATAGCTGACTCAGCAATTCAAAGGAAAAAAAATAAACAAGTCCCCTGGGGTTGTGTTGATATGGGGCCCTAAGCCCCATATTAATACATCCAAAGTACCTAATAACTGTAGAATTGACCCCATGAGTGCCAGTGTGGTATAATTACCCCGCCAGCACTCATGGGTTAACACGACTAAGGTACAAATCAACATCCCATAAAAAGTAACACCATTAATCCTGATGTCCAGCGGAGTCTTCAGTATCCTGGTCAGCTACTGTCCACCTTCTTTTTTTTCTTCTGACTTCTTTCTTCTTGTCTTCTAACTTGCAAGGAATCGCCACCATGCTTCACTGTTGCCTGCAGACACTCATTCTTCTACCATTCTCCAGCCCTTCGGCGAACAACCTGCCTTCTGATGCACCCAAAATATTTCAAAAGTTGACTCCTCATTCCAGAGCACCTGTTGCTATTTTTCTGCACCAGTTCCTGTGTTTTTGTGCATAGTTGAGTCACTTGCCCTTGTTTCCACATCGGGGGTATGGCTTTTTGGACGCAACTCTTCCATGAAGACCACTTCTGTCAGAATTCTCCGGACAGTAGATGGGTGTAACAGGATCCCACTATTTTCAGCCAATTCTGAGCTGATGGCACTGCTAGACATTTTACGATTGTGAAGGGAAGTAAGCATGATGTTTTTCATCTGCTGCACTAAGTTTCCCTGGTTGACAACTGCGTCTACGGTCTTTAACATTGCCTGTTTCTTTGGGCTATTTCTCCACAGCTGTGTGAGGCGGCGGAGAAACTGTGGAATGGGCGTCAGCCCATGAGGGAAGGACAGGGGGGTCTGTGCTGCACATTAGTTTCTTTGCCTCCCCTGCTGTCCTTAACATTGCCTGTTTCTTTGGGCTATTTCTCCACTGCTGCCACACACGGTTGCGGAGAAACAGGGAAGAATACCTTTATTTGGAATATATATTGGAGAGATATATATCCCTTTGAGTGCCAGAGGGGTAGGCAAAGCATTGCTGTACAATGCATTGCGTACCCTTTTGGCACTCAAAAGGACATATATATAAAATAAAAGGGAAAAAATGTAATAACTGGAGGCATCATTTTGGATCATCACCCGCACATACATGGTTTAATCCCTTGAGCCCCAGAGATGTATGCAATGCATTGTGTACCCTTCTTGCACTCAAGGGGTTAGACTGTGTATGAGTGTGCGGGTTATTTGAGAAAAACATTTATTTAGACTTTTCTTTTTCGTTACAGCTAGAAGACAAGAAGAAAGAAGAGTATATAAAAAGAAGATAGGAGACGGACAGTGGATGACAGGTAAGTTTAACACAGATAAGCTAACGATTGATGCGTGACAGTATGGCTTTTTAACTTTCAAGTTCCCAACATTGTCGCTAATTAGCGTCGTTTTGTGAGCTGAACTCACGAAATGGACATTTGGCTACAAGACCTTTTCTGTGGCCTAACATCCGTTGTGGTTTTAGCCAGTAGGACAATTGAATACCAGCGTAGACATTTTCTTTTGTTGGTCGGTATCCATTTTGTCCTGCCGGATTTTTATAACGGGTTCAGTTGAATCAAGCCCATAGTCAGGTGTATGATTAAACAATTCTAACAAACAGGTGCTAATGATCATCAATTTAATATGTGTGTTGAAACACAATCATTAACAGAAACAGCTGTGAAGGAGGAATAAAACTGCATGAGGTACAGCCAAACTCGACTAACAAGGTGAGGTTGCTGAAGACAGTTTAATGTCAAAAGTCTTACACCATGGCAAGACTGAGCACAGCAACAGGGCACAAGGTAGTTATACTGTATCAGCAAGGTCTCTCCCAGGCAGAAATTTCAATCAGACAGGGGTTCCAGATGTACTGTCCAAGCTCTTTTGAAGAAGCACAAAGAAACAGACCACGTTAAGGACCATAGATGCAGTGGTCAGTCAAGGAAACGAAGTGCAGCGGATGAAAGACACATCATGCTTACTTCCCGTCTCAAGCGGAAGATGTCCAGCAGTGCCATCAGCTCAGAATTGGCTGAAAATAGTGGGTTCCTGTTACACCCATCTACTGGCCGGAGAATTCTGGTGAGAAGTGGTCTTCATGGAAGACTTGCGGTCAAAAAGCCATACCCTCGGTGTGGAAACAAGGCCAAGTGATTCAACTATGCACAAAAACCACAGGAACTGTGGTGCAGAAAAATGGCAACAGGTGCTTTAGTACAATGAGTCAAATTTTGAAATATTTGGCTGTCGCAGAAGGCAGTTTATTCTCTGAAGGGCTGGAGGGTGGTACAAGAATGAGTGTCTATAGGCAACAGTGAAGCATGGTGGAGGTTCCTTGCAAGTTTGGGGATGCATTTCTGCAAATGGAGTTGAGGAGTTGGTCAGAATTTATGATCTCCTCAATGCTGAGAAGTACAAGCAGATACTTATACATCATGCAGTACCATCAGGGAGGCATCCCATTGGCCCCAAATGTATTCTGCAACATGACAACAACCCCAAACATACAGCCAAAGTCATTAAGAGCTATCTTCAGCGTAAAGAAGAACAAGGAGTCCTGGAAGTGATGGTATGGCCCCAACAGAGCCCTGATCTCAACATCATTGAGTCTGTCTGGCATTACATGAAGAGAGAGAGAAGCAACTGAGGCTGCCTAAATCCACAGAAGAACTGTGGTTAGTTCTCCAAGATGTTTGGAACAACCTACCTGCTGAGTTCCTTAATAAACTATGTGCAAGTGTACCTAGAAGGATTGATGCTGTTTTGAAGGCAAAGGGAAATCACAACAAATATTGATATGACTTAGATTTTTCTTCTGTTCACTTACTATTCATTTTGTTAATTGATAAAAATAAACTATTAACATGTATATTTTTGAAAGCATTCTTACTTTACAGCATTTTTTCACACCTGCTTAAGACTTTTGCACAGTACTGTATACTGAGTCTAATTGCTTTCAGATGGCCTTGGCCTGAACTGATCTGTTCCTATCTGTTTGATTGCCTTTCATAAGATGAGCGCTGTGTCTCATCCTGAGAGATCATGACCAGGAAAAGTGCTCTGTTCTGTAAGGGGAAGGGAGAGAGACAACCCACAGGCTTATTATCAGCCAGAATATACTAGTAGAAAGTATGGTAGTAGGTGCTGGCTGCAAATAAGCCTGACGATTGTCTGCCTGCCTCCCTTTCCTGATTAGACCACTTTTTCTAGTCACTGCTGCCTCTTATCTTTTGCGAGCCATTCACACATGCTAGGAACTGAGTAGTTCAGTCAGTGTCCATCTGAAACACAGAGTAGGGGGACATGTAAGTTGTCTCTTTCACTCCTTTCCTCTATTTTCCCCTCTTGACTCTGCCCCCACCTATGTCCCTTCAGTGCCTCCCCTTGATTCTCCCCACCATCTGTCTCTCAGCTTTATTTCCTTCTCTCCCTGTGCCTATCTCGCAGACACTTTAAAGGCAATGCAACCAGTGCCATGGAACTTGCCACTTTGCAGATGGTTGATCTGTGAACATCCTCCATCCCCCAAATATACATTGGGGTGTCACACAGTTTATGCTTGGTTCTAGGGATACCAGTGGGCAGTGGAACAAGGACTAGGCTGTCAGCCAGTGTATGTCTATGTCTACCAGGGAAACTATGTTTAGGAAGTTACCCATTGTGTATATGTATGTAATTGTTCTGTGGCTACCAGTGGACAGTGAAACAAGTCTGGGGTTCCAGACAGTGTATGTGTGGATCTGGAATGACCAGTGAAAAAAGGCTGGGGTGTCAGAAAGCGTATATATGTGGATTGTAGAACAAGACTATGGTGCCATACAGTGTATGGGTAGCAGTATCCTTTGAAAATGTCACACACACAAAAGAGCATGCGACATAAAGGAGCTTTAACCAGGTCACTGTGATGAAAATGGTGACATGAGAATCTCGCCCTGCATCGAAGCGTGAAATTCTCATGTTGCCTCCTTAAACATTGCTTCAACCCAACCTGCATTAATTTTAGTGCTGCCTGCATACCTTAGCATAGCTTCAACCCAACCTGCATTCATTTTGGTGCTGCCCGCATACCTTAGCATAGCTTTAACTCAACCTGCATTAATTTTAGTACCCGCAGCAAACATTTTAGTGCCCGCTCCGACCTCCGTTCATCCCTTCACTCTCTACCTACTACTTTTTGTGTTTGGAGTCCCTCGACCAGTGGGAATACAGAGCTGTCCGGCTCTGGATGCAGCATGCTGCCCCATGGTCAGTGGCTCTGAAACTCCCCATCCAGGAGGTGCTGGTCTCCCGTTCTGGGGCTGAGCTCTGTGCTACCCCTGCCGGATTGTATTCTTGTTCCCTATCTCTGAAATCAAACTGGAAAGGGGTGTGTGGAAGAGGAAGGGGAGGCTGGGCCCGGGATGCTTGGGATCCGTCTGCGGGATGAGGCAGTATCCAAAGCTGGAGAGGCAGCTATGTTAAGGTATGCAGGCAGCACTAAAATGAATGCAGGTTGGGTTGATGTGACGTTTAAGAAGGCAGCATGAGAATCTTGTGCTTTGAATGCGGGGCGAGATTCTCATGTCGCCCTTTCCACCACAGCATCCTGGTTAAAGCTCTTTTGTCATACGTTCTTTTGTGTGCGACATTTTCAAAGTGAACCTGAGTCAGGGCCGGAGCCACCCATAGGCGAGGTAGGTACCGGCCTAGGGTGTATACGTACCGGGGGCGCGGGCATGCAGCACTGCGCTCCCTCATTGGGTCGGATCTTTAGTAATGCAGCGCACGCTCGGAGTCATGATCTCCCGGCGCGCTCTGCATTACTGAAGAGAAGATGTGCGGGAGTTACACGTATGTGATGGGAGGCAAGTTGGAGCTGCTGGGGGCATAGAGGAGCTGCTGGGGGCAAGTTGGAGCAGATGGGGGGCAAGTTGGAGCAGATGGGGGGCAAAGTGGAGCTGATGGGGGCAAGTTGGAGCTGAGGGTGCATAGTGGAGCTGCTGGGCTCAAGTTGGAGCTGTGGGGGCATAGTGGAGCTGGTGGGGGCAAGTTGGAGCTGGTGGGGGCAAGTTGGAGCTGCTGGGGGCAGGTTGGAGACGATGGGGGGCAAGTTGGAGACGATGGGGGGCAAGTTGGAGACGATGGGGGGATGGGGGGCAAAGTGGAGCTGATGGGGGCAAGTTGGAGCTCGGGGGAATAGTGGAGCTGCTGGGGGCAAGTTGGAGCTGAGGGGGCATAGTGGAGCTGCTGGGGACAAGGAGCTGAGGGGGCATAGTGGAGCTGCTGGGGGCAAGTTGGAGCTGCTGGGGGCATAGTGGAGCTGGTGGGGGCAAGTTGGAGCTGCTCGGGGCAGGTTGGAGCTAATAGGGGCAAGTTGGAGACGATGGGGGGCAAGTTGGAGCGGATGGGGGGCAAAGTGGAGCTGGTGGGGGGCAAGTTGGAGCGGATGGGGGGCAAAGTGGAGCTGGTGGGGGGCAAGTTGGAGCTGAGGGGGGCAAAGTGGAGCTGGTGGGCCAAAGTGGAGCTGATAGGGGCAAGTTGGAGCTGGTGGGGGGCATCTCTTACAGGCATCTCCAGACCAGGGGCAGACTGGCCCAGGGGGCAGACTGGCCCAGGGGGCAGAGAGAGGACAATCATGAAAAGAGGCAGGGTACAAGTAGACTGGGTATAAAGGGGTGGGACACAAGAGGCGGAGCCAGATGGGCAGCAAAATTAGGTTTTTGCCTAGGGTGGCAAAAATCCTTGCACCAGCCCTGACCTGAGTAGCTGTGTCACTAACAATGGTCAACCTCTTTGGATTAAAATGTTGAGTACGGGGTCCTCTGCTATATTTGTTTGACATGACTGGGCTACTAGAATATGTATTGGCATATGCAGAAAGAGTGTGCATTTGCTAAATGTAGAGCTTGTTGGTGGCCTTTATTATATTGGTCCCTGAATAATTAGCAGAGTGCTCTTGTGTACTTTACCTGAAATGGGACATAGCTGGTCATTTGCATTCTTACATAAAATAGGTACCTAAAGGAGGAAGTGAAATACTGACTGACACAGCA
This sequence comes from Rhinophrynus dorsalis, assembly GCA_037306005.1. Taxonomy (NCBI): domain Eukaryota; kingdom Metazoa; phylum Chordata; class Amphibia; order Anura; family Rhinophrynidae; genus Rhinophrynus; species Rhinophrynus dorsalis. The sequence goes on along the minus strand of CM074719.1, from coordinate 538,610,735 downwards.
CCAAAGTGTGTTGTATTTTGCATAATAAAAGAGAGATAACATGAAACAAAAATTCAAGAGTGCTGCAAAAAACGATAATGAAAAAGAAGCTTGGAAAAAGTATGAATCATCTAAAATGAGTTAAGAATGTGAATGCTATTGCATGCTCTGGTACTAATGAACTATTAGAGTACTCAGAAGTTACAGAAGAGCAGCAAATAATGAGTGTAATACAGAAAAAAAGACATTACTATGGCAATTTAAGAAGAAATGGACGTTGACTTTACGGAAAGGCTAAGAAAAGACATTTGAGGAAGTAGGATTTATATTAATAAAGTAAAAAATATTTTCAGTGATTACATATAATAGTATGTTCTAAATTAGTTATCTCACAAATATAATAAAGACACTCTTCCCCCAGATATGTTCTGGTGAGGTGATGCACACTTTTTCACAGACATCTCACAGTGTTTTCGGTCTGTCTCATTCTCTGCATGGTTCTCTTTCAGTCTTTTACTTGCAGTCCCTCTGTAAGCCTGCCTCTCTGTCTGTCTCCTCTCTGTCTTTCTAAATGTATCAATATCTACCTCTTGCCATCTCTTTTAGTCTCTCTCTCTGTCAGTCCCTCTCTTTATGTTTCTCCTTGCCTGTGTCTATCTATCTCTTTCAACATATATACATATCTTTCTCCCCCTGTCACTCACTGTATCGCTCTGTCTTTGTGTATCTTTGTGTTTTTTCTATGATTTTGAGTCTTTTTATGCTCTCTTTCTCTGTCCATCTCTTTCTCAGACAGAGCATGATGGGAGTGGAAGTCTAACAGCCTAAAAGCCACCAGTTTATATCCCTGTAATAGTTTACACTCTCTATAGCAGCATTTTTTTAAACAGTCTGGGAACCCTGGCAAGTTGAATTATCATGTACAAGTATTGTTAAAATTATAAAATGCTCATTCACTCTTTCTGGGTTGTATTTTGTATTCTTCAAAGCTCAGTAGCTGCTGTGGTATAGAGAAAAAGTTTGTTACATCCTCTGCTATAGCAGAATCTTTGATTTGAATTCAGCCCACTATGGGGCCATGATACGGTGCTTGCTGGCAGTTAAGTCCTAACAATGGTGGGAAGCTGTTTCTGAATGCACTTTTAACTAGCGTTCACAGTTGCTCATTTTCTGCCATACTGTATTTGTCATTGATGGCTTAAAGGGATAGTAATGTTTAATTATTGAAGTAAAATTGAATCTTCTTATTGTTTTTTATAATGATGTGTATCAAGAAACCATTATTAAACGCTGCGGTTTTTAATTTATAGTCTAATAAAGTTTCCCCCTCCCTCCCCTTCCACTTACCTCAGCAGCCTTAGCAAGCCAGCCTGGACAGAATCCTGACTCTTTTTTTTCTTATCCCTGAGGGCCCTTGTGCAGGTCAGACTGGGTCTAAGTTTACATCACTTCCTGGATCAAGGCAGCCATTCACCAGGTATATGTCCTCATGAAGAAATGTGTTACCTTTGAATTCATGGTGCACCCTACCAGATAGGTGGGCGCATCTTGGCACTACAAGAATCAGGCCACTGCTAAGCAGTTGCGTAAGGTGGCAGTGTGGACATCTCTGCATACCTTCACCAAACACTATAGTGTGAATGACCTGTCCTCGGTGGAAGCCAGTTTTGGACTCTATAATGGTCCTTCTAATTCCTTTTTTTCCCTATGGAGATCAGAACCCTGCTTGTTTCCTGTTTCTTGGCAGTTATTTTGTGTGAAAGTTTGGTATCTGTTGACACCAGAGGTTCATGTTGGGCCAGTTTAGTCCTGTGGAAACTGATCTGCAGTGGAGGGTTTTTCCTCTTTTTCCCTCCCAGGAATCTTAGTGGATACCTCTGGTATGTTCCAACAGTTCTTGTGTTCCACATTGGATGACAGAAAAAAGTTAATTATAGTGAATTTACCCTAAAATCTTTTCTCTTAGTACATGTGGCACACAGGACTCCCATCCAGAGAAAAATAAACAGTGGTTTGACTCTCAGAAGACAGAGGGGTCCTCTTGGGTTCTCTGTTCATGGAATTTCCTTCTTTAACTTCTTCTTTGTCTTTAGCTTTGAAATACATTAAAACTGGAAGTAGGAGGGAAGATGGGAGTCTCTGCCTCAGAGGCCTTTTTTTGGAAAAGGGGATGTTTCCTGTGTTCCACATTGACTAAGAGGAATTTATTTAATAGTAATTTCCTAAAAAAAAATTATATTTTGGATTCCAATAGAGGGGTTTGAAAGTTTTTGTCAAATATAGAGCAAATGTTATTTAATATGTTTTAATTGTTAGTAACTGGATTATATGTGTAGGTTCAAAATAATTTTGTATGCTTATTTTAAGACAAATCCAAGAACACTTCTAATGCAATTAAAAAGACAATTTAAAGTAAAATAGTTCAGGAAAATAAATGTTCAAGGACAAACCTAATGAACCATCCAGGAACATGAGAAACACGGGCAAGAAATATGTTGCAAAAGCCTCGGGTAAGTGTTATAGAGTTATAGTTTTAGTTGACGTCCGTTATATCAGCGGACAGGAAAACAAAGGTGAGAACTGTAAAATATTTGTAAATTATGTTGGTGTTTTTTTGTGGTTCAATGAGTTAGATTGCATTTCAAAGTTAGGCCTAGCCTTTTAGTAGATATCTCTTTCACATGGCGACCTGAACAGTAATGCTGCAAAAAGAACACCTTTCCCAGCCTCCAGTGAATGGCTGAGTCATATGGGCCAGCTGCAACCCACTCCTCTCATGCAACTGAAGCATCGGTGGTATGGAGGAGAGAGAACTATTGTCACTATTGACAGATATTTTCTTATGCCAATATCAGCAACAACAGTCTGACCAGAAGAATATATTTATGAAAACAAAAAATTCACACCTCATTCGTTCATGAACTGCGCTGGTACATGTTAAAGGAATGATTCCAAATCAGTGCTCAAGATAATCAAGGGAAGTGTTCAAACATGAACTCTTTCCCTACACTTAGGAAAAAGTGGGCTAATAACCAGAGTTGTCCACTGAATTATTATCTATATATATGTTCCTGACTATCCTCCCCATATACCATAGAGCTCTACTCAAGCATCAGAGAGGTAAACGGCCATGTATGAAACATATTTATATATCCCTTGCCACACACCATCAACCCTATCCAGACCTGTTACACAAATGTTTTGTCAAGGTTTGGCTGAGCTGCTCTAACTCTGCAGATTGATTCTGCTCTCTGAGCTAATCTAGTGCTCTACTATCCATTATTGCTGCCTTCTCTTTCCTGGATCAGGCTGAATCAGCTGACCTCTCTGTGTTGCTCACCTGACTGTTATCAGCTAACCTTGCCAGGGTATTTAAAGCAGCTTGGCTCATTTCCTGATTGCCCTTGTGTCTGATTCTGGCTGCAAGCGCGTTATCCTGAGTTGCTGATTATCTGTGCATGACCTGGCTACCTCTGAAGTTCCTTTGGATTCCTGAATCCTGGCCTTGTTCCTGACATTGTTGATCTCTGTATTCCTGACCCCAGCTTGGCTGAGTACCTGTCTTGGTTCCTGACCCCAGTTTGTCTTTTGGTTTAAGCTTCTGGATCACAATTTTTCTTTGTTTGCTTTTGTTATTTCAAGAAAGGTGTTTTGCATTTTACATTTTTGTGTATGTCTGGTTCCTGGTCCCTAACAGTACACATGGGCCATGAATTCAGAAGGCGCAGGCAATCCACCAAATATTTTCTTCAGGCTGGACCAGGTAGACCAGAGCATGGACCAGTTTGTGTTAACACTTCAGACTTTGTTGCTCCGTACTGTGCATCTGACTCCACCACCTCAGCAACCCCTGGCAAAGGCTGCCCATATAGCTGCTGCCTCTCCCACTCCAGCTGCCAATGGTGATTCCAGTGTTGCTAGAGGCATGACTGCATCAGCCTCACTTCCCCAGCGTTCAGGAAACCAGGGGTTTCCTGAACCAGGTCAGTATCTATCTGGAGATGGTACCACAATCCTTTCCGTCTGATAGGAGCAAGGTGGGCCTTGTGATTTCCTTAATCTCTCACAGGGTCTTGGCATGGGCTAATCCCCTTTGGGAGATGCAGAAACCTATAGTGTACAATTACTCTGAGTTTGTGGCATCCTTTAAAAGGGTATTAGATGTACCGGGCCACTCCACCTTGGTTGCCAAGCAATTAATGGCCGTCCAGCAGGGTACAAGGACGGTTTTGGATTATGCCATAGAGTGTCGTATGCTGGCACCCAAGGTTGGTTGGAATAATGAGGCTCTCATGGCAGCTTTCTCTAATGGGCTTTAGGATACAGTTAAAGATGAGATTGCAGCCCGGGACCTCCCCAGAGATTTGAACTGGTCTCATATTGCATCTTGATTGACTCCTGTATCTGTGAGAGACCTTCCTTCAGTGAGCGCCTGCGGAGGCATCCCATTATTTTAGCCTCAAGCTTTTCATCCCCACCCGTGCCTCCCTCTCCTTCTGTGCCTCCTAGTCTTGAGACCTCAGGCGATGTGGATCCCATGCAGCTTGGGTTCACTCGCCTTTCGGTTGCTGAAAGGGCCTTTAGGAGGAGGGAGGGCCTGTGCCTTTACTGCGGTAAGGCAGGGCATATGCTGCACACTTTCCCCACATGTCCGGGAAACTCCCGCACCTAAGGTCCTGTAGGGGACATACCTTAGGTGTCTCGGCGTCCATGGCTATCCAGAAGGATAAACCTCTAGTCTCCGTTGGGCTCTCTTGGGGCGAGTGTTCCATTATTACAGAGGCACTTATTGACTCTGGTGCGGCGTGCCTCTATCGACAGTGTCTTCACCCAGAAGCACTCCATTTCATTGCAGCTCCGTACTAATCCACTTACCATTGAGGCGATTGATGGCAGACCCCTACAACCTCCGCAGGTCACCCAGGAGACCGCTCCTTTGTCTATGGTTGTAGGGGCTCTGCATAACAAAACTTTACAATTCCAGGTGATCCACTCTCCTCACTATCATGTGGCCCTAGGTTATGTATAGTTGCACAGACCCCACGTTCAATTGGGTAAGGGCCGAAGTCATGGCATGGTCACCTAACTGTTCCAAGACATGCTTAGCCAAACTGGTGAAGGTGCTAACCACATCCCTGGTCTCTTCGCTGCCTGAAGAATACCAAGAGTTCTGGGATGTATTTGATAAGGGCTGGGCTGGTGAGCTCCCGCCTCACCGCCCATACTATTGTATTATATACATCCTAGAGGTCGAGTCTACCCTCTTTCTGTCGCGGACAATAAGGCCATGGAGGAGTATGTTGCGGATGCGCTGTCCCGGGTATTCATCCGCAAGTCCTCCTTTCCTGCTGGGGCCGGATTCTTCTTCGTGAAGAGAGAGAGTGGGGAACTGAGACCCTGTATCGATTACAGGGGGCTCAACCGTATCACTGTCAAAAACGCCTACCCAATTCCACTTACTACCAAGCTATTCGATTGGTTAAAAGGGTCCAAGGTGTTCACTAAGCTCAACCCGCAAGGGGCATACAATTTTGTACGGTCGAAGGAGGGCCATGAATGGAAAACCATGTTAAACACCAGGAGCGGGCATTACGAATACCTTGTAATGCCCTTCGGTCTCTGCAATGCTTCCGTGGTTTCCCAGGAATTCTTAAGTGACGTCCTCCGGGACATGCTTCAACAATGCGTGGTGGTATATTTAGATAACATTCTGATCCATTCCCCCTCCATGGAAAGCCACCACGCAGATGTAGCCTTAGTTCTGCAAAAATTAAGACAAAATAATCTATTTTGCAAATTAGAAAAATGTGAGTTCCACAACAAACAGGTCACCTTCTTTGGGTATCACTATGGACCCTGAGAAACTCGGCTGTTCTCGAGTGGCAGCGACCCGTAGGACTCCGCTCTCTTCAACATTTCCTTGTGTTTGCTAACTACTACAGGAAATTTATCAGCAATTTTTCCTCTAATATAAAACCCCTTACCGACATGACCAAACAGATGGTAACTCCACGTACATTTTGGCACACCTGAAACTTGAGCTCCAAGTCACACTTGAAGTCGATGCGTCTGAGACAGGAGTAGGTGCCCTCCTGTCTCAACATCCTACTCCTGCGAGCCAGTTACACCCGTATGGGTATTTTTCGAACAAGCTAAGTCCTGCGGAGTGCAACTATGAAATCGGTGACCGTGAGTTATTGGCAATAATACTCGCTCTCAAAGAATGGAGGCATTTGCTTGAGGGAACTTCAGTGCCAATCCCAATCCTCACGGATCATAAAAACCCTCACATACCTGTCCGAAGCTAAGTGCTTGACTCCAAGACAGGCCCGATGGGCCTTATTTCTGGCCCATTTTAATTATGTGGTCCCGTACCGGCCAGGCACCAAAAATGTCCGGGTTCATGCCCTATCCAGACAGTTCTCGGGTGCAAAGGAGCAGAGCCCTCCTAGTCCTGTTATTCCTCCAGGTCGAGTACTGGCCACCATACGTACAACCATAACATCTCCCCTCAGGGAGAGAATACGGGCTGCCCAAGTAGATGCACCTGTTGAGACTCCTTCTGGGCACTGTTTCGTACCTATTAACCTCCGTACCAAGGTACTTTCAACATACCATAATACAAAGTCACCAGGGCATCCCGGTAAGAGCCAGCTTCTCTGGTCGGTTTCCTGTCTTTTCTGGTGTGCAGAACTTAAAGATATTGCTGCCTTTGTCACTGCCTGTCCAGTCTGTGCTCAGACCAAATCACCCCGTCACCTTCCAGTGGGCCTTCTTCAACCCATACCCAATGGGGAGAAGCCATGGTTACACCTTGCCATGGACTTCATAGTCGACCTCCCTTTTTCTAACGGTAACACAGTCATCCTCATGGTCGTTGATAGATTTTCTAAGATGATTCATTGCATACCTTTCAAAAAACTTCCATCCGCTAAAGAGTTGGCTACGGTCTTTGTCAAAGAGGTCTATCGACTACACAGGGTTCCCAAAGTCATACTTTCCGACCGGGGTAGCCAGTTTGTCTCGAGATTCTAGAGGACTTTCTGTGCGCAACTAAGTATCCAACTCTCCTTCTCCTCGGCCTATCACACGCAATCAAATGGGGCCTAGGGAAGGGCTAACCAGGCCTTGGAGCAATTCTTGCGGTGCTACAACTCAGACCATCAGAATAATTGCTAACTGCTACCTTGGGCGGAGTTTGCTCATAACAATGCTGTCTTGGCTTCTACCTGGCTCTCCCCCTCCGTAGTGAATTATGGGTTTCAACCCTCCATGATTCCATATTTGTTCTCTTCCCAGGGGATTCCGGCATTGGAGGATCATGTCCAGGAAATCCGTTCCACATGGATGCAGGTCCAAGATTCGTTGCAATGCTCACAACAATCCCAGGAGCTCCAGACCAATCGTAAATGCCTACCCGCACCCTCCTAGCAGGTCAGGGAGAGGGTCTGGTTATCCTCCAGAAATCTCCACCTCCGAGTGCCCTCTCAGAAACTAGCTCCCCACTTTGTGGGGCCTTTCCGTATCTTCCGACGTGTAAACCCTGTGGCCTATGCCCTAGACCTCCCTCCCAATATGCGGATACACAGTGTGTTCCATGTCTCGCTGCTGAAACCCCTGGTATGCAATAGTGTCACTACGGCCACTCCTCAACCCCATTTGGTGCCCGTTGACAGCCATGAGGAGTTCGAAGTCCGCTCCATAGTCGACTCTCATAGGTTCTGTGGGAGGCTTCAATATTTGGTTGATTGGAAGGGGTATGTCCAGAAGAGCTTTCAGGGGTTCCAGCCGCAGACGTGCCTGCCCCCACCCTCCTCTCGGCTTTCCATGCACGCTTTCCCCCATATACCTGGTCCTGCCCCGCGGGGGGGAAGTCGTTGGGGGAGGGTACTGATTCAATGTAAAAATTAGATATATTTTGCGAATAAATCAAAATGTACTAAATTGGAACCCATTTGTGAGCAATTGTATCAGCTTATTGATAATGTTGAAACAAATAAGAAAATTCCAGACCTAACAGAAGTTAAGACCAAGCATAACATGCTAAAGGACAAAAAAGTTACGCTGAATAATTTTGTGAAACACTAATATGAAACTAACATTTTATAATGACTTGAGTGATTTTGAAAGAACTTTCAGACTTGCCTATAGTTATGTTAGCCATTCTTTATGTAAAACTATAGTTTTGGATATTTAGGTTTTTGTGTCAGTTTCTGCAAATTAGACAGTATTGGCTGGCACAGCCTGGTGTGTTGGATATGAATATTCCACTATTCCTAACATAAATATAGGTGAGGCCAGAATTGAACAGCATATTCTAGGTGGGGTCTTACCATGGACCTGTAAAGAGGCATAATAATATTTTCCTCCCTTGAGTCAATACCCCTTTTAATACATGCCAATATCTTATTGGCCTTTGCAGCTGCCAGCTGGCACTGCACGCTACTGCTAAGTCTATTGTCTACCATTACTCCCAAATTCTTTTCATTAGTAGATTTCCCCAGAGAAACACCATTTAAACTATATGTTGCATTTTTATTATTATACCCAAAATGCATAACTTTACACTTGTCTATATTGAATCTCATTTGCCTGCCCAGTTGTTACTCAATTTGATCAAATCCTCTTGTAATGAAGACACATCCAGTTCAGACTTTATTACCTTACATAATTTTGTGTCATCGGCAAACACTGATACATGGCTCCCTATGCCCTCTGGGAGGTCATTAATGAACAAATTAAAAAGAAGAGGACCCAGGATAGATCCCTGAGGTACTCCACTTATCACGTTTATTAAATTGGAGAACTTGCCATTTACTACCACTCTTAGCATTCTATCTTTCAGCACAAACATTTTCCACTAAGCCTATTTCATTCAATTTGTACAGCAACCTCTTGTGTGGAACCGTATCAAATGCCTTGGCAGAGTCTAAACAGATCACATCAACTGCCCCTCCCATATCTATATTTTTACTCACTTTTTCATAAAATGCAATCAAGTTAGTTTGACAAGACCTGTCTTTCACAAAGCCATGTTGGTTCCTTCTAATGATATTCCTGTTCAAGCTGAATTCTTGAATATATTCCCTTAGCAACTCTTCAAACAGCTTCCCTACCACAGATGTCAAGCTTACAGGTCTGTAATTTCCTGGCTGTGATTTTGATCCCTTGTTAAATATGGGCACCACATCTGCTTTACGGCAATCCGTGGGCACCATACCTGAGATAAAAGAATCCCTGAAAATCAAAAATAATGGTTTGGCCAGGGCCTGGCTTAGCTCTTTGATGGGTACAGTAAGATCTCATTGATCCCTCTCCTCCCGGGGAGGATGCAGTTTGTCAAGGTCCCACCAAAAGTTCCACCACTACCAGCACCAGTACAAAACAAAACATATAAGAAGAACACTGAAGATGATAATGTCAGATTCTAGAGATGATGATAGCAATGGCATAATGGAGAAAGGTGTACCAGCTGAACCAACTGCTGCATCTGACAATGAGACAAACAAGCGCAAAAACACCTGTCCTCAAAGCAGTAACAAACTTTTTTAAAGGGAAATTAAAAAGACTTTGTTTGACACCTGTAAAAGCTTAGAGGTCTATAAGGGTAGTGGGCAAGAAGCAATGGGCGATGTTGATGCTGAGGACGGCCTAATGATTACTAATGACAATGATGCAGATCTAGAATATATCTCTTCAGCATCCTCCTCTTATTCAGATACATATGAGAGAGATTTTGACCTGGCCAGAAAGTTAGCAGAAAGTCAAAGGCTCAATCTTCCACCACTGAAAATGAGCACTGTGTCTGTCTATAAATTGTTAAAGAAAACCATTAGAAACTCTGACCCTGCAAAGATAGCAAAAAGTACACAGTCATCCTGTCAGTCATCATCAGCATCATCACTGCTTCCAAGTCAAAGTCCCACTCAGCCACACACACTTGTGTTGAGAAACCGCATCATCAACAACAACAGCAACACAGGTTATTAACATCCACAACCTTAGCTATGAGGAGTGCTTCTGCTGCTGCTGGAAGTGCTGCACCTTTGACACCTAGTAGCAGTAGCAGCAGCAGCAGAACTGCATCAAAATCTAGCCCCGGTAGTAGTATTAGCCTCTCAGGAACCCCTCAGTGCATGAAGTCCACAGTACAGAGATACCCTACTCGGGATCCAAAAGCTAAGCATGTTGCTACTTGTTGTCTTTGCAAAAAGCATGTGTGAGCAGGGGGAAAGCAGACTCACACCTAGGAAGTGGCACCTCCTCTATGAGATCCCACCTGAAGCACAACCACAGGTTTTTAGTGGGAGACACTATCAGCAGGTCAGAGCAGTGGTGTCTATATATATATATATATATATATATATATATATATACACACTCAGAGAACATACATTTCCAAATTCAGATTTCTCTATTTCCAGAAACTTTTGTGAAATATGCAACCAAGTCTATGTGCTTTAGATATGTTAGAATGTTGTTCAGCTCCAGCCTCCTAGCAGTGATACTGCTTGCATTGTATAGCTATGCTGGAGTCCTAACCCCTACATCACTAGGTTGCAGGTATGTGAAGGTTACATTGAAATTTTGGGCAATAACAGTGCACCCCTCTGCAGCTTTCATTATTCAACACTACAGGGGCATAGAATGCATATGCAAGATTTAACCCTTTGCTTTACAGCGGGTACACATTTTCACTTTGGGGCTTAACCCTTTGAGTGCCAGACAGGTAGCCAACTCATTGCATTGCAATGCTTTGACTACCTCTCTGGCACTCAAAGGATTAAATAGTATGGTGTTATGGATTGTGCTCATTTGGGCAGTATACTTCTATGGGCTATACTGATTAACCATTTAGATGCTTGTATTGGACATCTCCCTGGCTTACAGCAGTACTGTATTTCTATGTTTCTATGTGAATTACTTTAGTTTTAGAGATCTGGGCTTCTAGAGTGCTGATTAAGCTGAATGCAGTTGCCGGATATTAACCCTATGAGTGCCAGAGGGTTATCCAACGCATTGTGCATTGTATACCATTCTGACATTCAAAGGATTAAACCAGAAACTCATCACCTATAATAAGAAATAACCTAACATGGTTAAATATATATGAGTGCCAGATAAATGGACTAGAAACCGATCTGGCATGAAAAAAAGTGTAATAACAGCATTGGGGTGATGTGAGACAAGTCTGACAGATCAGCAGACCCAGCATAACTTTGCTGTACAATACACTACAGAGAGAGAACTTTATTACGTTTGTACATTTTAGCTCCTTCCTGATACAGTTGCTGTTGGCCCAACGCTGGGAAGTAATACTGAGTAGCAATTAGCAAATAATCTGACATTTGGATCACGTCTGGAAAATAAAAGTAAATTAAAGAAGAGGCTCAGTGGTCTCACCCTCACCGTGACTGCTCAAAATTAAAATTGCTGTGGCTGCTGCTGCCCCAGTGCCCCGCTGCTGGCCTGCACTGAACGCTCCGTCGTCCACGTCCTCCTCTGCGTGCGGCTGTGGCTCCTCTGGTGACTGGTGTGCAGATGCAGTGTTCTGAAATTATGCTGCATCTGACATCACCAGCTAAAGCCGCCGCTGGGCGAATCATCGGGGACTCTCAGTGCTTCATCTCGGTGCTTATTCGTTCGGCCTCTGTTCATTCTAGAGTTGCCATCCTTTTGCTCAAAAAATACTGGCCGTAGTTGTGGGTCGGTGAGGGCGGAGCCACAAAAGGGGAAAAATTACTCAATGTTGCATGACCCTACAAAATTGAGCTTCAGGCTCCTCGTTACAGGTACCGGGTGCCAGGAGCTCCGTTCTCATAAAGCACTGTGGATATCCTGAAGCACAGTAGTAGCCAAAACAGTGGTTTCAACCATACTTATTCATTACTTCTTAAGGTCTAGAAGTAAAATAGACACTTATAGATAGCTAACCCCCACAAAGACTGTTTGGCTTATTTCATGGGTAAATATAAATCCTTTTAATAGAGGGATTTGTAGCCATGTTGACATGGTTATCCATAAACAACACTATTAGACCAAATAAAACTACAAATATAGACATAATGAATTAAAATACATATATTCAACATGCAAACTATGTTCACGAGTCCAGACAGACATCTACACAGAAAGTAACTGTTAAGAAACACTATTACTAACGAAAGTGAGCTATGTAATGTAGTGATCTTAATGAAAGGCCACTGCTCCAGTCTCCACTGCCTGCTAGCGCCGCATTGTCACTTGGTAGAGTGAAAGCTTCCGGTAATGCCATACCAAGCCTAATAGAAAGTCAGCCCTGCCATTGGCCATGTTTGTGAAAACAAAGCCTATACCCTTTCCCAATCACAGAGTACCGCTATCATTGGTCCATCCTGCCCTTGACATTGGCCTATTCGTCTTTCCTACATTGCGCATGTGTGAGATGAATTGATGTAGTTTCCTTATATTTCACTCTTGTCTTTCTTCTGCAGGTGGGGTGTGTCTCTTCTCTTAGGTCTAGGTTGTGTGCTAGTTGGATGTATGATGAGCTGCGCTTCTCTTACACTCAAACTGAGTCGGATGTGCAAAAGAAAACCATTTCACTATAGGGGATACCATACCTCCCAACATTTCAATTGGCCAAAGAGGGACACTTTTTTAGGAGGTGTTGCTGGGGGTGGGGCTAGTGGGTGGGGAATTACCAAAAATGTTAACATTACTTCTGGACCTATTGAGAGGCTTTTTGTAATAAAAGAAATTATTAGTGTGACACTTTTTCCTACGATTTCTAGCTTTTGTCAGTCAATCAGGTTTTAAATGTATAACTATGGAAATTGCAGTATACAATAGGAGATGGCGACAAGTGAAAGAGGTGAGGGATATTAAACACTGGAGGGTGGTGACATAGCAGCAATGCTGGTCCTCAAGCTGTTTTTGGACTACAAATTAAACTATACTCATCTAAACGGTGAATGTTTAAGAGTGTAGTTCAACGACATTTGGTGGGCCCTTCTTGCCAGGCCCTGTATTATGAGAGGGATTGGAAATAGAGCTACAATTATAACTCTCATCATCCTCCTGTCAGCGGAATATGATGGAACTTGTAGTTCAGTGAGTGGGCCTTATGTTTCCAACTTCTGTGATAGGGAGAATATGAAAGGCAGACTGTGTTAATTAAGCAGCGGCAGTATTATGTACGCTGGTTTATGAAGACTAGGGAATGCACAAAGCATTGCACATTATTCTGGTGGGTTAATAAATAACAGAGGTGTAGGTTCTCCACTCTACCAGCGCTTTATGGCAAGTTCATTCAGCTCCTTCTGTGAGACTGTGACACACTCAAATATATAGAATGTTATAATTTAGAGCGGCTCTAAGAATATTTAGATATGGTGTCCCATCATGCATAATGCAAGAAAAAACATGTCTCAAAAATGTGCCCGCTGAACGAAAGACCTCCTTTGGTCTAAAATAGATACAAACAATCCACAAACTGCTGCACCATATTGAGAGACATGATATTGATAAAACATCAAATCTTTATTGATTCAAAAATTTATAAAAGTCATAATAGTACTTATCTATTGAAAAAACTTGTGTCAGCGACATCCCCAGTGTCTGGAAGCATAGAACATCAACGCGTTTCGCGTAATAACCGCTTAATCATGATGACTAGATCTGGAATACTAAATGGCTGTCATTTAAAAAAGCTCACCTAACCAATCCACACAAAGAGGTCAGTGACCTCACTATACAGGTGCTCATTAATACCCGTGCTGCAAACAAAACTTAAATCGACATCTTAACCCTTTATATGACAACCAAAATTCTACAAGCAGGCTCATTGCCTCTTAATAGATAAACATTGTATCAATAATATTGTCTCAAAAAGATTTAAGCAAGGGAAGAAATCGAAAAGTTTTTCAAATTGAAAAGCAACACGGAAAATAAGTACACCTAGCTTTAGAAACATTTTTACATCGATTTGTACCAATCTAAAATGATTGCAACAATCTAACCCAAAAATGGATATAAAGTGAACTTCCAAAATGAGGCCGCTAATCCTGATCATCATAATCTATCTAAATGTGTCAATCCAGTATATAACAATCTTAAAAATGAACATACATCTTACATACAGAAAGACAATACAGAAGATAGAATCCATTTTACAAAAACAAAATAAAAATAAAAAACATCTAAAATTATGAAAAACTCATAAATAAAACAGCGATACTATAAATCGCTGAAAAAGGAACCAGAGTGCATATTGTATCCAAAAATCAAAATATTTTATACTACAAATAGAATGATGATATAAATAAAATAATACAATTACTAAATAGAGTTGTTATCTATACAGCACATATCTGCTGACTATATCACATTGCAAAAATCAGATATAGCAAGAGACATCATACTCACGATTCAGACCCTCTGGAGACCTAGTTCTCAACCAGAACATCCAAAATACTTCTCTCTTTGATAATAATTCTCCCAAATTACCCCCTCTAACACCTAAACAGACTTTCTCTATACCTTGAATACGTAAAGAATCACTATTCTTATCATGATGAACCTCAAAGTGATTAGCTACCGTCGATTTAAAAGCTCCACATCGTATATCACTGAGATGTTCATTCATACGTTCCCTCAACGGTCGAGTGGTCTTCCCAACATACTGCACATTACATAACACACACGTAAGTACATAAATAACATTCCTAGTATTACAATTAATGTAATGTCGCATTCCATATGAGAGACCGGTGACCGCTGAGGAAAAAGTATTAGAAATCACTATCTTGGAACATAATTTACATCTAGTGCCACCACATTTATACATTCCAACTGTAGAAAGCCAAGATCTACTATACTGAGTGTTCCCAGCTCTATATAAACTTGGAGATAAGTAATTACCAATAGTTTTGGCTCTCTTTGGTACACACTTAATATTATTATTGGAAACAAAATCTCGTAAATTCTCATCTGCAGCTAACATTGGAACATGTTTCAACAGAATATTTTTAATCCGATAAAAGTCTTTACTGTAATTAGTAGTAAAGATGACCGCTTTTTGAACATTATCCTCCTTTACAGCGTCTTTTATTTTAATATCATCATCTTTCTTTAAATCACTTGATCTCATATCAGAATCAACATATTCTGTGATCCCCAAAAGATCATCTCTTTTGCGTTTTCTCGCTAAATTCATAGCATGTTCCAATTCAGCTTCTAAATATCCCCTAGCTAGAAATCTCTTATATAAATCTTTTGCTTGTAACTCAAACAGATGATCAGTAGAACAGTTTCGTCTCAGACGAACAAACTGTCCATAGGGAATACCTCTAACTACATGTGGAGGATGACAACTTTTAGACATTAAAAGTGCATTAACTGAAGTAGGTTTTCTATATACATCTGTAATTATCTTATTTCCTCCAGCTGTCAGTGTAAGATCCAGAAACGATATACTCAAAACCTGGTGTTCTGCTGTAAAATGGAGGTTAAGATTATTACTGTTAATATAGTCCAAAAATGTGAGGCTTTTGCCTCTCCTGCACACCAGACTATGAGCACATCATCAATGAATCTCCTATACTCAACAATATCATCCCGATGGGGGTTACTATCTCCAAAGATGTGGACCTCTTCCCACCAACCCATAAACAGGTTGGCGAAAGAGGGGGCAAACTTGGCCCCCATTGAGGTCCCACATCTCTGGAGATAATAAGCCCCATCAAAAAGAAAAAAGTTATGTGTCAAAAGATATTCAATGACTTCAAGAATAAATGATTTCAAAGATGTAGAGTAATTGCTATATCGATCTAAATGGTAACCTATAGCAATAAGCCCTAAGTGATGAGGAATACATGAGTAAAGAGAACTAACGTCACAGCTCAACCAAGAACACTGTGTGCTCCATTCGAACTGTTCCAAAATCTGTAAGAGATGCTTAGTATCTTTAAGATAACTGAACAATCTTAGTACTAGAGGTTGGAGATAGGCATCCACCCATTCTCCTAAATTCTCATTCAGAGATCCTATACCTGAAACTATAGGTCTCCCCTTGGGTGTAGTCAGAGATTTGTGTATCTTGGGCAAGTGATGGAAAATAGGAACAATAGGTTCCTTAACCAAAAGACACTCAGACTCAAATTTCGACAAAACACCCAAGGAGAGACCACGTTCCACCAGTGTTTCAACAATGCCTCTATATTGCTTAGTAGGATCGCCCTTCAATCTAATATATACAGCAGTATCATTAAGTTGGCGCATCGCCTCTGCATGGTAATCAACTGTATTCAAGACTACAACCCCTCCACCCTTATCAGCCTTCTTAATTGTAATGCACTCTAGTTCCTTGAGATGTTGCAAAGCTAATCTTTCAGAACCAGTGAGATTAGATGTATAAGTTTTCTCTCCCTTAACCTTCTCATGTAAAGCAATGAGATCTTTTTCTACCGCTCTCTGAAAAGTATCCAAAATCATACCCCTACAATTAATGGGGTAGAAATCAGAACTCTTAGAGAGATCAGTATCAATTTTATTAACTTCCTCAAATCCCACAACAACATTGCTTTCATGTTGGATGTTGACCATATCAGTAATACAGCATGAATCCCTGTATGTTTGAATGGAAGCATCCTTTTCATCTACGATACCGTGAATCTCTTTTAAAACAGACTTGTTGAGCCCTTGTGGATTGTGCTCTATAGTATCACAAAAAAACTTTTTTAAAGTCAGTTTCCTAACAAGTCTGTTAACATCTATCACGGTATCGAACAGGTTAAATCTACAAGTTGGGGCAAAATTCAGCCCTCTTTTTAAAACTTTAAACTCATCATCTGTCAATTGATAATCCGAAATATTAATAACCATCGAATCTCCATTTCTTAATTCTTCTTGGTCTGTCGCACTATCCTTTCGCCTTGAACTCTTTTTTCTGGAGCATTTTCCCCTTCTGATCTTTTTATATTGCGCCTTGGATGTTTGTGGCGGGGTGTTTTCCTTTTGTTTGAACGTTGACCATTTAACTCTTCCATAACTGGTAGTTCCTGAAACACCGTTACCGCTTTTGATGATCTCTGATCCAAAAAAGAAGAGGACGGGGTCGAGGATGAAGTAGATATCAATGTCGTGTGTAGTTCAGATGTAACATTAGATAATGAAGCTTCCACTGAACTAGTGGTTGAATCATTGATACTATTAAGATCTGTGGCATCTGTATCAAAACTAGAGAAACTCACTCTTTTACTCCTAGATGTCTTCTTCAAAATAGATTTCTTATTATCACGGTTAAGAGATTTATAATCGTTTCTCTTCCAAGTGTATACACAATTGTTTTCATAATCATCTTTATCACACTTGAACTTCTTCTTCTTCAATTCCATTATAGTAGTTTCAAGCTGTTCAAGATACAATGTTAACTTTTTATCCAATTGTGCAAATTCAATGGTATCCTTTTGAGAGATCACTAAATCCTGTTGCACTTTAATGTCCCTCTGTAAATCCATTAATACTTCTTGTTTATATTCAATGATGAGGGTCATAAGTGAATTAGAACATTCATTAAGAATCGAATTCCACTTATTCATAAAGATTTCATTTTCTTTTATAAAAGTCGGAATTTTCTTTATTCGCAGACCTCTAGGAATTCTATCTACATGTAAATATTGCTTCAAAGTCGTGACCTCCCACCAGGTCTTGATTTCTTTCGCCATAAGATCTTCAAGATCAAGAAACACCTCTTTCAAATTATGGTGTATACCATCTTCCACATCAATCACTGGATCTTGAAATAAACGATCAGCATTTAATTGTCTAATGGATGTATCCTCAACAGATCTTAGGGATCTAATGTCTTTAATCACTGCCGCAGTTTCTTCCACTTGTAAACTTTCCATATTTCCAATATATAAACTTCATATGTTGCAAAACGGAAACAACGGCAATGTCACACAAGTTTCAAATAGCTTGCATATGCTGGTTGAAAATGTATCTTTCACTCCAATATTAATCTAAAATTCTGAGCTCAACTCAAGGAAAAATCATCAAATATATAGAATGTTATAATTTAGAGCGGCTCTAAGAATATTTAGACACACTCACCACCCTGCTGGACATCTTGGGGAGCTGCAACCTACATGGGCACAGGTCCCAACATTTCAAATATCCAAAGGGTGGCACTTCTGTTATAGAGGATGTTGCTGGGTGAGTAACTGGTAGGGAGGGGCATTACTGAGATTTGTTTAGGTTATTTCTTGGACTACTGACAGCTCTTTGTAACTGAGTAAATTACACTGAGAAAGAGTGGAGAATTTTATTTACACACAATAATTTATAAACACATATATTGAAGTTTAAACAAATGTGAGTTTTATTATTGTGGAACAATATGATACACACAAAACATATGACCTCCTAAAAAGAGAAATGCCAGATTAGGAAAATGGGATTTGGGTTTCACAGAGGTACTGTACCCCCTAAAGTGGGAACTTAGGAGGATTGTGCACACACTGACAGCTTTCCTAAACACACGTTTTTATCTTGGCTCTCCTAACAACACACACCTCAGCATTAACCCTTTGAGTTCCAGAGGGGTACACAAGGCATTGCAATGCATTGAGTGCCCCCTGACACTCAAAGGGTTAAAAAAAATCTAGAATTGAATGAACTTCATGGACTTGTCTTTTTCAACCTAATTTACTAGGTAACTTTTCCCCTGGGCAGTCACGTGACTTGGTGTCACTAGAGATCCACAGAACAGTCATTTTATAAATGCAGAAAACCTTATACAATAGACAAACCTGCAGTGTGCACTTGTATTTACACCCATATAAATAAACATTAGTAATGCTCAGGAACAAAAATCCTATTAACCTTTACATGACAAGCACATGGAATATGGGTTGTACATCCGATTTTAAACCAGGGACAAAAGCAACGACTTCATGAAATGGGAGTCAAAACAAGGAACTGACACTTCAAGTGAGGACCAGTTGCCCCCCCCCCCCACATACACACACACACAGCAACATTAGCCTTCTAGCCACCAATGACAGTTCCTTCAAAACATAGCTCTCTCTCTACACTGCCCCTCGGTTTCTCTTTCTGTACATGACAGCTCTCTTTATACATCACCTTACCCTTATTCCTAGATGTTTCCCTCCCCACTCCATCTCCTGCCCCTTAGTACCTGCTAACCATTTGCTATTTCTAGTCAGGATCACCCCTTTCCTGAATGAATGCAGCCACTGTATCACCTGTGTACTCGGAGGACCCCACAGGCTGCCCTGATCGTGCCTGTTAAAACTTCATTCATGCTGCCCGAATGAATAGAGCCAGAATGAAAAAACGCAGAGAGGGGCGAGCACTTATTTAATTCATAGGAGGTGAAGAAAATTGGGGGGGGGGAGTACAGTAGAATGTAGGGGGCTCTGGCGCCCCCTCCTGGTGATGCCACTGGGTCAGAAGTGTCACAACTAGCAGCAGTTCTGGGGCAGATAAGGGAAGTAGCAATGTTATTTATAACAACCCCAAACTGCACATGTGGAATGGCAAGATTGCCAAGATGTTGACAGTGGACATGCTGCCGTAATCTTTTGTAGAAAACCGAGGTTTCAGAGAACTGATTTCATGTGTAGCTCCAAGCTGGCATATCCAAAGCCGCAGTTAGTTTTCCAGGATGCCTGTGCCTGAATTGTACAAGCAGAAAGCCAGGCCAATGTATCAATAGTAGCATAGATGATGTCACACCGCCTACCTGTCTTTCCCTGGCCCGTCGTTCGTGCTGCACTTTGCGGCTTTCCTTCCCCCTGCTCCATCTTTTGGAGCGGTAGTTACTTCCGGGTTATCGCATCATGCTACGTGACGTCATCTTCTGGAGCACATATATCGCCATGCTTCTACCTGCTCGGGGCACTTACACAGTGTTCCTGTATTGAGCACTCCCTCTCTTGCAAGTTAAAGCCCGCCTCAATAGTTCTGTTAGGCCGTGACAGATGAGGAGAAAGAGGAATGTGAAGATGGGTTGCTACCATCTACCAAACTTGGGACCACTGCTATGACCAATAAGTAATGTGTATCAGTAATCTGAGAAGGATATCTTACATTTGACGCAAACATGATAATGGTAAAAACTGGTGTGTGTGTATATATATATATATATATAAATAGTATACCCAATCGAAAAAAGCACTCACGGGACTTAATAAGGTGTGCCAAAAATAGCAAAAATGTATTTAACTGATACAATGTTTCAGTTAACACAGCGACCTTCATCACAGCAACCTGCATCTTGATGAAGGTTGCTGTGTTAACCAAAACATCGGTCATTTAAATACATTTTTGCTATTTTTGGCACGCTTCATTAAGTCCTGTGAATGCTTTTTACTATTGAATATACTTTGCATACAGTTGGCCAGATTTATAGCACCCAGGCATACATCTGAGTAAGCGTGAGTGCTTCTTAGAGACATTCTATCTATCTATCTATCTATCTATCTATCTATCTATCTATCTATCTATCTGTCTATATCAATATGTGCACATACACACACATCAATAACACCATGGCAGTCCCCGACCACCACTACCATGAACATCTTGACATCATCATAAATATTTGTCATTGTCACATAAGCAGAAAATTAGTGTTGCGGGCAAAGGACAAAGGCACTCTGCATGCTAACACAATTTTCAAGGCATATGTTGCTGTAGGATTACTTTCAGCTACTTATTTCTTCACTGCAGCCCTCAGAAGAAGTACTATTTTAGTGGGAAATATTACACCCTAGGAAACATAGGCAAAACATTTTTTAAACTTGTCAAAAATGAGGAAAATTTTGCATTGGCGAAAAGGAGAAAACTTTTGTGAAAAAACTCCATTTTGTGTGAAAAGTCATGCGGAAAATTTTTCTCACTTTTTGCCCACCCCTACTGGCCAGTTACTGAACTATTGTGTCTGTGTTAACCACATGTTTAAAAGCAATGTGTTGGAGACTCCTCTGACACTCAAAGGGTTAAGGTATATTTGTTTTTGGAAATGTAGTGTATTGTGGGCAAAAGCTAGAAGCTGATTGGCTGGGAGGGCGTAAGCACTTCCCAGCCATTTGGATACTGCCAATTTACTTTGAACTGAGACTGGCATATAAAAGCCAGTCTCAGTTCCAAGTCCTGGCAGTCTAACTTGGGCAATGGCCCGAGAGATGGCATGGGGGGGTCAAAATGCCTTCCGCCACCAGCGGAGACAGTCGTGGAGGCAAAAGGGGTTAAGGAATATGACACTGACATATTCATTTGCAATTTTGGAAATATTATATTTTATATCTTCAGCGGACATTAAGACGTGACCCATATTAACCCTCAGAGCTCTGAAGGACTACCCCTCCGGCACTCAAAGAGTTAACGGTTGCATCTTTGGGGGCTTATTTTTTTATATTCACTGAGCACTAATGGATTTTTTTTTTAAAAAACAAGAAAGAAGACAGAAGACTGAAGAAAAGAAGACAGAAGAAAGAAGAGAAGATTAATGAAGAAGCCGGACAGTAGATGACAGGTTAGTGTTACATTTCTCACTAGTTTTAGCTCACTCTCTTTGTAAAACAATGAGAGTTTAATTTATTTTCCTTTGATGTTCCCAAAATTCGTGCTATGTAGCGCGAGTTGTGGGAACAAAAACCAACAATGAGCATTTTGCTAAAAACGTGAGTACCTCGCCAGCAATAGAATAGATGAGGTACATGCGTGAGTTTTTAGGCGTTAGTGTCTTTACTATTACCGCTGGTTTTACCGGCGGTAATAGAATCGAGCCCCTTGTGTCTCCAAACTTTAACTCACAGCATTCTTAGCAACCTAAATTACTATGTAACTAATTACTAATTACTAAATTACTATGTAACTATGTAATATACAGATACAAGAAATACTTACTGAGTTGTAGTTCAAAAACAGCTGAGGAGCTACCAGTTGTCTAATCATGGCCTCATGCACAATAAAGGTTAGAGAACAGGGACATTAGGAAAACATGATCACAAAGGTCTAGTTTCTACTAATGATAATGTGACACAGGTCACACTCATGGCATACACCGTCCTCACAATATGTCAGGTAACTGCATTAGTGCAAACCAACTTCACCAGTGATTTAAATGCTGTGTTTAACCCATTGAATACCAGATGGGTCTAAAACACATTGTAAAGCAATGAGTTGGAGACCTCCATAGTATTCAATTGGTTAAAAGACCAAATTAAATAAAGGGAATTTGGGACATATTTACTTGTCCTCTGTGGTGCAGTTGGTTTGCTTCAGAACCACCCTTCGCTAGCTTATTTATTATAGGTCTTAATATTTATATGACATAATATTAATAAGGTAATGATGTTTAGTAACATGTACTGGAAGAATAAACATCAGTGGAAGGGAAGGGAGGAGAATGTGATCAGGTCACACTGACAACTTACAGTAATGTATTTAGGCCTAGGCCAAGTAGGCCTTGGTTGGAAGGTTGTCAGGGGTGACACATTGGGTGGTTTTGACAGTTTGGTTTAATCCAAGTATCAAGTAAATGGACAGTTTTATAAATTCATGATTCAGTGGCTCATTGACAGGCTGGCCGGCCATCCTCAGCCCCTTCATTCATACTGCAAGATCACATGCCATGACCATACCTGGGATCTTTCAAAATGAGCTGACTCTGAGATCTTTGAAATATTAACCCTTAAACATCCCCAAAATGTAAATTTCATATGACATATCTCTGCTTGCTCTATCCAGGAGGTGTTCTTATCGGTCCTCAAGGAACCGATAACATTCTGTAACTTAGAGTTTTCACTGACTGAACATACTGAAGAGAATCAGGACATCTCCCTATATATTTCTGGTAGAAATTACAGCAATTTAGGGACTAAATAAGCAGTTATTTGGTGCAAATGAAATAGTAGTTTATACTGGGCTCTCACCCTGATAATTTGGCCCTGCACTCTGAGACCAAAACCTCAAATCCCAGGTATGGCCATGATGCCACACATATCCAGGAGCAATTCATGGTAGGCACTATGTAGCCCAGCAGCAGCATCCAGGGTGGAACAGGGCAGGTGCAGAGTCCTATTTGTGGTCTCCTCATGTTTGTCTGAGGATACAAATTTGATTTATGAAGGAACACCTCATGAGTATGTTCACTTTTAATTACATTAGTGACATAAAGTGGACATCTTAATGAGGCCTTCCTTCTTAATTTACATTTTCTATTCTCTTTGAACACATTGTGAAACAATATTGAAGATGTCTCTAGCATTCAAGGGCTTAAGCCATGCTTGTCTTTACTCTTTCCTTTTCTACAATGTCTTCAAAGGGATAATAATATTTAATTTTAATAGCCTCTCAGATCATTCAATATAATGAATAGTACTGTTTCCTGATGTTCTTATTCTTCAAAATGTTTAGTTACAATGTAAATAGATACTGAAGTTTATGCCTCCCACCCCTTTTGCCGATCCGAAGCCTTTCAGTCTGAGAACCGACAGCGGATCACAAGGGGCAATCTTTAGTTAGTACAAAGAAGAACCTGCCCTCCATCGACAAGGAGGGCAGGTTTTTCCTTATGCTGACAGAGGGAAGATTGTCCCTCATTGTGATCTGTCTGGTCAAGCGACCGAACTTCAGAACTGATGGGAGGTGGCTTAAGATTGGAAAAAAGGACGTGAGGGATCAACTTCAGCATCTAATTACATTGTAACTAAATGGTTTTGAAGAATAAGAGCATCAGGCAGCAGTACTATTCATTATATTGAACGATCTGAGCTGCTTTTAAAAAGAAATATTACTATCCCTTTAACATTTGCCCATAACTATACTCCATAATCCAAGTAAGCCCTCCTCCAGATTTATATATGTGATTCTGTGTTTTAAAGGGGTATCACCTATGGAAGTGATGGATAATGCCTATATACATCACTGTAGTTATCTCTGTTCTGCTTTGATGATAGGTGATGCCACAAACTGTTGTAACATGAACATAAAATGTATATGTATCATTGTTCTCTTTTTGCGGAAAGTATCATATGTATTGGATATGGCAGTCACTTGGTGTGATCAATTTAATGTAATTGGGATCCCCTATGCATCAGGGATAATCAAGCCTTCATGTTCCAGGGTGGTCCGTAAGAAGGCTTCAGCTCTGCATGGAAGTCCAGGGGGTATGTTCACTTCTCCTCTAATTAGAAGCATTGGCAAAGGGTCAATTAGGAGTCCTATATCCTATAAAGATAAACATCATAATGCATTATGAGTAGGTGGATTATCCAATTTATGTAGCAGAATTTAAATGTCATGGTATCTCACTGTGGCATCATACATTATACTTATATGAAAATAAGTGATGTAAGACTCCTGCTCCACCTCTTGCATCACAGGGACCATCTCAAATGGTTCTAGTACAGTTTTCCATAATAGACGTGTGCCCACAATATTGTTACTGAGTACAGCACAGGTCAGAATAATGTCACACACTTTATGGAGTATACTGTAGGGCTCCACCAGATTTATCCAGACACTTGAATGGTTTTGAGAAGGCCAAAGGTCCATTCATTCACATTCCTTGTTGTTATGTGAGCCTCATTATTCCTGTGCTTGAATGGTGTTTGGGGATTTGCCACAGGGGTGGTGAGCCATGGTCTGCACCATGTTCTGTTTGCCCTGAAAGATAAAATGAGAATTACAAGGTGACACATGTAACTTATGTATAGCATAATGATGGTAGTGAAAATATGGTTTGCTAATGATATATACTTGTTACCAACTAAACAACCATCATTAGGTAAAGGTTCCATTCTCAAAATCCCTGAATTCATGACTACTCTCAGGGAAGGCTCCAAACATATTGGGGATCTTCATATAGGCATCACAGACCATCTACATGTTACTGAATTGAAATGCGTCCTGTTAATAAACAGCTGCTTCTCATGTGGGTTCACAATGTGTTGCTCTCATTGGTCCTCAAGGGATTAATTGGTACATGTCAGGAGCTGCAGGAACTGTAGGAGCAGGAGCTGTGATTGCCTTGTTTAAAAATTGTTATTCGTGTTCCCTCAGTTAAATTACAAGTATTTCCATTTGTGATGCCTCAGAGTACATGCGTGAGGAATTTTTTTTCTGTTTTTTCATGTCTGATGGTGGATTTTAAATGGTGTTGGGAGTTCTAGACAGGGCTTTAGTTGTTGAAACAATGCTAGCAGGAAATATTTGTGCTTTAGCATTCACATATAATATAATGCCAAATGGATAATGCTGCAGATGTTTAAATTTACCAGACTAACATTGTTTACAGCATGGATAATTGAATGCCAACCTGTGACTGAAATACCACAGAAAATTATTTTATATATTGTCGCCTGGTTTGTTACTGGCAATAGAGGATTTGTCCCTCTATGCATTATATCTTAACAACAATTTTTTATAAGAGAAACCCATGTAAAAAAAAATGCTTACATCAGTTGGTATGGCACTATGCAGAGCTCTCGTAAAACTCAATAAATTGTTAAAAAGGTAAGTAGATGATTTACTGCAGTATTTAATAATAATGATAATAATAATAACAATAGTCAAATTAGCTGTTTGTTGTAGCGTACATACATATATATGCTCTATGACTTCTACTGCTGAGTTTCCTGTGCAGAGAGTTTTTTTATTCAAAAATTATTATAACCCAAACTTATTTTTTTTCAAACCAATCTGTTAGTAACAGCTCCACCTGTTGTCCAAAAGACAATTCTTATTTCAAAATGCACTGTGTAGGCGAGTCTTAGACTGCTGCTCTTCATAGTAGATGATAAAGGAATAGTGCCACTGGATGACTACAATGGCAGCTTCATTTAAAAAAAAGTTTTAGCTGTAATACCTTTTGAATGAGTTCAATTGTCTAACTTGGCAGGCAAATAAATACATATAAATGTATTACTGCTGTAACCCCTTAGATCCAAAACAAATATTGGAAGCATTGGAAGTATACTGCTTAATCCTTTGAGTACCCAAAGGGTCTGCAACTCATTGGGTAAAAGGTTTAAATCTGTTGAAGAAGTAACAAAGCTTAACTTCTTGACTATCAGAATGGTGTGCAATGCTTGCTTAGCAATGTATAGCACCATATCTCCCAAGTGCCCCTCTTTAGGAGGGACAGTTCCTCGTTGACACTCAAATCCCTCTGTCCTTATTTCTTACCCTGATGTCCCTGTGTTTAGGACATCAGACTGTGTGGTGTGTATATAAGTGTATCACATTGCTCCACAGCAATAACACTCACATTAATGTTTGTTTAAAGTGGAACTACCACCCTATATAAAGTTGCCCCCCACTAATTATGCATATGGCAACTAGCTTCTTAATAGTTCTATTATCTGCCACTAGTACCAGCATCCGAAGTAATTCTTTTTCTTGTGAGACCAGTGGCCAGGCTTGCGCATAGACATCTTGGCTTAGAGACACCTGCTCTGTCCCTCCCGGACTTCCCTAGGAGGCATTGCATGGAGCTGAAATGCCCCGGAAGAGACTGACGGCATAGGCTTGCAGACGGCTCTAAAGCAAGAAGACTGGCCGTCAATCTCACAAGAAAAAGAATTACTTTGGATGCTGGTACTTGTGGTAGATAATAGAACTATTAAGAAGCTAGTCGCCATATGCATAATTAGTGGGAGGCGACTTTATATGAGGTGGTAATTCTGCTTTAAACTCCAGTATATGTGTTTGTAAATGAGTATGAGTAAATAATATACTTTAGTCTTTCTATAAATCATTTATTCAGTTACACAAAGAGGTGTCAGTAGATCCTGAAATAACCTAAAAAGTCTCAGGAATGCACCGCCCACCAGTCACCCCCCCACAAACACCTCCTAAACCCAAAGTGTCCCTCTTTAGCCATTTGAAATGTTGGGAGGTATGTATTACACAGCCTACTGGTCCTCAAGGGGTTAATATTCCTCAGGGCGTGGGGGAATAGTTGTGGTCTTTTCCCAATGAACAAAGTCTTTAACATTCATTAAAAATGCTGACAGGTTGATATATTACAGTCTGATTTACTATTTAACACTCCCCTCCCTTTATTAAAAGGTATTTTTTGAGCTGGGAAATAAATTGTGTTTATGTATAGAACAGCTTGAAGGGGGGCAGATGTAATAGATTTGCACAGTGATTATGAAATTTCCAATGAAAACGAGTTAACAAAGAAGATTTAAATGTTTTTCGATCAGTAGAATAATGTAGCCAGAGGGGGGTTCCTTTTTTCAGCACAAACAGAGCAGTTTTTTTGTATTTTGTCTGCCAGTTTCTGGAAAGCACATTTCTTTCCCTCTCTGTTAGATTGCCAGCTAATGATAATGCTTTTTCAGCTCATGAAAACACACTACACAAAACAGGTCTTTCCTTCACAATTAGAGACAAAACTGTCAGATTTACCATTCATAAATGTTTGGCTGCGGAAATAAAAGAGATCGAGTTACAGCCATCGGCCTCTGTGTTTGTTTCAACTGGTACACTGAATAAGGACGATGTAGTAAGGACTGGGGCAAACCAAATCTACCATAGGTAAAAATAAATATTCCCATGTCATAAGGAGAGGGTATGATCCCAAATAAACACAGACAAATTTTTTGGGGGGATAACAGGCCACGGCTTTACTTGAACTACTTCAAATCACATTATTATTATAGCTCTTATTCCACCACAATAATAATTAAATATTTATTAAGCAATCATTGACAGCCCTTGCCAACCCACATTCACCTGAAACTAAGCATGGCCAAATTGCACGGGCTCATGTTACAGTCACCACATTCTTCAGCACTTACAGCTGACCCCCAACATTAGTCAGCACTTACAGCTGATTCACTACTCTTCAGCACTTACAGCTAACTCCCAAGGAATTAGCCCATTGGCCATCCACTTTAGCTTCAATGGGTAATGTCACCTCCCGCAACCTATGTCCGGGGCAAACTCCTAAAGGGCTTCTGCCCAAGGATAAAATCCACATAACTTTACCACATCAGTTAACGATCTCTGAAAACCATGCAAGGACTATCCAGCCGCCGTGACACACAACCAGACACACAAACACACCATAATAGGGAGGGAGGGTGAGATGCTTCTCTTTCGCCGCCTTTCCCCGAACAACAGTCCACTTCCTGTCCCAACCCTAAAACCCTTACATTACTCCTCCTTACTACCCCACCCTTCCTGTCTAGGTCAACCCTCCCCATGACATGCATTCCCTGTACACAGTGTTCCCTTCCGGGGAATTTCTAAATGGCCATGAATTTAAAAGGGGCCTTGAGAGGTCCCAATGCATTCAAGTGGTTAACCCTTTGATTGCCAGAGGGATACGCAATGCATTGCATTACCCCTCTGGCATTCAAAGGGTTAAAATCCCCATTTAAATAAATGCAAGTTTTTATTTGTCCCCTATCATTATTTTGATTTGTTCCATGATTGTTCTGGTTCTGTGTGGTACAACAGCATCAACAGTTGAGCAATTCTAAGAAAATCCAACTGCACCATTTGGAAAATAAAATTTCTCAAAATGTCCACTGATTTAAATGGGGAGTTTAACCCAGTTTTGACTTTGTTTGCCAAGTCATTATTCTTGCATATAAATAATCTGCATGTAAGCATTGATTAACATGCTACAAAGAATGTGAGGATTTTAGAAAGCATATATAATGTGCTGCTTATAGATCTAAGCAGCAGTGGTTCTTTTATTGCAGCAAGTTTTTTTTTTAATTATATCTCTCATGACACCCGTTATTTCCAGTTAAGTGTAAGGAACACCAGGCTTTACATAACCCAAAACATAATGACTCCAGTGCCCCCTTGTGGTTATTAATGCTCGTCAACTGTGCATATCCCAGTGCATTCTGGGACCATTACTGACAGATTTATTTTCCTATGGTACTGTGATTGTTCTGCCACAGCTGAAGTTTGAACAGGACTTCTATGACAAATGGCAGATTTCAGACCAGTTGTTCATTAAGCTGAAATCTGGCAATTTATGAGTCATTGCCACACAGTCTGTGAATGTAGTACAAATCTTTTTTGGTAAAAAAAGAAATATATACAAAAGTCCAAAACAGTTAACGCTTTCTCAATATAAATTTTGATGCAGTCAAGAAAACGTATTTCTAGTTATATTTCCTCATCATGAAATGGCTGGTTGTAGCTGAGAAACATGTAGAGGGCTAGTACTGTTTTGTATTGGTTCATATTTTAAAGGAACAGGTCCCAGAATTTGTTTTCCTTGTTTTGTAGGTTTTTAAAAAATAAATTATGTAGCACAAATCGTATCTCTCAAACCTTTATGGTGTGAGAGATATTCGTGTCTAAAGTTCTGTATCTCCTCTCCTCTCTGAAGGAGATCCGTGTCGGCCGACATGAGGCAGCTCTTCAGCAGAGCCTCAATAGAGATACTGGAAAGGAATTACTTCATAGAAATGGTCTACAAAGTGTGCTTGCAAACCAGGAACACTTTTTAGCCCTTTCCAATGAAGTAATTATTTTCCAGTATCACTATTGCGGCTCTGCTGCAGAGCCACCGGCTGGTCCCAGGATCGGGATCTCCTGCTGTCAGCTGCAACTCAGTGAAGAGGATGTGGAAGTAAGTGACAAATAAAGGCTGAGGAGAAGTAACATATCCTAATAATAAATACCCACTTACCATACTAAGACAAGAAAATCCTTATGTACCTTATGACTTTTGCCGATATGTCTTTGCTCAGATAACACCTTCAACTGTACTGAATGTCATGTCCATGGAGGCAGACATGACAGTTGCTAGCAGGGCTGCAGGACAAAATTATCCCGCTACACACGGTAATCTTAACCCTTTAAGGACCAAAGGGGTGTGAAATGCATTGCTTTGCAATGCCTTACACAACCCTCTGGTCCCTAACAGGTTAAGTAGGCTCATGCACTCACATGATGTGTGCAAAACAAAAGAAAACCAATTGTGCAATACTTACATACAAATCGACCAGTGAAGTAATAATAAATGCACACACAAGTGAAGTTATCAGCACTTCTCAGGGCTGACGTTCAGGCAGTCGGAGAACACAAATCCGTCTCCGCTCAGATCAGATGATTCCAATCTCCAAAGTCCTCATTCGGTGCTGGTATTTCCCAGGATAATAATTTGTTTCTGATGGAGCGGTGGTTTATACATCGCAAAACGCATTAGATTTAAATATTGATCTGGGGTCTTTTGTATTGATTATTTTAGTAAATATTTTTCTTATTTGAATCAGCCGTCTGTGAACACTTTATTTTTAACTTTTATTACATTTAACCAGGGAAATACAGAATGAGGACATTGGAGACTGGATTCATCTGACCCGAGTGGAGACGGATTATTATGTGTGGGACCATGAGTGCAGTGAGACAAGGCTGGGTATTAGTATGTGTGGCTCTGTGGCTACGATTTGGGCAAGGCTGGGGGTGAGTATGTGTGGTTCTATGGTTAACAGTGCAGTGGGACAAGGCTGAGGTTTTAGTGTGTGTGGTTTTGTGGCTACCAGTGCAGTGGGACCATGCTGGAAGGTCCCTTTGTGTAGTTCTATGGCTACTAGTGGGAAAAGTCTGAGAATCATTATGTGTTGATTTATGGCTACCAGCAGGGCAGGATTTACATACCAGGTGCCTTTAGTCAAGGCTGCCTAGGTGCCTTTAGTTTCATCCATTGCCACTCCTAACTCCTTATAGCGGAACTACCACCCAAAAAAGTATATTTGCCCACATAATTGCACATCTATCGACTAGCTTCTCAGTAGCTCTAGTCGCCAGAATTCTTACCAGATTAAAGAGAAATCTCTTCATGGACTGACAGCAGGACGGAGCGCGGACATCTTAGCATAGTGACGTCCGCGCGCCTGCGCTGTCAGTCACTTTTAGAGCCGGTCAGCTCGCAGCAATGCCTCCTAGACCCCACTGTCCATGAGGAATAGCGATTTCTCTTTAATCTGGTAAGAATTCTGGTGACTAGCGCTACTGAGCAGCTAGTCGCCATATGTGCAATTATGTGGGCCAATATTCTTTTTGGGTGGTAGTTCCACTTTAAATGACCCTGCCCACAGTCTCATTACACACAAAATACCCTTCATACATAATGTTCAGGCACAAAATAACAGGAATATTTGCAGGGCTCTGGAGTTAATAATGAAATGCAGCATTCTGCTTTATTAATGAACTGGTTGATTATTTTTAAATGTTTAGTCCTGAAGAAAAACATACTGATTTTTAGTCTCCTAGTCTCCTTAAAAAATCTAGGGAGTAACACAACACTTTCATCACTATTGTCTGTGGGTTGTTTGGAAATCTATTAACTTTTTGAGTGCCAGAGGGGTGCGCAACACATAACATAGGATCATACAGTCATAGTCATGGATTTAGTCGTATAATACAAAGCAGAGCGATAATTATCAGCCTGCAGTGATACCAAACAAGAACCAGTAAGGTCCGTAACAATCAGAAGGCAAGGATGTATATAGAAGAGGCGGAGATAGCAGAAGTGAGATGGAGATAAAAAATTCAAGTGTGGCATAAGGAGAAACTAGAAAGTTAGAGAGAAGAGAAGGTAAGAAGCGGAGAGAAAGAAGAGGGAATAAGGGGAGGAGTGGAAGGAGTAAGGAAGGAGAGGAAAAAAGTAGCCAGATTGGAGAGGAAGAGGGAGAGAAGAAGATGCTGAGAGAAGAGGGAAGATGGGAAGATGAGGGAGAGGAAGGGACAGGGAAAGGGGGAGTATAATATAGGGATCGCTGGTCCATGGCAAAGTGCTATGCTTCCAAAACCAAGAGGGCTGGTTGTCGTTCATAATACGAGTTACAAGGCTGCCAATCAGAGAGGAAGACATCTACCATATTTGTGGTAAAAGCATGGAATTTCTGCATATCCTGGAAGTACATGCCCCTTTTCATCCATAAGGAGATGGATGATGGGAAGTAGATTTCCATAGAGCTGGAATCACACATTATGCAGCATTAGTAAGTTGTAGGAACAAGAATCTTGCGGAGTGAGAACTATAAATATTGGCCAAGAGGACGATGGCAAATAAGAACAGTAATGGATCTCATGGGAGAAGGACTTGGAACAGGGCGCTCAGATGAGCTGAGATCTCATTCCAAAAGGGGGTGAGGAGGGGACAGTCCCTCCAAATGTGTAGCATAGAGCCCTCACCAGACAGGCAGTGCCAACATGTTGAAGGGACCGTGGGAGTGTAGTAAATCTGGTGAACAGTATCATCTAGATAGTAATTTGAAACTGCATTCTTTGGTCGGGTGTAACGGTTTTTATGGACACTCAGACACCTCAGCTTTAGGTTAAAATGCAATTTTATTAAAGAATCACAGTACAGAATAACCCACACGGGTCCAGTAGGTATGAAGACAGAACTCTACTGACACAGGTCAGGTTACAGTTATAAGTACGTACCCACAAAGGTCCAGTATATACAATACACAATACAATACTGACACAGGTCAGGCACAGTTCATGTGTATCCAAACTTAGAAAGATAATTGTGGTTACTATTAGGCCGGGAGGACAGATAGGCCCTAATAGTGCAATGGCCCTTAGTACACTCTCTGCCCAGAGAGTGACACAATGGTGACTAAGGCCACGAAAGCAACGGAGGCCCTGGACAAGTGGTAGACTACCGGAGCTGCCAATGGAGGAGTGCCACAGAGGCACGGAATAACGCCAATCAGGAATTGTAACAACTGTATCCAACGTGCCAGGCACCGACCTCCAAGGGGTTAACGAACGCTCAGACCTGCCAGAGTTGACTGCCAGAATGGATAACGCCTGAGGCGCCCAAGATAACCCAACTTCAGCGAGGGCAGTATAAGTCAAGAGTACCGTGGTGCTCCCGAATGGTGCTACGAGCACCGTATGAATAACAAGGCACAATACTGGTAGGGTAATAGTACAAGGCTGCCGGAGCAGTAACGGAGGCAACAACGGATCTGTCCGTAGACAGAGAAATTGGAGACAGGCCCTTAACCGGATACCGGATGGAACAGTAAGCAGACCTTGGTTGGCACCCAGAACAGGAACGTCAGCCAGGCCGGGTCGGTACACAGAGCAGGAACGTCAGCCAATCTGAGTTGGTACACAGAGCAGGAACGTCAGCCAGGCCGGGTCGGTACACAGAGCAGGAACGTCAGCCAATCCGAGAAGGTACACAAAAGCAGGAACGTCAGCCAATCCGGTTTGGTACACAGGGCAAGAATAATACAGGCAGAGTAGTCAGGCAGTCCGGGTCATACACGGGAAACACACTAATACTGGAGACAGCGCTTAGTAACAGGAACACCACAAGAGGGCAAAGCTGAAATGACAGGGCTCAGTATTTAAGAGTTATCACTGGGCGGAGCAACACCACGTTAGCCAATAAAACTGAATCAGGAAGAAGCACTGTCAAAATGTCGCCAGTAATAACACGGGCACCGTGATATCGGGACATCCATTGCAGAGTTTAGCAGGGCCTTTTTGTATCGATAACCACTGGGAAAATGGTAAAAAGAATTTCAGGTCTCTCTCCCAGGCACACAGATAGGATGGGTAAGCAGGAATTTATACCATTTATTCAGAGTGTGATGGTGGAGCATCTGTGATCAGAGAAGGAATTCAAAAGGAAAAAGGTCATATTCCCTATAGCCTACAGTCAGCAAACCATGGAGGAAATGTCTGATTTGCGCATAGTGCCATAAGTGAGAGGAGGAGATAGTTGTGGGGATACTGGGATCATCAAAATCCAATATCTGTCCATTGGGAACAAAGTCACCTATCTGCACCAGACCACTGGAAGCCCATAGGGAGAAGAGAGATGAATTCGTCTGCCCAGGAGGGAAGGCCGGGTTGCCAGAAATAGGTGTGAGAGGGGAAGCATAATGTACCAATGAATAGGTATTGTTGAGGGAGCACAAGAATAACAGAAGGTGGCCCAAGATTATATGATCACTGCAAGTGGAGGGGAATTTCAACAGGTCAAACCAACAAACTGGGGACAGTGTGATACCCTGGGAGAATGGTATAAAATAATGGGTCCAATCCTTCGGAGGGGAGCGGGAGAGATCAGAGAGTCTCCTTAAAACAGACGCCCGGTAATATGAATATGTATCAGGGACACCCAGTCCCCAAGTCTTGGAATGTGGTCTGAGGTGTGTAAAGGGTAGCCTGGGTCTCTGAAAATGCCAGATAACGGCGTTTATAATACGTTACAGACGACGGATATAATGGGAGGGTATTTTGACAGGAACAGTAGCGAAAAGGTATAAAATGTGAGGAAGAATAATCATTTTTACTAAGTTGATTCTAGTGAACCAGGAGACACAAAGGTGTTTCCATTTTGTAATGTCAGAATGTATGTTACAGAGCAGGGGACCAAAGTTGGCTTGCACCAAGGTTCTAAGATCCCTAGTCAAAAGGACACCTAAGTATCTGACATGGAAGGCGGCACATTTAAGTTGGAACGAAAATCGGAGATGGGAGAGAACTAGATGGGGGAGATTGCAGCTCAGGGCTTCTGACTTTATGAAATTGATTTTCAAATGTGAGAGATATCCAAAGTTGGTCAGTATTGGTAGTAGACAGCATAGTGAGCATTGTGGATATGAAAGAAAGAAGAGTCAATCATCAGAGTAACCTGTCACCTTCATCTCTGAGTCTAGAATCTGAATCCCGGTGATATATTGTGATGAGCGGATAAAAAAAATAGGGCTTCTAATGCCAAAACAAGGAGAAGAGGGGATAAGGGGCAACCCTGTCTTGTTCCATTCAGGAGAGACACCCATTCACCTTAACCCTCGCTATAGGAGAGGTGTAGAGGCTCGTGATAGAGGCAAAGCAGCAGGGACTCAAACCTAGACAGGACAGAACATCAAAGAGGTAAAGCCAGCCAATGTGACTGAACGCCTTTTCAGCATCAACCGAAACTAGTAGAGAAGGAGCATTAGATTACAAGATAGAGTATATGAGGGCTATAGCTTTGGTGGTATCCCAGGTTTCCCTACCTGGGACGAAGCCTGTCTGATCAGGATGGATAATTGAGGGCAAATATTTCTTAAGACAATGGGTGATGACAAAGGCGAAGAGTTTGACATCTGTATTTAAAAGTGAAATGGGGCAGTAGCTACCACACAATAGGGGATCTTTATCCACTTTCAGGAGTACAGTGATATGAGCTTCAAGGGCATGGGTTGGAAATGGACCTCAAGAGGCAATGTGGTTGAAATAATTGGTTAGATGAGGTAAGAGGGTAGAAGCGAACTTCCTGTAGTAGGCAGAAGTGAAGCCATCAGGACCGGGGCTTTTCTCCATGGGGGACTGTTTCAGGACACCAGATACTTCATCCTGTGTAATAGGGAGATCTAATTGGATCATCGAGGATGAGAGATGTGGGGCTTTGGCAGAGTCAAGAAAGCTTTCTATGGCCTGTCGCCAGATATTATGTGATTTCTGGGAGGGAACGAGTGGTATCTTATATAGAGCACTGTAGAAGTATAGATACAATGGATGGAAATGTGCAATTGACAGTACCATTGACGAATGGAGCAATAATAAGTAATGGGGAACCTATGGGAAGTTATGGGAGCATAACAGGGAAAACATAGCTTATGCAATAATGTAAACAAAAACTTATCATGGGTCACAGTGGTATGAGAGTAAGCATCTCTTCTTCAGCACCACTCGCGTGTCGAGGAACTAGCGCCTGGGTCCGCAGGGTTCCTCCTCTTCTTAGACTCTGGGCCTCCGACTGTGATCCACAGTTCCCTGTGGTCCTTGGGAAACACAAAGGAGGGAGAGGGGTCCTGAGGAGCCAGTGACAGGGAGGTTGGAGGTGAGAGTCCTAAGGATTTGCAGAAATCGGTATGTCTGAAGAGTTTTGGATAGAGGCCGTTGAGCCCTCATGAGTCGAGATAATCCAGCGGTATTTGACACCAA
Organism: Rhinophrynus dorsalis; assembly: GCA_037306005.1. Taxonomy (NCBI): domain Eukaryota; kingdom Metazoa; phylum Chordata; class Amphibia; order Anura; family Rhinophrynidae; genus Rhinophrynus; species Rhinophrynus dorsalis. Next base: position 538,574,798 of record CM074719.1, on the reverse strand, counting down.
GATTGCTGAGGTGTTCTGTTATGGGCTGCAGAGCACAGCGCTTCTGCAGTAAATGTGGGGATAAGTCATTATACAGATGTTATCAGGCATCTAGAGTATTTGATCTCAGGGAGTTCTCGACAGCAAGTCATGATGCACTCTTTATCAGCAGAATGGTGGGAACAGCAGATGGTATCTCATGGTTTTTAACCTGGAGGGTTCTGTGGGCACGGTCTATCTTAATTTTGTGTTCAGGCGGTAAACCCAATAGCTCAGCAAAGAGGGTCTACAGTGAGGAAAGCAGATCCTTGGCTGGAACGGACTCCGGGAAATCTTTGATCCGAAAGTTGCATCTCCTCATACGATTCTCCAAGTCGTCTACTTTGGATGAGAGGAGAGAAATAGTATCTTCCTGTTGCAATATGTATTGTTCCAAGTTATGGAGCTGGATCCATGAAGCTTCTTGTTCCTCCTCCAAGGTTTTAATACGCTGGCCCATCTGGACAAGGTCCATTTTGAGTTCTGAGAGTTCAGACTTCACCATGAGTTTTAGTTCAGCTTTAATGTCTGAGATAAAAGAACACATGTCGACCTTGGTCAAAAATTCTGCAAGACCCTCTTTAGTGAGGAGAGTAGGGGTTGGAGGGTCGCCAGCATGGTATCTGAAGCCGGAGATGTGTCATTGTTTGAGTTTAGGGAAGGGAGACAAAGTTTTCTGTAACATGGTCTGGGAGCTGGACAACCTCCTCATGGGAGGAAGGAAGTCTGTGATCTTTGTCTTCATCAGACCGGGCCTTTTTCCACGCTCCAGGCATACATTAAAGGAAGGGGGCACATAATGGGTCAAATTTTTAGAGGCAAATTAATCCAGGGATCTGGAGAGTACAAAGATTACTCGGCCATCTTAGTCTGTGGTTGGCTCCGCCCCCCCACAGTTTGTTTTTTTAATACGACTTTACTACCATCAACATGCCTAGGGACTTTTCCTACTCTTTTCCCTTAACTTCTATCAGGTTTGGTGAACATAACGATAGCAGTGTTGTTTTTACTGTAATGTACACAACAGTATGAATTAGTTGCACAGGACAACAGCACCAATATATATTCTAGTCTGAGTATGGAGTGATTTCTTGTCTGTATGAAAATAATGCATGATGTATATCTCAGCTCTTGAAGGAGCACTTGCCTGTCTATCATTGTTACCTATCAGTCAAAATTGCTAGAGATGTTTACAATTATTAAGTCGGTTCAGGAGGATGGGAATTGTAGTCTACAACAGCTGGAGAGCCAAACTATGCCTATCCCCCCCACACACACATGAAGTTATTTCTCCCTTCACACCCACTTTCCCTGTACTCTACCCGTCGAGAGAATGAGAGCTGAGCGCTACATAATTGTATTGTAACACGCTGTCTCTCTCCTCATTCCAGTAAGAGGCCATCTTTTATCTATTTAAATTCCTATAATCAATGCCTATAGACTGCTTGATTACATAGACTACATATTGTCTTACCTACCTTACCCTCCTCTCTAAATCTAAGCTAGCTTTGCCACTTTAGGAGCAACCATCACCAATCTGTATACAAAAAAGTTCAATAGTGCACTTTGGCTGCTTCCCTCCTCACTTTTATGAGTTTAAATATAGCTCCATATCATGTTTCATTACATTTTATATTATCCTCTCTTTAACGTTCTTTATATTATTATATTGTTGTTTTATTCACACTTATATTTGAATGTGTTTTTATATTGACTGATACTGTGATGAAATGACTCTTTTTACTACACATAGATATTATTTGAGCTGTCTCTTCTCTACCCCTATATGAATGAGTTCTGTGACTACCTGTGGATGTGTGAAAGATTATGGTAATGATTACATAAAACTTTAGTCAAATAATTTAGTCTTAATGCTAGTTTTGTTTTATGCTAGCATTTTTGATACCACATTAATCCCTTCAGTGCTAATTAGGTTTCCATTGCATTGTAAATGAAGGTATTAGAGACCTCACTAGAAACTAAAGAGTTAACCCTTTGAGTGCCAGAGAGGTACGGAATGCATTGCTTTGCAATTCATTCTGTACCTCTCTGGCACTCAAAAGGTTAAAGGCTTTGGTTGTTAGGGTTCCACCGACATTTTATGTAAAACCAGAGTTCCACAAATTTTAGAAACCACTGCCATAGATCGCTATGCGGACACTTTATCATGCTCTGTTGAGCTGCCACAAGTGAAGTAATAGGCAACCATGGGGGATTATGTAGCTTGTGGCTTGCTCTAATGTTGCCCATATGAACATATTGTTACAATCAGCAAATAAATGAAGGGAATGGCTAGAAATTAGCATCTACTACAGTACACTAATTCTGAAACTCAGTCAGGGGACATGCAGTGGAACTAATAGCGCAGATCAACGCATTATCACTAGGGAATGTTCAAGTTCCTGTTTTGTCTTTCTCAGGGCTAGATGTAGGTTCCCCTAGGCAAGGCACTCCAGGTGCCCTTAGCTCAGTGGTTCTCAACCAGGGTGCCGTGGCACTTTGGTGTGCCACGGACATCCACTTAGGGTGCCCCACTGTATCTATAATGTTTTGACAAAAATGTGAATGTAGACTTCCAGCTATATATTTATGGATATTACAATGCACAATATGTTTATTTTAGTTGTAAGGTGTAATATTAACTCTCTATTTATGTATTTGTAACCTTCATTACACCCTTGACAAATGGCATAAAATGATAAGGGTGCCCTGAAAATGCCAGACTGCGTGTTAGGGGTGCCTTGAGCAAAAAAAGCTTGAGAACCACTGCCTTAGCTCATCCCATGGCCAAACATCCTGTTCATCAAATGGCACCACCCCCAGCTCCATCCATTATTTCATGACACAAAAAAATACCCTGGGCCTGTAATAAGCAAAGACAAAAATAAGGCTTTAGTCACCTGGTTGATAGCGAGCTCTCCAAACGTTCTGAAGCAATGCAAATGAAAAAGGGAAAAAAAACTCACAGTGCTAACTCACAGTATCATTTACAAGTATAAAATGAAAACTAAAGTATAGCTATCAGCAAGGAATGAGAGCGTTCTCCAAGCCCCCAAAGGTTAGGCCTAAAGCAAAAAGCCAAGACAGAAAAAAAACAAAAACAAACCTGTGCTCCTCCATACAAATTTAAGATGCACCCTGTACAGGGTGTATGTTAAATTTGTATGAAGGAGGGCAGGTTTGCTTTTTTCTGTCTTGGTTTTTTACGAAGCAATACATTTGAAATCTCTCTAGCATCAAAGGAATTAAATAATATCCTTTAAAGGGGTATAAAACTGGTGCATGGAGAATGCCACACCCACAGTTCAGAATATAGCGGTGGCCAGAGAAGCTGAGGTGGCCCTCAAAATTTGGAGTTCTAAGCAGTTACGTACGCTGCCTTTTGGGAAATCTAGCCCTCGTCCTTCTGGAGATTTCAAGGGAAGGGTGTTATGTTCTTCCTTTCGGTCAAAAATTCCTGTAGGGACAATATATTTGCAAAATATACTGCTGGAACTGAGCTCAACTTACAAATTTCCCTCTAGAATTCTGCCTTTCCTATAAACCTTTATGGTTTGAGAGCTGCACCTTCCTAAAGTTGCCTCGTGAGAGGAGTCAGCGCTGTAGCTGACAGCTGCAGAATCCAGTCATTTGACTGGATGGAGGCTGGTTTTCAGGCACACTTTGTAGACCGTTCCGATGAAGAAATAATATTTAGACTGCGTGATTTCGGCTCTGCTGAAGAGCCTCCATCTTGTCAAATGACCAGATTCTGCAGCTTTCAGCTACAGCGCTGACTTCTCTCACGAGGCAACTTTAGGAAGGTATATCTCTCAAACCATAAAGGTTTGAGAGATAAGCCTTACACTGTTGTTGATATTTTTTTTGTCTCTGTCACTGTTGCATGCGTGTGTATATCTGTGTGTCTACATTTGTCACACACTTACACCCAACGCCTTATGTCTTTTTAACATTCGTTGCACATTATTACACATTCTCTATATAACATTATATATATATATATATATATATATATATATATATATATATATATATATATATATATAATATACAACCAAAGGTGGAAGCACTCTCACTTTTAGGGTTCAAGAATGCCTGGGTGCACTGATTGGACTAAGTTTGTATATAGAGCATGTGGACCAAGCACTCACAGGACTTTTAAATAAAGTTCAATAATGTATTTTATTCAATCAACGTTTCGGCCAGGCAGTGCTGGCCTTCCTCAGGACGTCCTGAGGAAGGCCAGCACTGCCTGGCCGAAACGTTGATTGAATAAATCACATTATTGAACTTTATTTAAAAGTACTGTGAGTGCTTGATCCACATGCTCCCTCTCTCTCTCTCTCTCTCTATATATATATATATATATATGTGGATATATATATATACATATATATAACATATAGACTTATAAAACAAGGAGATGTAGAAATAAAAATAACAGTGACATTATTGGAGCAATGCTCATATATTTGGAAAATAATTTATACTGTGAAAACAGTACACAGTCTATCCCAGATATAGATCAGCTGACAATAATATAGCACATATAAATGTAGGGATCTGTGACTAGCAGTGGGGTCAGATTGGGGGCAGAGAGGTTATGTCAGGATCTATGGCTACCAGTGAATCCAAGTTTTAGGGTAGCCACTGTAGTTGTGGAACAGTGACTACTGGTGGAACAGGCTGGGGACAGGGAGCAGACAATGTATTGTGGTTCTGTGACTACTAGTGGATAATCATAACTGGGAACTCTTGAAGACTCCGTTTCTTGTAGCTGATTATCGGGTCTCCGGGGGTAGTGACTGATTCTTCTGATGGTGGGGAGTTTTTATGAAACTTTGCACATTTGTGCTCCTTCCCAATCTGTTCCTCCAGCTTCCCTCCCACCTCTCCTCCTTCCCCAACCAGTTCCTCCCACTTCCTGCCCACTTTGTGACACTCCCATGAGTAAACCCCACCCATCACCAGTGTGTAAGCCCACCCCTTTTGATACAAATCGTGTAATTTTCTTTATCACCCATGGCACCACAGGAGTCCAGAACACAAAGTTCCCAGGTATGTGGATAATGGAACACCTCTGAGAGGGTTGGACAGTGTATGTTTGGTTCTGTGACTACCAGTGGAACCAGGCTGCGAGTCAGATAGTGTATAAGGGGACCTGTGACTTCCAGTGGATTAAGGATAGGGGTCAGACAATATATTTTTGGTTCTGTGACTACCAGTGGGCAATGGAACATGACTGCTAAAGTGTATATGTTGTTTTGTGACTACGACTTGAACAAGGCTGGAGTGTCAGAGTATGTGTGGATTTGCTAGTTCCAGTGGGCCTGTTATGTTCTATTGTGATACTGGCTCAGCAGGCATGGGACACCTTAACAGAGTTTGCAGTGTATGTCATCATCTGTGACAGTGAATCCAAGCAGGAGGGCAACCAGTATAGGTGTGGATCTGTGACTGCCAGTTGAACCGGCTGGTGGGGACGGTCAGACAATCTATTTGTCGTTCTTCCGATAGTGGAACAAAGCTGGGAGGGTAAGACATTGCATGTGTGGTTCTTTGAATACCAGCAGACAGTGAAACTAGGGTGGATGGTCAGACAGTGTATGTGGGGATCTGTGACTACCAGTGGAACAAAGCTGCATAAAAACAGGACAGCCTATTCTGCCCATCAGGATATGCCATGTGTCAACCATTTTGAGCCTGACCAGGAACTTCCATACTCCAGTCCATACAAGGGATAAGAAGAGTAATCACCCTCCCCACAACACCACAAACATTATTTACTTTAATTAATTACATCTGTATCCTTGACAATATAATCAGAAACAACAGGGGCAATGTCAGTAACTGTGTTTAGATTGTAAGTTTTTGGGCAGGGATGCCATTTCCAGTGTTTCTTTTATTTATTTATATAGCGCACACAGATTATGCAGCGCTTTACATTCATATTGGTCCCTGTCCCCATTGGGGCTCACAATCTAAATTCACCTATCAGTATGTTTTTTTTGTAGTGTGGGAGGAAACCGGAGTACCCGGAGGAAACCCACGCAAACACGGTGAGAACATACAAACTCATTGCAGATGTTGTCCTTGGTGGGATTTGAACCCAGGACCCCAGCGCTGCAAGGCAACAGTGCTAACCACTGAGCCACCGTGCTGCCCTGAGCAGTTTCAACCTGTATTGTCCAAACCCTCAAATTGTAAAGCATTGCATAAACTTGTGGAGCTACATAAATAAATATATTAATTCATTCATTCATTTGGGGTAGGATGGGAAAAGGAGTGGGATGGGAGATGGAACAAGAAAGGGGAAGTGGCTAGGGAAAGGGACAGGGCAGGGTATGGGATGGAGGATGCGAGGGGACCAAGGCAGAACTTGGGAGAAGGCCAAGTGCAATAGTAAAGTCCATAACAGGGGCAGGTGATTTACTGGGGGGACACTACAGCCTATGACATAGTCATTAAGAGAATGGACATTTTGGCAGTCTCTCGTACAGGTAAAAGGACAGTCTCTGAGACAGATGTTAGTTTTTGGAATAATACCAGAGTTGTTTTACCCAAGGTTAAAGTCTTTTGCTTCTCCTCCTTGCTTGCTGTTGATGATAAAGAAGGGGCCACTTTGCCTGAAAGGACCTGCTTCCCCCGTCCACTTCAATTAGGTGCTTCTTGGGTTTCATACTTTCTTTGCCCAGATTCTGGTGTCTCTTCTAACCATGAGTCCTTCTGAAGACAGCCTGCTTTTTAATCTGCTTTCTCAGTCCTTTTTCTTCTCAGTGTCTGTGCCTGACTCCTCAAGAGTCATTTGGTAGATTTGGAGTTTTCCCTGGACTCCAGACTTGCTGCAGCTTCTTCCATAGCAAATTGCTGGACTCTGGAGAATTGTTGGAACTTTACTTTATATGTATCCAGTTTGTCCACCAAGGCCTTTTCTTGGTGGTATCTCTCTTGGAGTCCAGGAATTATTCCCTCCATCTAGAACAGCAAATTCCAGTTGCTTGATAATAGCAGATCACTCAGTGCAGACACTGTGCAAGGCATTGCAAAGCTCCTCCAGTACAGACTTTTCCTTCTCTAGAATACATAGTTCTCTTTGGACCCTATTTGGTAGGCCCCAGCCTCTGGCCATGAAGCCAGGGCCTGGAGCAGCAACTCCAGCTGCTTTCCCCCTCCGCAGCATGTGGAGACCTCCATGGTGCAAAATGTCATAGTGAGCTCACTCTGTAAAATGATCCTCCATGGTGTACAAGACACACCAACTGAGTGGATGGTTCTGTGTTTACTATTGAGACTGTATAACAAAGCTGGATTTCCAAACAATGTATGCATGGTTCTGTGACTATCAGTGGACAGTGGAACAAGGCTGGGTATCACAGTGTATGCATGATTCTGTGACTTCCTGTGCGAAAAGGCTGGAGTGTCAGACAGTTTATGAGTGGATCAATATCTACCAGTGGGCATTAGAACAAGGTTGTGGTCTCAAAAAGTGTACATGCTGTTTTGTTCCACCAGAGGAACAAGAAGGGAGTTCAGATAATGTATTTATCATTCTGTGACTACTAGTAAATAGTGGAACAAGGCTGGGAGGATCAGACAGTGTATATGTGGTTTTGTGACAGCTAATGGAGTGTGGAACAAGGCTGGGGAGTCAGACAGTGTATGTGGAGAACTGTGACTATCACTGGGACAGTAGAACAAACCTGGGGTGTCATAAAGTGTATGCATGGTTCTGTGACTGTCAGTGGACAGTGAACCGAGGCTGGGTGTTACAGTGTATGTGTGGGTCATGACTACCTGTGGATCAAGATTTGACTGTCAGATAGTATATATGTAAGTCTGTGACTATAAGTGGACACTGGAACAACTCTGTCTCAGACAGTGCTTATGCAGTTCTGTAACTACCACATCAAACAAACATATACAGACATATGTACAAAAATAGCAAACATTTACCACTATTGGGGTGATAAAGCTTTACGTCTCTGATCTGACTGAGGCAATAGAGCGCAAAGAGGAATTTCAGAATGACTGAATAAAACCCTTCTTGGTTTCCCCCTGGGAAGACTATCCAATAAAATGTATCTCTATATGCCGTATAACATGGTCACTCTTTTAATCCAGTCTCAGCAACCTCTCACGTGGACCTACCATAGTTCGTAAAGCCATTGGGTCATAAAAGGTCAACCAGGCCTCTAAGATATTTCAGGGTGTCCTTCTGAAGTCTATGAGCTGGATTTTTGTTTGTGAGATGTGCGTTGCAAGACATCAAAATGCTGGGATTGAATAAAAATATATGAAAGTTTATAGAAAGTATGCATAGATATCAATAATATAGCAAAATGCTATCAAATACACTTATAACTTGTGGTATATTTTCCTAAGCAGTGAATAACACCCTATATTGAAAACATCAAGACATTAAAAGGTGTCAGTTCCATTCAGTTGCAAAGACCATGGGGGGGTCATAATCCAGGGCTTATTGAAGGTACTTAGCTCAGTGGTGGTGCTGAATGAAGTTAGGACCACTCAATCACTGCAGATGGTAGTAGGATTAATCCTTGATAGGAGTTGTCAGGCTCTGCATGGACTTGAACCTGTGACCCTTTTAGCTTCAGCCCTTTTCTTTCTCTTTGGAAGGTAGCTAGTGTTTTGCAGCCTCTGTTAGCTATTTCCTGCAGGCTTCCTAGCCTGATTTCTAGACAAACCTATGACCTGTCTTGGAATTATGCTGTATTTGCACCTGTCTCAGATCAAAGTTATTCCCTCCTATTCACTTCTTTGCTCTAGTCTAGCCCTATTTTCGGTCCTTATCGAAATTTGTTTCACTTATAGATCCAGAGGATCTGGGAAAAATTCCAGATCTCTCTGAACTGTTTCTAAATTAATCACTGAGGGACAGAAGGAAGGGAGAAAGTGTGAGCTAATGACAAAGGGATAGGGAGTGAGAGGTGAGATGAGAGGAACAGAAAGGGGGTGGGTCACCAAGAAGAAGTGTGCCAAATAGATGGAATGGAGAGGTATTGGTCCAAGAATATGGAAGGGGGAAAGTGGGCCAAAGACATTCAAGGGAGGGGAATGGGCCAAGGACATGGAAGGAAGGGGATCATGCCAAGGCCATTAAGAGAGGTGAATGGGCAAAGGGATCTGCAAGGAAGTAGATCAAGGAGAGTAAAGGTAGAGGACCAGGCAGTAGGATATTAAAATGGAGGAGGAAGTAGGTCAGATGAGATGGAGAGCAAATGATTGGGCCAAGGAAAGGGAAGGGGTACAGGCTGTAGGAGTGGTTCAGACAAGATGGAAGGGAAGTGATTACGCCAAGGAAAGGGAAGGGGAAAGGGCCTGAGGAAATGACAGAGATACATTTAATTCAGTGGGGGAAAGGGTAGAGAAGATTCTTTTCTTACCTTGTTTAGATAACTCTCCAGGACCAAAACATGTTGAGAATTATGTCTAAAGGCAAGTGAACCATCTACAAAACATGGAACTGAAACAACTGTTTTGTAGACTTGTGTCTTAGGTCTTGTGAAACAGCAAGTTTAAAAAAAGTTTACAGAATTATTTCACAAATTTTTAACTCATTTTTAAATACTGCATTTTTTTAAAACTGGTTTAAATAGTTTTCTCATTTGTACGATGAACATTGATTCTAAATATGACTGTAGAGGAGACCTGAATTGTCTTGAAAGCTTGCATCCTAGAGCCACTTATTCAGGCAATAAAGGTATCACTTTATTCTGACAGTCTCCTGCCTTTTCTATGACTAACACGTTACCACTTTTTACCAAAGATTTCTGGTCAGCCGACCATCAAAACAGGGCAATGATACAATGTAACACTATCCCAGCAGTACTAAGTGCTCTGTATGCTGTGTGTGTGCTATCTTTGTTACATTTTGTATTTTCTACATTGCATCACTTTCACGATCCTTGACAGAAAGCTCTCTAGAAACAGATCCAGGAAACTCAGTCGCAAGGGAAAAAATGTGTGTAAAAATAGGTGAAGTTAAATACACTTGCAGTTAAATAAATGGTTACTATATCTTTAAAATCTTAATTTAATAATCTGAACTTTTATTTCTCCCCTGTGGTGCAATTGGCATGCCCCAGAATTGCTCCAGTTTTCTTTTTTTTTTTTTATAAGGCTCTAAGGGGGAGATTTAGGAATAGCATTCTTAGTGTTCATTTAAGATCTGTTACTAAAGTTCACAACGGTGATTATGCACTAAAGTGTGATAAAGAGGTGATAAAGAAGAGATGACTTCTCCAGTGTTCTAAACTCTCCAAGTCCTATGTTATTCTAGGAAGCCTATTCACTAAGATGTGTCAAGTTAGAGATATCTTAGTAAAATGGATAACATAGAACTTGGTGAGTTTAGAACACTGGAGAAGTCATCTTGTCTTTATCACCTCTTTATCACACCTTAGTGCATCTCCCCCTACATCGGGTCATATTTATAAAGAAGCAAAGCCAAGTTTATAAATTCTATATAATAATTTGCTAAAATGTACATAACACCGCAGTCATGCGCAGTAGAGACTGCCAGTGACGAGGCTGATACAGAGTGGGGTGCCTATATGAAAATATTTTGAGGAAAATTTGTGGAAATTTAGCAACTGAGACTATTTTTTTTGCACACATAGCTGTCACCATATACTTCCATTAAGAACAGGCTATACCTGGTGTTAAGATTTAATCACAAAAACTGCCTTTATTTTTGGTTTCATTAGTGCATTCTTATTTGGCGGACAAGACCATTTGTACGCCACTTCTCTGAGTGGAGTTAGTACTTTGTGAAAATGTTGCTAAAAATGTATACACATCCCTATATCACTTTCTGACAATTTTACAGTCACTTTCTTTTTAACACAGTTTTATAAATATTTATAAATGCAAACTGGAATACTTCTGGAGTAAACCAACTGCTCCATAGGGGACAAAATAAAAATGCTTAAATTCCTATGTGCTTGAATAGAGCTTTTTAACCTCTTGAATGCTAATGCATTGAAGACCTCTCTAGTATTCAATGGGTTAAAAGTCTAATTTAGTTTAACAGGCATGTTTAGTTGTCCCCTATGGAATATTTGGTTTACTCCAGCATAAGTCCATTTCACTATTATAATTCTGGGCCTTTATAGTCTTCATAGCCTTCAATTTTCCTGAGCAAGCAAGGCAGGTGTTTGATCTTAGACTGTATACAAGGAATTTCATTGGCCAATAAGAATGTGCGAAAGTGAAAAATCAGCTGCTTGTTCTAGTAATGATAATCACTTAAACTTTACTGTAAAAGAGCTGCAGCTGTAAGAGCAATAAGGTAAATGAGTTTTTAACTAAACTGTTTTTTTTTTTTTGCAAAGTTCAATGTTCTTGCCTAAAAAGAAGAGACTGAATTATAGTACCATCAGACTCCTGCTTGGTAATGCTCCATGTTTTTGGACTGACTGGGTGGTCTTAAGTCCATAGTCACATTGGCGACATAGTTGATACCAATCAAGACCCTGCAGCTGAGACCTTGAGTGACCTGTTTTAGTAGCTATTTTTCCAGGCCCGGCTACTTCATTTGTGTGTGGATACTTCTCTGTTACCTTATTTATGGGATTACATAAACGAGCCATTAAAAATGTAAATCTTCAGAAGAGTCGAATAATACAGAATTTAAACAATAACCCGTGTCGGTACAGTACAGAGACTGGACTAAACCAACAGTTTTGCATCCTTGTGGCTATGGCAACAATAGAATGTTAACATCTCAGGATTGTAGCTGTCACTGGCACCAGAGACAGATTAGGGACTTTTTTTCTTCCTTAAAGCAGTATTAGGACAATAATGAAGATGTGTCATTATAATCCACAAAAGACGCCATGCCATCTCTCACATACTGCAGGTGCCAAAACAATCAGCTGGCCATAGAGGGAAGGTTAACCATTTCAGTGGTGAATATTGTGCAGGACAGTCTAATCTGCATCATTAAAGGCCCTAATGCACAAAATAAAACTGGAGTAATTTTAGGATAAACCAAGTGACTCATAGGGAGTAAATAAAAATGACCAGTGTTTAACCGCTTGTTTATTAGAGACGTTTCCAGTGCATTGCAAAGCAAAGTGTTCTAGACCTCTGTAGCATTCAAGCAATTGAAAGCCCTATTTAAAACTGAAGGAATATTTGTTCCTTGTTGCAGTGTCCTCATTATGTAACAGGAAGAAACATTTTATTTTTGCTGTTTAATGCAAAATTTAAAGGAAAGTCGAAGCTGATGTAACCAACTGCATCAGACAGGAGAAATAAAATTTGCAATGAGTTAAAATGTTGAGTGCCAGAGAGGTTTCCAATGCATTGCATCTATTAACAAATTGTTTAATCCAATTGCACTTGAAAATTGGAGGAAAATAGCTAAGGTGCTTAATTTATTAACCCTTTGAGTGCCAGACGGCTACGCAATGCATTGCTTTGCAATGCGTTGCATACCCCTCTGGCACTCAAAGGGTTAATACATTTAGTTCCCGCTACTTTCATATTGACAAGCTAAACAATTCTCATTGTGTCTACACAATTCACATAGAGTACTGTAGATACTTGAAACAGTTAATTAGTGTTCATAATTTTTCCTAGAAGCAATGAGATTCTTTTGTTAGCAGAAATGCCATTTTTTGTTAGCATTGCTATTTTTTAATGTCATTTTTTTTAGTGCTGCCAACTTTTCTTAGAAACACTGAAAATGTTTATCAGCATTGGTAATTTTTTAGAAGCAATGACAAATTGATTAGAAATGTGTTTTTTTTTCTAAAAACTACATGCATTTTCTTTATAATGAAAGCACATTTTGTAGGAACAAAATTACTTTTTATTACAATTAAACATTTGAATCCCGGAGGCTTTACAATGCTTTGGCCACCCCTTTGGCACTCAAAGGGTTAAATATGACAAATGTAATCATAAATGCTGTTTGTTTTGCACTGTGTTTTTAAAGCATGCTTATATAAGATAGACCTCTTTGTCATCACAAATGTCTTATTTGTATCAACAAGCAAAGTATCATAGTCTAATGATGGAGCTGGAATAATCAAGCAATTCTATGGGGCTTAACTCTGTAAGAGCTATGGTGATGTCCAACACATTCAAATGAATAGCCTTCCATCCCTGATCTAAGCTGTTGTATGATTATTAACAATGATAGGACCAATTCACACGGTATCCTTTTAAAAAGTCGCACGTGAAAGAGCGTGCTACCACATAGCACGTTAACCAAGTTGTCATAATAAAAATGGCGACATGAGAATCCCGCACTGCATGACAGAGCAAGGTTCTCATGTCAGATAGTGAAAGGTCGCATCCAAGTCTAGCTGTCTATGGTGGGCACCAGCGCTTCTCGATTCTTATAGGAAGGTACCAGATAGAGACTATGTTTTGTATTAAACACCTGCTCTCCCCTTCTTAGCTACAAGTGGCAGTCTCTCTTTGCCTCTCCCCATAGAACAATAATAAAAAAATAATAATCAACAAGTAACCTCATCTGGAGCTTGCTGCCCGGAATCTCTTTCACCTTCTCAACTCCGCTGAGCTACACTTCTAAACGCAATGTCTATAATTAACCCCTTGGCTTCTAGCAGGGTCTTTAGGATCCTGCACTAGCAACACTGTGCCAATATTGCCAATTCAGTATAAAAACAAGACATTAGACATGTAGCTCAGCAGAGTGGAGAAGGTGAGAGAGAGCCCGGGCAGCAATATCTGGATGAGGTTACTTCTTGATTATTTTTTTTTTTTATTATTGTTCTATGGGGAAAGGCGAAGAGAGATTGTCACTTTAAAATTATAGCTGAGAAGGGGAGACCAGGTGTTTAATACAAAACACAGTCTCTCTCTGGTACCTTTCTATAAGAATCGAGAAGTGCCGATGCCCACCTTAGACAGCTAGACTTGGACGCGATCTTTCACTATCCGACATGAGAATCTCGCACTGTCATACAGTGCGAGATTCTCATGTTGCCATTTTTAATATGGAGGCTTGGTTAATGTGTTATGTGGTCACTCACTGTTTAGCGTGCAACCTTTTAAAAGTAAACCCATTCACACAGATTAAAGTGAAACAATTTTGGGGCAAGCTGCAATATGCAAGAAACAATATCATTAAATGCAAACGTAAAGGGGCAGTAAACCTTTATTTTGATTTTACATATTTTGAAAATGCATACTATGTGTCTACACTTTTTATTTTATTTTTACCATCTTCACCATTTTTAAAAACTTTTATGTCCTATACATCGAGCTTCCTGGCTCTATTTACAGCAAGCTTGCTGTCAGTGACTTTGAAAGAAGAATAGTAATTGAAAGTAAAAAAAAACAACAGTTTACAGCATACAGCCCAGGCATTTGTTCAGGGATAGTGTTACATTGTATCAGTCTCCTGCTTTGATGATCTATTGCCAAAGAAACTCTGTAGAAACAGAGATCCATAGAGCTTAATAGCATGGACATAACTGTGTAACAAAAATAGGATGGAAAAGAAATAAAATAAATGGTCAATGTGACTTTACATATTATGTACTTGAAGACAAAAATAAATGTTTACTGAGGTGACTGTATACTGGCGATTCTGAACTAAATCAGAAACTAGAATTAAGTTTTAGCCACCTACGGTTATTATACCAAGCTACATATGCCAAAATTCCTTCCCTTGAAACCACTTGTGCCAAAGGGAGGACAGTAGAACAGTGTATGGAATTTCAGGGTGTTCCTTTTCTCTACTCTTTAACATAATGTATTTACTCTTTGAGTACCAGAGAGGTAGCAAATGCATTGCAAAGGGTTAAACATACCTCCCAAGTGTCCCTCTTTAGGAGGGACAGTCCCTCTTTTAGACTCAAATCCCTCTGTCCCTCTTTCCCACTCTGATGTACCTCTTTTTAGGAGACCAGATTGGGTGGTGTGTATATAAATGTATCACACTGCTCTACAGCAATAAAACTCACATTAATGTTTGTTTAAACGTCAGTATATGTGTTTATAAATTAGTCTGTGTAAATAAAATACTTTGGCCATTTATTAGGTTACACAAAGAGGTGTCAATAGGTCGTGAAATAGCCTAAAAATTCTTGGTAATGCCCCGCCCACCAGTCATGCCCCCAGCAACACCCCCTAAAACACAAATGTCCCTCTTTAGCAATTTGAAATGTTGGGAGGTATGGTTAAACAAGGCATAGAGGAAATAACAAGAGCTGGAGATAAATAGGCTATACACCCATGTTATAACTTATTTTACACAAAGAGCTGAGCTAAGCATGAAAGGTCATCCTTTAAGACTAGAGGAAAGGCACTTTATACTAAAACAAAGGTAGGAATTTGTTTACAGTAATGGCAGTAAAGCTATGTAATTCTTTGTCTCGGGATGTTGTGCAGATACTGTAACTGCTTTCAAAAAAGCAATGGATACTTATCTAGCACAGAACTATACTGAAAATTATGTCAGATGGCTTCAATGCAGATAGGATGTCGATCCAGGGAACAATCTAACTGCCATTTGGAGTCAGGAAGGAATTTTTTTTACCCACTTGGGGCTCTAATAGATTTTTTTTGCCTTCCTCTGAATCAACAGGGGTGATTTGGCATGGCCTGGATTTAAGGGATGCATGTGTTTTTTCAGCCTCATCAATTATGTTACTATGTTACAATTGCCAAGCAATATAATGCCAGCTCTGTTAGCGCTTATACACTACACAGATACATTTGAAATACAAAATCTCCACTTGGGGCTGATTTACTAAGAGGATCTGGAGGGAGATGCATTAAGGTTCAGTATGGGTCCTGTTTTTGGTGATGTTGTGCTGATTTGGACCTGAATGAATCTTCTTGTATGCACTAACGTATGTTCACCATCTTATCCATGTGATTATACCACAGATACTCCCACACTGTCATGCCTTCACCGTACATTTGCTGCAATGCTTCTCCATATTTCACAGTTCCCCGTATTTTACATTTCTCCATAATTCAGTATGCCATATTTCAAGACCCCCCACAGAGGTGTATTTCAATCTTCTCCATATATGTGCATTTGAAACTTCTTCATAGCTGTTTAACTTTTTGAGTGATCCATAATGCATTGGACACCCCTCTAGCACTCAAGTCTGAAAGGGTGGCATTTCACATTGGATGGCTATGGATAACTGAAATACACTATTGAGGATGTTGACATTAGCCTGGTTATTAACCTAACTGCAGACATCCTATTACAGCTTTCCCAACCAGTGCCCTCAAGGCCCACTAAGGCCAGGATTTGAGGATTTCCTTGTTAGAACACAGGTGAGTTAAGAAAATTGACTGAACCTCTGATCTAACAAGGAAACCATCAAATCCTGGTCTGTTAGTGGGCCCTGAGGGCACAGGTTGGGAACCAATCAACCATCAGCAAATTTTAAACAAACATCATACGCTGATGAGCAATGTTTCTCCCCCCTCCCCACATGCGTAATTATTAGTGAATAAGGAGAAGTGTGTCTTATTCACCATAGTGCTCTCATCACATCACCAAAAAAAATTGTGATGATAGAAAATCTTCCAGCATCTTCTCCCAGGAGCAATTCTGGGGTAACCCTCGACCCCACCCCAAGAGGACAAATACAGTCTTCAAAATCCCTATTGATCTAAATGGTGCTTTTAAGCCCTTCCATGACAGTGATATCCAAAGTTTTGTGAAGCAATGCACTGGAGACCAGTCTAGCATTCAAGGGGTTAAATAAAAAGTAACACCTCTGAATAACAGCAACCCACTTAACATATTTTGGCTAGAAAATCCTAATGGCCCCCATGAATGCTGAATTTTTTATTTTCCTTCAAGTGATAACGCCTTTAATCCGTCCTGGTTGTGATATCCATGGAGGCGGACATGACAGTTTCTGGCAGTTTTTTCAAACTGAAGCAGGCAAAATGCAGTTGCCTACTTAACCCCTTTCTTATTACAATGCATTGCATACTTCTCTGGTCCTTGAATGGTTAACCCTTTGAGTGCCAGAGGGGTACGCAATGCATTGATGACCAATGTGTTGTGTACCCTTCTGGCACTCAAAGGGTTAAGGATGTTATGCACAGCAATAAGAGTTTGATGTCCGGTGGTTCTGCTAGTAAGTGTCATGCCTGTCTCCGTGCACATGACATCCAGTATAAACTAAAGATACAATCTCTTGAGCCAAGGTGCAAGGAAAATACAGAGGGGCCATTAGGATTTTTTTGGCCATACTAAGGTAAGTGTACGTGTGTGGAGGATAAAAAGTGAGAGATGTGATAGGAATGTAATAAAGTTCAGTAGGAATCCTTTTTTAAAAGGAACACTAGACCAAGAGGACTCATCCCATATCTAAAGGTGGAAAAAAGGGGAAATGTAAGAAAAGACTACTTTACAGAAAAGGTATTAGATAAATAGAATAGACTCCCAGCGGAAGTGGTTGAGACTAAAACAGTAAATGAATGTATGAACTCTTGTCATAGACATATGGCTATTGTAATAATAAAAAGTCTGAACTGACTAAATGGGAAAATGTCCTTACTGCATTGGCCAACTGGTTGTTATCCACAGTCAAAGTTTTTGTTTTTATGTTTAAAATTTATTTTACATGGGAGGTACTAAGTTTTAACTTGTTGCCTGTACTGAGAGAATCAGGCCTTTATTCAAAGAAATACTGTAAAACAGCTGTTAAGTAAAAAAAGCCAAATGATTGTTAGTCATGACTAACTATCAGAATGGCTGAGTGTAGGCCCAAAAATTCTCATAGCTCCCAATTCTTCATTGCATCTTGTTTGACCTCACCATGAATCCAAAACAGTTGAGAATTAAAGTACGATACGTCAACTTTAAAAAAAAAAAAAAAGTGTCTTGACACTGAACGTTGTCAAGACAAAGTCAAACTCACAATCATAACACAGCAAAGTATCAAGTACATTCAATACACCTATATATACCCTAAAATAACTGACATATCTTGTCTGCAGTTTGAATTTTTGTGAGCTAGAGCACAGGACTCAGGAGTAGAGAAAGCTAAAAAGAGAGAGGGGAGTGTACATTTGAGTGAGTTAGACGGAGTTGGAGCGGGGAGAGTTGGTACATCTATATTGGCACATAATACACCTTGGCACATCTTGCATACATGCATAAAAACACTAACCCAAACACACACATATCTTTTTTGTTTCACACACATAACACTACTTTATCTTTTATTTCAACACTGTGATTCAGTGAGTGCAAGAGAGTGACAGAGAGTGAATCTGATTGAGTGTGTCTATGAGTACCTGACTGTGACTCAGTGTGTGATAGCAGGGAGAGGAGGATAGTGGGATGGAGAGAGGCTCAGGAGAAGAGGAAGGTTAGGAGAGCATCCCTGATCAGAGAAGGAGTGGGAGAGGTAGACAAGCAAGGAGAGGCACACAGAGGCCAGGGACAGCTTTGCCAGTTTGATGAGGGGTAGATCCTGGTAAACACCACACACAGTCAAGGTCAGTGCAGGGAGGCCCTGAAAGCCACAGCTCTGACAAATCCCAGGCTGGTGCTGATGAGGAGAGGCTGCAGGACACAAAGTACTCCCACCAGGAGAACAGGGTCCTCATACAAAGTATTATTGAGAGGGAGAACATCCTGTACCTGAAGGAGAGAATCAGTGGCTTGGGTGCTAAGAAGAAGGCCATCTGGCGTCAAGTGATGAACACAGTCAATGTCGTCTCCACCTGCAAGCGGACCATGGAGTCTATTAAGAAACGGTGGGGTGATTACAAGAGGTGTGTGAAGCACAAGATGGGAGAAGTTGCCATGCATGCCCAAGGCACCGGAAGAGGTCCCCCTGTCCACATAACCTTCAGCCCTTGGGAGGACATGCTGAGGCAGAACCTGTCTTCAGCTGCTGTTGAGGGGGTCTCTGAAAGATGTGATACTGGTAAGGACAGTGCCCCACACACTACCTGTAAGTGCATCATTCCATAACTAGACACCACACAAACACTCATATCTAGTATAGCCCAACACAGTGACACCTGAACACATTGCCTACATTGATTCCCACAACTTCAGCAACACAGTGCTCAGAGGGTTCAGACAGAATACGGGACAATCCAAGCACAAATGGGAAGAGTTCAGCAGGACAAATCCTGTCCAAGTCCGCGTTTAACCCCTTCATTGCTTTGTTGATCATTATATCCACTCCACACAAACAATGCTTGCCATCACATTGTCATATGAAGCGCTGTTATGTTCCTCCAAAATGTTAAACATGTAGCAATAGGGAGGTCAGCAACGAGCCCCTTGAGTGCTAGAGGGGTAAGCAATGCATTGTTCCAATATGCATTGGGTACCCCTTTGGCACTCAGAGGGTTAACAGAGGATAAATAAAACACAACAAGGTTACATTGCACAGATCCACAGGGGTCAGTTCACACATCACAGTTCTACTGAGACAAACTGATTGCATGTACAACACATATGCCTCAAACTCAACAGCAATAGGGCCTCTAAGAACATTAATGCACGATTGTAAAACAATGACAACTAAGCAGAAACAATGTCAACAACGCATACAGGCAAAGCAAAAACAACAACACACAAAAGATTTGGTTATCATATGTATCCTGAGGTGTGGGGATGGCATTGTATGTATTGTGCATGCAATCAGTTTGTCTCAGTAGAACTGTGATGGTTAACCATTTGAGTGTCGGAGGAGTATGCAACACATTGCCATCCACGCTCTTCAGGATACAAATGATAACCAAAGCTCAACTACTGTAGGTTGATCACATCAATGTACAGGGTCCTGTCAAGCTCATCAGTCATTGGCTGCCATCCTGGCACTCAAGGATTCACATGTCAGTGTCATCCTCTTGCATCCCTCTTGTCATAGCTCAGGTTAATAATAACACCATGTCATTTCACCACACACTATCCATGCCTGCAGCACAGCAGGAGGACAGTAAGGAGGAGGAGGCATATGACCCCCCCCCAGTGACATACTCCCTGAGGAGCCAGGAGAGTCCGCAAGCAGGAGGTCTCCATCACCACCAGCACCACCAACAACTATGGAGTTTAACTAACAGAAAAAAAACAGACAAGAGTGGTGCAGAGGAATTCTAAGCGTAGTAAGTCAATATTCAGTATGATCCTTCACCAACACCATAGGGAAATATAAAGAAATTACTCACATTCTTCAGAGGCCAGAACTTGCCTTACAGTAATCACACCTGCACTGGCTCTCACCCCAGTATAGTGATATCCACTGGCATACACTTTGGATACTTGTGGGTACTCGCAGCTTTCTCCTCCTTCAAAATGGACTTATGTGGGATCAGCTATTCGGACTGGAGGTCATATCATACCCCCATCCTGCATAAAGCTGAAACCTATTTTGTTTTAAAGGGAAACCCTTTTGCTTGGGTCCGAGCTCGAAGCTTTAAAAGAGAGCCAGTAATTTCACCAACTCCGATGATATACAAATGTATAAAATGTTTTAATATAAAACTGTTGTTTAATCAATAATAGTTAATTATTAAAAAAGAATAAAATAAAACAGATATCAGCACAATATAAGAAACAAATATATAGCTTGACACGTTTCGTGACACACGGTCACTTCCTCAGAAGTTCAAAATATGAGTAATACACATCTTCGCTATATATATTATTATTTGTAGACGGGGTGCCCCCCCCAAATCAAAATGAAATGCCCCTCAGCTGTTCAACCTTACCCCGGTTTGCTCCAAATCAAATTCGCCATACTCCTCCCATGTGTAACAGCTTGTGCTCCAACAATGGAGCGCAATCCTGATACACACGTAATCCACATTGCAACAGCCGGTCTGACGTAATGCCTTGATATCCCTGGACAAATCAGAGCACAAATCTAGGAGTAATCTCCACCTACTCCTATGCTCTATCGTTGCCTAGGAGATCTTACAAACGCACCAACATCATTAACCGTATGCTACCCACTCAGTATGTGGAGCGATATAAATTGGCGAACAGAGGTCAATAAACTTTCTTTAAACCTACGGGAGGAGAAAGACCCTTATCCCATCCAACGCTGGGTACATAAAAATCCCCAGCGTGTGATGGGACGAGTCACCGCCCAAAAGGCTTTATTATAAGAAAGACATATTCAGTCAACATCTGGTAGCACCCAGCTCACAAACAAAAAAAAAATCTTATCAATATTACAGAAGAGAAGGACTAGTGAGCCATCACAGGGGATGATTTTTGGGAGGTTGCTTGCTGGGATTGGGGGGAACTTAATAAAAAAGAAATCCTAACTAAAATAAAGTAAAAACTTAAGACGTGGTATAAAGGGGTCTGAGGAGGGTGCCTGTGTTGGTGAATGAATTAATTATTTCATTTTTGGGGAGGTTTCTTGACTGCTACTGGGGGGACAGTTAATAAAAAAATAAATCAATAAAATAAAACATCTGTATTTAAAGTGACAGAGACAGGAACCCCCTAACATAAGTTGCCACTGGAGTGGACTGATACTTGACTTGATAGAGTATTTTGTAGAGGATGATTTGTTTGATTTGTTGTTAGAGACCTTTGTAGGACTTATTAGAGGCCCAAGCCCTGAAGAAGCATTGATATGTAGGACTTAAGCTTGTTTGGCACAAGCCCTAAGGAAACATTGATTTGTAGGACTTAGGCTTGTTAGAAACAAACCCCCCCAAAAAATGTTTATTTTTTTGTAGAACTAGTTTTTATTTATTTATTGTTTTTTTAACACAAGTCCTGAGAAAAAAATAAAAATGCCAGCAGGTCATGTTGGCCAGTGGCCACTGTCAAATGTCCTCCTGAGGTGCAACTGATGTTCGTACTGCTGCTGCTGAGTTGTTTAAGCAGCTGGATGATTAGGCAGCTGAAAGGGAATGGGACCAACAATAGCAGTAACATGGAAGATGGATGATGAAGGTTCCATTTGCCACAACTGGCTCCAGTGATGCGCCTGAAGCAGTAACAGCAAAATAAGTAGCCCCCAGTATTTGTTGAGAAAATAACAAGCTGGCCATTAAATCTTATCCATCTGCCCCCCCTCCAAAATCATCATGGGTGTGTTGTTAGACTATATATTTTCCATTGAGAACAGGAACTGTGGCTTCCATCAGCAACTGCAATATGCACAGTGCGTGTGTGGTAAATAACATCTGGGGGCACAACTGTATCCAAACACCATGACACCTGAAACCAAGTATTTCCGCTGTCACTGTACCCCTTGTCTAGACCCCGCTAAGGACACGTGTTTAAATGATGAACCCTCCCTGCCAGAATCCTAGCATATTCTGTGGGATGGAATCTCCTCAGATGTCACCTGATGACCAGGTATCGATTCTCCTCCACCACACTAGCATGTGTGGTCAGTGCACCACACAGTGTGCAATGGGTAGAGATGAATTGCCATATCCTAACATTAACAGAGTGGCTATCATTTGGTGGGGGAGGTAACGATGAATGAGGTGGATTGGCAGAAGATGTAGTTACCCTAGGTGATGGTGATGGCGAGCTAGTTGTTTCACTCGTCATGGAACTTCCAATGTCTGTCTGGGTTTCTTTATTCTTTCTCCTCTTTGATCTGCATCTTTTTGGAGAGTCAGAGAGTACAGTAACAGCAGTGCTAGATTTCTGTAATGGGTGTTTTGCTTTAACATGTTTGGAGTAAATGTCATTGTGTCTGTGTTTCATGTGTATTATCAGGGCAGTTGTGCCAAGGTGTGTTCCCTCCTTTCCCCTTCTCACTAATTTGTCACAAATTTTGCACTGTACCATTGTTGATGATGACTGCACTGTGCCTGCCGGAAGAGAATAATAGTCCCACACCCATGACTTCTGGGGGGAGGATAGGGAACAGGTGGAGAAGAATGGCCTCTTTCTTCTTGTCCTCCACATTCCCCTTCACTTTCTGTGGCAGTGGATAATGTTGCTGCTGTTGCTGCTACTGCCTCAGATTTAGCACTGCAACTAGGACCAGGAGTATTGCTACTGCTGGCAAGTGGAACCAGTCCTAGTACTGTATTACTTGTTAACCCCATTCCCACTGTGTCCACGGTGGTCTGTGGTGCACTAGCCTGCTCCTCAGCACCCTGCTGCCCTGTCATCTCAGCAGCAGCAGAAGTTAGAGCAGTTACAATTTCCACTAATTTCAAAAGCTGACTGCTAGTGGTGGTGGTGATCCCCATCTTCATCCCTGTCTCCCATTCCTTCTCAGTTTCTGATAAAAAGGCCATCAATGTCTCTTCCAACCCAGCTTCTCCAACACCACAACCACCACTAGTCCCTACATTCTGCTGCTCTATTGCAGATATCTCACTGCTGTTTGTAGGAGGTGACGAGTTATGTGACAGAGGGTCCCCTGCTGTCACACATGGCATAATTTTCTCCTTTTTCCCCTGAGTACTACAAGAAACACTAGCAGCAGGCAAAGTATTAGTGGCAGCAGGTTCAGCACTGGCATCAGGTTCAGTACTAGCAGCAGGTTCAACACTGGCAGCAGGTTCAGCACTGGCAGCAGGTTCAGTACTAGCAGCAGGTTCACCACTGGCAGCCAGTTCAGTACTAGCAGCACGTTCAGCACTGGCAGCAGGTTAAGTACTAGCAACAGGTACAACACTAGTGGCTGCAGGATCAGAAATTGTGGCACTGGCAGCAGGGGCAGCACGTCTGGCAACAGGTACAACACTAGTGGCTGCAGTTACAGAAATGGTGGCACTGGCAGCAGGGGCAGCACGTCTGGCAACAGGTACAACACTAGTGGCTGCAGGATCAGAAATGGTGGCACTGGCAGCAGGGGCAGCACATCTGGCAACAAGTATAACACTAGTGGCTGCAGGTACAGCAATGATGGCGCTGGCAGCAGGGGCAGCAAGTCTTGCAGCAGGCACAGGCAGCTGACCCGTCCTGCTCTCACTAGTACTACCCTTTTCTCTATCCCTTCCCATTCCCTTTTCTCCCTCCCTTCCCATTAAATTTCCCAAGATCCCTTGGGGTGATTTAGGGGTACAGAACAGCATTGGTACAGTAGTGGTCCCTTCCACCTCAGACTCAGTGGACACATAATGGTCCTTCCAGCTTCTCTATTATTTTTTACCCTGCTCATAGTGATAGCAGTCACAATGAGCCTCTCCTGTCTCACTTTTTGCAAAATATCACAAGAGAACAGCATCGCTCTGTAGTTGCTTTTATTGTGTCTGCATTCAGCGAAAACGTCACGTTTTTATAGAGGAAATGCGAAAACAACGTAAATCAATGGGCGGAAACTTTTTAGCCATTGAAAAAATGACAAAATATTTTGCCCAATGGGCGAAAAATGTGAAAATTTTAACCTCTAGTTTTAAAGCTGATTTTCCTGCGAAAAAGCAGATAACGTGGTTTTCGTGAAATTTCCTGCGGGAACACGACGACAACTTTCACTCACCCCTATTTATAAGATGGCTAATTGAATGCTTCCCGTGCTTAAAAATCTTTCGCGGCTGTTTTTTTTTGGTGTTGGAGGTAATTGAATTGAGCCCATAGTCTGTAATGGTGTTGGAGAGTTCTTTCGGTTAGAGTCACTGATAACATATAGATTGAATGAAGTACTGTAGTTTTGTTGGACAGGGCTTACAGGAGACATAGATTTCAGATTGATTACATTTTCATCAGGCACATGAAGCAAACTTGATCAAGCAAAATTTTAGACTTACATAAACTTACATAAAAACAGTGGAAATTCAAAGATAACGAACTTACATTAAAGCCTACCTTAGCTCTCACTCATTCAGTATGGAAATTCTGATTATAGTTTGCAGAGGAGAGCTTACATTCCATGACATCACTGTGATTTGCTATTATCAATTATATGTTTTAAATAACCAACAATATAAATAACCAACAAACCACAGGGGTGTCATGGACTTTTGTTCTTTTATCTTGAATGAATAAAAATTATGATTACATGAGTTTCTTTCGAATATGTGCACACACACACACACACACACACACACACACGCGCGCGCACAAACACACACACACACATACAGAGACACACATGCACACACATGCACACACACACACACACACATACAAATACACATACACACACTCACACATACAGGCACAAAAACGCACACACATACAAACACATATAGAAAGACACAAACATACAGACACATACAAATACACACAAACACACACACAGGCACAAATACCTACACATGCACACACACACAAGCATACACGCACGCAGATACAGGCATGCATGTTTGTATATTTTAAAATTAATGGTTTAGGTAATTTTTGTTGGATTAAGGTCACACATTTTTAAACTGCAGAAAAATGGGATATAATGAACTATAACAGCAATAATTTTCAATTTGACAGAAGTCAGACCGTTAGCTCATAGTTAATATACTTTTAACCTTAATAACATTGCTTATTGGTCTGCTTAAGTAGTGGTAAAGTGGGAGTGTGCATATTCTGTAACAGATTAACCCCTTGGATTCTAGAGAGGTCTGCATTACTTTGAGAAACAATGTGTTGACGGCATCTCTAGACTACAAGGAGTTAGGAATTAAGGGCAATGCTGAAAGATACTAATTCATATGTATATTTGTATTTAAAGGCTAACTCTGTCTTAACTTGCTGCCCCAGTCCAGAACTTAATTAATGCATTATTCAAAAAGCAGTCATAGGCTTTGTGTATAATTGTACAAATTTGAATTTGAAATGCCCACACTCAAAATAAAAATGCAAAAATAAGTATTCCAAATTGAATGTTGAAATGAATTGATTCTGTCTCATTCATAAATGTCATATAAAAGCTTTGATTGGAAAGCCAAACCTGTCAGCCCAGGGGCAGCAGCTGTTGTTATGTTGAACAAAACGGATACAAATAGGCATTATTTTAAAGTGAAATGGTTAATTTCAGGCCTAACAAGCACACTGTCCTCTCTGTAACCTTGTGTCATGAAAGCCAAGATCTCCAGTAGAGGGCTTGATTGCACAGGAAACTGAATTCACTGGCTGTGGCCTACCAAATCCACAAACATATTGGTAATGTTTGAGTTACTATGGCGATCACAAAATAGGAAGGCCTTTTCTTTTTCCTCAGCTCTGCATGCAGCCAACGGGTGATCCTGAATAGCCTGCATCTGCAAAAAGTTTTAACACGGTACTCAGATAAAGAAAGGAACCCAAAAAATGGGCATTGACCCGTCTCAAAAAAAATGTAGCAAATTTTACATATAAGAATTGGGGAGCTTGGCCATTTTGCACAGGTTATGTCATAATGCAAACAAAACACAAAAAAAATCAAGAATGAAAGCTGATGAAGGCTTTTGCTGTCAGATATTGAGAAAGAAGGGAAAAAAGCATACGCGGATGACAGCTTTAATGCAGGTTTAAAAGGAAAAGTCAGAGATGGGTGACAAAGTTACTGGCTAATGAATGAGAAAAAAAATGTGAAAGGACAAAAGAAAAAAAAATACAATAAATGCTATAGAATTAGGAAGAAAACATACATACTTAAACTTCTGATCATGGCATATGAAGTCAGCAGAGCTTTTATATCAATGTCTTTTAAGAGTTAACATATTTATGTCTGGCCAAATTTTGAATGAAAGTGACTTACATAGTAAATATGTATACAAAATGCTAAATAATTTAAAAGCCACATTTCCTTGGTATATTAATCTAAATCAATAGATTCAACTTGTTTAGCTTTAGTGGAACCCTTTATCTTGAGATTTAAACCCAGTGGAACTCGGTATCCTTTTAAAATGTCGCTCACAAAACAGTGTGGCACATAAAGGCGAGTTAAACAGGTTGCTGTGATGAAACAGGCGACATGAGAATCTCACCCTGCACCAAACTGCGAGATCCTCATGTTTCCGTTTTAAACCTCACTTTTATTACATTGCACTGGTCTGGGCCAAGATATGAGCATGGGCATATGTGGGCATTAAATGTAGAAAGCTGGACAAGCCACCTATATGGCACCCACATGAAATCTGTAAGGGTGAATATGGTGTCTTGTTTTAAAATTGTACCTCTGTCTGCACAGGGCTCTCCCCTTCTCTTTGTGATGTACCTCTATCTGCGCTGGCCTCTCTCTCCCATTCTCTGCGTGCTCCATCCTGTTATTCTGCATGATGTCAGAGCAGAGAAGGGGAGAGAGAGGCCACCACAGATAGATGTACTTCACAAAGAGACACCATATTCACCCTTACAGATTTCATGTAGGTGCCATAAAGGTGGCATACCCAGCTTTCCTAAATTTAATTTCTATGCCCATGCCTGTATCTCGGCCCAGACCAGTGCAATGCAAGTGACGTTTAAAACAGCAACATAAGATTCCCGGGATTTGGTGCAGGGAGAGATTCTCATGTCACCTTTTTCATCACATTGCCTATATGTTGCATGCTGTTTTGTGTGCGACATTTTAAAAGTGAACCGTGGAACTCTAACAATCAAATCCATTAATGCCTTGGATTCAAGAGAAGATAAAATATATAAGCTAACAGTTACCTGGTAAGTGTATCTGAAAACTATATTTTTTTCCTTTGAGAAAAAAATCTTAAAGAAAACAAAATTTTGCTGAGCTACACATACAAGGAGGCTGAAGTACTAAGAAGAACGGGAGCAATTCTGGGATAAACCAACTGCATTACAGGAGGCAGATAACATTTCCAACTGATTTAAATACTAATGCTCCAAGTAAATCAATGTGACTTTGGTGTATTTTGATGAGGCTGAAAACAGACATGTGTACATCAAGATACAGAAGAAGGCAAAAAAAATTTAAGCCATTTCCCATTTAGCCCCAAGTGGGTAAAAAAATCCTTCCTGACTCCAAATGGCAGTCAGATAGTTCTCTGGATCAACATCCTATCTGCATTGAAGCCATCTGCCATCATTCTCAATATTGTTCTGTGCTAGATAAGTATCTTTTGCTTTTTTTGAAAGCAGTTACAGTATCTACAAGCACAACACCATGAGGCAAAGCTTTACCGCCCTTACTGTAAAAGTGCCTGCCTTTGTGTTACTCGAAAACACCTTTCCTCTCTTAATGGATGACCTCTCTTTCTCAGCTCAGCTCTTTGTGTAAATAATACATTGGATAGTTCTTTGTATTGACCTTGAATGTATTTGTAAATGGTAATCATATCACCCCTTAGACTTCTCTTCTCTAATGTAAACAAACCCAGTTTGGATAATCTCTCATTAGAACTCAGATCCTCCAATCCCTTTATCAGTTTTCTTGTACTTCTCTGCACTTTTTCCATTTGAATAATGTATTGTTTAAGAACTGGTGCCCAAAACTGTACTCCGTATTTTAGATGAGGTCTTACCATGGATTTATACAGAGGTAGGATAATATTAGCATCCCTTCAGCAGAGCCAAAATTGCCACATTTGGAGAAGAATACATCATTGGAATGGTCCATACAGTGTGCTTGTAAACCAGGCACACTTTGTAGACCATCCCAAAGACGTATTCATCTCCAAATGGGGCAATTTTGGCTCTGCTGAAGTGCCTCTGTGTGGTCAAATGACATATCTCCAGCTGTCACGTACAGCAATATCTGTCTAACCATGAGGGTAGGAGAGAAATGACTAACATGGATCCACATCTTTTTACAATGCCTACAATATTACATCAAGGTGAAATTAACTATTTCCATCCCGTGCAAGGTACACATAAAGGAAAATGGACTGATATGTATGTGGATATGTAACGTTCATATGGGTACAAACATATCCTTACTAGATATGAACCCAGAGATCCATTCAGTACATGTGATTGTCTTACTGCCTATATATGTGCACCCATCACAAACTCACTTTGGGCGCCCTTTCTGAAGAAGGACATTATGGAACTAGAGAAAGTGCAGAGGAGGGCTACAAAACTAGTAAGGGGAATGGAAAGTTTTAGTTATGAAGAGAGGCTAGAAAAGTTAAACTTGTACACACTAGAGAAACGGCGTCTTAGAGGGGATATGATAACACTATATAAATATGTTCAAGGCCCGTATAAAGGGCTTTCAAAAGACCTGTTCATTAACAGAACAGTACACAGGACAAGGGGCCACCCGCTTAGACTTGAGGAAAGGAGATTTAATCTACAACAGCGGAAGGGTTTCTTTACAGTAAGGACAATAAAGGTATGGAATGCACTTCCGGAGGAGGTGGTGCTATCAAATACATTAGATGCCTTTAAAAGGGGCCTGGATACTTATTTAAAAGAGCATAATATAGAGGGCTATGTACGTTAGTATTGGGATTAATATTTAGTTAGGGCTTGTTGATCCAGGGAGAAATCTGATTGCCATTTGAGGTCAGATGCCTTCTTTTGGGTCTTTTTTCAACCTAAATTACTATGTAACTATGTAACTATGTAACTTTTATTGATGTCATGAATACAAACATACCTCGTTTATCACATCTAAGTAAGGTAGAATATACTAGGTATGTGTATTCTGATGATATCAATAAGAGTTTGTGATCAGTGCACATAAATGGGCAGTAAGGCAATCACACGTACTGAACTGATCTCTGGGTTCACATCTTGTTGGGACATTTTGTACCCATTTGAAAGGTACATATCCACATACATATCTGACAGTTTTTCTTTTTTGAACAGATCTGCAGAGTGATTCAAGTGGTATTCATCCCTACATTATCAGTTAATCCCGTACAATGCAAGATTTTGTATTATTTTACATGTCACTCTCTGGTTGTCATGATGGTATCCTATGCATTGCATTGTGATGCATGGGATCCCACCCTGGCAATCAGAGAATGATGTACTTGACAGGATCCTGTCCATGAGGTCTGTTCCAGTTGAATCCTGAAGGCCAACAATCAAGCCAGTATTGAAGGATATCTTTGACTGAGGCCTGTTTTTTTTTTCTGGATGAGCCCACCCATCCTTCTGAGTGGGGCAGCCATACTCAATCATAGATATTCATAATTCATGGTATGTTGTTAACCAAACTACAATGGTTCATATTTGGTTCAGATATGTATCCTGCAAATAGTGGCTGGTGTACCATCCATCCATGACATGAGCACTCCTGAGGATCCATGTGTGAATCAAATGCGAGATATATAATTTCAAGTTAGAGTGAATGTTTGCATGTACAACACCAAGGCCTACTTTTTATCTTTAATGCTGTGGAGTTGTTTTAGGCCTGTGTGTTGCACATCCAACTAGTTATTCTCAGTGGCACTGTGATTTGTGACCTGCTGCATCCTTTTTGTGATTCAGTAAGCAGTGAAGTAGACCTGGTGAACTGAACATGATGCTGACTTCTCCAGTGATCTAATTTCCCCATTTGCAATGTTTTCTATGGAGTCTATCCAACGTGACCTTAGCAACTTGATTCATGTTATTGAATATTCTCCATACACTAACACTGGGATTGGTGAAGTGAGGGTATGTAAGTGTTCATTTCTCTCCATCATCTCTTTTTCACTGCTTACTGAATGTTCCCTGTGTAGCATACAATCGTTAGACTATCGACTTGTGGTTTTTTCTGGTTAACCCTTTGAGTACCGGAGGGGTTGCCAGTGCATTGTTGAGCGATGCATTGATAATCCCTCTAGCACTTAAGGGGTTATGTTCTGGTTTCCTTGTGGTTACATGGGTGACATTGTGTTGGAGCAGTTCTGATGTTTAACATGCAACACTTTTATGCGCATGGTTTTGTGGATTGTGTGTGATCAGCACAGCAACATGAGGGTTAACCTGGGAGTTGGACAGGTTTGGGCCTTGTTGAACCTTGAAATTTGTTCTTGTCTTGCGTCCTTCAGGGTGCTGTGTTGGTGCAATTGTGTGGATGAATGATGGGCATATGTTGGGATGTGACTGTGTTTGTATGTGATGGTTGTGTGGTTTGATGTGGTGTGTAGTTATGGGATGATGCACTTACTGGTAGTGTGGAGGCTCCTCTCATCCCCAGTGACAGATCCTCCAGGGACCCTCCTCAATCAGCGTAGATGACAAGGTCTGCCGCAGCCTCTCCTCCCATCTGCTGAAGGTGATAGGGACAGGGTGACCACCTCCGGTGCCTCAGGCGTGCAGGGCAGCATCCCCCATCTTCTTCTTGACCTACCTTTTGCAGTCGCCCCATCTCTTTTTCACTGAGTCCACATCCCGCCTGCAGGTGGCCACCGCATTGACCCGGCTGCAGATTTGGTTCCAGGCAGTCTTCCTCCTTGCACCTAGGCCAGGGACCCTCTCCCTTAGAAACAGGATGGTCTCCCTCTCCAGCACAGCCTCCATGAGGGCCATGCTCTCCTCCTCAGTATAACGGGGATCCCTGATCCTCTCCTCCTCACCTCCGGCCTTGCAGGAGTCTGAACCAGATTGCCCTGCCTGCGCTGCCCCTGCCTGTGTATGTACCCCTTGTCCCACTGCAGGTTCTGTCCCTGTACTTTGTGTGCCTGCTCTTCTTGGCTGGCTCCCCCTCCACTCTGCGGATCTCCTTCTCCCACCCCTACTCTCAACAGAGATGTCCTGCTCTCCTTCCTCCTCCTCCACCACTCTCCCCATCCCTGTCTCCTGTCCTCGCCATCATTCACCCATTCACACCCAGGCACTCGCAGAGGCCATCACAGACAGACTCGATCCCACTCACTCTCTGTCACACTCTTTCACTCACAGATTCACACTGAGAAAATAAATGTAAAAAAATGTGTTAGGTGTTATATAAAAAAAAGACTATATGTGTATGTGTTTGTATGCGTGTATGTGATATGTTCAGAAGTGTGCTATGTGTATATTTAGGTGCAAGTCCAATTCTCTCTCCGCTCCAAAAACTCCTTCTCCCTCCAATGACAGCTCCTTTCTCCCTCACTCTTGACACTATCCTCCACTCCTGGGTCCTGTGATCTAGTTCGCCAAAACTCGAAACACAGACAGGGTGTGACCGTTATTTTGGGGTATATATAGCTATATTTGAACATTTTTCCTAATTTGGGGCCTTTGGATTGGCTGTAGGTTTCAATTTTTTGTGTGCATCTATCAGGGTTGCTAGACAACGCCAGCCATAATGTTACATTTTGACTTAAAGGGATAGTAATACTTCGTTTTAACTTTATTTTATTTTGTAGGCATTAAAAGAACATGAAGAATGATATAAGTCTTATCTCTCAAACCTTTATGGTTTATGAGATATTCACAAGCAAAGTTCCCCCTCCAGCCCCTTTTGCCTACTGTAAACAATCTCTTCTCAGATGTGGAATGAAGTCTATAGACCAGACAGATAACAGAAGGGGACACTCTTATTCCTATGAAAACAATGAAAGCCCTGCCCCCCTTGACAAGCTTTTCAGGTTTTTCCTTATCTTAATTGAAGATTGTCCCTCTCTGCAATCTACCTGGGCACCTCCCTTCTGCTCAGGCTGAACAGTGTGACATCAGTAAAAGGGGAGGGAGGGGGACACTTTGTCATTGAATTACTCTGGAACTACAACTCTGACAGAATTGAAATAATACTCTCCAAAGTCCAAATACTATGATGATTATTTAGAGCTGTTTTTATTATGAAACATTACTATCCCTTTAAGTTGTGTTTTAACGGATGTTTGGGACGCACAGTGATGCGAAAACAGATGCAACACAGGTTTTTGTGTTACGTGTTTTTGTTGTGCCTACGCTCGATAGCTATACTTGTACTCATACCTTTAAATCCGCCGTAAGTCATGTGTTATTTGCGGCCAATGTGCCTTTTTTACTAAGCGGCTGACTTAACGTGAACCTTTAAATCTAGCCCTAAGTGTAGTATAGTGGACTCTGTTATTTCAAGTCATAGAAAGATATAAGGAAATCCCCTTCTTGGGGTATTCACATTTACCAGAGGCTAAATCTGCCTCTAGATATATTCACCTCAACCAGATCTGACCTCTGTTCATGGTCACTCTCCTCTGTCACTTCGCTGCTCCTTCTCTCGACCTCCAAACAAGACTCCCTCTCCTTTTTCCAAGAGAACTCCTGCCAAAGATAGTACTTAGCCTTCCTCAAACTGTATATGACAGCGTATATAATAATAGGTATTCAAAGCCCTTTAGGGGAACTGGATTTTCTCACCAGTCAGAAATGGGAGAATGGGAGGTGAATATATCTATCAGATTTAGCCTCTGGTAAATGTGAGTACCCTGAGAAGGGGATTTACTAATACCTGTCTATGACTTGAAATAGTCCAATATATTACACTTAGAGTGGATTGCACTGTTTTTCTTTTTCTTCTTTTGCATGTTTTGAGAACATATGCAACATCTTGGTTACAAGCTGCACTTCCAGACTCTAAGATCTTGGAGAATTTCAAGATTGAATGGACTGAATCCTAATACTTGGGATTTGTTACAATCTTTTTTTTTTCCTGTTTGTTGCTGTCTGCTATATAAGTTGTGATTCTGAAGATAGATACACCTGAAGGACCATTTGTATGTGTGGTTTGTATAATTATGTAGGAATTGTGTCCTATTGGCCCCCAAGTTCATGTGTGCTAGTTAATTAGGTGTAAAAATTGTTTTTTTTAACTCTTTGCAATGCTTTCCATACCCCTCTGGCACTCAAAGGGTTAAAAAATCTCAGGTGAACCGCTTCCTGGGATCAAGCAGTTCACATTTGGCCAACGGACTACACTTTGGATGCCCATGCAATAGAGGTTTGATAGAGAAGCTTGCTGGGGCAAGGTATCAACTACAACTTCTGCAATAGATGGGTTATAAAGGTATCGACATCAAGGTAGAAAATCCAGGTCCACTTGAGCCAGAACCAGATCAGGATAGATACGCTTGTAACAGCCAGTATTGAGGTACAAATTGTCAACCGAAGACATAGATACGGACAAGCCAATGTTGGGGCAGGTAGCTCTGGTTCACTTTTGTTAGACAAATCAGAAGTCAGAGCAAGAATTGAATAAAGCCAAAGGTCTGAAACACAGTAGATCAGCACAGGAATTCACAGCCAGAAACAGAAATCTATCTGTTTGCAAAGGCTGTGAAATAAAATAGGAAATAGTGGGCGATCACATACTTGTATGTGCTGGAAACCTGTGCAGTTATATACCAAAAACAGTCACAGTGTGAGGAATACATAGCTGCTAAACCAGGGCTGTTTTACCTCTGGGGTATAACCATTGTAGGCCAGGGCTCTCAGGCTCAGAGGGCTCAGAACCAACCTAGGTCAGGGGTCAGCAACCAGTACCTAAAGAGCTGCATTTGGATCTTTGCTGCATTTTTTTTGTCTCTCCTTATTTTAATAGTATGCTGATTGTGATTGCCCTGCTCAGTCTGTGTTCCATCTAGGAATGCCTCCAGGGCATACCTGAAAATGAGAGAAATCTCAATGAAATCTTCCTGGTATAACAATTTCTAAATAAATAAAATAATCCACCAACAGTATACTGACTTGTGGCAGTTCCTGAGGGGTCAGTGTGTTGTCGGTAGTCTGGCTCCACACTGAAAGGGACAAGGCCTGTGTAGGATATTCAACCACTACTTACAGAAACAAATAAAAAAGATAAAGTGGCATTAAGCAATGTATGGCTACCAGTGGACAGTGAAGCAAGGCTGGGGAATTAGGCAATGATATGTAATTATCTGGCTACCCGTGAACAAGGCTGGTGTGTGGTTCTGTGACTGCCAGTAGGCCAGTAGAGCAAGGCTGTGGTGTCAGACAATGTATGTGAAATTCTGTGACTACCTGTGTATAGTGGAACAAGGTGTATTTGTGGTTCTGTGCTTATCACTAGATAGCGAAGCAAACCCAGAGTGTCAGACATATGGTTCTGTGAGTATCAGTGGACAATAGAACAAAGCTGAGGCGTCAGACAGTATATGTGTGTCTCTGTAACTACCAGTGGACAATTGAACAAAGCTGAGGTGTCAGACAGTTTATGTGTGGTTCTGTGACTATTGGTGGACTATAGAACAAAGCTAGGTTGTCAGACAGTGTATGTGTTATTCTGTGACTACCAGTGGACAATAGAACAAAGCTGGGGTGTCAGATAGTTTGTGTTTGGCTACTACTGATTTGCTATATTATATATATATATATATATTTTGTTTTTGAAATACAGTGCCATTGCCTTAGTCCTTTTTGGACCTTGCTAAGCTAAAGGGATGCGATTCTAGAGAAAACCAATTGGACCATAGGAGAGAAATAACAGTTCCCATGATTTAAACGGACTTTTCATCCCTTAAATTTGTTGGGAACTCCTTTGACACTCAAAGAGTTCATATAGAGTGGAGAACACTGTGCAGCAAAAATTATCTGGCAATGAATGAGTCACTTGGAAAGCTGAATAAAATTGCAAAGGCTGAGATCATTAATAAAATAAAAACAGTTAAAAGCAATCAACAGCCCTGAAAATAGTTGAGGATTGTGAAAGAAAGTGTCAGTCCAGTTAAAGTGACACTGCATTTCACATTCATTGACTTGTTCTTTTTGCCAGAGTTTTCATATGAAGAGAAAGAAGACAATGACAGACAATGGTCCTACCTTATCAAAGTTCAGTCATGCAGCTATTTGAAATACTTTTAACTGCTTGTCAATGAGTCTTGCAAGACTCTGGGATTCTAAACATTCTGTCACATTTGTGTACTAACTACTTCAAGTTCTGCTAAAGCTTTCTGACCTGGACTGACTTTTCTTTATCTGGGTCAAAATGCAAGGGAAAGCTTTTGTGTCTAACTGCCTTCATTAAATTCATTGATTTGACCTGCATTTCAAAACCCCAGAAGTCAAATAAAATGGGGACCTAGAGTCTTTGATTCCCATATAAAATGTATGTGCAATAATATCTCATGTGTGTGTCCTTTCACTGGGAAATCCATATATATATATATATATGACATATATATATATATATGACAAATTCTCTCATATTACTGAATCACAAATGTTACATTGAAATTTGCTTCTGTTTGTTATTTTTTCCATAGAACACTGAAACTCAAGATAAGTTATTGTAAGCAGGGGAGGGCTGGCAACATTTGGCCTGGGGGGCAAATTTAATCAAGTGGCCCATTTCCACTATCGCTCCAGCCCTCCATCCCACTCCACCCCCTTCTGTTGAGTTCATAACTTTCATTAATGTTGTGAAGTAACACAAGTATCAGCTGAAGAAGATTGGAGTTGTAGTCCAACAACAGTTGAAGGGCCACAGATTTCGCATTATTTATGCAAGAGGGTAAATCAGCATAGAAAACCTGCAGGCAACCTGTGACCCTCCAGCTGTGTTGTACTGCAACTCCTATCAACTTTATCCCAATGTTGCCAAGTTCAGGATGATGGGAGTTGTAGTCCAAAACTTTTGGAGGGCTACATGCTTCCTATCACTTGTGTAGGGGGACAAGTCAGTGTACAGCAGTTGTGGGCAATCTGTGATACTCCAGCAATGTTGGACTACAGGGTTAAGTTCAAATAAAACAGTGTTTAATGTGGAGTGTCAACATTTCAGTGCAGCCATGTGCTGATGAAAGTGAACATGGCTGCACTGAAGCATTGACACCACATTAAACACTTAACCTTGCAGTTGCTGGTTGATTAAAGTTTGGTGTGTATATATATATATATATATATATATATATATATATATATATATATATATATATATATATATATATATACACTAGTGTAAAAGCCCGTGTACATGGGTCAAGGTCCAGGTGATGTTAACCCTTTGAGTGCCAGAGGGGTACCCCTCTGGTACTCAAAGGGTTAGCAGGTTGGTCCTGCTCTGCGTCCTGCGGTCGACTTAGTTATGCGGTGTAGAGACTGCCTGAAAGCACAGAATGCTCCCAGTGCGTTCTGCGGGTTCCAGCAGTCTCTACTGCACATGACGGCTTCTGACAAACATCCTAGCGAATTATTATATAGGATATATTTTATATATATATATATATATATATATATATATATATATATATATATATATATAAGCAGGGCTCAAAATTTCCACTTGCCACTAGCCAATGGCGAGTTAAAATTTAGCCCTGGTGAGTAGAAATTCAGTCCTGGTTGGTATGTTTTGGCTTGCAGTGGCGAGTAACTTTTCAGGTCTGGCTAGTAGCAAAGGACTTCCAATTTTAAGCCCTGATATATTTTATGTATATATATATATATATATATATATATATATATATATACACACATACCACCTCTTGATTCCCCCTTTTGCCTCTTTCTTCCCCTCTTGATTCCCACCTCTTGCTTTGTTCTCCCCATCTTGACTCTTAAGCCTCCTCCCTTTGCCTTTTTCTCTCCCTTTTGAACCCCCTTTCTTCCCCTCCTTGACTCTTGATCCCCCTTTTGCCTCTTTCTCCCCTCCTGATCCCCCTCCTTTTGCCTCATGATCCCTCCTCAATTTGTCTCTTTTTTCCCCCCTCTTGACCCTCTCTGCCTCTTTCACCTGCTCTTGATGCCCCCTGTTGCCAAGTTGCCTCTCTTTACCCCTCTTGATCTTTCTTTTGCCATTCTCCCCCTCCTGATCCCCCATTTTGCCTCTCCCCCCCTTGCTTCTCTCTCCCCTTCTGCCTCTTTCTCCCCCTCTTGATCCTCCTCCTTTTGCCTTTTTCTCCCCACCATTTCCCCCTCTTTTGATCCCCCCCTTTGCCTTTCTCCCCCTCTTTGACTCTTGATCCCCCTTTGCCTGTCTCTCTCCTTCTTGACTCTTGATTCCACCCTTCCTTTTGCCTCTTTTTTCTCCCTCTTGACCCCCCTCTGCCTCTCACCCACTCTTATTGCCCCCTGTTGATTCTCCCCCTTTTGTCTTCCTCCCCCTTACCTCTCTCTACCCCTCTTGATTTGAATGCTCCCCCTTTTGCCTTTCTCCCCCTTGCCTTTCTTTACTACACTTGATTTGAATGCTCCCCCTTTTGCCTTTCTCCCCATTTTGATTGACCCTTTTACCTGTTTTCCCCTTTTCCCTGTGACCTCACTGTTTGTCGACTGGCTTCTGCTGACTGACTGCTCCCGCTGGCCTCCCGCTCAGATAAGCTCTCTCGTCTCCTCTGCAGTTGAGTTAGGTGCAGCCTACCCGGTGCGCAGCAGACGCAGGGCTCGTCACTGAGTCTATACCCGGCCTGCCCCCGCTCACTAGACGCGGCCAGGCACCAGAGGATACATTTAATTGGACTGGAGCTTTTTTTTTAACCCTTTGAGCGCCAGAGTGGTACGACCGCTCTGGCGCTCAAAGGGTTAAGAAGCAGGCAGCCCCAGGGGAGCTTCATGGTACATAGGAAAAATAAATGCAAAACCAAAAAAAATATATCCTGAATTTGGCGCCCCAGCACAAGACTTTGGGCTCCGCTCTGGCCCGCAGCCACACTGACAGTCACACTTCTGATTTTTTTTTTTTTTTTTTTTTTAACAAGGCGGCCCGCTACACGCGCTGGCCCTGCGGCCCGGGGGGCAATTGCCCCCCTGCCCCCCGGGCCAGCCCGCCCCTGATTGTAAGGTACCATAGGTTTTATGTTGGGAAATATACATACATGCATACATAACTTTGAACACCGATACAGTATTTAGAGAGTGGTAGACTTAGAGTGTGAGAAAGAGGAAACAGAGAGGGGGCAGATGAAGATGAGACATAGAATGCAGAAATATGGTAGTGCAGCTCATTTTCTGAACTTGGACATTAACCTAGAATGTTATATGCCTGCACTTCTGGAGGGTGGGGATTCACTGAAGGTCAATAAGGGGCAAGTCTGGCCATCTTGTGTAGTATTTGTATCTATGGAATATTGACAATATGCATTAAAATGTTTGCGCCAACATATCCCTGTGAATATGCCACAAATATGTAGACTTCACCATGAATCCACCATGCCTTTGATAGGTTTACAATATTGCTCTATTTTGACAATGGCTCATTTGCATATTCAAATGCAGGTTAATGAACCATTGTCACATTTATGTGGGTGTGCTTGTATGTTAATTTGGCACATTAGATTGTAAGATTTTGGGCAGGGACCTCACTTCCAGTATTTTACTTTACAAAGCACTTGTAACCCTGCATTGCCTAAACCCTTACGTTATAAAGAGCTGCGTACACTTGTGGCGCTATATAAATAAACATATTCATTCATTCATTCATTCATTCACATCGCACATGCACTAAGCACTGGTAGCAGCCTTTGCTGTGAGAGTTCACATCGCCAAACAGAGGCTGGAGATGATGGTAGCTTCCTATAACTTCCTATGGAGAAAGAGGACAGTTAAAGAGAAGAGACAGCAGATGCTGTCCTGTAACTGCTTCAGTGCCATAGGTATGTGTACTGTACACCCCTGTGGCAATAAAAGTGTTAAAGGGTTAGTAATGTCCAACTAAAACTATTTTGCATTGTGTAGAGCTTAAAAAGTAGAACTGAATGCAAAAAACCATATCTCTCAAAAACACTATGGTTTGAGAGATACGTGCATTCAAAGTTTGATGTTTCCTGCTGTCAGCTGTAAAGCTGTCAGCAGGAGATGAGGCTCTGCAGCAGAGCCGCAATCGTGTTATTTAAAACGAATGTCTTCATTGGAATGGTCTAAAAAGTGTGCCTGGTTTGCAAGTATCTCTCAATCCATAGCAGTTTGAGAGATATGTTTTTTTTGCATTCAGTTCTACTTTTTAAGCTCTACACAATGCAAAATAGTTTTAGTTGAACATTACTAACACTTTAAGGATACATTGCCCAAGGATAAAGGAAATAGAAATTCTACCCAATAAAAGAGCATTGGTATTATCAACAGCAAACATAGGAATATTCATTCTAATCATTAATTTAGTAATGTTGCATTAAATTCTTGAGGAGATGTCAATCCTATTGTCAATATATAATACCATTCCTTTCACCCATAGATATTCCTTTCAGTGCCATGCAATTTGGGAACCTTCAGAATGTGCATGATCCAGCATTAAGCTTTGAGAAGAAGACTGCAAATTAACAAATCTGTCTTGTGAGCCCTTAGGTGCTGTGGAGCTTAGGCAGCCTGTCAACGTGTCGGATGATCTCCACTCCACTGTTCTTCACCTCGGGCCTGCTTACTTCTCTCCCACTCACTACCACCTTCTGAAGTGACTCATGGTTTCCTGAGAGGCTTCCAACGCAATGTAAAGCAATATGTTGGAGATGTCTCTAGCTTTTAATGCGTAAGGAATCAGAATATCAGCAAATATATTATGACAATACAATATTTACTTTTCACTAAACAGTCACATACCAGGCCAAAACGTATGTTCGGGATTTGCTAGTTTCCCTTTGTAAAGGAGATTTCCCCGGCATTTCAGGGCTGACTGTCTATGAGCCAGATCAGTAATGTAGTTGGGTACTTCCAGGATGGGTACCGTGCCACAGAACAGGGGTAACCGATCAGTCCACAGCTATTGAATATTACAACTCCCAGTTGCATCGAGACCTCTCTAGCATTCAAGAGGTTAAAATACTAATTTTTAAATGGCTGGGAGCCTTTCTTAAGCATTTAGGAGTTCACGTTACTAAACGAGAATTATAAGCTGACAACATTCAACCAGTTGTGGAGAAGGTGTCCACACACTTTGCACTTTTAAAGACTTGAAGTACCTTAGAGGTGACATGTATCACTATAGGCACTTCTCTGAATTTTTCCTGTTCCTAAATAATCAGGAATTCCAGGATGGCCAGTTTGATTGTCAATTTCTTCATTGGGAAGATAGGTGCATAGAGCGTGTGGGTCAGATTATAGATCCTGTCGCCTGCTGGGTGCATAGGCTCTCCCCACACAATGTTTTTCTGTACTTACAACCAAATCTTATGCAGAAAAGATTCTTCAACAGCTGGCACTGCTCCAGAAGTGTTGCTAGTTTGACTCATTCTTTGGCTGTTCTGAACCCTCCAAAATGTCAATTTCACAAATATATCAATTTATTTTAACTACCAATGATCATGCCCAAAAGAGGGGAGGCCTGGCCTTCTGGGTGACGGATGCACAGGGGCCTGACATGAGCTTGCATAGGTGATTGAAATGTACCACTTCTGCTTATTTTCAAGAAGTAAAATATAGGTTGCTGCATAAGTCATCATTTCCCCAACTCTGGCACATTGTATAGGCCTAGCAGTTGAATTTCATTGTCCTAAATGCCATGAGGAGTAGACTGTCATCATACATCTGTTGTGGAGCTGTCCCATGGTTAAACATTTCTGGTCCAAAATAGGGAAATATATCAGGAACATGTGCAGAGTTGACATTCAGATGGCAACCCTCACTTTCATTGTAGGGAAATATGTCACTGTCACGTCTATCCCGCACTATCTCTTACAACTAATTGACATACTTATTTTCATAGTGGTTAAATGTATACTTACTCTCTGAACCACTGACTCTGCGTCCTCTTTAAATCAATGGCCGGATAAGACTAACCATTTTTGCAAACTATTTTGGCTCCTAGTCACTTTCAAAAAAGAGAGGGGGTGCGAAATATATGCATGTCTGGGAGCATTTATCACGGTGCCCGTGATTGCTGCCTTTATATGTCAGTCACCTGTAGGGGGCTCTCCATTGGCTGCTTGCCTTCAGCCCGCCCTGCATTGCCTTTTTAAACTGAGCTTGGGCACCCTTTGGTTGCCCTTTCGTGTTGTCTTTATGCTGTTTGTCCTGCATTGAGTTCTGAGCTTCCTGGGCCTTGTCGCTGTTCCTGATTGCCTGTGGTCATCTAGTTCCTGCTTCCTAGACGCCTGGTTCCTGCATCCGTTCCTGATCCTGTTGGAGTTGCTGTATCCGTTGCTGTTTCCTGCTACTGTTCCAGATCCGGTTGACCGCCTGCAGAGCTGTACCTCCTCATCCTCGGCTGGGCTCCTGCTGTACCATCTCCCGGGTTCCTGTCTCGTCCTGTGGTCTGTGCGACATTTTCATTCACCTGTTGGTTTCCCAGTACGCGGGTACTGGTTCGCTCCATGGTAACCGGCTGCTGACGCACCGGTATTATCTCTGTTTATTCCAGTGCGTGGGTACTGGTTCGCTCCACTCCACTTATCAGAGGCTGTTCTGTCCCAGACAGCCTTACAGATTGAAGGTTTACTCCAGTACGTGGGTACTGGTTCGCTCCACTTATCAGAGGCTGTTCAGTCCTAGACAGCCTGACAGATTGAAGGTTTCTCCAGTACGCGGGTACTGGTTCGCTCCACTTATCAGAGGCTGTTCAGTCCCAGACAGCCTTACAGATTGAAGGTTTACTCCAGTACGTGGGTACTGGTTCGCTCCACTTATCATAGGCTGATCAGTCCTAGACAGCCTGACAGGTTGAAGGTTTACTCCAGTACGCGGGTACTGGTTCGCTCCACTTATCAGAGGCTGTTCAGTCCTAGACAGCCTGACAGATTGAAGGTTTCTCCAGTACGTGGGTACTGGTTCGCTCCACTTATCAGAGGCTGTTCAGTCCCAGACAGCCTTACAGATTGAAGGTTTACTCCAGTACGTGGGTACTGGTTCGCTCCACTTATCATAGGCTGATCAGTCCTAGACAGCCTGACAGGTTGAAGGTTTACTCCAGTACGCGGGTACTGGTTCGCTCCACTTATCAGAGGCTGTTCAGTCCCAGACAGCCTTACAGATTGAAGGTTTACTCCAGTACGCGGGTACTGGTTCGCTCCACTTATCAGAGGCTGATCAGTCCTAGACAGCCTGACAGGTTGAAGGTTTACTCCAGTACGCGGGTACTGGTTCGCTCCACTTATCAGAGGCTGTTCAGTCCTAGACAGCCTTACAGATTGAAGGTTTACTCCAGTACGCGGGTACTGGTTCGCTCCACTTATCAGAGGCTGATCAGTCCTAGACAGCCTGACAGGTTGAAGGTTTTCTCCAGTACCCCCCTCCCTCCCCTTTCACTGATGTCAGCCTCTAGCTGACAGCAGGAGGTCCTGGGACCGGCCGGCGGCTCTTCAGCAGAGCCGAAATAGCGCTATCTAAAAAGAAATACTTCATTGGAATGGTCTACAAAGTATGCTTGCAAACCAGACACACTTGGTAGACCGTTTCAGTGAAGTATTTCTTTTTAGATAGCGCTATTTGGGTTCTGCTGAAGAGCCACTGTCGGGTTGCACTGCCCGAATCTCCTGCTGTCAGCTAGACAGCTGATGTCAGTGAAAGGGGAGGGAGGGGGCAACTTTAGCAGTGTATACCTCTCAAACTATAAATGTTTCAGAGAAAATGCATACATCATTTAATTTATACTTTTAATATCTGCAGTATTAATGTTTCTTAACAGCAGGCATTACTATCCCTTTAAGGTTAAGCAAAACTGTCAAGTAGGGACAGTTGTGGTTGAGGAGACACTGAGTGTTCTGAAAGATAGTATGGAAATAAAAAAGACAAAGTAGGGATAGACGTACTGAGAGTAGTAGTAGTAGTAGTAGTAACAGTAAATTTCAAAATATAGTACAGCTCAGGTGAGATCATGGTGGCTAGTATGATGAAGTCATATTTACAAATATGATTTTGAAAAAAAAATGTATGTTTAAAGTCTGTAATTTATATAAAGATAATCAACCACCTCAACCAATCACCACTGCCACTCTGTTTAAATAAAAATAAAAAAGTTGCCCACTGGCTTAGGAGGCCAGCCTCCTCAGCCAACAGCGTACAAAAAAAAAGGCAGACCTCATGGTGGGGCATCAGGTCCCTCCTCCTGCCTTCCAGTTACTGATTTGAAAGCCGATAGAGGTGGTAGATCAATAGAGATGGTGCAGGATAGCAACAGAGCTCCCCTGCATCCATTCTACCCATACTACTCAGGTAGGAGTGGGTGGGATAGAGAAAAGCCTCCCTCATTGATGTGAAAGGGTTTTCCAATCCCACCCACTCCTACCAAGTAGTAGGAGTAGGATATTATGGGGCATCAGGAGAGGTGCTAATGCGCCACCATGAGGTCTGACTTTTAATACAATTACAAACAAAAAAACATGATTCGGTGCACAGACAAAGCCGTGCCACATACCTGCTAGTAGTATTGTACTGTTTATTAATATATATGTTTGATAAAATTCATGTGCATTTTGTGAAAAGACTACAGCTACCATAATGTTACTGTACTTATGAATAAGTTGTGATTTTGTATCCTTGACAATTGTGTGAATGTTTATCGGCTATGACAGTGGTTCTCAACTAACAAGCTGAGGAACTCTTGTGTGCTGTTTTTCTATGAAGACTTTGACAAAAATGCAGATATTTAGATCAGATGTATATTTATGGCACAATACTATTTTTTGTAATTCTGATTCTGAGATCTAAGAAGAACTATGTATTTATGTACCAGTATTCTCATCTGAGTCTTGACAAATTACCTATATAATGTTAATAGTGCCCTGCAAATTCTAGAATGTGTTTTAGGGGTACATTGAGCAAAAAATAAATAAAAAATAATAGATAAAAAAGTAGAGAACTACCAGGTTATAATAACATCCATTCAAGAGGTTTTTTTTACATATCATAATTCAATCAACAGGCTCTGTGGCCTAGTAACACATGGGTCTGGGTAGGCTGCAGCCCACCCAATTTGAAAGCAGGACAACCTACCAGTTG
Source organism: Rhinophrynus dorsalis (assembly GCA_037306005.1). Taxonomy (NCBI): domain Eukaryota; kingdom Metazoa; phylum Chordata; class Amphibia; order Anura; family Rhinophrynidae; genus Rhinophrynus; species Rhinophrynus dorsalis. Next base: position 538,530,250 of record CM074719.1, on the reverse strand, counting down.
TCCAAAATTTGATTTTGGTGACTATTTCCTTTGAAAATTAAAACCTGAGTTTGCCTTGTGTCAGCCCATGTGATCATCAGACCCTTAAAAAAATAGGCCTTGCTAGGCCACTGGACACAGCAGATAATTATATGGAGCATACTTTCCAGCTAATGGGTAGGGGGTATCTTTGGAGAGCCAAGGGCCTGTCCTTGGCCCCTATCATTTTAGAGCACATCAGAATAGTGTTTTAATTGGCCTAAGCCAATTGGTCAGTCTTTTGTGGTCACTGGATAGCTGACAGTCTCAGGACATCTCTAGAATAGTCAAGTCTACAATAACTTTTGTAGACTGACGCTTCAATTACAGCTAAATTCCTGCAGCAACTTAACTGTGTAACAAAAAGTAATAGCCTTTTTTGGATCATTTCAAGGAGATTAACAAAAAAATAATTTATATATATATATATATATATATATATATATATATATATATATATATATATATATATTATCCGGGTGCCACAGGATAATAGGTAAATTAAAAAATTACTGTGCACTCACGGGTTTAAACAAAATAATATACTTTACTCGAGTGAAAACCAAAACATTTCATATCTTGTTATACCAGTAAACTATATTTTTTTGTTTAAACCTGTGAGTGCACAGTTCTGCGAGCCCCTACTGCACATGTGCGGTTACGCACACAGTGAGCGTCACATTCTAGGACTTTATGTTTTAGGAATTTTTTTTTATGTCATTTTCGCTACTTAAACCATTGGATGCTAGAAATTTTAGCACCTAAGTGTTGAACTCTATGAGTTCTAGAGGGGTACATCGCAATGTGCTGGACACCTATCTGGCATTCAAGGGCTAAAGAAAATAAGGTTTAATTGTTAAATATGTTCATCTTAGTTATTATCTGATTGTCATTTTATTTCAACTTTGCAGCTTGACATCCTACCTAATATAAGCAGGTAGTGCTAATATTAAGCAACATAAAGAAACGGTTAAAGATTTCATGGTTTCCAAGCAAAAAAGTCATTTGTCTTGCAAGACTTGTTTCTAGTGATGGGTCACCTTATAGAAGGAGTTTAGAAGAGATGAGACTAACCACCAGCAAGGAATGGTTTGAAAAGATTAGGTGGTCCATATTTCAGTAGTAATCCCTTGTGGATCAAATGACTCAATTTCCTATAAGCCTTATAGCAGCAAATCTAGTGGAAACTATACATTGAAAAGCCAAAATGAAGTAAATCCCTCTTCGGCTATGAAATACTTTGTGAGAGCTAAGTTCAGAGGGAAAGCCCCATAGATATTGCTGTGTTTTTATAATTACCCAGTCTTTTTAACATTGCGGAACTTGTAGCAGAACAAAAACTGTTTTAATCTCATAAATAATACAAAACTAGAGACAATGGAGAAAGTTGAACAAAAGGTACTTTTATGTGTGATTTGATAAAATACTGAAGCTCAATTGGTGATTTGCAAAGCCAATTAAAAGGTGAAATGTGCTAAGATATGAATATGTAAATAAAATATCATAAGGAATTAATGCAATGCGTGATGGCAGCATCATACTGGTATAGAACAGTTTAATGCAAATCTTCTGCTTTCAAGACATTACAAACAGGCCTACATCTGGAAAGATATCTAATTCAGTGAGCATCTCATTTATGTTATTTAATCGAATGATGCTTGCCCCTGTGGAATGTTTGTGATGTGCCTCCATGAAATAATGCAGGGTTAATCTTTATAGTGCTTTTCAATAAATTACCATTAAAAGTTTACTGGTCATAAAGCTGTGGTAAAAGGTACAAATGCGAGTTAAAGGGATAGTAATAATTAAAATGTAAAAAAATATATGTTGTAGGATTTATCCCCCTGAGTAAAACAAGGGTACTCCCACTGCTAAGAGATATTTCATTCAAAAATTATAACAGCTCAAACTTGATTTTTTTAGGTGCAATATCACAGTGGCCTGAAAATGTACAATGGCACTGTTGCTACACCATCCTATGGACTGCTCTGGTCCGTAGACCATAAATCTCCGGAATATCTTGAGACTGAAAGGAGTCCGGGATCAAGGATGGTTGGAACCCATAGTTATTCAGGAAGGGAGAGCTCCCGGACGAGGAGTTTATGGTGCAGTTCCTGGCAAACTCAGCCCACGGCAACAGGTCAGCCCAATTATTATGATGGTCAGAGATAAAACAGTGCAAGAATTGTTCCAACCCCTGGTTGGATCTTTCAGCAGCACCATTTGTCTGGAGGTGGTAGACCGAGGAAATTGACAGTTTGATGCCCATCTGGTCACAGAAGGCCCTCCAGAACCTTGACACGAATTGACCCCCCCCGGTCAGAGACCAATACCTTGGGTAGTCCGTGGAGTTGGAACACCTCTCTAGCAAACACCACAGCCAATTCCTTGGAGGAAGGTAGTCCCTGGAGAGGGACAAAATGAGGCATTTTTGGAAAAATGGTCCACTATCATTAGTATGACCGTACACCCCTTGGACAGTAGCAACTCCACCATAAAATCTATGGATGCATGTGACCATGGGCGCTCACCATTCGTAACTGTCTGGAGCAACCCCAGAGGAAGGTGTCTTGGGGTCTTAGCAGGAGCACAAACTGAACAGGCCTCCACAAAACCTGTACAATCTGCTCTTAGATTAGACCACCAAAAGAGCTGAGATACTGACCAGATCAGTTGGTCACAACCAATGTGTCCAGCTGCCCTCGAGGAGTGTTATGTCTCCAGTAGTTTGGTACGGAGAGGTATGGCTGCGAAACATTTGCCACTAGGTTTTTCTGCTGGAGCATTGCCCTGGGATGCCAGGATCTCCTCGCCCAGAGTAGATGTGATACTAGTGCGTATGGTGGCCAATATGTGATCTGGATGAATAATAGATACAGGTGCACTGTCAGTCTCACGGTCCAGCCCAAATTGCCTAGAAAGAGCATCAGCTCGAACATTTTTGGACCCTGGGAGATATGAGACCACAAAATCAAATATGAACAGGAATAGTGCCCATCTGGCCTGCCTTGGTGACAGCCTCTTTGCCACTGATAGATTTGTCAGATTTTTATGATCTGTCAAGATCAGGATTGGGGCCTTTGTCCCCTCCAGGAGGTGACGACATTCACGGAGACGGAGGATTATGGCTAGCAACTACCAAGCTGAGGGATTAGCCCCTTTATGGGTTAAATCAGTCAATGGTTTGACTATCGTAGAAAAAATTTGTATGAATTTTCTATAATAGTTTGCAAATCCTAAGAATCTCTGTATGACCTTCAGGCCCACCGGACGTGGCCATTGCAGAACTGCCGAGAGTTTCTCTTTATCCATAGCAATACCCTCAGCAGAGATTACATACCCCAGAAATGGCATTTGATCTTTATAGAATTCACATTTTTCAAGTTTACAATATAATTTGTTCTCTCTCAGTTTTTGCAATACAGTAGCAACATCTCTCTGATGTGTCTTAAGGTTAGGGGAGTGTATCAAGATATCATCCAAGTAGACTACTATGCAGGACTGTAGCAGATCTCTTAGAACATCGTTTATAAATTCTTGAAAAAATGCTGGTGCATTACACAGCCCAAAGGGCATGACCAAATACTCATAATGGCCACTACGAGTATCGAAAGCAGATTTCCACTCATTGCCTTCTTTGATTCGGATTAGGTTATAAGCTGCCCGTAAGTCGAACTTCCTGAAGACTGAGGAGCCCTTCAAGCGGGCAAACAACTCGGTTAGCAATGGAATGGGGTACGCATTTTTTACCATCAGCTTATTTAGACCTCTATATTCGATACAGGGTCTAAGCTCCCCATCTTTTTTCTTTACAAAGAAGAATCATGCCTGTGTTGGCGAGGAAGTCTTCCTGATAATTCCTCTAGTCAAGGCATCAGAAATATACTCCTCCATAGCTCGGTTCTCCTCTACTGACAAAGGGTAGGTGCTGCCTTTAGGAGGTATCGTGCCTGGTGTCAGATTAATAGCCTCCCCTTTACTGAATACCTCACTGAACTACTGGTACTCTATAGGTATAGAGGGGGAGGTACACAAAATCTTAGTGGGCTGCTGTAGACAAGACTTCTGACAATAATCGTACCAAGATAGGATGTCACAGGTTTTCCAGTTCATTCTGGGGTTGTGGGTCTGAAGCCAAGGAAACCCCAGAATGATGGTGTAATGTGGTGACTGAATGACTTGAAATTGTAGGGTCTCCACATGGAGAGCTCCTACTCTGAGAGACAGCGGACAGGTCTCGTGCGTGACATGGGATGGTAATAGAGGTCTACCATTGATCGCCTCCACAGCCAATGGAGAAACTCGATGCACCAAGGGAATATTATGCTGTTTAGCGAATTCGCCATCAATAAAGTAGCCTGCAGCTCCTGAATTGATCAGGGCTGGTGTTGCAACAGAGGAAACTACCCAAAAGATTGCCACCTGTAAGATGGGCTTGTTCTGTTCTGGGTCTGGGGACTGATTTACACCACCTAGGATCTGTCCCCTCAGGGATCCTAGGTGCGTGCATTTCCTGGATGTACCGGCAGGCCCGTAACATATGTTCAGCCTTACCGCAGTACAGACATAGACCTTCTTTACAATGGAAGGACAGCTCCTCCCTGGACAGCCATGTGAAACTGACTTGCATGGGCTCAGCTCCAGCACTAGGTGGCTTGGGAGGTGAGGGAGGCATGGGTGGGAACTCCCAATTAGTCACCAGTTGAGACTCAAGCCTTGGCTTGTGGTTCTTGAATGAGGATCTCTCTCTAATGCGGGTATCAATCAGTATAGCAAAGGAGATAAACTGATCTAGATCCTCTGGCAGCTGCCGTCTCATCTTTAATGATATCATTAAGCCCTTGTGAGAAGGCTGCCACCAGAGACTTGTTATTCCAGTCTACCTCTGCCACTAGTTATGAAATTCAATACCATACTCTGCTACTGTACAGGCACCCTGGTGAATGGTCATTAGTTTTTTTGCGGCAGAGGTTGCTCGGCCTGGAACATCAAATACTTTACGGAAGTCATCCATGAATTCAGTTAAGTTCGACATTATGGGTTTAGCTGTATCCCATAATGGGTTGGCCCATGCCAAAGCTCTACCGGTCAACAAGGAAATCATAAAGCCTACCTTGCTTCTTTCACTCTGGAAAGCATTAGGTACCAGTTCCACAAAAATTCTGAGCTGATTTATGAGTCCGTGGCACAACGGGTGTTCCCCATCATATCTTAGAGGGAATGGAGTGGCTCCGGACAGCCCTCTATAAATTGTGTGTTCCACCTGAGTGGTTACTACTGATGCCAAAACAGAGGAGGCCACTGGTAGTTGCGCAGGCTTATCGAGACGAGCTGTACGGTTAAGGACCATCTGTATCGCCTTAGACAACTGGTCAATACATTGTTCCTGAATATCCATTCTGGAAAGGATATTAGGCAGCTGTCAGCTACCAGTATCTGTACTTTCAGAGTTCATGGCCCTTTCGTACTGTCACGGGGTGACTGTGGAATAACAACAGTGACAAGTACAGATACAGTAAAATCAATATCTTTATTAAAATAAGAACAGAATAAATATGAATATCACTTCCCCAACCCTCACAGGACCAGGTGTGAAGACAGTGCCTAAGCACTTTCCCAACCTTCACAGGACCAGGTGTGGAGACAGCAAAGGATCCCCGACTGTAAAGAGGCAAATACCACTCTGACTGAATATATATACTAGTAGCGAGGATGGTAGTAGCTACTAGTACAGGAGCAGCTGTGAAGCCCCTGTGAACAGAGGGAAAATCCCCTAGTACGCTACAGTGACTGAGAATCCCTAGAATGCTAGGGTAACCCAACAAGCAACGATGACTGAGAATCCCTAGAATGCTAGGGTACCCAATGGCATAAAACGGAATGACAGACAGTAGGAATACCAGTGGCACAGACTGACGCAGACTGAGAACCGATTGACCGGAGGAAACGACTGACCACGGACAGTGCAAGCAGAGACAGTAGGCCACAGGTATAGAATGATGGATAGTCAGCCAAAGTCAGGAGTCAGATCAGAGCAGGTAGTCAGCCAAAGCCAGGAGTCAGACCAGGGTAGTCAGACGGAATGGAAAGCAGTATTCAGGGATCAAACAGAGCCAAAGTCAAAACGTAGCCAGGAGTCATACACAGAAATGGAGCATCAGAATCACAAGAGCTATAGCGCACTGGTACACCATGAAAGGGCAAAGGAGTAAAGGCAGGCTGGGGCCTATAATGCCTAGCATATAGGTGGAGACTGGCAATTAACACCGGCCAATAAGAATAGCGAATGTGCCTCAGTACTACCACCAAGAAGTAATGCAATGTTGCCTGCAAGCACAGTGTCGCTGGAGGCAATCATGGGCACCGTGATAGGTGCATAAATAATATGTCATGAACTCTAGGGTGCAGAAGATCTCTGAGAAAGCTGATAAGTGACTTCCCAGAGAAACTGTAGAGTGAGAATTACATTTATTTCTGAAGCTTGAGTGCTATGCTTGGGTACGATGCTGGGTTCCACTGACAATCCCTGAAGTAGCTTTGCTGTGGCTAAAGCCAAGTTAAAATTTTCCAACTGCAAAGCTGAATACTCAGCATCAGCTGAGGTGATGCTTGGACTTGATAGTCACCACACTGATGTGGAAGACATAGAGCACTGGAACAGCAGGCATCCTCTGTCAAAACAGTGCATGGAAAAGCTCAGCCTCTGCTGCCCATTACTGCCCCACGACTGGCTGGCAGTGGCACTGTGGCCCGTGTTACGGGCTCTTCAACTAGTTATACATAAGGAATTCTCTATCACTGATTGCCAGGACTCTGAGTGGTGGTGTCAGATTGCGAGAGATAATTTGAATTCTATAAAAATTAGAACCCAAAACTAAGTAGGGGAGGTCTGGGAACTAACTAGATATTGAAGAAAACTGACTGAATTACAGAAAACTTTCAAGGGTCACAGAAGGAAATTCAGACCGCTGAGTACCATTCAAGTAGATCATAACACAGTCTGAGGACTGGTAAATATATTTTTTTATTCTTCTTGTAAAACGTCTGGAAACCTTATAATTATCCCATTATTTGGAGTAAATCAGTGAATTTCCTTTGGAACCACACCCCCTAAAGGAGAAATACACTGTAGTTTGTAGGTTTAATTTACTGTGCTATTGTTGCATGGTGTTCAAAGGCTACACAAGAATAGCTATTTGCCAGCCCTGTGGTTGGGTGTGTCAGTATAAGATCTATGCATAAAGTATAGGTAGAGTTAATCTAAGAATTTAACTTAATATGCATTGATTAATTTGTTTTTCTTGCTGAGTATTTGTCACCGATTGCGACCTCCTCGGCTCTGTTCACGGTGGCTTCTGGGTTCCTTCTTCAGTGCATGTGCACTTACTTCCGTCTTCTGCCTCTATGGCGCATGCACCAACCCAGTAATCCGCTGCCATGCGGACGTGTATACACTCCCTTATACTTCCCTGCTTCCTCAATCCTATTGGGCATGGTCCTGCGGCCCATTAGGACTTTGTTCAGCATCCTGTTCTCACTGGGCATGGTCCTGTAGCCCATTAGGGCTTTGCTCAGCCTCCTGCTGCAATTGGGCATGGTCTTGTAACCCATTAGAGCTTTGGTCAGCCTCCTATTCCTATTGGATGATAGCCATTTATATTCCCAGCCATGCCTCTGTTCTTTGCCTGTTCCACAAGCTAGTTTGCTGTAGTCTCCAGAACTTTCTGATTCTCTTCATTTGACCACTAGCTTCCTGACCTGCCTTGTCTGACCACTCTCCATTTGACCTCAGGCTTCTTGACCCAGCTTGTTTGACCACTCTCCGTTTAACCTCTGGCTTCCTGACCCATCTTATCTGACCACTCTCTGTTTGACCTCTGGCTTCCTGACCCAGCTTGTCTGACCACTCTCTGTTTGACCTCTGGCTTCCTGACTCGGCTTTGTCTGACGTCTCCTTGTCCGGCCTTCCGGTCCTGGTTCTATATGGTTCCCAGCTACTCCCATCCTGGTTGCACCTGGCATGCCGGCATCGCACCCACGCATCGCTCCCTAGCATCGCACCCCAGCACACAACCAGTACCAAGGCTACGAGGGTTGCTACTCCCCCGGTAGTGACAGTATTTGAATGGTGAACGAAGGATCATATGGGAAAATTTGTATAAATTGAGGTAATTTCAATGACATATAGTATTGGATTTGCATTTGTGAGTCTGTGCACTAGGATATATATATATGTGTACTATATATGTATACTATGATATTCGATTTTTGCATGTCCCAACAAACTATATTAAATATTTACTAGTTGAAGAGACTGTTACACGGGCCACAGTGCCACTGCCAGCCGGTCGCGGGGCAGTCATGCTCAGTAGAGACTGCCTGCGCCGCAGCTGATACAGAGCAGTCTCTACTGCATATGACTGCAGCACGAGCAGCAGTCTTTACTGCGCATTACTTTGTCATACACACGTTTTAGCAAATTATTTAGGATATATATATATATATATATATATATATATATATATATATATATATAATGCACATGTCTGTTGATTCTGAGTTGGTAATTTATATCAATATTGATTTGATGTTTAATATGTGAATTCCATTTGCTATCAAGAATCCAATGGACAAAAAGACAGATGCTCCTCACCATTGGAGCTATGAGGCTTCTGCTACCTCCTTCCACCCTAGTGTCTCCTTCAAGTGTGTCTCAATGGCTTTGAGACTGTGGCCCATGCAGGTGGAAGAGGACTTGGTTAATAAAGTACCCAGGGAAGAGCTTTTGAAGTCCACATCCATGCTCTGTCTAGTCATGGATTTTCTCTGCAGTGCATCCATGGAGAATGTCACGATGGCTGCTAAAGCCACTGCATTGCCCTTGGTAGGTCATAGAGCCCCCTGGCTTAGACAGTATGCTGCAGATGTGGCTTCTAAAAACAAGCTTTGTACTACCATTCGAGGGTGACTTCCTTTTTCTCTCAGAGGAAAGGAAGTTTCTACTTCACGACAGGAGGTTCTCTTCCCAGAGGCATTTTTTTTAGCCTTCAGGGACCAGAAAAAAACATTCAAAGGCAAAAGACCTGCATCAAGAACTTATGTGCCCAAAAGAATAAAACCCAGAGACCCACCCAGGATGCGTTCCCTATATACCAGTTCTAGCACCAGGCCTTGGATTCCATTATGGGGAAGACTTCTTTATTTCCTGGATCATTGGCAATGCATTTCCACAGATTCTTGGGTCTTGAAAATAATCGAAGAAGGATACAGAATCCATTTTCATTTGCTTCCTTCAGAGAGATTCCTCACTACTGTGGTTCCAGATTCTCACTCAAAAAAAGAGGCATTTCTTCATGTTATGCAGGAGCTGGTTCTAGAAAAAGTCATAATTCTAGTGTCCAGGCCCTGCCAAAAAAAGGGGAACTTATTTTACAGTTTTCCTGGTTCCCAAGAACTCAGGTGGTTTTTGTCTGGTGGTAAACCTGAGATAAATCTCCTTCCAGAAACAAAAAATATATTGTAGGGGATGATTCTGGATTCTTCTTAGGAAAAGACCTTTCTTCCAGAAGCCAAGATGCAGAAACTACTGGATCAGATAGCTCTCCACCGGCCAGCTATCCCTCAGGTTTCTCATATTGATCCTGGGCATGATGTCTTCATCAATAGGAGTGGTTTCATGGCCGAAACTTCATGTGGGACACTTGCAGAAGCTTGTCCTATTTTCCTGGAACAGGGATCCTCGATCACTTCTTCATCAAGTCCCCATATATCAAACTGTCAAGTGCTCCTTACTGTGGTAGTCCAAAAACTGATTGGCAACCGGTTTGCCCTGGAGGTATCACAACTGGAGATTCATTACGACCGATGCCAGCAAGTCAGGATGGGGAGCAATCCTAGGCTTACGGTCTAAGTAGGAGAACTACAGGCTCTGTCCATTCTAGATCCCTACTTGCTACTTCGGTAGTCCTCAGAATCCCTCTGGAGTTCCAACCTAAAGTAGCTTTGTCATTCCACAGAAGTCATGAATTATGCCTTCCAGTAATGTTTCCAGATCCTCAGTCAGGAGAAGAAAGGTAAGTTCATTGCCTGAATGTCAAGAGGTGCATACTTTGCTATATCCAGAGATCAGGGTAATTTAGAAACACCTCATCCCTTTCTGTAAATTTTTTAGACCAATCAAAGAGTAAGAAGGCCTCAAAATCCACTATTGTAAGATGGCTTGCAGCAAATGAGGATTCTTAAGAGACAAGCAACTGCGATCCTCCATTACCATGGCTCACTCTACCAGAACTGTAGTGGCTTCCTGGGCTGAAAAAGCATAGGCCTCCATGGAGCAAATTTGTATGGCTGTTACCTGGAGTAATAGCCATACTTTCGTCAAGCATTATCGTCTAGATCTGCAAGCAGTGGGGGACTCTGCTTTTGGACATAATATGTTAAAAGCAGTCTGTGACTCCCCACTTGTGGCTTAAGCTTTGTTTTCTATCTTGGTTTGCTACCAATGAGACCCAGCAGGAAAAAGGGAATTTTTCTTACCTGTTAATTTCTTTTCTTCTGGGTCGCCCTAGGTCTGGATTCCTATATCAAGACTGGATAGTGAATCTATGGAGCTCCCTGGTGTGTGCCATGGAGTATAGAACCACCTCCATAGTGGACACCATCCGGCCTGTAAGGGTCATGAACTTGCAGAGCGGGGCAGAGGGCCACTAAAGGGCTCGGGATACCAGATACATGGTTTGCTGAATGGAGTCCTCTGTCAGAAAAACCTTCCCTTGACAGGTATTGAAACTGTCCAAGGAAGACCAGGACCTGAGAGGGGACTGAAGCTGACTTCTCCATGTTAAGAATCCACCCATGGTGCAGGAGAATCTGAGCACAGTCCTGGACATGCTGATCCAGGAGTTCCCTGAACGGAGCCTTCAGCAGAAGGTTGTCCATATAGGGAGTTACCTGTATCCCCTGGGTGTGCAGGAAGACAATCAATGCTCCTAAGACCCTGACAAACACCCGGGGAGCGGAGGTAAGCCCAAAGGGCAGAGTGGTGAACTGGAAGTACCCCAATTCGCAAAGAAATGGAGGTACTGCTCACTGTCTGGATGAATCGGGACATGCAAGTAAGCATCCTGCAGATCCAGAGAGGACAAGAATTCTCCTGGACACATAGCTTTGTTCCACACTGGGGATGGTGGGGGAGCGAGGTCCCTTATATACGTTTTTTACCTGTCCTAATAAGGGAGGAGGGCAATTTGACTTTACATTTTATCTGCTTACATAATATGCAATGTCAAAAAGGAGGTTTATAGTCACGTTAATTTAATACTTTTCAGGTTTTCCTTACATTTTGCTTTTTCTGCACAAACTGGATATCAAATGTTGTCTCCAATGTTACCTCTAGAGAACCAGCTCCTTTTGTTAGGGTACCAACAAAAACAAATACAGCTAATTCCACACCAGCCAATGCAGCATCATAGCCTGATAAAACAGAGGCATTCACTGAGCAGATATGTAGAACCGGTATAAGGAAAAGTATTCATTCCTTCATAACTACAGACTCAATATTCAAGTATCCGGGGAGGCTGCTTTTTAAAAAAAAAAAAAATATATATATATATATATAAGTTCTGAAGTTCTGTGACTTAATCTGCCCCTAGTTTTTTCTGTTATCTGTCACTGTGTGCTATCAGAAGACCATAAAGAAAATGTTATTTTCAGCATAATTTGTGGTGTGGTTAGCTTCTGTTCAACCACTGATGATGGTGGGATAAAAGGTCCTTTTTACCATTTATTGTCCTATATAGGGGGGTGGGGCCTCTCAGTGTGTGCTACCAAAGGAGACCTGCCTTTGTTCCCTATGGTGAAGTTGTTTGTTCCAGAATTACTCCGGTTTCTTTTGTGCATATGGCCCATAGTGATTTCATTTCTGCTTTCCTATAACACTGTTGACTGGTTCACTAAAATACTTGGAGACATTTATCTGATTAGTGATGAAGAGATGTGTTTCTTATAATTATCTTACATGTGCATAGATTTTTGCCAGCAAAATAGCAGCTGTAACTCAACTGATGCTAATACATTAAAGAACAGACTTAATAAATTGCCAGGGTCTCTGTAGACCCATAGTGAAGGGCTTAGAAGTCTTTTACTAGGATCTAAGGAGGCTGCCCTGAGAGCCCAATGAGATTGAACTGCAAGACTTTGAGTCTCTCTCATTAGACAAACAAGGGAACACCAAGGGTCTCTTTTTATACCCAATTTTTGCTCCCTAATTTGCTAAAGATGTTGCAATATGTTGTCTGTGTAAAAACATGTGAGAAGGGGAAAGCAGGATCCCATGTAGGCACATCCTCATTTAGATCCCACCTGAACACAACTATAGAACTGGCTGGGTGACACAACAGCAGCAGCATGTCAGACATGCAACATCTAGTAGCAGTAGAAGCAAACATAAAAGTTCCTGGAGCTCAGGGGCACATAATAGTAGTGATCTGTTTGTGTCAGAGAGCAAGCCAGCATTTCCTTCATTTACAAGCTCCTGCTGCTATTTTGCAAAAACCAAAACATAGAGTGGTGTGACTGTGCGTTTATAAGAAGAGATGACAAGAGTCATAGAGTGCTCACACCTGCCATCACCACCACCTTCACTGCGACAAGTCTTGTTGTTAAATCAATATCATTACATAGTTCTTTTGTTATGTATTCCTAACCCACGCTTATATAGAAACTCAAAACTGCACAAAAATAATACAAAAATACACTTGTGGAATGGCAAACTTGTTGGCGGTTGACATGCTGCCTTTTATTTTGTTGAAAACTGAGATTTTAAAATGCTAATATCACGTGTTGCACCCTGCTGGCATAACACAAGTTATTTTTCATGATCTGCTGTGCCAGAGTTGGACAAGTAGTTGGCTAGTCTCCTGGGCAAATGACAAAGGGACTCAGCCTGCTAACAATTTATGTTACTGTAGGACTCAGAACTTTTACTTTCCACTATTGATTTCTCCACTTCAGCCCTCACTGAAAACTTATTGACATCAGCAAAAAGGCAGACATTTTATGTATTTTCTATAGGTGGGAATTTTCATGGGAAAAGTGGGAAATTCTTGGCTTTCCATGAAAACTGTGGGAACATTTTTCGATTTTTGCCCAATTCTACTAACTACGGTGGCCAAATGTTTCCATCCCTATCTCATTGGCATAAAGACTGTTAATAAATAATATGGAGTTCTGAGACCAGATATTATTCAATGATATCCAATGGAGGGGTCATTAATCAAAAAATAATCATAGGGGATCCATTGACACCATATTTATTTTTACCATAATAGTGTCCCTGAAGGGAAAGTAATATTTCACTACAAAATATGTGGGCAGTAGAGCCCATGATAATAATACATTTGACCAAGGGATTGGTCTTTTCACCCCTGCCTTTCCAACTCTCCAAGAATGCAGAGGAATTGGTAATAAATAAATATGAGGTCTATAGACCCATTGTAATTATTATATTACCCAAGGTTCTTCAAACCTCTCCCTCTACTCTCTCACTGTGAGAATATAAAATGAAGATAAATATGGAGATTAAATACCCTGTATTAATTCAAATGTGCTGAAAAGAAAGGTCTCTAAGTCCCTCCTTCTCCCAGAGCAAGAAATATACTTTCGAAGAGAAGTCACTTGATGCCTCTGGTCCTCACTTCTATATTAAATAATCTGAAGTCTCAAAAACAGAAATAAAACCTCATCACGGAACTTCAGAAATAAAAGAGCAAACTTCAGAGCTATAATAAAGATCATTGCTGGCAGTTTGGCCCATGGCTGTAGAGCGGGAGTCATTTATTACTTCCCATTGCTTACAAAAGTGGGTAAAAATAAAACCAGCAAAAACTTTAGGGATTCCCATCCAATCGGTAGCTGAGCATAAAGCCGTTAGCAATAAAGGCAGGGATACTAGACTGAGGCATGTGATTGGCAATTCATGGTTAGGTACCTTCCCAAGAGCATATATCATGTTAGTTCATTTCCAATGATTGTGTATCAGACTTTCTTTTTTTTAGATAGATAAAGGGGTAAGAGGTCTAGGGACCCCATATTATTGTGTTGTGTTATTGAGGTGTTAGTAGTAAATTCATAGTAAAGTTGTGTTATTTTTTGTGATGGAGGTAATCATTAATAAACATGGAATCCATGGACCTATTTTAATTTATTTATAAAAAAAAAGTATTCTCTTTTATTTTGTTTGTTTATGGTGCAGGAATCAAGTAGTCCTTCCCTTGGTCATAAATAAATAAAATGTGGCCTCAGGAAGCCATATTATTTAGTGATACTCTATATCCCACAATGGAGAGATGTTGGGATATTGTCCCTATAATTCATTTAATAACATTTAGGCATTAAGTAACCACATGTAATATTATTTAACCCTTTGAGTGCCAGAAGATGTGTCCAGTACATTGCAAAGCAACACTTTAGACACCCCTCTGGGACACAAATGTTTAACCCTTTGAGTGCCAGAGGGGTACAGAACGCATTGCTTTGCAATGCGTTCCGTACCCCTCTGGCACTCAAAGGGTTAAGCAATTAACCCATCTATTGCTGATGTGTCTGCAACAGATTGCTTTGCAATTCAGTCTAAACCAATCTGACAAATGAGGGATTAGTAGGAGGACAGGTTAGTATGTGGGGGTGAGTGTATTTATTTTTAGGTTAGTTAATCCCTTTGCTCCCAGCGAGTTGGCAATGGATTGCTAGCTTGCCTGACAACGGGGGGATGAAGGGGGATCTGTGCTGTGGAATACCTTGGCACTATATAAATAAATAATAATAAAAAAGTGGGAAGATATTTTGAGACACTAGGAAGCAGATAGTCCAGAGGGAGAATAATACATATAAATTAATATAAGATCAATGCACCCTATATGAAAAATATATTTGCCAAAGAGGGTCATTTGACCAAGACTGGAGAGCATTTAATATGGGGTCTATAGACATTATTATTAACCCCTTAACTACCCTTGACGGTCATAGTACATCATGGGTCGATCTGACTGAATGACCAATGACGTACTATGACCGTCATGGAGTTCCGGGCCCCCCCCCACCGTGGCTACACGCCGTTTGGGGAGTCTGGAACCGGAAAAAGAAAAAAAAATGCTCTGTGGTCCTTAACTCAAGTCGCCGCGCCGATCGGCCGGTCGTTAAGGGGTTAATTATTCAATTTCTCACAGGTGGGGTCTTCTGACGCCTCTCTCTATTATCTCACTGTGAGAAGAAAGAGTTAAAAAATGAATATGGCTCCTGAAAACCTGTATTAGTTGAAATGAGCCCAAGGAAGGGTTCGTTTGACCTTCCCTCTTCTGGCATGGGGATAATACATTAATACAGAGTCAGCAATGTTCATGGTATTTTTTACATGCCTCTCATTTGTTTGCTTCTGTTCATGGCTGCACTCTATTCCTCTTAGTCCCATGCACTGCTTTCCTCAGACAATACTCTTAGCCCTAGCACTTAATCAAAGAAAAGAGCTTAATAACAGGCTAGGACAGGGGTATATAAAATGATAAATACATTGACCAGATTAGTTTATGAATAGGACATTACAAATATATAAATTGATAAATAACCTTTTTATCAAATAACATAAATTAAATTGTGAATAAAAGTTCAGAACTCACAAATTGGCAAATAACTATATAGTAAAATATATGAATCATAAATATACTTGCAAATCCACTGTGATAATTTACACAATCAGTTTATGCATGGCAATATTTTTCAAATAACTGTGGCCTTCCTCAGGTAATCTGGGATTTGCAAGTATATTCTTGATTTACATCTTTTCACTAACTCTGTAGTCATTATGCTCTTCCCTTTATTCTCTGTTTCTCTGTATATAAGAGTGTTGCCCATACCCTCAGGGTCCTTGCTGCGCCTGTATACATTTCTTTCATTTCAGTTCTTATATATTTCTTTTGTGTTTGAAGAAAAAGTTCAGTAGAAACAAGGGGGGAGATTCACTAAACAGTGACAAAGTGGTGATAAAGAGGTGATAAAGTGGAGATGACTTCTCCAGTGATATCACTTCTCCAATTCCTATGTTATTCTGTGGATCCTATGCGCTAAGATTTTTTCAAGTTTGGAGACCTTAGTGAATAAGCTGTGTAGAATAACATAGGAATTGGAGAAGTGATATCACTGGAGACGTCATCTCCACTTTATCACCTCTTTATCACTGCTTAGTGAATCTCCCCAGGGTGTATATCAGAGGTCAATGAGAGGAAACTTGGGAGGAAGAACGTGCACACATTTTAATTTACAAACAAGTCACTGGATTACAAAAAGCATGAAAATACCATTCTTATTATTATTATTAGTATTAGTATTATTATTATTAATAAAAATATGAATGTATTATTGATATTAGTTTATTAATGAATTAATATGTTTAATTTAAGGGTTTGGACAATACATGGTGACAAGTGCTTACAAAAGCCTTGTTGAGGAGGTGTAATTTTAAGTGAGACTCTCTCTCTATAAATAAATGTGTGTGCATGTGTGTGTGTCTCTCTCTCTCTCTCTCTCTCTCTCTCTATATATATATATATATATATATATATATATATATATTATATATATAGATAAGCTATATATATAAAGTTATTGCAACCTAAATTCCAAAAGAAGCACACACTGGGTCTTATAAAAAATAAGGACATTTTGTATATATATATATATATATATATATATATATATATATATATATATATATATACAGTATTTAGCTAATATAGTACACAATGGAAATTATTTTACAGCCTGCCCTTAGAACGGTATCTTAAAATGTTCAGATGTAAACAACAATTTTTAGACTATAAACACTGCAGAATCTATTAGAATCTATGAGACATAATACCTCATCACAAAAGATTCACTTTCATGTGGGTGCAGAAACAGGCAAGCCTCCCAGATAAAAAAAAATGCTTGAATGTGAATTTAGCTAGTTTTGGATAAAGACGCCTTTCAGCGTCAATAAACAGAATGAATGTGGCCACGGTAGAGTTACAACTTAATGAGATTGAGGGGAAGTGCACAGGGTCAGGCCTCATCTCTCGCCCTCTGTCATGCAAATCAGCTGGGCAGCCTGCAGCTGAAAAACTGCTGGAATTTTTATTTGCATTTCATTTACTTGGAAGGAAATTGACCCAGATGGTCTTCAAAGGCAGTGGAAGGCTGGCAAGCTAGCTAGTGGTGCACACGTTCAGAAGGCCTGCACTTGTTTGCCAATCCTTCTATGAAGCCTAAACATAAAAGGTTGAATCAGCGGAAGGGAATTGATTTCATGATTTTCAGATAATGTCCCCAAAATTTCAGACAGGACCCACAATCTAATTTAATCATTATGGAGATCGATAGTAAATTAGGAGACAAAAAAAAGCTAAGACAGAGAAAGAGGTGTGAGCTGCTGGTGGGAACCTTTCTTAATTAGCAAAGAGACTGAAGACTAAATGATGTTAATAGAGACAAGCATGAACATTTATTGCAGTACTTCTGTGCCCTTCCTCTCTTTTGAATTGATTACCAAAACATCTTAAGTCCAATAAAATAACATGTTTACTGTGCACTTGGTCAAGCAACATATGTGTTCTTTGTTTAAAAGACACTACTTTTGTTGTGGTTGGATAACAATATGGCTCTCCACACTCCGCCACCATCTTCAAATGTATCAAAAGAACATAGCTCAAAATATGCAGAATATGGACGATTTCAAAGGATGATATAAAAATGTATAATGAACTGGATCTAAACACAAAAATAATTTCCATTTAGTTCACTTGAAAAAACATGTTCTTTATCAATAATAAAGTGGATATATTGCTATAGCCATGTTATTAATGCAAATGGGAAGGGTGAGATTACCAAACCATTGATCTTCTTATAATGTTAGGTTGGTTTCTGAATCTGAGCCATTCTACCACTTGGATTGGTTTAGAACTAAATGCTCATATCAATGTCTCATATTTGTACAACATTTAAAGCAACTAAATGCATAAGACATATTGGCTCAAAATGGCGTCACTGCAACTTTCTGTAAAAATTAATTAGGAGCAGTGCTTGGTGTTACATAACACCACAAAAAAATAAATAAACATAAATAAAAACAAAATAAATATTGCTATATGTTTTTTAGTTTAAACTATCCCCCTTCCCCATCTCAAATGAATAAATAAATAAATACTAAAGGGTGAAAAAAATAAAATAATTTTCAGATAATATCCAATGCTTCAGTCAAGGATTGGACAACCTGTAATGCTATTAGCTGACTAAAAATGATGGGGTTTTTACTCCAACAATACCTGAAGACGTAAAATTTGCCTATCCCTGGAGAGATAAAAGTTGCCTATCCCAACATTATTCACTGCTCAGCTGAATTTCAAAATTATTTTTTGTTTCATACAATGTTCTCATGTTTTCGGAATATTGGGAACCACTGCAGGTGAATAATAGTTAAGCAGGTCAATAATAGATATAATAAACACAAGGGGCTGGATTCTATTGCAGGTGCTAATTTTATCATTACTTTTATCTCCAGGTTTCCCCATAGACTTCAATATGAAAATATTTCATTAAACAGGTAGTAACATTTTGCACCTGCCATAGAATCCAGCCCCAGCAGGGTTGCTAGTTTCCCTAAAGACATGGGCTTGGTTCAGCCAATGCATTATGCACCATGCATCCCAAATGCGCCGTTACTAGTAAGGGGTTTAGGACCATTACATGCCCCAAGCTAGCAACAAGACCAGGGGGGGGATTCACAAAGCGGTGATAAAGAGGGGATAAAGAGGTGATAAAGTGGATATGACTTCTCCAGTGATATCATTTCTCCAGTTCCTATGTTATTCTATGGAGCCTATTCACTAAGATCTCCAAAGTTGAAGAAATCTTAATGCATTGGCTCTATGGAATAACATAGGAACTGGAGAAGTGATATCACTGGAGAAGTCATCTCCACTTTATCACCTCTTTATCACCGCTTAGTGAATCTCCCCCCTGGCCTCCACCAACACCTAGCAATATCCATGCACCCAATAAACACTAGGCAGTTCTATAATATATGTTGTTATGTGTTTTGAGCTTTGCACATACTATTCAGTGAGGCTGATGTACTAAGAAATATGGTGCAATTCAGGAGAAACCAACTATATCATAGCGGAAAGAAATCAAAATCACCTTTGATTTAAATAGGACTTTTAATTTCTTGAATGCTAGAGAGGTCTCAACGCATTGCAAATAATATGGTTTGTCTGTTCCACAACTGCACCACTTTTCTTAGATGCAGCCTGTCTAAATATATATAAAAGAAGACTTCTGTGTGTCTGGCAAACACACCCCGGGGCGACGATAAGGAAGAGTTATTCAAATCTCCTCTATACTGGTTGTCCTATTGATCCAACCATAGGGGCATGATTTTGCTACATGGAGATGCAGGGCCTAAGATGGACACACACACATTATATACAAACAGTATACATACACACAATAAATACAGTATCTCACATAATTGAGTACACCCCTCACATTTTTGTAAATATTTTTATTTTATCTTTCATGAGACAACACTGAAGAAATGACACTCTGCTACAATGTAAAGTAGTGAGTGTACAGCCTGTATAACAGTGTAAATTTGCTGTCCCCCTCAAAATAACTCGACACACAGCCATTTATGTCTAAACCTTGGCAACAAGTGAGATATATATATATATATATATATATATATATATATATATATATATATATATACAGTACACGCAGAATGCTATATGCACAACACTATTCACACAAATCTATATGCAAAATGTTCAGAGCAAAACACTAAATGCAATATGCATAATGCTGTAAACACAATGCTACATGCAATATGTCCAATGCTATACTATATTCCAAACGCTATAAGTACAATGTACAACTATGTGCAAAATGTGCCAAATGCTATACTCCATACGTAAAGCGATATACACCAAACGCTATACATGTAACACCAAATAAAAATTCTATATGCCAGATGCTTAACACCATATGTTGTTCGCTATATGCCAAATGCTATATGCAGAGCTCTACATGCCAAACACTATACACCATACGTCAAATGCTATACTCCAAATGCTATACTCAATTCGCCAGAAGCTCTACACCAAAAGCTGGACGCAATTCGCCAATGCAATACGCACAGTGCTATTAGGCAATATCCTAAATGCAATACACACAAAACACACAAGCTCCCACACCTTCACACACACTATCACTCAAAAATATGTGCTGGAGAGTTGTGTTATACAGCGCTTTGCAATGTGTTGCACACCTTTTTTGCAAGTGAAAGGACTAAGCACTGACAATTCAACAAGACACTCATTAAAGCAGTCATTATTAACCATATGGGCAACGCCGTACCAATATTGCCAGTTACAAATATGTTAACTATTGATCCTAACTCTGAAAGGTAGAACTTCTTGTTTGGAAATACCGGACCAGCAGGAACCAATTGTCCCTTATTATATGTAACATCGGTAGGTATGTAACCTCAGCACTGAGGTCATTTTAACTGCTGATAACATCCAGTTGTTATCAGTCACGCTGTCTACTGCATGCAGTAGTACATTTCTGAATGGGTATAGGATCAGAATTTTGCACTGAATTTTGTGTTGATTTTTTCATGCATCATTTTCCTCAACTTCTAAAGTATTTTATCCATACGTAATAATTATTTATTTTAATGTTTATGTTATTTATGTAAGATCATTTACTTGCTTTTTTTTTCTTAAATGCTTTGTTATTACCTTGAATCATATACTCCAACTCCTGTCTCTTTTCTACTTTCAGTAAGGTTAGTCCTCTACCTGTAACCTTTAAATTCAGTTTGTGGCTCAATTGTATCAGAAAAGAATAATTAAGAACTCTCTGTAGAGAGAGGAATATTCATAAAGCATTCTATGAGTTTCAAAAATTGACAGTGTTTGCACTGTTTTGTCAGGATATATATATAAAGGAGAAAACTTCATTACATAATTATTTCTCCTCAGGAGACACACACATAGAAGAGAATGCCTCATTACATCATTTATGTCTCCTCAGGAGACACAAACACCCAGGGGTGACACACACACACACACACACACACAGTGAGACACACTGTGACACACACACACACACACTGTGACTCTCACACACACACACACACACACACACACACACACACACACACACACACACACACGTAACCCCCCTGATTATTCCTGGGGATTGAGAAGGACTTACTAGGATGTTAAGAACTGTGTGGTTGTGCTCAGGATGTGAAAAGGAGGCTTGGACTTCAAGGAACTGAATGAGCATGCTCAGAACATGAAAAAGAGGCTTGGAATACAAAAACTGGGCAGGCACAGAACATCAAAATGAGGTTGGACAGAGAGAAAGTGAAAGTGCTAGGCAGTCCATCAGTTGGAGGATCCAAGTACCCTGCAGATCTTAGGAGACCTGTCAAGCACCTAACACTTAAAGTATCCATAGATGGGACACAGCTGCAGCCACAGCATATGAAGATCCACTCGCAGGAGTAGCTGTGGCCCCCGGTCAAGAAAGGGTTACATACATATATACATACACACATACCACACACAGTCACTCACTCTGACTCCCAGTGGCCTCAGCTGGACCTGTAGTATGGCCACTGAAGGGAAGCTGCAGCACCTGGGAAATGTAACCGCACTCAGAGGTAGGGTTGCCACCCAGCCGTAAAAAATTGGCTTCTGTCCAATGTTAAGTCTATGGAGGGAATGCCATGGCCGGTATTTTTTTGAAGTAAAGGTGGCAACCCTACTCAGAGGGTTAAGGTAGACCCTCATTGCTCAATTATTTCATTGGTGTCAACATTTGCCATGGAAAACAGATGTCAGGCAGCCATCAAGTACAGACTTAACCCACTGTCTGTAACAGGGTTGTGTATCAGCTTTTTAAGCCCTTCCCCAATTTGAAATTAAGCCCCACCCCTTTTTAACCCAAATTGCCTCATTCCTATCCCCCCCAGCAGCACCACGGGAATCCCCTCTAGGTACTCCACAAGACAAAGTTCCCAGGTATAAATACACTTCCCACTTCTATTTAACTGTGACATAACACACCAGTGTATACTGCATGCCACTCTATATCTTAACCCTTTGAGTGCCAGAGGGGTACACAATGCATTGAAAACCCCGCTGGCACTTAAAGGGTTAACATGATGATATAATGCTCCTTTTATTTTCTGCTTTCCATTTGCTCAACCCAAACACACACAGGCTTAATACTGCAATTGAAATAAAAAATAACATTGATGTAATGGGTTCAACACAGCTATCACTGTGTCAGTGTCCCCTCTGTGTATCACGGTGCCCGTGATTCGTGCTGCTCTGTGCCTGTCACTTGCTGAGTATTCCTGATTGGCTGTCTGTCATTAGCCCTCCTCACACAGCCTTTTTTAACCCAGGTTGAGCACTTCCAGGTTGCCCTTTCGTGGTGTTTCTGACTCCACTCTGCCTGACTTTTGTCACGGTTTTTGAAGACTCTCAGACTTAAGGTTTGGTAAAATAACTTAACTTTATTAAAAGTTAAAGGCAGTCCCCGTAGGGTAAACATACATAACAATACAGCAGTAACAGAACATATCATAGGTTCTACCGGCCTTGCCTAAATACCGGGCAAGGCAACCCAAGTGACAGTTTTAATGACAGGCTCTACCGGTCTTGCCTATACCGGGTAAGGCAACCGTGAGATGACATATACCGGTTCTACCGGCCTTACCAATACCGGGCAAGGCAGCCCCACGGAATGCTGAATGTAGGCTCTACCGGCCCTGCCAATACCGGGTAAGGCAACCTTAAACATGGTGAATTACAAGGTTCTACCGGCCTTACCAATACCGGGCAGGGCAGCCCAAAGGAGTACTGTAGTAGGCTCTACCGGCCCTGCCAATATCGGGTGAGGCAACCTACAGGATGGTATCGTCAAGGTTCTACCGGCCTCACCAATACAGGGCAGGGCAGCCTGAGCAAGTAGACCAGCTGTCAGGTGACTAAGACAGCATAGAGCATAAGTATAGAGGTCTTACTCAGCAGGAGTCTATTGCCAGGGATACTCAGACAACTGCAAAGAAGTGGACAGCGACTGACCACAGTACTGGATGTTCAGGAGCAAACCAACGTCCTCACGTTGGGACTAATGGTAATAGCGCCACCAGGTTTAGTGGAGTAAACCAGCGTCCTCACGCTGGGACCAACAATGTATATAGCAACCAGGTTTAGTGGAGCAAACCAGCGTCCGCACGCTGGAGCCAATAATGTATCTCGCAACCAGTTAGTGGAGTAAACCAGCGTCCGCACACTGGGACCAACAATGTATATCGCAACCAGGTTTAGTGGAGTAAACCAGCGTCCGCACGCTGGGACCAACAATTTATATCGCAACCAGGTTAGTGGAGTAAACCAACGTCCGCACGCTGGGACCAACAACGTATACCACAACCAGGTTTAGTGGAGTAAACCAGCTTCCGCACGCTGGGACCAACAATGTATATCGCAACCAGGTTTAGTGGAGTAAACCAGCGTCCGCATGCTGGGACCAAAAATGTATATCGCAACCAGGTTTACTGGAGTAAACCAGCGTCCGCACGCTGGAACCAACAAAGTGTGATCAGCAGCAAGAAGAACAATGTCGCCAGAGCGACGGCTGGAGCAGGAGATTCAGGAACTCAGTAAGATTAACCCGCGAGGTGCTGGAACACAGGAACACTGGAACTCTGGAACACAGGAACACTAGCATACAGGAACACTGGAACACTGGAACACAGGATCAGCAAGTACAGCAGGAACAGGCCCAGAAGCCTGACAAGCAGGTCAGGCAGAGTGAAGTCAGAAACACCACGAAAGGGCAACCTGGAAGTGCTCAGCCTGGGTTTAAAAAGCTGTGTGAGGAGGGCTAATCACAGACAGCCAATCATGATACTCAGCAAGTGACTGACACTGAACAGCACCGTGATAACCTGCTTGTCAGATCTCTGGGCCTGTTTCCAGTGTTCCTGTATGCTACGTTCCGGTGTTCCAGTGTTCCAGTGTTCCTGTACTTTAACGTTCCGGTGTTCCAGTGTTCCTGTACGTTAATGTTCCGGTGCTCCAGCGTTCCAGTGTTCCTGTATGCTACGTTCCAGTGTTCCAGTGTTCCTGTACTTTAACGTTCCGGTGTTCCAGTGTTCCTGTACGTTAATGTTCCGGTGCTCCAGCGTTCCAGTGTTCCTGTATGCTAACGTTCCGGTGTTCCAGTGTTCCAGCGTTCCTGTGTGCCTGTATTCCGGGGTTCCTGTGCTCCAGCACCGTGCGGGTTAAACTGCACGAGTTCCTGAGTCTCGCGCTCCAGCTGTCGCACTGGCGACATTGTTCTCCTCGCTATTGCCTACACATTGTTGGTTCCAGCGTGTGGACGCTGGTTTACTCCACTAAACCTGGTTGCAATATACATTGTTGGTTCCAGCGTGCGGATGCTGGTTTACTCCACTAAACCTGGTTGCAATATACATTGTTGGTTCCAGCGTGCGGACGCTGGTTTACTCCACTAAACCTGGTTGTGATACACATTGTAGGTTCCGGCGTGCGGACGCTGGTTTACTCCACTAACTGGTTGCGAGATACATTGTTGGTTCCAGCATGCGGACGCTGGTTTGCTCCACTAATCCGGTTGCAATACACATTGTTGGTTCCAGATTGCGGATGCTGGTTTGCTCCACTAAACCTGGTTGCAATACACATTGTTGGTTCCAGCGTGCGGACGCTGGTTTACTCCACTAAACCTGGTTGCGATATACATTATGGGTCCCAGCGTGCGGACGCTGGTTTACTCCACTAAACTGGTTGCGAGATACTTTGTTGGCTCCAGCGTGCGGACGCTGGTTTGCTCCATTAAACCTGGATGCGATATACATTGTTGGTCCCAGCGTGCGGACGCTGGTTTACTCCACTAGACTGGTTGCGAGATACTTTGTTGGCTCCAGCGTGCGGACGCTGGTTTGCTCCACTAAACCTGGTTGCGATATACATTGTTGGTTCAAGCGTACGGTCGCTGTTTGCTTCATTAAACCTGGTGGCTCTATTTACCATTAGTCCCAACATGCTGACGTTGGTTTGCTCCTGAAACATCCAGTACTGTGGTCAGTCGCTGTCCACTTCCTTGCAGTTGTCTGATTATCCCTGGCAATAGACTTCTGCTGATTAAGACCTCTATACTTATGCTCTCTGCTGTCTTAGTCACCTGACAGCTGGTCTACTCGCTCAGGCTGCCCTGCCCGGTATTGGTGAGGCCGGTAGAACCTTGTACGTTACCATCCTGAAGGTTGCCTCACCCGGAATTGGCAGGGCCTGTAGAGCCTACTACAGTACTCCTTTGGGCTGCCCTGCCCGGTATTGGTAAGGCAGGTAGAACCTTGTAATTCACCATCTTTAAGGTTGCCTTACCCGGTATTGGCAGGGCTGGTAGAGCCTACTTTCAGCATTCCATTGGGCTGCCTTGCCCAGTATTGGTAAGGCCGGTAGAACCGGTATACGTCATCTCACAGTTGCCTTACCCGGTATAGGCAAGGCCGGTAGAGCCTGTCATTAAAACTGTCACTTGGGTTGCCTTGCCCGGTATTTAGGCAAGGTCGGTACCAACAATGTATATCGCAACCAGGTTTAGTGGAGTAAACCAGCGTCCGTACGCTGGGACCAACAAATTATATCGCAACCAGGTTAGTGGAGTAAACCAGCGTCCGCACGCTGGGACCAACAACGTATACCACAACCAGGTTTAGTGGAGTAAACCAGCTTCCGCACGCTGGGACCAACAATGTATATCGCAACCAGGTTTACTGGAGTAAACCAGCATCCGCACGCTGGAACCAACAAAGTATGATCAGCAGCAAGAAGAACAATGTCGCCAGAGCGACGGCTGGAGCAGGAGATTCAGGAACTCAGTAAGATTAACCCGCGAGGTGCTGGAACACAGGAACACTGGAACTCTGGAACACAGGAACACTAGCATACAGGAACACTGGAACACTGGAACACAGGATCAGCAAGTACAGCAGGAACAGGCCCAGAAGCCTGACAAGCAGGTCAGGCAGAGTGAAGTCAGAAACACCACGAAAGGGCAACCTGGAAGTGCTCAGCCTGGGTTTAAAAAGCTGTGTGAGGAGGGCTAATCACAGACAGCCAATCATGATACTCAGCAAGTGACTGACACTGAACAGCACCGTGATAACCTGCTTGTCAGATCTCTGGGCCTGTTTCCAGTGTTCCTGTATGCTACGTTCCGGTGTTCCAGTGTTCCAGTGTTCCTGTACTTTAACGTTCCGGTGTTCCAGTGTTCCTGTACGTTAATGTTCCGGTGCTCCAGCGTTCCAGTGTTCCTGTATGCTACGTTCCAGTGTTCCAGTGTTCCTGTACTTTAACGTTCCGGTGTTCCAGTGTTCCTGTACGTTAATGTTCCGGTGCTCCAGCGTTCCAGTGTTCCTGTATGCTAACGTTCCGGTGTTCCAGTGTTCCAGCGTTCCTGTGTGCCTGTATTCCGGGGTTCCTGTGCTCCAGCACCGTGCGGGTTAAACTGCACGAGTTCCTGAGTCTCGCGCTCCAGCTGTCGCACTGGCGACATTGTTCTCCTCGCTATTGCCTACACATTGTTGGTTCCAGCGTGTGGACGCTGGTTTACTCCACTAAACCTGGTTGCAATATACATTGTTGGTTCCAGCGTGCGGATGCTGGTTTACTCCACTAAACCTGGTTGCAATATACATTGTTGGTTCCAGCGTGCGGACGCTGGTTTACTCCACTAAACCTGGTTGTGATACACATTGTAGGTTCCGGCGTGCGGACGCTGGTTTACTCCACTAACTGGTTGCGAGATACATTGTTGGTTCCAGCATGCGGACGCTGGTTTGCTCCACTAATCCGGTTGCAATACACATTGTTGGTTCCAGATTGCGGATGCTGGTTTGCTCCACTAAACCTGGTTGCAATACACATTGTTGGTTCCAGCGTGCGGACGCTGGTTTACTCCACTAAACCTGGTTGCGATATACATTATGGGTCCCAGCGTGCGGACGCTGGTTTACTCCACTAAACTGGTTGCGAGATACTTTGTTGGCTCCAGCGTGCGGACGCTGGTTTGCTCCATTAAACCTGGATGCGATATACATTGTTGGTCCCAGCGTGCGGACGCTGGTTTACTCCACTAGACTGGTTGCGAGATACTTTGTTGGCTCCAGCGTGCGGACGCTGGTTTGCTCCACTAAACCTGGTTGCGATATACATTGTTGGTTCAAGCGTACGGTCGCTGTTTGCTTCATTAAACCTGGTGGCTCTATTTACCATTAGTCCCAACATGCTGACGTTGGTTTGCTCCTGAAACATCCAGTACTGTGGTCAGTCGCTGTCCACTTCCTTGCAGTTGTCTGATTATCCCTGGCAATAGACTTCTGCTGATTAAGACCTCTATACTTATGCTCTCTGCTGTCTTAGTCACCTGACAGCTGGTCTACTCGCTCAGGCTGCCCTGCCCGGTATTGGTGAGGCCGGTAGAACCTTGTACGTTACCATCCTGAAGGTTGCCTCACCCGGAATTGGCAGGGCCTGTAGAGCCTACTACAGTACTCCTTTGGGCTGCCCTGCCCGGTATTGGTAAGGCAGGTAGAACCTTGTAATTCACCATCTTTAAGGTTGCCTTACCCGGTATTGGCAGGGCTGGTAGAGCCTACTTTCAGCATTCCATTGGGCTGCCTTGCCCAGTATTGGTAAGGCCGGTAGAACCGGTATACGTCATCTCACAGTTGCCTTACCCGGTATAGGCAAGGCCGGTAGAGCCTGTCATTAAAACTGTCACTTGGGTTGCCTTGCCCGGTATTTAGGCAAGGTCGGTACCAACAATGTATATCGCAACCAGGTTTAGTGGAGTAAACCAGCGTCCGTACGCTGGGACCAACAAATTATATCGCAACCAGGTTAGTGGAGTAAACCAGCGTCCGCACGCTGGGACCAACAACGTATACCACAACCAGGTTTAGTGGAGTAAACCAGCTTCCGCACGCTGGGACCAACAATGTATATCGCAACCAGGTTTAGTGGAGTAAACCAGAGTCCGCATGCTGGGACCAAAAATGTATATCGCAACCAGGTTTACTGGAGTAAACCAGCATCCGCACGCTGGAACCAACAAAGTATGATCAGCAGCAAGAAGAACAATGTCGCCAGAGCGACGGCTGGAGCAGGAGATTCAGGAACTCAGTAAGATTAACCCGCGAGGTGCTGGAACACAGGAACACTGGAACTCTGGAACACAGGAACACTAGCATACAGGAACACTGGAACACTGGAACACAGGATCAGCAAGTACAGCAGGAACAGGCCCAGAAGCCTGACAAGCAGGTCAGGCAGAGTGAAGTCAGAAACACCACGAAAGGGCAACCTGGAAGTGCTCAGCCTGGGTTTAAAAAGCTGTGTGAGGAGGGCTAATCACAGACAGCCAATCATGATACTCAGCAAGTGACTGACACTGAACAGCACCGTGATAACCTGCTTGTCAGATCTCTGGGCCTGTTTCCAGTGTTCCTGTATGCTACGTTCCAGTGTTCCAGTGTTCCTGTACTTTAACGTTCCGGTGTTCCAGTGTTCCTGTACGTTAATGTTCCGGTGCTCCAGCGTTCCAGTGTTCCTGTATGCTAACGTTCCGGTGTTCCAGTGTTCCAACGTTCCTGTGTGCCTGTATTCCGGGGTTCCTGTGCTCCAGCACCGTGCGGGTTAAACTGCACGAGTTCCTGAGTCTCGCGCTCCAGCTGTCGCACTGGCGACATTGTTCTCCTCGCTATTGCCTACACATTGTTGGTTCCAGCGTGTGGACGCTGTTTTACTCCACTAAACCTGGTTGCAATATACATTGTTGGTTCCAGCGTGTGGATGCTGGTTTACTCCACTAAACCTGGTTGCAATATACATTGTTGGTTCCAGCGTGTGGACGCTGGTTTACTCCACTAAACCTGGTTGCAATATACATTGTTGGTTCCAGCGTGCGGATGCTGGTTTACTCCACTAAACATGGTTGCAATATACATTGTTGGTTCCAGCGTGCGGACGCTGGTTTACTCCACTAAACCTGGTTGTGATACACATTGTAGGTTCCGGCGTGCGGACGCTGGTTTACTCCACTAACTGGTTGCGAGATACATTGTTGGTTCCAGCATGCGGACACTGGTTTGCTCCACTAATCCGGTTGCAATACACATTGTTGGTTCCAGCTTGCGGACGCTGGTTTGCTCCACTAAACCTGTTGCAATACACATTGTTGGTTCCAGCGTGCGGACGCTGGTTTACTCCATTAAACCTGGTTGCGATATACATTGTTGGTCCCAGCATGCGGACGCTGGTTTACTCCACTAAACTGGTTGCGAGATACTTTGTTGGCTCCAGCGTGCGGACGCTGGTTTGCTCCATTAAACCTGGATGCGATATACATTGTTGGTCCCAGCGTGCGGACGCTGATTTACTCCACTAGACTGGTTGCGAGATACTTTGTTGGCTCCAGCGTGCGGACGCTGGTTTGCTCCACTAAACCTGGTTGCGATATACATTGTTGGTTCCATCGTACGGTCGCTGGTTTGCTCCATTAAACCTGGTGGCTCTATTTACCATTAGTCCCAACGTGCTGACGTTGGTTTGCTCCTGAAACATCCAGTACTGTGGTCAGTCGCTGTCCACTTCCTTGCAGTTGTCTGATTATCCCTGGCAATAGACTTCTGCTGATTAAGACCTCTATACTTATGCTCTCTGCTGTCTTAGTCACCTGACAGCTGGTCTACTCGCTCAGGCTGCCCTGCCCGGTATTGGTGAGGCTGGTAGAACCTTGTACGTTACCATCCTGAAGGTTGCCTCACCCGGTATTGGCAGGGCCTGTAGAGCCTACCACAGTACTCCTTTGGGCTGCCCGGTATTGGTAAGGCCGGTAGAACCTTGTAATTCACCATCTTTAAGGTTGCCTTACCCGGTATTGGCAGGGCCGGTAGAGCCTACTTTCAGCATTCCATTGGGCTGCCTTGCCCAGTATTGGTAAGGCCGGTAGAACCGGTATACGTCATCTCACGGTTGCCTTACCCAGTATAGGCAAGGCCGGTAAAGCCTGTCATTAAAACTGTCACTTGGGTTGCCTTGCCCGGTATTTAGGCAAGGTCGGTAGAACCTTTTGTATGTTCTATTACTGTTGTATTGTTATGTATGTTTACCCTACGGGGACTGCCTTTAACTTTTAATCAAGTTAAGTTATTTTACCAAACCTTAAGTCTGAGAGTCTTCAAAAACCGTGACAGTACGAAAGGGCCATGACCTCAGACACTAAGAGTGACGGTAACGCACAGAATATCCATTGGAGGATGGATACGCTCGAGCAACGTTTGGATCAGCTAGCGGTGGCTATCCAACTATTCTTGAACGCACGGTACTTGCAGATAAGTCCTGTGCTAACCCGGTGGTCTCGCCAATTATGACACCGGAGAATGAGTCTAGGCCCTCAGGGGCCGCAGTCAAAGGGTTAACGGCTTCTGCACCCTTGCCGCTGAGATATGACGGCGACCCTCAACTATGCAGAGGGTTTATCAATCAACTTGAGATATTTATGGAACTGACGGCACACGCATTTCCTAGTGATCGCAGCAAGGTTGGGTTCATGATATCCTTGCTGACTGGCAAAGCATTGGCTTGGGCCAACCCACTTTGGGAAAACGCTAAACCTTGCACAAAGAATTTCTGTGATTTTGTGCAATCCTTTCGGAGAGTATTTGAGCCTCCTGGTAGAACTACCTCTGCTGCTAAACGCCTCATGGAGATACAACAGGGCAGGCGCACGGTTGGCGATTATGCCATTGAATTCCGCACCTTGGCAGCAGAGGTAGGATGGAATAATGAGGCCCTGTTGGCAGCCTTTGCTCAAGGATTGAGTGACCAGATTAAAGATGAGATCGCAGCAAAAGATTTGCCTACTGACTTAGATGATTATATCGAATACATGATTCTAATTGACTCCAGAATACGTGAAAGATTAACCGCCAGAGAGCGACGAGTACGGTTAAAAAATAATGGGTCCAGTAGCATATTTTGCCCACCCAACCCTCCCTTGGCATCCAAACCTAGTGAACCTATTCTGGAATCAAGTGAACCTATTCAGGTGGGTTTCACTAGGTTAACTAAGGAGGAGAGAAGGTATCGCAGGACACAAGGTTTATGTCTGTATTGCGGTAAAAATGGTCACCTGTTAAGATCTTGTCCGGTACGTCCGGGAAACGATCACACCTAGGGTACCTTGGGGGACAGGCCCTAGGTGGTGTCCAATTGTCCCCATTGTTGGGCACACTTAAACCCACCATACAGGTGGTATTGTCATGGGCACAACGCTCGGTTGAGGTTTTGGCCTTGGTTGATTCTGGTGCTGCTGGGTATTTTATGGACAATACCTTTGGTGAATTGCATGGGGTACCACGGATTCAGAGAGAAACCCCTCTTGCTATTGAGGTAATTGATGGCAGACCTTTGGAACCCGCTCAAGTTACTTTTGAAATGATGCCCTTGTCCGTGACTATTGGGGCTCTTCACAAGGAAGAGCAGCAGTTCCAATTGAGTAATTCTCCTCACCATGCCGTGATTTTGGGATTTCCTTGGTTACAGTTGCACAACCCACAATTTGATTGGCAGAAATGTGAGATTGCTGCTTGGTCTCAGTTCTGTATGGATAAGTGCGTTACCCATCCTGGTAAGGTCTTGTGCACCTCCCCTTCACTACCTGATGCCTACCAGCAGTTTAGCGACTTTTTCAGTAAGGGAGAGGCTGGCGCCCTACCTCAGCACAGACCATACGATTGTCGCATAGAACTGAGTCCTGGAGTAGTACCACCGAGGGGACGCACGTATCCATTGTCTTGTGAGGAGAACCAAGCTATGGAGGAATACATAGCAGATGCCCTCAGTAGAGGGATCATAAGGAAATCTACTTCTCCGGCCGGTGCCGGGTTCTTTTTTGTTAAGAAAAAATGTGGCGAACTGCGACCTTGCATAGACTATCGTGGGCTGAATAAGCTGATGGCAAAAAATGCCTACCCAATACCACTCATCACCGAGCTGTTTGATAGACTTAAGGGGTCCTCGATTTTCACCAAATTGGACCTAAGGGCAGCCTACAATTTGATACGTATCAGAGCCGGTGATGAGTGGAAAACTGCCTTCAATACGAGATCTGGGCATTATGAGTACCTAGTCATGCCATTTGGTCTATGTAATGCTCCTGCGGTATTTCAAGAACTGATCAATGACGTCCTTAGAGATATGTTACAATCTTGTGTTGTAGTCTATCTTGACAACATACTTATCCACTCCAATGACCTGTCACAACACATCAAGGATGTGTCTGAAGTCTTGCTGCGCTTACAAAAAAATAAATTATTCTGTAAACTGGAGAAATGCGAGTTCCACAAAACCAGTGTACCGTTTCTGGGGTTTATAATTGGCAAAGACGGCATTGCCATGCATAAAGAGAAATTGACGGCAGTCTTACATTGGCCTAAACCCAAGAGCCTCAAAGTCATCCAACGATTTCTGGGCTTTGCCAATTATTATAGGAAGTTTATTAAAAACTTCTCCTCTATCGTGAAACCTCTGTCTGACCTCACGCATAAGGGCGCTAACCCATCCCTCTGGCCGGTGGCTGCTGAAGAGGCATTTGAGAAGTTGAAGGTAGCCTTTGCTGAAGCGCCTGTGTTGTCCCACCCTAATCCAATACTTCCCTTTACTTTAGAGGTTGATGCCTCAGATATTGGGGTCGGGGCGGTGCTCTCTCAGCGACAGGTTAAAGGCGATACACTCAGACCCTGTGGATTCTTCTCCAAAAAATTGACTAGTGCTCAAAGTCATTACGAGATTGGTGATCGAGAATTACTGGCCATTATCCTCGCTCTCAAAGAATGGCGTCATTTACTTGAAGGCACAAAAAAACCTGTTTTGATTCTACCTGATCACAAGAATCTGACGTATCTTTCTGAGGCCAAGAGACTGTCTTCTCGCCAGGCCAGATGGGCACTGTTTCTATCCCAATTCAATTTCGTTGTATCATACCTGCCGGGATCAAAGAATGTTATGGCTGATGCTCTGTCTAGACAATTTGAAGCAGAGGTTGACAGAGAAGAGGTACCAGCACCTATCATTCAACCTGATCGAATATTGGCTACCATACGTACTAGTATTACTTTACCACTAGGGGAGGAGATTTTGGCATCCCAAGCCTCTGCTCCTCATGAGACTCCAGTGGGCAAATGTTTTGTCGCTGAGCCATTCCGTACTCGATTACTTGAGACCTACCACTCCTCTAAGGCTGCGGGACATATTGGTAGGGATCAATTGTTCTGGTCTCTCTCTCAGCTATTTTGGTGGCCTTCTATGAGAGCAGATTGTGCCAATTTTACGAATGCCTGTGCCACCTGTGCCACCTGTGCCCGTGCCAAAACCCCTAGACATCTCCCTGTGGGCTTGCTTCAGCCGGTGCCTAATGGTGAACGCCCTTGGTCTCACGTCTCTATCGACTTTATGGGAGAATTGCCCAGGTCTAGAGGGTACTCCTTCATATTGATGGTGGTAGACAGGTTCTCTAAAATGGCACACTTCATACCCCTCTGTGGCCTTCCTTCGGCCAAAGAACTGGCAATGGTATTCACTCGAGAAGTATTTCAGTTAGATGGAGTACCCAGGGTGCTGGTATCTGACAGGGGAAGCCAGTTTGTGTCCAGATTCTGGAGGGCATATTGCGAACAGATGGGCATACAGCTATCATTTTCCTCGGCATATCATCCCCAGACTAACGGGGCCACTGAGAGGGCCAATCAAGGATTGGAACAGTTTCTGCGATGTTTTGTGACTGGCCATCATGATAATTGGGTCGACTTGTTGCCTTGGGCAGAGTTCGCCAGGAACTGCGCAGTTAATTCTTCCTCCGGGAGCTCTCCGTTTTTGATCAATTATGGGTTCCAACCCTGTCTGCTCCCGGATTCCTTTCAATCACAGCAGATTCCAGCTCTGGATGAGCATAAAGAGCAACTCCGTTCCACATGGGCACAAGTTCAGAGGGCATTGGGCCAGTCTTTTCAGCGACATCAGCGTCATGCCAATCGCAGAAGGCTTCCAGCGGTTTCCTTCCAAGTCGGGGATAGAGTATGGCTGTCCTCCAAGAATATAAAGCTCAAGGTCCCATCTAATAAGCTGGCACCTCGGTTCATTGGTCCGTACAAGATCATTCGCAAAATTAACCCTGTTTCTTATGCCTTGGAATTGCCTGCTTCTATGCGCATTCATAATGTATTCCATGTGTCTCTCCTTAAACCTCTGGTCTGTAACCGTTATACTACCACACCTGTGATGCCAGGTCCTGTTGAAGTCGAGGGGCAGGAGGAGTATGAAGTACAAAACATTATTTATTCCCGCAGACGTAGAGGAGGGGTACAGTATCTGGTGCATTGGAAAGGTTATGGTCCTGAGGATCGTTCCTGGGTAGACAGTAAGGACCTTCATGCACCCAAGTTACTACGAGTATTTCATGCCAAATACCCTCAGAAGCCTGGACCCTAGTCTAGGAGAGGGGGTTTTGAAAGGGGGGTACTATCACGGTGCCCGTGATTCGTGCTGCTCTGTGCCTGTCACTTGCTGAGTATTCGTGATTTGCTGTCTGTCATTAGCCCTCCTCACACAGCCTTTTTTAACCCAGGTTGAGCACTTC
Organism: Rhinophrynus dorsalis; assembly: GCA_037306005.1. NCBI lineage: Eukaryota > Metazoa > Chordata > Amphibia > Anura > Rhinophrynidae > Rhinophrynus > Rhinophrynus dorsalis. The sequence goes on along the minus strand of CM074719.1, from coordinate 538,495,393 downwards.
CAGGTTGCCCTTTCGTGGTGTTTCTGACTCCACTCTGCCTGACCTGCTTGTCAGATCTCTGGGCCTGTTTCCAGTGTTCCTGTATGCTACGTTCCGGTGTTCCAGTGTTCCTGTACTTTAACGTTCCGGTGTTCCAGTGTTCCTGTACGTTAATGTTCTGGTGCTCCAGCGTTCCAGTGTTCCTGTATGCTAACGTTCCGGTGTTCCAGTGTTCCAGCGTTCCTGTGTGCCTGTATTCCGGGGTTCCTGTGCTCCAGCACCGTGCGGGTTAAACTGCACGAGTTCCTGAGTCTCGCGCTCCAGCTGTCGCACTGGCGACATTGTTCTCCTCGCTATTGCATACACATTGTTTGTTCCAGCGTGTGGACGCTGGTTTACTCCACTAAACCTGGTTGCAATATACATTGTTGGTTCCAGCGTGCGGACGCTGGTTTACTCCACTAAACCTGGTTGCAATATACATTGTTGGTTCCAGCGTGCGGATGCTGGTTTACTCCACTAAACCTGGTTGCGATATACATTGTAGGTTCCGGCGTGCGGACGCTGGTTTACTCCACTAACTGGTTGCGAGATACATTGTTGGTTCCAGCGTGCGGACGCTGGTTTGCTCCACTAATCCGGTTGCAATACACATTGTTGGTTCCAGCTTGCGGACGCTGGTTTGCTCCACTAAACCTGGTTGCAATACACATTGTTGGTTCCAGCGTGCGGACACTGATTTACTCCACTAAACCTGGTTGCGATATACATTATGGGTCCCAGCGTGCGGACGCTGGTTTACTCCACTAAACTGGTTGCGAGATACTTTGTTGGCTCCAGCGTGCGGATGCTGGTTTGCTCCATTAAACCTGGTTGTGATATACATTGTTGGTCCCAGCGTGCGGACGCTGATTTACTCCACTAGACTGGTTGCGAGATACTTTGTTGGCTCCAGCGTGCGGACGCTGGTTTGCTCCACTAAACCTGGTTGCGATATACATTGTTGGTTCCAGCGTACGGTCGCTGGTTTGCTCCATTAAACCTGGTGGCGCTATTTACCATTAGTCCCAACGTGCTGACGTTGGTTTGCTCCTGAAACATCCTGTACTGTGGTCAGTCGATGTCCACTTCCTTGCAGTTGTCTGATTATCCCTGGCAATAGACTTCTGCTGAGGAAGACCTCTATACTTATGCTCTCTGCTGTCTTAGTCACCTGACAGCTGGTCTACTCGCTCAGGCTGCCCTGCCCGGTATTGGTGAGGCCGGTAGAACCTTGTACGTTACCATCCTGAAGGTTGCCTCACCCGGTATTGGAAGGGCCTGTAGAACCTACTACAGTACTCCTTTGGGCTGCCCTGCCCGGTATTGGTAAGGCCGGTAGAACCTTGTAATTCACCATCTTTAAGGTTGCCTTACCCGGTATTGGCAGGGCCGGTAGAGCCTACTTTCAGCATTCCATTGGGCTGCCTTGCCCGGTATTGGTAAGGCCGGTAGAACCGGTATACGTCATCTCACGGTTGCCTTACCCGGTATAGGCAAGGCCGGTAGAGCCTGTCATTAAAACTGTCACTTGGGTTGCCTTGCCTGGTATTTAGGCAAGGTCGGTAGAACCTATTGTATGTTCTATTACTGTTGTATTGTTATGTATGTTTACCCTACGGGGACTGCCTTTAACTTTTAATAAAGTTAAGTTATTTTACCAAACCTTAAGTCTGAGAGTCTTCAAAAACCATGACACTGTGTGTGTTTGTATGTCTTTTGCATATGTGTGTATGTCTGTTACGTGTATGTGGGTGCAAATGTCTGTTGCATGTGTATGTGCATGTCTGTTACATGTGTGGCATGCATGTCTGTTACCTGTGTGTGAGCATATATGTTGCATGCATGTGTGTCTGCGTATGTCTGTTGCGTGTGTGTACATCTCTGTTACATGTGTGTGTACATGTGTGCATCTCTGGTGTGTGTGTGTACATGTCTTTTGCATGTGTCTGCCTCTCACTGTGTGTATGTGTCTATATTTCTGTGTGTATCAGTGTGTCTACATTCAATTCCACATTGCTAGTATAAATATATATATATATATATATATATATATATATATATATATATATATATATATAGCAGGTTTCCAAATCCATTCACGTGTTTTCAGTTCTTTTTTTATTATTCGATGTCCCATACTCCTCTGCTAACATTACAATTTTTGGCATTCAGTGCCCATGTTTCACAGTAATATGTAAGAACTGGGAGGACACATTGGTCAAAAACCTTTCGCTTGAGGTAGAATAGTAAATTTGTCTTAAAGACAGTACTACAAAGTTTTCCAAAATCTTGCCACCCTAATTTTATTTGTCACTCAATTTCCATCATGATATTTCCATCTGTTGACATTTCCTGTCCAAGATAGACATACTTACACTTCTTCTAGTTCATGTTCATCTACTGTGATTTTCCTTGGTATGGTCATTTTTTTTATACATAAATCAGAACCAAAAAGCTGCTCCCCCCAGACGGAGAGAGAAAGACATTACACTAATTACACTCCTGGAAACACCCCTAATGGACCGCTACAATTAGCATCCTAAAGGAGAAAATTCAGATTGTAAAACCAGACATTAATAGATTATATTAAAAAGTAGTATAAGAATGCATATATTTTCCTAGTTATGCAGATTAATAGTGAATATGCCAATTGGTGGTATTGAAATAATTGCAACTAGCAAATTCCTTTAGGAACAATACTAAATACAAGTATTGATGAAGAAATTTGTACTAAGTACTGTTTATCAGGGAATTTGCTATCCTTATTTGGGAACAGGGCTATAGGACTCCTAAAAATGTACTGTGTAAAATGTGAGCATTAATCCAAATGCTCCATATTCTAGTCAACCAATTATAATTTAACTTAGGTTAGGAACAGTACTACTATGGCTTCCTGAGTGTATTATCGAATCATGGGCATTCATGGAATTTGATTTGGCGTAGTGAACGGCCCTACATAATTCCAGTCTTGCAGATATGAGAATAAGACTGGAATTATGTAGGGCTGTTCACTACGCCAAATCAAATTCCATGAATGCCCATGATTCGATAATACACTCAGGAAGCCATAGTAGTACTGTTCCTAACCTATGTTAAATTATAACTGGTCGACAAGAATATGGAGCATTTGGATTAATGCTCACATTTTAAACAGTACATTTTTAGGGGTCCGATAGCCCTGTTCCCAAATATGGATAGCAAAATCCCTGATAAACAGTACTTAGTACAAGTGTTGATAATGAAAAGAAGAGTATATTCTCATATGGTTATGGAGAGATATATATCTTCAGAGTGTCACTACTGAAAATATGTTAAAGGGATAGTAATGTCCCAGAACCAGTTTTTATTGTTTTGTAGGAATTAAAATGCTGAGTTTAATGCAAAAAATATGTACCTCTCAAATGATATCTTCATTCAAAGTTTGATGTCTCCTACTCTCAGCTGTAAGCTGTAAAGCTGTCAGCAGGTGATCTATGTCGGCCGACATGGAAGCTCTTCAGCAGAGCTCATTTAGTAGACTATTGCAATCCAGTCATTCTGTTTAAAAAACGTGATTGCGGCTCTGCTGAAGAGCCTCTGTGTCAGCTGACACAGATCTCCTGCTGACAGCTTATAGCTGACAGCAGGAGACATCATACTTTGAATGAAGATATCTCTCAAACAATAGCAGTTTGAGAGATACTTTTTTTGCATTAAACTCAGCATTTTAATCCCTACAAAGTGATAAAAACATGTTCTGAGACATTACTATCCCTTTAAGGCATTCCTTGCATCAAAGCAAATTCCATAGAAATACATAATTCCTGAATTTGTAGTGTACGACTGAGGTTCTCCTAGTATAGTTCCTAACCTTGGTCCTGAATAGGTGTCTCATTGAGGAAACTGATCTGCAGAGGTAACCACTTAAATCATGTAAAATACAGATTCAGGGTCTCACTGACCCTATTCCTAAATGATAATCAAGCTGAATCCTCTTTACATAAAAACCACGAGAGGCACTGTATAGAGGAAAGCTTTCCTCACATGGGTCTGTAGGGTTTCTTAATGTGTCCAAATGTATTACTTTGATCAAAATGTTATCTCGAGTCCCTATAAGTACTTTTCCTAAGCCAAGTATGGATAAATACATATGGGTATAATACACTAGGCTAGATAGTAAACATCCCGACTACAGATAATACATATTACATGCTCTGCTAATACCGTGGTACCACAAAATTACAATCTTGTTGATAAAAAACAAATTTATAGAAGACCAATGTTCAAAATATTAACATTCTACTCCAGGCTTGTGGGAAAGAGACTCAGGGTATATAACATGTATATTCAATTCCCCATAGATGTGTCTAGTTTGATACTCAGGGTATGCATCATGCATATTCTGGATTCTACTAGCCCTGTTTTAGTGTCTCAATGTAACTAATCAAAAAAAGATTACTTCTGAGAATGTACTTCCCTTGTGTGCTAATTACTGTATTTGTTAAACACATCTTACATTTGTTGATTTTCATCAAATTTTTTGCTTTCCTGTTGTATCTCTTCAAAGCGTTCCTGCAGTTCTTCAGGACTACTGGCAAAGAGTATGATATTGTCTGAAAAACATAAGTGATGTAGGTAGTCTTCATTGATCTTAAGTCCTTTTATGTCCCAATTTAGTTTGTGGAAAATTTCTTCTAAACAAGCAGAAAATATTTTGGGGAGATTGTATCTCCTTGTTCAGCACCTTTTTCTGTGTTGATCTGGACTTTATCATTGTTGACCTGTACTGATGCAGTTACATTTTTGTATATTGATTGGAGGACAATGATGTAAGTGTTATCTATTTCTTGGTTGATCAGGGCATCAATTATTGCTTGCTTTTTTTCACTGAGCCAAATGCCTTTTCATAGACAGTGAAGGCTATGCTTAAAGTGATAGTAGTACCTCAATAAAACTTTAGCTACGATAATTCGTTACAATTTTTTAACATGTGCTATTTATAGTGAATTACATATTTGTAGTTCAAGTGCTATTCAAGAAGAAAGGATCCCCTCCCACCCCTTCTGGCCACATCAAGGGCATCTCTGTCTGGTGTGGATGGATAGCGTTGAGGGACTAACTTCAGTAAGCAAGAGAAAAATCCTGCCCTTCATCTTCAATCTGATTAAAAATTGTCCCTGCATCTGTACGGTCCCAAGACCGGATCACAGATCTAAGGGGAGGTGGCCAGAGGGGGTGGTAGTGGGATCCTTTCCTTTTGAATAGCGTTTGAACTACAAATATGTAAGTCACTATATATATATATAGATTCACCTTATCACCTTTTTTGTGCAGTAGGGTGACTTTTGCATTTTTCCATGTTTCAGGCACTTTACCGAGTAGTAGGTAACTCAAAATTCTTATGATTTTTACATAGCTGGCTAGTGTTGATCTTCTTGTTTGTTGACTTGATCATTTTCTCTCTTTCTTGCAGATGATGGCCACTTCTAACATTAAGAATGAGTAGTGAATATTGTTTTATTATTTGCAAGTGTGAAGTGTAAGGGAGATTATATATACTGTGTATTTTTCATGTTAAGGGAGACCATGGATATATTATAGAAATTTGTTCTATTTGGGAGACCGTAGAGGACTGACAGTATACACACCTGAAGGAGGTGGAGTCATCCACTATATAATATACCTGTCAGACTGAAATGGGTATTACTTTTCTCTGAAAAAGAGGCCAGGGAGCCTTGAAACGCATTGGAGGTAGTCAAATAACACACGTTATACAAATGTTGATGCAACATCAATAACGGGAAAGACAGAAAGAACACCGAAGCATACATAAAGGTAAAGACCATCTTATATAAAGTGACCATCATAAAAGAAGGAACTGGCATCTTGGCGTTCTAACAAAGAAACAAAATTGGCGTCATGTCAGTCTTGAACTCCCTACCACTAACAAGCCAATAAATTGTAGTTTGTATCCAAAGAATACTCTGCTGACCGATTGATAAAGAAAGGAGGGTGAAGGTAAGAGATTGCCCGGAGAATAGACAGGACATTGAAGTAACCTTGAGTAATACATGGCTATTTGGAATTGCATCCAATGATTTAAATAGATGAGGTATGAAGTTTCATCTGGGAGTTTGGATCAGGTGTGTATATGTGATTTTAGCATACTGTTGAATCAGGAGTCTATGAGTCAAATATAGGTAGTGCGAACTATATGTAACATCAGTCTGTGTGTGTGTTTTTTATGAATTTTTATTTTTTAACACCTTCTGTCGTTTCCCATTTGTCGCATACTTTTTTTTATATATATTTGGGTTTTGCACATTTTCTTCTCTTATTTCTTATTTTCCTTTATATGTAGACACATTGGACATCCAAGAATTTATTGTAGCATATCGCTTTATAACACACTGTGGAAGTCGTTTTTCGATATACTCATATTATAATATGCAGGGGGTCCTGTTCTCTTTGTTTGGTCATATATTGCCAGTTCCCATGTTAGGTCTTGACCACTTTTAAGTGGGTTGAACCTGACGCCTGTAAAGTATTGACCATTTGGGGTCGGTGGGATATTCCTGCTTCGTTGCCCTTCTTGGGTTTCTCATGCTCACCACTATGCCATAAGAATAATTGAGTCGCTTATTTTTATCATTGTATTTTTACCTTATATCTAATAAATTAGATACTGTGAGAATTGAGATTTTTTTTGCATTCAAGTTCTTGTTCTAGGAGTACTCTTATATAATGTCATAAGAGTTTTGATGTTTGCCTTTATAGTAGTAGTTTTTAATTAGAACTGCTGTAGTTCTCCATCTTACTGGTATCTCTCCCGTTTTCTCCATCTTACTGGTATCTCTCCCATCAGTAGTTCTCACCTAGAGTGCTGCGGCACTTTTTTTTTTTTACCATGGACGTCCATTTAGGATGCCCTGTTTTTCTAGAATGACTGAAAAAAATGGGAATGTTGAGTTTAAATTGGATATTTATGAAAATTGTTAAGCACAATATGTTAAATTTTATTATTCTGATTGTGAGATACAACAAGAACCAATATATTTATGTATTTGCACCTTTCTTTAGGGGTGGGCGATAAGTGTGAAAAATTTCCCAAGAAAAATTTCGTGAAAACGTGCCGATTTTTCGATTTTCCCGTGAAAAATTTTGCCTCTCCGTCTATGCAAAAATGTTCTCCTTTTTGCCTATTTTAATGAATTTTCTGCCTATGTTAACACATTTTGCTCCTATTTTAACACATTTTTCACCTATATTTCCTATGGGTACTACATTTCCCACTGTAATATTACTTCTTCTGAGGGCTGCAGTGAAGAAATAAGTGGCTAAAAGTCAAAGTTGTGAGTCCTACAGCAAAATATGGCTTGAAAAATGTGTTAGCATGCAGAATGCATTTGTCCTTTGCCCACAACACTTTCTTGCTTAAGTGACACTGGCACATATTCATGATGATATCAAGTAATAAAAAAAATAAAGTACAACCTACAATGTGGTAGATATGTATTTTAGTGGTGGGGGGGACTGGCATGGTGTGATTTGTGTATGTATTTTTACCATTGTCATACTCTATCCTCCTCAGATTATTGACACACATTACTTATCGGTCATAGCAGTGGTCCCATCTATCCTCAACCTCCTCATCTGTGCTGCTGTTAATATATTTGTGCTGGCTTTGTTTGTCATGTGTGGTTTCTGCTACTACTACTGGAGCTAGATGTTGATGTAATTCTACTGCCACTACACTACTGATATTGTAAACAGTGTGCAGGTAAGGGAACATTTGGGCAGCAGTGACCACAATATTGTATCCTTTGAAGTTTGTTATGAGAAACCCAATAGCAAGAGTTTAACCAAAACATTCAATTTCAAAAAGGCTAATTTTACAAAGTTAAAAGAAGCTTTAAAGGATATCCAGTGGGATGTAATTTTCAAAGATAAAAATGCACAAGAGTCATGGAATGTATTTAAAATGCTCTTGGGCAAATATACACGTCAATATATACCATTGGGGAATAAGCACAAGAGAAGTAAAGCAAAACCAATGTGGATTAATAATGTGGTTAGCAGGGAAATGAGAAATAAAAAGCAGGCTTTTAAGGTGTTTAAGTCAAATGGATCAGATGCATCATTTAAAAAATATAAAGAATGTAATAAAATCTGCAAACAAGCAATTAAGCTAGCTAAAATAGAAAATGAGCGAAACATTGCAAACGAGAGCAAGAAAAACCCTAAACAACTCTACAAGTATATTAACAACAAAAAAGTTAAGGTTGATATTGGTCCTCTTAGGACTGAAACAGGTGAATTGATTAGTGAGGATAAAGCTATGGCTGAGACCCTAAATACGTTCTTTGCTTCAGTATATACAAAGGAAGCAGAAATGACAAGCTATGGGCAAACAGACAAAACCATGGAATTTCCTCCAACATCTACATGGCTTACTGAGGACAAGGTCCAAAAGAGACTGGAAAGGGTTATAGTGAATAAAGCGCCTGGACCGGACGGTATACACCCAAGGGTACTTAAGGAACTTAGTTCAGTAATAGCAAAACCATTATACTTAATATTTATTGATTCGCTTTCATCAGGCATAGTGCCCTGTGATTGGAGGAAAGCTGATGTAGTTCCATTGTTTAAAAAGGGAGCAAGATCCAAACCAGGAAATTATAGACCTGTGAGCTTGACTTCCATAGTGGGTAAGATACTAGAAGGGTTATTAACTGATAGTATTCAGAACTATGTGAAGACAAACAATATCATTAGTAGGAATCAGCATGGTTTCATGAAGAACAGATCATGTCAGACTAATTTACTTGCATTTTATGAAAGAGTGAGTAGTAATTTGGACAGGGGAATTGCTGTTGATGTACTATACTTGGATTTTGCAAAAGCCTTTGACACAGTGCCTCACAACAGGTTACTGCATAAATTAAAAGGCTTCGGTTTGGGTGGTGGTATCTGTACATGGATTGAGAACTGGTTAAATGATAGATGGCAGAGAGTTGTTGTAAATGGAACTTTTTCAAATTGGTCTAGGGTTATAAGTGGGGTGCCGCAGGGTTCAGTCCTGGGCCCAATGCTTTTTAATTTGTTTATTAATGATCTAGAAGTAGGAATTGAAAGTAGCATCTCAATCTTTGCTGATGACACTAAGCTATGTAAGGAAATACATACAGAGCTCGATGTTTTTTCCCTACAGAAGGATTTAGATAAACTAAGTGAATGGGCAGAAAAGTGGCAGATGTCATTTAATGTAGATAAATATAAGGTTATGCATTTGGGTTGTAGAAACAAACTTGCTACATATACTCTAAATGGGAAACAACTTGGGAAATCCTCATTAGAGAAAGATTTAGGTGTACTGATAGACAATAGTCTTCACAGCAGTGTGCAGAGTCACTCAGCTGCTGCAAGAGCAAATAGAGTACTAGCCTGCATAAATAGAGGTGTAGAAGCAAGGGATGCTAATATTATCCTACCTCTGTATAAATCCTTGGTTAGGCCTCATCTAGAATATGGAGTACAATTTTGGGCGCCTGTTCTAAAAAAAGACATTACTGAACTGGAAAAGGTGCAGAGACGTGCAACAAAACTGATAAAGGGATTGGAGGATCTGAGTTACAAAGAGAGACTAGCCAAACTGGGTTTGTTTACATTAGAAAAGAGACGTCTAAGGGGTGATATGATTACCATTTACAAATACATTCAAGGTCAATACAAAGAACTATCCAATGAATTATTTATGCAAAGAGCTGAGCTAAGAACAAGAGGTCATCCATTAAGACTTGAGGAAAGGCGCTTTCGACTAAAACACAGGCAGGGATTCTTTACAGTAAGGGTGGTAAGGCTATGGAATTCTTTGCCTCGGGATGCTGTGCTTGCAGATAATGTAACTGCATTCAAAAAAGCAATGGATGCCTATCTAGCACAGAACAATATTGACAGTTATGACAGATGGCTTCAAAGCAAATAGGATATTGAGCCGGGGAACTATTTGACACACTCACACACACACACACCTACACTGGAAATTGCTCCAGAGGGCTTTTTTGTTGCCTTCCTCTGGATCAGCGGGGGTGTTATTGGCATGGGCTGGACTTGATGGACGCATGTCTTTTTTCAGCCTTGTCTACTATGTTACTATGTTACTACTAGGTGTCAAAGGTGCAACGCTTACAGCAGCAGCACCAGAGGTACTCTTCATATCTAACACTGTGGATGTTGCTGTGTTGCTGTTGCTAGGTACTCAAAACAGGTGTGTGTGGCTGAGTGGGACTTGGACTTTGAAGAGCCGATTATGCCGATGATGACTGATAGGGTGACTGTGTGCTGTTTGACATCTGTACTTGTCCAGGATCAGACTTTCCAATGAGATTCTCAAACAGTTTATAGACAGACACAGTGCTCCTTAAAAGTGGTGGTAGATTCAGCCTTTGACTTTCTGCTAATCTTATAGTCCTGTCACCATCCTCACTCTCAACTTCATCTGTATCTGAACAAGAGAAGGATGCTGGAGTGATATATTCTAGATCTGCATCATCATCAGTCATCATTAGGTCATCCTCAGCAGCATCAGCATCCCCTGACAGTTCTTGCCCACTACTACCCTCATATTCCTCTAAGCTTTTGGAGGTCTCAAACAATTTCTTTTTACTTTTACTGTAACAAAGTTCCCTACTACTTTGAGGATGGGTGTTTTGGTGCCTGTGTGTCTCACTGTCTGATGCAGCAGGCGCTTCAGCTGCTACACCTTCCTCTATTATGCTGTTGCCAGCATCATCAACAATTGAATGTGACTTGTTGTCATCTTCAGTGTTCTTCTTATATGGTTCTATATTTCTACTGGCACTGGTGGTGCTGGACCTAGTTTTGCTGGGTCCTTGACAAACTGCATCCTCCCTTGGAGTAAAGGGATCATCATCATTGATTGCACACACTGAAACAACTATTGCTGCAGTATGTTTTTGGACTACTACTTTACTCTCACGTCCCTAAACTGCTCCACCCCTCCCCCTTCCCCTTGTGATTTTGCTGGACATTCTGCAGCTACACTGTGTTTTTTTACTGTACAGTGAACAACACAACTGATGGAGCTGTATGATGCCTTTCCTAAGCCCGGTCAGCTGTCTGTCACTGTCACCTAAGATATTTCATTTTTTATTTTTTATTTTATTTTTTTAAGTTGTCCCCCCTGTTGTCTTATCACAGTCTGTCCAAAAAAATGTATAACCAAAAAAGAAAATCAACAATGTCTTTCCCCAGACTTCCCCACCCAGCACAGGGACAATAACAGTAAGATCAGCAAGCAAATAGGTCCCTAGCTGCCTGTGTCTTGCCTGTCAGTCACAGGGAGTTTTGGAGTATTTGGGGGACAACCTCCTTCCTCCCTTCTTATCACCTAGAGTGCCCCCAGACTCCCCTCATACAGAGAACAAATGTCCTACCTAAATGACTTCATAAATTAAGCTTTAATTCCCCTTTACTTGCCTATCTCCTCTAGCTCAAAAACATGCTCTCGCCTCTCACAAACACAGAATGGCTGCTGTGAGAGCCTGACAGCCTTTTATATGGCGGAAAGTGCCATTATTTGCCGATTTCAGTTTAAGGTGAAAATTTTCACCCATCCCTACCTTTCATTACCCTCTTGGCAAAGGACATAAAAAATATCAGTGTGCTTCAAATTCCAGATTGTATGTCAGGTTGCCTTGAGCAAAAAGTGGTGAGAATCCCTGCATTAGAGTGTATAATTGCTGTAGTGCAGGGGTAGCCAACTCTTGAGCTACCAACAGTGCATGTCTGTGGGATATCACAAATTGACTTATTACTGACTCAGCATCTTCAAGGGGGTTAAAAGACCATTTAGAGCAATTCAGTTTTGGGCAAATTGATTTTGCCCCCTATGGTACAGTTGGTTTGCCCTAGGATTACCCTCCTCTTTTCTTTTAATATGGTCCTATGAGTGTATTTAAAGTAAAAACTGTCTTGTGAATTTGGGGCTGTTTTGCCCTCCATACTCACCTCTAGTAATCGGGGTTAACCAAAAGGCCATTTAGTAATGATATTCCTGCTTAATTACAGGTGATTAATCAGAGGCTTGGTCGTATTGTGATTCAACTGTCTATGCTTAATTATTATGAAAACCTGGCCTGCCTGTGTGCCTGGGGACCGAACGGAGAATCACTGTTTCATGCCTCCCTTTAGACAAGGGGTGTAAAACTACATTCCTAAAGGGCCAAGACATTGCAGAGGTTTGGAATATCCTTAACCCTTGGAGTGCCAGAGGAGTAAGGAACGCATTGCAGAGATATGCGTTCCCTACCCCTCTGGCACTCAAAGGGTTAAACTTGCACAGGTGTTGCTTTTTCTGGCTATATCCTTTTGCAACACTTGCATAATCAGGAGGAATCCAAACACTCGCACTCTGCTGGTCCTTCAGGACTGTAGTTTGTCACCCCCAAAATGTAAGACTCATCTCTTATCCATCAATGCACTGCAAACTAAAATAATTTCTTAAAGGAATATTAATATCCCAAAAAAATGATAAGCTAAATAGTAGATGGAATTAAAAAAGACTTAATGCGCTACTTCCTATCTCTCAAACCATTATGGTTTGAGAGAAATATTAAAATAAAGGTTTCCGCTCCTTCCCCCTTCTCATGTGTCAGCTGTATAGCTGACGGCAGGAGATCCTACTTCCAGGACCAAACGACGGCTCTTCTGGAACGCTGTGATCAAGATATCTAACTATAAGTACTTCATTGGTGTGGTCTACAGCGTGTGCCTGGTTTGCAAGCACACATTGTAGACCATTACGATGAAATATTTATAGTTAAAGGAGTAGTAAACTTTTTTTATGAAAACACATATTTTATAGAGCATTTTCTCCTGAATAAAACAAGGGTACTCCCATCACTGTCCGATGTTTTATTCAAAATTTCTAGCAGTTTAAATAACCAGGAAGTGAATTTACTGTGTTTACTTCCTGATAGTTCTAACGGACAGGAAGTGACAGGCCGTTTCTATCACATTCTATGGAGAACTGTATGTGTCTGACTTTTCTGACTTTCCTCTCCATTAGAATCTAACAGGAAATCTAATTAGAATTTGACCACTAGAGGGCACTGCTAATGCAAAAAAACATGGGTTTAAACTGTAATAACTCTGGAAATATAAATCTCTGGACAGTGGGAGTACCCTTATTTTACTCAATAGGAAAATCCCTACTATATATATTTTTTCATAAAAAAAGTTTACTGCTCCTTTAAATATCTTGATGACAGTGTTCCTGAAGAGCCGCGTCTGGTCACCTGACCAGATTCTGCCTCTGACAGCTTTACAGCTCGTCAGGCAGAAAGGAGAGGGAGCGGAGGTCTTTATTTTCATATATCTCTCAAACCATAATGGTTTCAGAGATACGAAGAAGCGCCTTGTCTTTTTTTAATTGCATCTAACATTTACTTTATAGTTTTTTTGGGACATTACTATCCCTTTAATCCCTTTATCAGGGCAATCAGAAGACCTCCAGCCAATGGCTGACCAGGGGTAACAGGAGCTGTAATCCATAAAGCTGGAAATCTTAATCCCTTAAGGACCAAGTACATACATATACATGGAGAAAACATGCATTAACAACCCATGACATATATGTATGTCATGGAGTTCAGGGGTCCCCGCACGGCTGCACGCCATTCGGGGACCTCTGATTCCATGAAAAAAAAAAATGCTTCTTGTCTTTAAGTGCCGGCCGCGTGGATGGTCCTCAAGGGGTTAAGGTTGTTAAGGGTGAACAGTCCTCCAGCCGTTGTAGTACTATAAGTTCCAACATACTCGGAGAGGCAAAAATCTGTTATTATGACAGGAGTTGTAGTCAGACAACAACTAGGGGTGTAGGCTGCCCCGCAATGCCTTATAAGTTACAGTGTAACTCCCATCAACTTGTCAGGGAGACTGACCCTACCATCTTACTCCTTAACAGAGAACGCTCATCTATTAGTTTCCCATCCATAGTAATAGATTTACTAAGCTTGCTGAGCCTACATTGCACAGAAACAGTGACTGAAGAGCTGATATTGAGACCATGAATGTGAGTCTGGCTGACTTGTAATGAGTCTTAATCCTGAGACTTGGAAGTCATTGACATTCTAATAGAGATGAGGGAATCTGACTTGTTAATTCTCCTGGAAGTTCAGGATTCACATTTGGATTTAGGGGGAACATGTGTGTAATATCATGCAGTTCCCCTACCCTTTTCAAACTAGTAGCTACTATCCACACAAGAATCTCCTCCTACTGACACAGATGTTAAACAAAGTAGTAGTTTCTGAAATAACATGATCACTTTTCCTCCAGTCCCATAAGCTAACACAATGTATGAACCTCTTAAAGGAATCTAAAACCTGTAATAATAATAACCCCCTCACTTATCTTACCATAACCAGAACATCCTAATGGCCCCTATGAATCTTGCCCTTGAGCCTTTGTTCAGGAGATAACATATTTAGACAGTCCTGGATGTCATGCCAGTTGCTGGCAGTTTTTGAAACCAAAACAAGTAGAATGCATGTCCTTAACCTTTAAGGACCAGAGGGGTGCCCAAAGCATTTTGAAGCTCCCCTCTGATCCTTAAAGTGTTAAGACTACCACATGAAGGGGGTGGAGTCTGTGGTCTGTATCCTGCTAGCAACTGTCATGTCCACCTTCAAGCACATGGCATCCAGGACTGAAGATTGTACCTCTGAAACCATGGAACAATGGCAAATTCATAAGAGCCATTCGGATTTCTTGTCATAGTAAGGTAAATAGGGGATTATTAAAATGAGGTGTTAGTTCATCCTCAAGAAACATCCAGTTACAATGAGGGTACACAAGGGTAATCTTATTAGTTAATTCCTACTACACTCACTAAACCTGTATCAAAACTGATAAAGGGGATTGGAGGATCTGAGTTATAAAGAGAGACTATACAAACTGGGTTTGTTTACATTAGAGACGAGACATCTAAGTGGTGATATGATTACCATTTACAAATATATTCAAAGTCAATACAAAGAACTATCCAATAAACTATTTACGCAAAGAGCTGAGCTAAGAACTAGAGGTCATCTATTAAGTCTAGAAAGGTGCTTTTGACTAAAACAAAGGCAGGGATTTTTTACAGTATGAGTGGTAAAGCTATGTAATTCTTTGCCTCTGGATGTTGTGCTTACAGATACTGTAACTGCTTTCAAAAAAGCAATGGATGTCTATCTAGCACAGAACAATATTGAGAATGATGGCAGATGGCTTCAGTGCAGATATGATGTTGATCCAGGGAACTATATGACTGCCATTTGGAGTCAGGAAGGATTTTTTTACCCACTTGGGGATTAATTGGAAATGGCTTCAATGTTTTTTTTTGCCTTCATATGGATCAACAGGGGTGATTTAGCATGGGCTGGACTTGATGGACACATCTTTTTTCAGCCTCATTAACTATGTTACTACGTTACTAAGTAAACTCAATAAAGATTTCAAGTAAATGTATGTGTATCTTTATTTATATTGTGCCACACAGTGTACGCAGCCTTACTACAGTAGTATGTTCCAACAAATAAAGATGATAAAAATAAGTGTTGCAATCAATGAAATAATTCCTTTAAAAAATGAGATGGGTGAGTTGATTAGTGAGGATAAGGAAAAGGCCGATGTTTTAAACACTTTCGTTGAATCAGTATATAAAAGGGAGTAAGGTATGGTAGAAGCGCTTCAACAAGTAACTAATAAAACAATACATTTATCAGATATTGGGTTAACTCAAGAAGATGTCATGGGAAGACTGAACAAAATAAAGACTGACAAAGCACCGGGTCCTGATGGTATACATGCAAGGGTTCTTCAGGAACACAGTGCAATGTTAGCAAAACCCCTATATTTACTCTTTAAAGATTCTCTCACTACAGGCTCAGTGCACAATATTTAAAGGGGAACTACCACCCCGCAATAACTTAAGCTTGATTGATTGCTCATCTGGTCGGCTCAAAAGGGACAGACAGCGCAGGAGCACGGACGTCACTGTAAAGAGACGTCCGTGCTTCCTGCTCCTGTCACCATCGGTAAAACGCTGATATCTGCAGAACTGTGTAATATTTCTGGCGACTAGCGCTACTAAGCAGCTAGTCGCCAGATGAGCAATCAATCAAGCTTAAGTTATTGCGGGGTGGTAGTTCCCCTTTAAGAAGGGAACTAAAACAGAACCTGGAAATTATAGACCTGTGAGTTTGACCTCTGTAGTGGGAAAACTGCTAAAAGGGATAATAAGGCACTATATTCAGGATTACAACACAAAATATAAGATCATTAGCAAGAATCAACATGGTTTTATGAAGAATAGATCATGCCAAACTAACCTTTTCAGCTTCTATGAGAAAGTAAGCAGCACCCTTGATAATGGCAAGGCAGTTGATGTAATTTATCTAGACTTTGCAAAGGAATTTGATACAGTGCCACACATCAAAAATAAGGAAATCTTTGCAATTGGATACAAAACTGGTTGAAGGATAGGGAACAGTGAGTGGTTGTAAATGGACAATTCTCCAATACAGTTAAAGTGGAGAGTGGAGTACCTCAGGGTTCAGTATTAGGTCCACTGCTTTTTAATATGTTTATAAATGACCTGGAAATAGCTATAGAAAGCAAAATATCAATATTTGCAGATGACACTAAATTATGCAGGGTAATTAATTCAGAACAGAATATTTGTTCTCTACAGAGGGATTTACAGAAAATGGCATATTGGGCAAACAAATGGAATATAAAGTTTAATATGGGGAAGTGTAAAGTCATGCATTTGGGAGGAAATAATTCCAAGGCTACTTATAAATTTGATGGAATCATTTTAGGTGACTCAGTTCTAGAGAAAGACCTGGGTATCCTTGTCAACTACAAACCAATGTCAAACAGCAGTAGCAAAGGCAAACAAAATCCTGTCTTGCATAAAAAGAGGTATCGAAGCAAGAGTGGATAACATTCTTTTGCCATTGTGTAAATCATTGGTAAGACCTCACCTTGAGTATGCAGTGCAGTTTTGGGCACCGGTTCTGAAAAAGGATATACTAGAACTAGAGAGGTTACTGCGAAGAGCAACATAATTAATAAAGGCAATGGAGGACTTAACGTATGAGAAACGACTAGACAAACTTGGTTTATTTACTCTAGAGAAAAGACGACTAAGAGAAGACCTTATCACATTGTACAAGTATATGAGAGGTCAATACAAGGATCTCTGCGGTGAGCCATTTATTCCAAGGCCTGATCAGGTGATCAGGGGACACCCCTTGAGATTAGAGTAAAAGAGGTTTAGACTTCAGCAGAGGAAGGGTTTTTTACAGTAAGGTCTGTTAAATTGTGGAATTCCTTGCCCAAGGAGGTGGTTATGGCAGATACAATGGATACATTCAAGAGAAGATTAGATACATTTCTTTCAAAAGGGAACATACAGAATTATACTGTTTATCAGTAGGCAGATCAGGAAGGTCTGATTAAGACTAACTTATCTGGTAGCAGGAAAGCTATAAAATTCTCTGTCACTGGGGTATGAGACAAAGGTTGAACTTGATGGACTTGTGTCTTTACTCAACCTAATTTACTATGTAACTATGTAACTATGTAATAGGAGAGAAGTCCCTGTCCCAAGGACCTTACAGTCTAAACTGCCATTTCTCTTTCCTAGCACTGCCAAGGTGACGGTTTTCCACCACTGTCCCACTAAAGCAGGATTTTAAATTGGTTTTGTTTTAGTTTTAAATTGCTGGTGATGGAATCCCTTTCCATAATGGATAAGACAGGGATAACAGAAAACAATGAAAGTAAAATTAGCTGGTTTTAAGGACCTTCTTAAATACTTGTGTGCACAGGCCAAGTTATCTATGTATGATCTTTTCTCCTCAAAAATAAAGTTTAAAGAAAAGTAAAAAAGAAACAACCAACTCACAGAACATGCATTAAAACTGCAAAATTTAGTTTGCTTTCCAAAACAGTTCACTCATCTCTGCTTGGTAATTCATGACAGTTGCTCATAAAGTGATAGTAATGTTTCATAATAAAAGCAGCTCTAATTAATCATCATAGTATTTGGACTTTGGAGAGTGTTATTTCAATTCTGTCAGATTTGTAGTTCAAGAATAATTCAATGACAAAATATCCCCCTCCCACCACTTTTACTGATATAACACTGCTTAGCCAGAGCAGAAGGGAGGTGCCCAGGTAGACTGCAGAGAGGGACAATCTTCAGTTAAGATAAGGGAAAAACCTGAAAAACTTGTCAAGGGGGGCAGGGCCTTTATTGTTCTCATAGGAAGAAGATTGTCCCCTGCTGTTATCTGTCTGGTCTATGGACTGCATTCCACATCTGAGAAGAGATGACTTACACTAGGTAAAAGGGGTGGGAGGGGAAACTTTGCTTGTGAATATCTCTCAAACCATAAAGGTTTGAGAGATAAGACTTATATTGTTCTTCATGTTTTTTTAATGCCTACAAAATAAAATAAAGATAAAACGAAGTATTACTGTCCCTTTAAAGATTTATGTAATAAGGAGAAGAACAAAACAATAAGTTAAAGGAAAAACGGTTCACCCTACAATAACAATAAGTTATATTATGGAACAATTTTCTTGCTTACTTCACAAACATTCCAGTAATGTCGAATGGCTTCGGTAGCAGTAACACTGTTACAATTCCTTATTCAGTAAAAAGATGGTTTTAGATGTGGTCACATGAGCAATTAATTGTAGTCTAGATTAAAAAAAAGGAATGAGTGGGTTTAGAATGGAGAATGAATTACAAGAAGCCACTAAGGAGGTATCTACAGGTCAGGGTTGAGGTCGTCCACAGGGTAGAATAGAAGCACTTATATTGCAGCTGCTTCTTATGTACCTAGTTAGTGGATAATTGTTTGAAGGGGACCAACTGCATGATCTTTGTGGGTGCATTAACTTACCTTTCATGCTGCTGAAGAGGTTAGTTTGAAAGACTACAATAGAATGCATTTTGTTTGTGATCATTGGATAAAATCAACAGAAGTATACCAGTATTGATTTTTAGACTGTATTAGAAATGTTGCAAAGCTATTCTAAGTTGCTTGTCTTTTACATGTGTATCAGGAAATTTGTACTTACTGAATGGCATAATGAAATTGAGGAACACATAATTTAATCCAAATTATGAGTTTGCCATTTGTATAAAATAATTTCACTGTCCCACCTATGTAAACATTTTGTCTAATGCAGTGATTCTCAAAGTTGGTCCACAGGACACAGTAGAAGGTCACGTTTTCAGTGACTTCAGTGGCTCAGTGGTTTTGAATGCACTACCTATTCATAGTTAGGATAGTCTGAAAACCTGACCTGTTAGCCTGTCCCAAGGACTGGAGATAGGAATCAGTGGTCTAATGTTATCTATTATTTTAAACTACATATGATATTTGTACACTAACATAAATACAGATGTGCCTCAGTTTATGTACATCCTCCCTTTGGCTCTCTGCTGTTGGGCTACGCCTACTATCATCCACAGCAAGTCGTTACTGAGGATGATAGGAATTGTAGTTCAACAACAGCTAGAGGTCAATGGAAGTTGATTTGAGTGGTCAGCATTATCCCTCTGAGTTCCAGAGGGTTATCCAATGTAGAGGGTTAACCCTTTCAGTGTCAGAGAGGTATCTAACGCATTGCCTAGACAGTAAGTGCTAGTGCATGTGCCCCACTCCCAGTGTTCCACTCTGTACAGAACTGCAGTTACTGTTTACTATCTTTACTCAACTCTCAAACTATAAAGTGCTGTTTACACTTGTGGCACTATATAAATAAACATATTCATTTACTACTTGATTCATTCATTCTTTTCATGGAACCTGCAGGGAACAATTTCAAGTAGTTTGGTGCAATCAGACATGCGGTCACGCCTCCTATATCTGTATCATCTCCTTTGGGACCTTTGGGACCAGATCTCTGCTGCCCAGTAGGATACAGCAGTTGTATTAGAGAACAACCAATTCCTGCATGATATGGAGTAACATTCAGCAATTGGTCAAAACCAAAAAATAACTGATTGGATTACAGGATTCACATTTCCATTCATAGCAATGTGATGACCAAATCTTTTAGGTTTGTTGGTTATAATAGTTATAATAGTATATTCCTGTATAAATGTTGTGTATTTACTTTGCACAACATTCATACAGAAGATTGAGTTTATTATTTTATTCAGAATTAGATGCTAAGTCTAGTGCTGGCTGAGGGGGCTAAAGTCCGAGGTTTCGTGTTTAATGCCCTTGAGGTACAGAAGCATGTAACACATTGCTTTCAACAACTGATACATCACTGACTTTTGCCCTTTAAGCCTACTTACATAATAATAAACCCTAAGCTGAAAAGGTGCTGTCAGACTGGATCTTGTAACTCTTTGGATAAAAAACTATGATAACTTAAAAGGGAACTACCACCCCGTAAAAACTTAACCTGGATTGATTCTTCATCTGGCGACCAACTGCTTAGCCGGCCGGCTCAAAAGGGACTGACAGCACAGGCGCACGGACGTCACTGTGACGAGACGTCCGTGCTTCCTGTTCCAGTGACCGTCAGAAAAAGGCCGAAATATTCAGAACCGGGTAACATTTCTGGCGACTAGCGCTACTAAGCAGCTAGTCGCCAGATGAAGAATCAATCCAGGTTAAGTTTTTACGGGGTGGTAGTTCCCCTTTAATTACAAAAAAACTTTAGTTAAAGCCAGAGTTAAGTTCTCACTCAAGAGCACAAGGGCTGGTACATGCAGCCTAAGTTCTTCCAAATTGACTCCTCAGGTGCTTTGCTGATGACATCAGACAAGGCATCACAAATGACATCAGCAGTCGCATTCTGATGATATCATACATGTCATTACAAATTACATCAAAAATGACCTCATCAGTGACATCACTATTGATATCACAAATATCAGGGACTTCACATATGATCTCTTCAGTCACAAAAACAGTTACACAATGTGACAGATAATAATTTTATATAAGCTGCAGTGTCAGTACTGGGTGATGTTGTCCAGTGCTCTTACTGAGTTAGGACTTGTAGACATATTATGTGGTTCTGTCAGTGCACTTTTACTAATGAGTAGTGAATTGCTTCAGTGTTGCTAGATACCCATTTTGTTGAAGTGTGTATCTTTCTTGATAGTGGGGAAATAAGAATCCAGTTGTTTTTACTGTTTTTCTGCCTTGCTACTTCAGCATTACTTTGAGTGTTTATAAAGACACTTTGGAGCAATGTTAACTGATTTTCGTGCATTGCCATTGCTGAAAGGATAACTGAGGTGTTTATGTGTTAGTCTATGCTTTTGAGTTTTGGTGCAGTATTAGTACTTAATGGCAGAAGTACAATTTTAGTAGTGCACTGTCTTAGATTAGTTTTATTCCATGATGATTAAGTACAGTATTAGTAGGCTGGGACTTTATGACATGTTGGTGAGTGATGTGCATGATATGCATTAATGGTAGGCTACAGATGTGGACAGTGCTGTAGTGTACTGTTGCTGTTCTCTTATGATGTGCATTATTAGCAGGGTCATTTCTGATGTCATCAAGGATGCTATTGCTGAGGTCATTTGTGCTATAATCTATGATGTAAATGGTGATGTCATATGTGATGTCATCAGTATGTCATTGATATCGTTTATCATGTCACGTCATGTCATGACATCTTCAGCAATGCACATGGTAGTGGTGTGAAGTTAAATTGGAGAAACTTAATTTGTACTTCCCAACTTTCTTGTGATACCATTGAGTTATTATATATTTGAATTTATAATGAATCACACAATGAAGAAACACCCACACACAAACAACAAATACCCATAAATACACAAAAACACACAAACATACACACAAAAAGAAAGGAGCCCATGTCCAATAAATGCTATGATCTAATTGTGAGAGAGAATCCCTGAGACAATGAAAGAGGAAGTCAGTGCTGTCCATGTTGGGTGGTATGAGAAACTACTGATCTATGTGAGATGGGGTGGGCGAGTAGACAATGCTGGTGCTTTCATAGATGAGATTTTGTATTTGATTTGAAAACAAAAGAAGGTGGTATTTGATGTTTAGATGAGAGTGGGCGATGTAAAAAGGAGCCAGCTGTATGGCTGAGTGGAGGAGAAATTCTCAAGGAATTGTCAGGGCAGCAGAGGAGGAAACTGTCATGAATGTTGGTAAGGGAATTTAATAGGTTATCATGCATATAAGTAAACCCTTGAAATCTAGAGGTCATATATGGAAGTGCAAATTGTTTTACTTCCTTGGCATGAAACATGTTAGGAACTTTGCTTATTGGAGTGGCACACACTGCAGTTTATGTTTGTTCTGTTTGCCTTTTTTTTTTCTTTAACAATAAAATAGCTGTGTTTAAGCCACATTTGGACCCATGGTATATCTGTCATGCTACTTGTTAGGCAGGCAGAGGGATCCACTAAGCAGAGAAAAGACCTGTGGGATACCCACTGTCAACAACAGTACTGGAGATTTGACTGCTGCAGTTTGAACGCTCAGTTGATTGAGCCAGGGAAGTAACTGGAATTAGCACCACCAGTTGATCCATTAGTGCAGACACCACTGGTTAAGTCACTGGAAACTTGACTGAAAACAGAAGCATTATATACTAGGCTGGGACAGAGCAGTAGCGGTAGTCAGCAAACAGGGTGGAACATTTAGCTGGCAAGGTGGGTAATCATAAAACAGGTCAGATCAGGACAGTTGGCTGGCTGACATATCAGGAAATAGTCCAGGTCAGGTCAGGTGGGTGGCAAATCAATGATAAGGAAACAGACCAGATCAGGACAGGCGATTGCAATAGCTATGGTCAGGAAACAGGACAGGTGCTGATGCTGAAGTTAGATACTATAACTGCACACTGGGATTCTTGTGCAGCTCCTTGAAACAGGCCCACTGGACTTGTCTAAGTGATTACAGGTGCACTCAGATTCTAACAGACAGCCATTGTTTGGGCTGAACCTATGCAGGTTAGCAAAGGTAAGTACAGACAGGAATTTCCTGAGCTAGAGGAGGAAGTGAGTACAGTTAATAACAAACATGGATTGCAGGGCTGGATTTACATCTCAGGAGCCTGTAGGCACAGAAATTTGAAGCCCCCCCCCCCGTGGACCATCTGCACTGGATACCTCCACAATGCTCCTAATCTCCACGTTGTCCCCCATCATCTCCATATTGCCCTCACATTGCCCCCATCAGCTCCACATTGCCCTCACAATGCCCCCATCAGCTCCACATTGCCCCCCACCCCATCAGCTCCAACTTGCCCCCACCATCTCCACATTGCCCTCCATCGGCTCCACATTGCCCTCACATTGCCTCCCCCCGTTGTCCGTTTCCTACCTCCCTGGTAGGAGATCTGTATGTACCTCCTTTGGCACAGTCTTGCACCTGATGGAGCTCCCGCGCGGTCTCCTATTCAGGAATACAGAGTGCTGGGAGATGATGTCATCTCCCAGCGCTCTGCATTCCTACAGAGCCGACGAGGGAGCTCCATCAGGTACAAGACTGGGGGGGGCGTGCACAATGTGAGTGGGTGCCACCGGCGCAGCCAGCGAGGCGGCTAGTTTTTTTTTTTTTTTTTAAAGAATATTTAAAAAAAAAAAAAAAAAAAAAAATTACAAATGGCAGGCGCCCCTCGTTGGCGTGCGCCTGTAGGCAAGTGCCTACTTTGCCTAATGGCAAATCCGGCCCTGATGGATTTTCTGGACCAGGTCCTCACATTTTTCTGAAAGGTTACTGTGTTTGATCATTATTTCCTTAAAACTGTCAAATAATCATATTTTTATGCTTCTCTGATGAAAGAATGTAGGTATTAAGATGGGAGAGATCCTTGCTGTGTACTTTATTTGTCTTTGTGTTGTTACTATCATTATAAATTATAAGAATTTTCAGGTTGTGGGTAGATATCTATGTTTGTGATTTTATTTATACAGTGCCAACAATGCTTATGGGAGATCTAGAATAAGGCATATGGAATGATACAATATAATTGAATACACCCATATGATATTAATATTAATAGATATTTCATCACCATGTGTTAGAGACCTATCTAGCATCTGAGTGGTAAAGACGAACCATCAATATATTACACAGTGCTGTAAAAGTGGAAAGTGCACACACAATTTTATGATAATACAAATTTAAACATACTGAGATGAATTTATGAATTTTCCATGCAGATTCACAGAAGTTAGCCTTGCATCCCTATGGGTTGCTCACTCTTCTGCTCTATAAAGGCTAACTATTATCATGTGCTCTGTCTGCTTTCGTTTGAAAAAACTGCCAGGTTCTGTGATGTCTACCTCTGTGGATATGGCATCCTGGACTGATTGAGAATACCTTGAACAAAGGCACAAGGCCAAAATTCATAGGGTCCATAATAAGGCCAAATGGTTGTTGGGGGTTATTATTTGGAGGTGTTAGTTTTATTTTAAGTTTTAAAAAAAAGATTTTAAATGGAAAACGTAATAATAAATTTAACCAGTGTAAACTATAATAATAAATTAGATCAGTGTCACTAGAGAGATGAGTAAAGCTTAGAGGTCCCAACGGCAAAAGGTAGAGAAAAACACAAGCTCCTGTAGTAAGTACCAGGGCCAAGGCCAACTGCTTTAGAAGTGTACACGCCCAGCCTGAGGCAAGATGGGGCATGTAAGCACGGCTGGCGCCACCTACTGTGGGTGCAGTCGGAATCAAATGATCTGGCACTTACATGTATGTCCCAGTGGCTCCATGGGACCCAGATGGCAATTTGCCGCTCCAAGGCTCATTGCTTTCCCTTCAGAAACCCCTTACCCTGTGATCCTCTGTGCTCGAGTAAAATCTTATGTAATTGTAGCCTAGATCTGGAGGCGGGATAACACCATGACAAGCAGCCGCGTGCTACACTAGTCTCCACATGGCTTGCGCGGGCTGCTTAGATTCTGCACATACCGGGGCAGAATGGGACTCTGGCAGCAGCACTTCTGAGGAAAGAAGTTAAGGAACAGAGGTGCACCAGTATTTAATGTAAGTTTATCTCTTCTGGATACCTCTCTGGCCCTCAAAAGGCTAGATATGAATGCTTAGTACATAAGAGGCACAAATGTGGCACAATACTTTGCAATGTAACAGCTGAATCAATATTTAGCATGTTGCAGATGAATGCAACCAGCTTAAAATACAATAATAAGATTCTGATGCCCTTAGCTTCTATTCTGAGACACCATGGCCAACCCCACACTATTATGCCAGTGTTGGACCCTTTCTCTATGCCAACAGTGCTGGTGCAACAGTGGGTGTCAACCCATGGCTTCAGTTTACAAAACCTGGCACCGCTGTGGAGCTCCACTCCTTAACTCAGTGTTTCACAATGCTAGTCCTCAAGGCTCACCAACACACCAAGTTTTCAGGATCTCCCTGCTTGATCACCACTGGTTATACAGTAGCTCAGTCATTGTGGTTGAGACACCTGTACTCAATCAGGCATATCCTGAAAACCTGATCTGTTGTGTGCTCTGAGCTGGGGTTGAGAATCCATGCCAACCAGGCTCCTTTTCCAGTATATTGACTGCTCCACATCGTTACAGCAGTGTTAAAACCCCTACCCTCTCTGGCATAGTGCTCTGTGCCAACAGTATTGCCCGTCTTTTCTTCTAACTGCTTTGGACACCAACACATACAACACTTATACACATATAGGGAACACACACATAGACACATACACATATAGGGAACACACTGCCACTTATATACATACAGGGAACACACATATATTGACAGTTATACATGTATAGGGAACACACACATAGAGAACAAACACACTAATACTTATACACATAAAGGAGCATAAAGGGATGGGATATAAGGGGTGAAGCATGAAGGGGCAGCACACAAGGGACAGAGACTAAGGGGCGGCAAAATTAGCTTTGCCTAGGGTGGCAAAAATTCTTGCACCAGCCCTGCATGTAAGTGCCAATGAGGAGCTTGAAGCATCCTCCAGCCAAACCTCTGACTGATCCTTATCCCACCTTACTATGTTCCCAAACCAAAGAAGATCACTGAATGCCCTCACTGATCCCTGCATACAATGACCAACATGGAGAAAATTCCCTGGTCACACATTGCTCTGGCTATTAGGTAGGAATCCCTTGATGAATATGTGGTGGCTTTTTGTTTAAGGAGTGTGTTTGGGTTTGTATGTGAGAGTAATGGTGTGTGTGTGTGAGTGTGTGTGTGTGTGTGTGTGTGTTTAGTCTGTGTACAGTCACATGCAGTCAAGTAGTGTACATGTGCTGAAGCTCATTGGACAGATTCTTCTGTTGCTTTGTTCTTGAAGTATGATGTAATACATATGTCAGTGTGAATTATTGTTAAAAATAAATAAAAAAGTAAACACGTGTGTGTGTTTTCAAGGCATTTCTTGCTAAGTAAAATCCCCTGCATCTAGTTGTTTCTGTCAAAGGTCATTACAGTCCAAATTATTTTTCATGAAAAATCATCATCACCAACCAGAAGCTCTCCATAAATAACAGGAACACCACCCAATGGTAACTTTTCAAAACATAGCATTTTAAATTTAAAAACAAGTTTTGGTTGCAATAAAAACACTAGATGAATCTCCCAGCAGAAACAATACACTTGTTTTACATACCAAGAAAAGCATATAACATAACATACACATATACACACACACATACACTTACACACACACACCACACACACCCACACACACACACACACACACACACACACATACATAACATACAGATATACACACACACATACACTTACACACACACACACACACACACACACCACACACACACACTCACACACACACATACACTCACACACACACATACACTCACACATACACTCTCACACACAAACACACACTTACACACACATTTTTTTCCATAATTAATGTTTGTCCCATTAAAAGTGACATGGTGGAGCATTGAGAGGAGAACAGTATAATTTGGGTTGTGCTTTGGGAATTGAGTCAAGATAAATTAGTTTCAGACTCTAGTACCAACATTTAGCCTATGCTTTTGGTGATGATTAAAGCCTTTTTCAGCCAGGGAACATACAGTACTAGGTTCCCACAAGACTGAGACTTGGGCCATTACACCATTACTAGCAGGCAAATTAGCACCATTACCTGCCCCAAGCTGTCTGTCATAGTTTGAATCATAAATGCCAGCACTTAACTGACTGTAAAGGTACAGAATGCATTTTACCACCAAAGAGACAGAGGCTTTCTGTAATGCAGTGACATCAGGTGGAAATACAGATAAATAAGAAGATATGTCCAATTTGCTGGCTGTGAGACTGACAGGAGTTTGAATGACAATTCTTCTGCAAAAATCCACAGGAGCCGCCCCTGACACATTCAGAAGTGTCAGAATGGCTATGTGTGAATGGGCACAGACCTTGCTTGTCTCAATGTTGTAACTCTGATTTGACCTCCACCTGTGCATGTGCCATGTTAAAGTTGTGCTGTCTGCTGGACTCATCAAATAACCTGGTCTAATTTTTTACATATTATTTGTATTCCATGGTGTAGTTTGTCATGATGTCACCCAGGAAAATGTGTGTATGTGTGTGCCTGTGCATTTGGATCTATGTGTGTGCCCCTGTGTGTCTGTGCAATTGCGTATACTGATATCTGCACACCAGTTTTCAATAACTGAATGTCAGCAGGCTGACACTCTCAGTCAATATGGTCCTCTTGAAAAGGAATTTTTTAGTTTGTGGTTGTCTAATGTATTTCAGTTAACGTGCCTTGTGCAGAACCTTTGGAACTGAGCATTCATTTATATGGAATGCTCTAAATACTTTGGTATTAAAAGGCTCGGGGGTGTACTTAGGGTAAGGTGGATAAGAAATGGCCACCTCTGACCTATTCAAATATACTTACATATAAAGTCTTCGTATTTTGGCTTGTATTACATGACCTGATCTATCATCTAGATACAATAGAACAAAAATATGTGGCCCAATTGTTTGATGCTTTTCAGCAGATCTAAAAGGTTTATTCTAATTGGCTACTAAGGATTTGTAATGCCTAAAATATTCTTGATTTTCTTTTGTGTCTGCCTTTTCGTTTTTGACTGGAATATATGATATTCAGTGACAGTTTATACTTTACTATATGCCTACTTGTCTCCCAACATATTGATAGTTTTTGCTTTGCATTCCTACTATTTTATTTAACCCTATGAGTGCCATAGCAGTATGTAACACATTGTTCTGCAATGCGTTGCATACCCCCTGACACTCAAAGGGTTAAGCAGTGAAACTTGATTAATCTACACACTCAAGAGCTATTTATCACATGCATGTTTATAATTGTCTTAAACACACATGAATAGGCAAATCTGCATAAAAATACACATTATAATTTAATTACAATGAATGTTGTCTAGCATATTACATAACATCACATACAATGTTGTGTTACACAATGAGGAACATATACTAAGTACAACTGTTGTAACTGTGAGGCAAAACGCCTGCAAATACAAATACAATTTCCCATTGATTTAATTGGGGCTTTAAATGCTAAAGAGGTCACCATGCATTGCTTCAGTGTACATTGGGGACGTCCAGCAAATGTATTGAGGTTAAAAGCACCATTTGAAGTAATGAGATTTTTTGTAATTTTAGTTGCCCCCTCTGGTGCAATTGTTTTTTTCCAGAATTAATCCTAATCTTCAGCCTTAATGATGTTCTCAATGTACAGATAATATTTCCAAATTCCTATTGGTCACTCCAGAGTTGCAATTAAATTTCCTAGACCAGCATTGTCCATGTCTAAAGTACAATTAGCAGTAGTCACTCACTGGCTCTCCAAACACTATTGATTTTAGTTGGGTCGATATTAGATCTAATCTAATGGCTCATGCAACAGCTGAGAACATCCTTTGGGTAAAGGAGTCAGACGGACAAAATACAATAGAAGGCAACCCCCGGATTATCCACTCTAAGAAACTGTGGGACAAACAAAAATACAATTACGAGCTTCTAAGTAGATCCTCAACGATGGCTCCATTAGTAAGCAATTCAGACCTTAGGCAATCATGACTTCTACGCACTTCAGCTAGTGGGCCAACAATGGTTTCAAGAGATTGGGGATATGTTTATTATGGGCCAACTAAACCATCTGATGGACTTAAAATGACCTCTCTGGCTCCTCATTTTTCCAGATACCTTTAAATACAACTATTTTTCAAGCAATTTACTGGTAGCAATTAAAAGTTGCTATTTACCTACTTTAGGCACATATGGGCATCTTGAAAAGTTGCAGCTGGAAGAACCTGGATATTGTATTAACTATTGTTTCTTTGAATACCAAAATAAAGATGATTAAATGAGAGTATATTCTGTAAAAAATGGAAAACGGAAAGCAATTTCAGAGATATAGCTAAAAACAGCAGGTAGAGTTACTACAGAGATGACTTCTCCAATGTTATTCTATGGAGCCAATGCATTAAGATCTATAAATTTGGAGAAATCTTAGTGCATTGGCTCCATAAAATAGCATAGGACTTGGAGAGATTAGAACACTGAAGAAGTTAATCCCACTTTACTACCTCTTTATCATACCTTACTGTATCTCCCCTGCGGAGTGATTCTGGGACAGTCAACTTCACCATAGAAGAGAAATACAAATTTCCCATATGTCTGAAAACGTCAATGTTGCTTTCAATCCTCTAAATATACTTTCTCTAATCAATGGGGTGAAATGTAGGGTCTTATTCAAGAACCAATTGCACCAGAGAGGGCAAATATAAATTCTCAAAATGTCCCTCGATTTAAATGGGAGTTTAAACCCCTTGAATGCTAGAGAGGTCTCAAATGCATGTAAATGTCCCATTTAAGTCAATCAGCGGGAATATCATCAGTATACTATGGTTCAGTTGATGTGCACCAACATTGCGCCTCTTTAGTCTTCTTAACCCTTTGAATGCCAGAGAGGTTTCCAAAGCATTGTGCTGCAATGTGCTGGATACCTCTCTGACACTCAAAGGGTTAATCTGGCCCGCAGATTTAGAGATCTTCCAATGTTTTCAGTTGATGACTTTACTAACCACTTATTGGAGTCGTCCCAAAAATCACCATCCTTCAGAAATATACATTACTTTTAGTTAAAAATGGTCTTTATAAGCAATTTTGTAACCCAACTTATTGCTCTATTTAACTCCTTAATGACCAGGGCTTTTTTTTTACACTAGGGACCAGAACAATTTTTGCCTTTTTGTAGTATGTAATTTTTCACCCATATTTTCCCTCGAATTTATTCCACGCAATTTATGTACTGTTTTAAGGAAAAGTAGAGCTTTCTTTTGACACCATATTTATATGTATAACCCATCATTTAGCTTGATGATGATATATATAAAAGTGAAACATTTTTATAGGTTTTCCAGTGATGATTTGTGCTCAATTAGAACATATTTTAAAAGGAACTGAATAAAAAGTATGGACGTTTGTTCATACATCCCAAGTGTGGGGTACTGTCCCTCTAAGATGAAAATCCCCATGTCCTCTTTCCCACCCTGGTTTCCCTCTGTTTAGGAGATCAGACTGTGGTGCACGGAAATAAAACTCACATTAATGTTCACTTAAACTTCAAGCGGAACTATCACCCATGTTAAACTTTGTGCCAAATAATTACTCATCTGGCGACTAGCTGCTCAGTAGTGCTAGTCGTCAGAATTATTACCTGGTTAATGAGAATTATACACTGCTCCTGGACTGACAGGCAGGAAAGAGCGCAGACATCTTTCCATAGCGACATCTGCGCGCCTGCACTGTAAGTCCCTTTTGGAGCCAGATGGATCCTAGCAACACCTCCTAGAGCAGACTGGGACTGACAGCGCAGGTGTCAGATGTCACTATGGAAAGATGTCTGTGCTCTTTACTGCCTGTCATTCCGGGAGCAGTATAGAATTCTCATTATACACTGCTACCGGAATGACCGGCAGTAAAGAGAACAGACATCTTTTCATTGAGGGACAGTACCTCTTAGAGGGACAGTACCCCGCACTTGGGATGTATGAAAACGAACGTCCATGCTGGCGACTAGCACTATTGAGCAGCTGGTGGGTAATTATTTGGCACAAAGTTTAACATGGGCGGTAGTTCTGCTTTCATTGTATGTGTTTATATATTACTCGGTGTAAATACAATACTTTGCTCTTGCTCTAAATCATTTAATGTGCTACATAAAGAGGTGGCAATAGGTCAGGTCATGAAGTAACCAAACAAGCTTTACCCACCAGTCCTGCCCCAACTCCGCCACATAAAATAAAAGTGTCCATTCGTTGGCCATTTGACCTGTTAGTAGCTGTGTCCTCTGCTCCTTCCTTTCTTTTGAGAAGGAGAAGAGAGACAGAGAATAGAGAGCAGTGACAAAGGCAATGTTTACAATCATTGCCTTTGTCATGTGGCTCCATTTGCCCATCTGATTGCTGTAGCAGCGATCACAAGTGAAGCCACTAGAGATAGACTGAAAGTGATTGCTCCGATCCTGGAGCAGTTACAGTCTCCCCACAATGATCACAGCACCCCCTGAGGCGCTCTGTGATCATTAACTCATGATGTGCCATGACCATCATCATACCTGAGAACTCTCCGGATTTGCCCTGCAGATTCCGGTTTTGAGAGTGCATTGCCGGGTCTCCAGGGCAGAGGCTGATTCCCTGGATGTGAGGAGTTTTCTTTAAAACTCTACCCACTTCTGTTCCTTCCCTCCCTGTTCCTCCCACTTTTCCTCCTTCCTCACCCAGTTCCTCCCACTTCCCGTCCACGTGTGTGATGCCCCGGAAAGCCCACCCCCTCTCTGTAGCATTTAAGAGATGTTTATTTCAAAGAATTACTGCAGTTCATCATTACACTTCCGGTTATGTGTGTGTTATTGTAAAACTGTTAGGATCCACCTGATGTGAACTAAAGGGATCCATTGCTTCCTATGCTCAAATTCCATTCACTCCTTACTTTCTTCAGCCACTTACATGTTATATCTTCCACCAGAACCTTCGTAGTGGGAGGACAAGGGTCAGGAAAAGAGAGCGGCAAAGAGGAAATGTAAGCAAGGGGAGAAGACTGGAGAGATGTAAAGAAGGGGAGTATGCTGTGGGGATATAAGAGAAGGGAGCAGTCCTAATGAGATGTAAGGGAGTAGAGATGGCCTGAGGAGATGGAAGATGGGAGTGGACCAAGGATATTGAAGGGAGTGCAGACAAAGGAGATGGAATTGAGGGGATCAGACCATTGTAAGGGAAGGGGAGCAGGAATGGGGAAATGAAGGGAACACCGCTAATTGGATAAGGGAATGACGGAGAGGAAGAAAAGATTCCTACTATGTTCAGATGACTGTCTTGGACTGAAACATGGTATGAATGATGTCTAAAGGTAAGGGATCCACTTCTTATTTATGTATTATTATTATTATTATTTAGATTGTTTTTAACAGAGATGTTTAGTTAGTAGTCCAAATGAAAACTACTCACTGCTGCAAAACCGCATACACTATCATATATCTTGAAGAGAAACGTTATCTTTTCTATTAACCGCTTCCTCAAACTTTCCTTATTATGCCATTGCTATTGCATGCTGGGGAATTCCCTGCTCTTTCATATTGTCCTTCACCATCAACTGGTTCTCTGAATCAGCGTTATGGCGCTTGGTGGAGACCACTAACTGTGAGATCCTACTTTGTTCTTCATCTGCAGTCTGGAGAAACAATGAATTAGCTGATGTGTGCACTACATAACAAACAGACATAAGATTCACTTATTAATAATTCACCTGTGTAAATGGCAGGATGGAACACAGAAAGGGCCACCAGGTATTGGAAGAGACTGAAAACACCTATACCTCAACAGCTGTATATTTTCTTACCACCCAGAGATACTCACTGTGTCTTAGCTCATATTCATCTTCTATTGCAAACAGGGTTAGGTTTGGTTTCAAAATGACCCTGAAATTGTTACAGCCTAATGCATTATTAGTGAACTGTGAAGCCCAATTGCACCATTACATGCCCAAAAGCTAGAAAACAACACCAGTGACTTAAAAAATGAGACCTGGGGCTTTAGGTCCCTTAGCCAGGACCTAGCAACCTCTGAAGAATTCCATCCAGTACTTCATGAATTATTTTGTGTTGTTTCTATTTGCTGCAAAACAGGGCTGGAAATATTCATAAAGTGTAGACTAGGGGGTATTCATAGTCCTCTGCTTGACTTATCTGCCCTCCTATCTGCTCACCTGGGTATTACCCCATGGCCTATTTCAAGCTACCACAGAGGTGCCTCAGTATACGTACAAAGTATTCATATTGACTTGAATTCCTGACCCTTTTATCCTGATGATTGCTGTGTATGAGCTTTACCTTGTTTAAGACGATTGATCGTGTCTGCTGGCTGCCAATGAACCTTGCCTTGTATGCTTCCAGGACTACCCTCTACAGTCTAACACAACTCTCTGCATGTAAAATGATCACTTCTACTTTCTGCCACGACCTTCAGTCTGTTGTATGACCCGTGCTACTGTCTGCCACCTATCTCAAACAGTATCTGGCTAAACTGATACAGGCAAAGTGCAGTCAGTCTCTCTTGATTTCTGTACCTCTCCCAACTGTTTTGTATGATTCCAGTGGCGTAACTAGAAGCCACCGGGCCCTGGTGCAGAAATTGCCGCCGGGCCCGGGCCCGCCCCCCCCCACAATTTTCACGTTGCCCCATTCACATCTCTTACCTCCATCTCCCGCGCGGTTCTCAGTTATGCAGAGCGCTGGGAGATGATGTCATCTCCCAGCTCTCTGCATTACTAGGTGATGTCATCTCCCAGAGCTCTGCATTACTAGAGCGCCGGGAGATTAGCTGAGCTGCTGCAGGCAGGGCTGTGGGCGAGTGGCCACTGTATGATTCTACTGGTTACAAGTAAGTAGCTATAACTAATCCGTTCTCTTTCAGTCCAGTACCTGAGTTCCATTTGCATTTCCTGTCCTCTTCTGCACTCTCAAGCTACAATACTTCATCCAGATGATTCACCGCTCACACCCCATGTTTTTAGGTTGGTGTTAAATATTCTTCCTTGGCCTTTGATCGTCCTCTTTGTCCAGTCACTCATTGTGACATGATCTGTAAAGCAATGCATTGCACAACCTTCCTTTCCTTGAAGGGTTAAGAAAAAAACAAAAAAACAAAACAAACCCTTATTATTGATAAGAATAAAGCTCGAAGCTTGCTGCCCTGGCTCATCTTGTTTTGTCATATTGACTACCTCTGTAGTCACATGTGTCTATGTACCAGTGACATGATTTAAAGATACACTATAACAATTTGTATTCTAAATACATTGTATGTAAACACATCTGCTAAAGAAGAAGAAAGCTGAAGGAAAAAAATATATTCATAAGAACAACAACCATGTTGTGTGTATTGCAGTGATTTACTATTGGTATTTGAATGGTGTTGCCTAAACGGTAAGAGTCAGATGGGTGATATCAAAATGTCACGCATGTCAAAATGGTGACAAAAAAAATCCCTGCTTTTACAGACACCAACAGAAAGCTGTCTGGAAACAGGTACAGAAAGTTCACTGTCAGGGACATAAAACATATGTGAATATTAAAAACAAGTCCAGGAAATTTCACTTTTCATGTGATGCATTTGCAGAAAATGTCAAAATAATGGATTATCGCTTCAATATAAGAAATCAGTGATCAAAGATCACTTATGTCTGATCCTTCCTCAACCAGAAATGGCTTTTCTTCTTCTATATTAATCAAGGATGGGCAATGTGAGGCCCTCCAACTGCTTTCAGACTTCAACTCCCATCATTCCTCACCAACCATAGGGAGGCAGGAAATTATGGGACTTGTAGTCTTGCAGATCTGAATAGATATACAGGACTACTGCAGGAAAGGCTCCTATGTAAGTAATTACTTCTTATAAATACATTATTAGCCACTTGTTCTTATGGATTGAGATCCCTTATAATTCCTAGGATGCTATCAAGTTCTCCAATGGATTTTGAATGTTCTCTTTAAAGCTCAAGGGATCAAGTCAGAGGTGGGCAACAGGAGGCCCCCCAGCTGTTGCTTGACTACAATTTCCGTCACCCCCTGCCAGCCAACAGCTAGTAAGTGATGATGGGGTTGTAGTCCGCAACAGCTGGAAGGGCTTACATTACCCACCCCTGAGTTAAGCACAAGTTGCGTGGTCAGTTTGACATGCATCATATGCACAAAAATTATTTAATTTAAATGGACATTTTAACCCCTTGATGCTAGAAAGGTCTCCAATATGGATGGGCGAAACTTTTCACCTCAAACTGAAATCGGAGAAAAATGGCACTTTCCGCTTTGCAAAAAACTTCCAATGAAAAGTGCAGATTTTCCGCTTTTTTTGCCCATTAAAATCAAAGGGAACATAGAAGTTACACACAACACATTCCAAATAATATTTTATTTCCCAAAGGCATTATATGAAAGGGGCACGAGGGTGCCTGTGTTGGTAGGGTGTGGGGAAAGAATCAGTTGAATAAGGAATGTTTTTGGGGGGTTGTTTACTGGGATTGGGGGGCACTTAATAAAAAAGAAATCCTAAATAAAATAAAATAAAATAAAAACCATAAGACACGGTATAAAGGGGTCTGAGGAGGGTGCCTGTGAATGAATGAATCATTTGAACAGGGAATTTGTTTTGGGGGGCTTTCTTGACTGCTATTGGGGGGACAGTTAATAAAAAAATTAATCAATAAAATAAAATAAGACATTTGTATTTAAAGTGACAGAGACAGGAACTCCCTGACATAAGCTGCCACTGGGTGGGCTGATACTTGACTTGATAGAGTATTTTGTAGAGGATGATTTGTTTGATTTGTTGTTAGAGGCCTTTGTAGGACTTAAACTTATTAGAGGCCCAAGCCCTGAAGAAACATTGATTTGTAGGACTTAAGCTTGTTTGGCACAAGCCCTAAGGAAACATTGATTTGTAGGACTTAAGCTAGTTTGGCACAAGACCTAAGGAAACATTGATTTGTAGGACTTAGGCTTGTTAGAAACAAACCCCCCAAAAATTGTTTATTTTTTTTGTAGGACTAGTTATTTTCCTTTATTTATTTTTTTCAAAACACAAGCCCTTAGAGAAAAATAAAAATGCCCTACCGGCCTAATGCCAGCAGGTCATGTTGGGCAGTGGCCAATGTCAAATGTTGTGCTGAGTTGCAACTGCTGTTCGTACTGCTGCTGCTGCTGCTGAGTTGTTTAGGCAGCAGGATGATTAGTCAACTGAAAGGAAATGGGATCAACAATAGCAGTAACATGGAAGATAGATGATAAAGGTTCCACTTGCCACGACTGGCTCCAGCGATGAGCCTGAGGCAGTAGCAGAAGAATAAGTAGCCCCCAGTATATGTGGAGAAAAGAACAAGTTGACCATTAAATCTTCACCACCTGCCCCTCCTCCAAAATCATCATGGGTGTGTTGTTATTAGAATACATATATTTCCCTTGAGAATAGGAACTGTGGCTTCCATCAGCAACTGCAATGTGCACAGTGTGTGTGTGTGTGTGTGGTAAATAACATCTGGGGGCACAACTGTATCCAAACACCATGACGCCCGACACCAAGTACTGTCGCTGTCACTATACCCCTTGTCCAGACCCCGTTAAGGACACATGACAACTTGCTGACAGTTTAATAGTAATGATGAACCCTCCCTGCCAGAATCCTAGCATATTCTGCGGGATGGAATCTCCTCAGAATCCACCTGATGACCTGGTATCAATTCTCCTTCATCACACTGGCATGTGTGGACAGTGCATCACACAGTGTGCAATGGGTAGAGATGAACTGCCATATCCTAACATTAACAGAGTGGCTATCATTTGGCGGGGGAGGTAACGATGAATGAGGTGGATTGGCAGGAGGTGTACTTGTTACCCTAGAGGAAGAAGGTGATGTTGATGGCAAACTAGTTGTTTCGCTCGTCATGGAACTTCCAGTGTCTGTCTGGGTTTCTTTATTCTTCCTCCTCTTTGATCTTCACCTTTCTGGAGAGACAGTGGGTACAGTAACAGCGGTGCTAGATTTCTGTAACGGGTGTTTGGCTTTATCATGTTTGGAGTAAATGTCATTGTGTCTGTGTTTAATGTGTGTTATCAGGGCGGCTGTGCCAAGGTGTGTTCCCTCCTTTCCCCTTCTCACTAACTTGTCACAAATTTTGCACTGTACCATTGTTGATGATGACTGCACTGTGCCTGCCGGAAGAGAATAATAGTCCCACACCCATGACTTCTGGGGGAGGGATAGGGAACAGGTGGAGAAGAATGACCTCTTTCTTCTTGTCCTCCACATTCCCCTTCACTTTCTGTGGCAGCGGATAATGTTGCTGCTGTTGTTGCTACTGCCTTAAATTTAGCACTGCAACTAGGACCAGAAGGAGTATTGCTACTGCTGGCAAGTGGAACCTGTCCTAGTACTGTATTACTTGTTGACCCCATTCACACTGTGTCCACGATGGTCTGTGGCACACTAGCCTGCTCCTCAGCACCCTGCTGCTCTTTCATCTCAGCAGCAGCAGCAGAAGTTGCTAATTTCAAAAGCTGATTGCTAGTGGTGGTGGTGATGCCCATCCTCGTCCCTGTCTCATATTCCTTCTCAATTTCTGCTAAAAAGGCCATCAATGTCTCTTCCATCCCAGCTTCTCCAACACCACCACTCCCACTAGTCCTTACGTGCTGCTGCTCTATTCCAGACATCTCACTGCTGCTTGGAGGAGGTGACTAGCAATGTGACAGAGGGTCCCCTGCTGTCACACAAGAAACACTAACAGCAGGCAAAGTATTGGTGGCATCAGGTTCAGCACTGGCAGCAGGTTTAGCACTAGTGGCAGCACATCTGACAGCAGGTACAACACTAGTGGCTGCAGGTACAGCAATGGTGGCGCTGGCAGCAGGGGCAGCATGTCTTGCAGCTGACCTGTCCTGCTCTCACTAGTACTAACCTTTTCTCCCTCCCTTCCCATTCCCTTTTCTCCCCTCCTTCCCATGCCCTTTTCTCCCTCCCTTCCCATTAAATTCCCCAAGATCCCTTGGGGTGATTTAGGGGGACTGGACAGCATTGGTAAAGTAGTGGTCCCTTCCTCCTCAGACTCAGTGGACCCATTATGGTCCTTCCAGCTCCTATATTGATTATTTTTTACCCTGCTCATAGTGATAGGAGTCACTATGAGCCTCTCCTGCCTCACCTTTTGCAAAATATCACAAGAGAACAGCACAGCACAACTATCTTGCTCTGTAGCTGCTTTTATTGTATCTGCCTTCAGCGAAAACATCACATTTTTATAGTGGAAGTGCAAAAACAACGTAAATCAATGGGTGGAAACGTTCTAGCCTTTGAAAAAATGGCGAAAAATGTTGGCCAATGGGCGATAAACGAGAAAATTTTAACCTCTAGTTTTAAAGCGGATTTTCCTGCGAAAAAGCGGATGACAACATGGTTTTCACGAAATTTCCTGCGGGAACACAGCGACAACTTTCGCCCACCCCTAGTCTCCAACGTGGTTCTTCACATTGGATTGCAGAC
Source organism: Rhinophrynus dorsalis (assembly GCA_037306005.1). Classification (NCBI taxonomy): domain Eukaryota; kingdom Metazoa; phylum Chordata; class Amphibia; order Anura; family Rhinophrynidae; genus Rhinophrynus; species Rhinophrynus dorsalis. Next base: position 538,456,725 of record CM074719.1, on the reverse strand, counting down.
CTTTCTGACATTCAAATGGTTAAAATCCCCATTTAAAACCCCATGATTATTGGCCCCCTATGGTGCAGCCGATTTGCCCCAGAACCGCTCCACTTCAATTCCTGCTTGTGGCACACGTATTTATGCAGAGCCACCCTCCATAGTGTTTGGTCTGTTGGAAGCCTTTGAGTACTGGTGGGAATACAGCTGCTCTGATGCACTGAATGGCACTGAAAAGAGACAGTGATACGCTGAAAGAGACAGTGAATACCTTTTATCACAATGAGTAATCAATCTGTTTGCTTTGCTCTTGGTTTGAAAGTGGTAGTAGTTCATGCTAGATTTGGATGCTAGAGATGTCTGACCCTAGGCAAGTCACATGGCACAGGAGAGAATAGGAACCTAGGCTATGGTGGGCAATGTGAAGCTCTCCAGATGATGCTGGACTGCAGCTCCAATCATCATACCTGGTAACTCTCTGGATCTGCCCCGGAGACTCCAGGTTCCCTGGTAGCCCATCACCCCTGCCAGCCAACCGCTGGTGGGGGATGATGGCAGTTGTAGTCCAGTAACAACTGGAGAGCCTCACATTGTCCACGCTGGCCCTGAACTCAAAAACATGAGCCATCCACATGAAAGAAAGAAAAAAAAAACAAACAGCTTAACTTTTTGTCTATTTTACTTTATATACCATTGCCTCAGGCACTACAAATAAACAAAAATAATGAATTAATTCATAGTTAACCCCTTCAGTGCCAGAGGCTCGGGCCATTTCCTGAACCCTGCAGGCCAGACACTTTTTCAACATTTTTGCTATCCTTCCGTTTAGGCTTGATTTCCTCTGGGGATTTTTAGTTACATATGGAAAACTATATATTGTTTTTTTCAGAACGAATTGAGCTTTCTTGTGATACCTTACATGAAGAGAATTTTACATCGTGCAAAAAGCTATGATGTCATAATGACAAAAAAAGTGAAAATTTACTCATTTTGCTAAAATCACATACTATGTATCAAAAATATTTACCTTGATTGAAAAAGTTTCAATTATTTGAAAAAGCCTCGAGTCCCCTGAGTAAAAAAATACCAAATTTGTATAGTTTTACCTACGTCCATGGCTAGCGTAGAGCCCTAATCACCAGCAGCGCAAAATGACATTTTCAACTTTATAAACTAATATGCGCATTCTAGGGTTTTTGTGGTAAAACTACCCTAAAACAGTGGAATAACTATATAAAACTATATATTTCAGAAAAGTAGACAACCTGCCGCATCTAATGAGGGGTAACTTGCCTTCTTACCCCAAGCCTGGTGTGCACAAATGCCTCCAGAAGATGGCGCTAATGAAAAAAAAGGCATTTTCTTACATTTCTGCCCCTTCAAATGTACTGAAATTTGTGAAAACCATGGCATTTCCAACTGTATTCATTAGCTAGTGCTCTTAGGAGAAAAATGACACCCCATTGGTATGAGTTTAACTACCTCAGGGGGCGTTAGAAGTGCAAAATGACACCTACTACAACCTCAAATTTTTCTAACATTTTCTCAAACATTACTTGTCTGTACACAAATGGTTATAACAACTACAGAAGTGAAGAAAGGGTACACAAACCATACCATTTTGAAAAGAAGACACCCTGCCGCATCTAATGATGGGTGACTTGCCTTGTTACCCCAAGCCTGGAGTGCACAAATGCCTCCAGAAGGTGGCACTAATGAAAAAAAAAGGCATTTTCTTACATTTCTGCCCCTTCAAATGTACTGAAATATGTGCAAACCATGGTATTTCCAACTGTATTCATTAGCTAGTGCTCTTAGGAGAAAAATGACACCCCATTGGTATGAGTTTAACTACCTCAGGGGGCGTTAGAAGTGCAAAATGACACCTACTACAACCTCAAATTTTTCTAACATTTTCTCAAACATTACTTGTCTGTACACAAATGGTTATAACAACTACAGAAGTGAAGAAAGGGTACACAAACCATACCATTTTGAAAAGAAGACACCCTGCCGCATCTAATGATGGGTGACTTGCCTTGTTACCCCAAGCCTGGAGTGCACAAATGCCTCCAGAAGGTGGCACTAATGAAAAAAAAAGGCATTTTCTTACATTTCTGCCCCTTCAAATGTACTGAAATATGTGCAAACCATGGCATTTCCAACTGTATTCATTAGCTAGCGCTCTTAGGAGAAAAATGACACCCCATTGGTATGAGTTCAACTACCTCAGGGGGCGCTAGAAGTGCAAAACGACACCTACTACAACCTCAAATTTTTCTAACATTTTCTCAAACGTTACTTGTCTGTACACAAATGGTTATAACAACTACAGAAGTGAAGAAAGGGTACACAAACCATACCATTTTGAAAAGAAGACACCCTACCGCATCTAATGATGGGTGACTTGCCTTGTTACCCCAAGCCTGGAGAGCACAAATGCCTCCAGAAGGTGGCGCTAATGAAAAAAAAAGGCATTTTCTTACATTTCTGCCCCTTCAAATGTACTGAAATTTGTGCAAACCATGGCATTCCCAACTGTATTCATTAGCTAGTGCTCTTAGGAGAAAAATGACACCCCATTGGTATGAGTTTAACTACCTCAGGGGGCGCTAGAAGTGCAAAACGACACCTACTACAACCTCAAATTTGTCTAACATTTTCTCAAATATTACTTGTCTGTACACAAATGGTTATAATAACTACAGAAGTAAAGAAAGGGTACACAAACCATACCATTTTGAAAAGAAGACACCCTGATGCATCTATTGATGGGTGACTTGCTTTGTTACCCCAAGCCTGGAGTGCACAAATGCCTCCAGAAGGTGGCGCTAATGGAAAAAAAGGCATTTTCTTACATTTCTGCCCCTTCAAATGTACTGAAATTTGTGCAAACAATGGCATTTCCAACTGTATTCATTAGCTAGTGCTCTTAGGAGAAAAATGACACCCCATTGGTATGAGTTCAACTACCTCAGGGGGCGCTAGAAGTGCAAAACGACACCTACTACAACCTGAAATGTTTCTAACATTTTCTCAAACATTACTTGTCTGTACCCAAATGGTTATAACAACTACAGAAGTGAAGAAAGGGTACACAAACCATACCATTTTGAAAAGAAGACACCCTGCCGCATCTATTGATGGGTGACTTGCTTTGTTACCCCAAGCCTGGAGAGCACAAATGCCTCCAGAAGGTGGCGCTAATGAAAAAAAAAGCATTTTCTTACATTTCTGCCCCTTCAAATGTACTGAAATTTGTGCAAACCATGGCATTTCCAACTGTATTCATTAGCTAGTGCTCTTAGGAGAAAAATGACACCCCACTGGAATGAGTCGACCTACCTTAGGGGTGCCAGAAGCACATCACTACACCTACCTGTTTGCTTCTTCGAAAATGGCGGCTTGTACTAAAATGTCCATAACTGTTAGAGACATGAAGGAAAGGTATAAAAGGTATACCATTTTGGAAAGTAGACATTCTCCCGCATCAATTGAGGGGTCACTTGCCTTTCTACCCCCTGGGCTGAAGTGCACAAATATTTCCAAAAGGTGGCGCTATGGGAATAAATACATGTTTTTTTACATTTCCACCACTTCAAAGATACTAAAATCTTTGAAAACCATAACATTTCCTGCTGTATTCAGTACCTGCTACCAACATGAGAAAAATGGTAGCCTATTTGTGTGGGTTAACATAGAATATGTGGGTGCTAGGAACACGTACGTAAACCTGACACTTTTGTTTTTGAAATTATCTGCTTGCACTAAAATGGTTATAACCATAATAGATATGCAGAAAAGGTAGAGAAACAATGCCATTTTGGAAAGAAAACATCCTTCCGCATCTAATGAGGGGTCACGTGCCTTCTTACCCAAAGGCTGGTATGCACAAATGCTTCCAGGAGGTGGCGCTAGTGAAAAAAAAAGGCATTTTCTTACATTTCTGCCCCTTCAAATGTATGGAACTTTGTAAAAACCATGGAATTTTCAACTGCATTCATTAGCTAGTGCTCTTAGGAGTCAAACGACACCCCATTGATATGAGTTGACCTACCTTAGGGGGTGCTAGAAGTAGAAAACTACACCTACTACAACCTCTGATGTTTCTAACATTTTCTCAAACCTGACTTGCCTGTACGAAAATGACTATAACACCTTCAGAATTGAAGAAAAGGTAGATAAACCATACCATTTTGGAAAGAAAACAACCTGCCGCATCTAATGAGGGGTCACTTGCCTTCTTACCCCAATACTGGTGTGCATAAATGTTTCCAGAAGGAGGCGATATAGGAAAAAAATTGCATTTTTTTACATTTCTGCCCCTTCAAATGTATGGAGCGCTGTGAAAACCATGGAATTTTCAACTGCATTTGTTTGCTAGTGCTCTTAGGAGTCAAATGACACCCCATTGGTATGAGTTGAACTACCTTAGGGGGTGCTAGAAGTAGAAAACTACACCTACTACAACCTCTGATGTTTCTAACATTTTCTCAAACCTGACTTGCCTGTACGAAAATGACTATAACACCTTCAGAATTGAAGAAAAGGTAGATAAACCATACCATTTTGGAAAGAAGACAACCTGCCGCATCTAATGAGGGGTCACTTGCCTTTTTACCCCTAAGTTAGTTGGCACAACTATTTCCAGAATGTGGTGCTACAGGAAAAAATAAAATTTTGTTTTACACATCAGTCACTTCAAAGATACTAAAATGGTTCAATGGCGTGGGATTTCCTAGGAGGACTTCTTGCCAGCCTAAGAAAAATGGTACCCCACTGCTGTGGGTTGACATACCAATTTACGCTACAGGAGCGTAGCTACCAGTGAAACAGAAATGGTAAAGCAAACAGTGTATGTGTGATTTTATGGCTAACAGATGAAAGAAGCTAGGGCGTCAGCCGGTGTACGTGCGGACCTGTGACTACAAGTGTAACAAAGTATGTGGGAGGGTGAGGGATTAGGCAGTGTGTGTGGGTATGAGCAGAGGAGCAAGGATGGTGGGGCAGTGTTTGATAGTGTGTATGGGAGATATGTGACTACCAGTGTTGATAAAAAGTCCTGTGTGTGCCACAGGAAGGGGGTTGGCATTGAACTCCCCTCCTAGTGGCACACACAGGGTTAATTTGTGTTTTAATTTTTTTTTTTTTTTATTATATACCTCATTGAGGGGCATAAGGACCCCCTGATCCCTCCCCAATGAGGTCTTAGTAAAAAAATATATATATATATGTCCACAAACAGGGGACCCGGAGAGTGCCACAGGGGTCTCCAGCGCATTGCAAAGCAATGCATTGGATCCTTGTGGCACTCAGAGGGTTAATTTTTTTTTTAATCATTACTTGGTAATCAGAGCTTGTTGGGGGGCCATCAGGACCAATCATGATGGCCCCCCAACAATCTCTGATAACGAAGTAATGAGAAATGCCCTGTGTGTGCGCCGCAGAAGGGGGGCTGCATTGGCCCCCCTTGAGGCACACACAGGGTTAATTTTTTTTTCTTTACTTTTTTTTTATTATGGACCTCATTGGTGGGTATCAGGACCCCTCTGATTCCCCCCAACGAGGTCTTAAAAAAAAAAAAAAAAAAGGAATCAAAATAAATGTCCCTGTGAGTGCCAAAGGGGTTTCCAGCGCATTGCAAAGCAATGCATTGGACCCTTCTGGCACTCAGAGGGTTAATTTTTTTTTTTATTATTACTTTGTAATCAGAGCTTGTTGGGGGGCCATCAGGACCAATCCTGATGGCCCCCCAACAATCTCTAGTAACAAAGTAATTATAGAAGCCCTGTGTGTGCCACAGGAGGGGGGGGGGGTGCATTTGACCCCCCCTGTGGCACACACAGGGTTAAAAAAATTTTTTTTTTTTTTTTTTAATAATAGACCTCATTGAGGGGCATCAGGATCCCCCCTGATCCCCCCAATGAGGTCTTTAAAAAAAAAAAAAAAAAACCCCAAAGAAAAGACCCTGTGAGTGCTACAAGGGTCTCCAGCACATTGCAAAGCAATGTGCTGGGGACCCCTGCGACACTCACAGGGCTACTTAGCGTTTTTTTTTTATTTTTTTTTTATTTTTTAATTACTCAGACCTCGTGGGGGACATCAGGACCCCTCCTGGTGTCCCCCAAGTAATTGATCTCCCAGCCGATAGGCTGGGAGACCAATTTGGCGACTGCAGGAGAGCAGAAGCTCTCCTGCCCTTCACTCCTACCACCGGTAGGAGTGAATGGGACCGGGGAAACTTCCCCAACGTCATCAGTGACATGTCACTGATGACGCTGGGAGGCTTCCCCCGGTCCCGCCCACTCCTACCCGGAAGTTCGGGTAGGAGAGAAGGAAGAGGAGAAGCTGCGCTTCTCCTCTTCCTTTATTGATCTCCCAGCGCGATCGGCTGGGAGATCAATAACAGGGGAGACATGAGGAGTGATCCTCATGTCCCCCCACGATTGCCCACCTTTTTTTTTTTTAAAATGCGGCCACTGCATGCCGGTTATACCGGCTCATGCAGTGACCGCATTTTAGTGGGTACATTGTACGAGCTTGGCACAGCGGGTACAGCTGTCCAAACTCGTACAATGTACCCACTTGGCACTCAAAGGGTTAAAGTTACTTTTAAGTAAGATTTTTTATATATTCAGATATATGTAAAGTTTCCATGCATTCGTAATATTATATATAGTTATAAATATAGTATATTATATTTATTTTTTTCTGAGGGAAGATATATTTCTTTGCAGTCCTCGCCTCTTTGGGATATTGAATTCTACAGCAGGAAGTGAGAAATGTTATGACAAACATCTTGCCTCAGAATAAATTAAGATACAATATTAAGTGTAATAAATTATATGAAGGTATGGAATCCTTCACATATATATCTGAGTATTACAAAGTGATATTTAAAGGCAACTTGTACTTCAGAATTAATATTTCTTTAACCCCTTAAGGACCGGGAAAATCAGAGGTGGATTTGACTTAAGGACCGGAGCAATTCTGACCTTTTTGACTATGTCTTTGTTCAACAGTGTTTTCCCTCTAAGTACTTTATTCCACCCCCATAAATTATATACTGTTTTTTTACAAACAAATAGGGCTTTCCTTTGATAACCCACCATTTACTTTATTAAAATTAAAGAAAAAGGTAAAAAAAAAAGTAAAAAACCCATCATTTTTGTTTTTTCTCTTGGGATCAATTGGGCGCAAAGGGTTAAATTTTTATGGAGACTGCATGAAAGGTATGACCACTTAGTCATACCTACAAAATGCGCAGTTTAAAGTGGCCACTGTCCCCCCTGGGTGAAAATCCCCATGTCCCTTTTTCCCACCCTATTTTCCCACTTTTTTGTTCATTACATTTGGCAGTGTGTGTAAGTGTATTACATGACTCCACAACAAGCACACTTCCAATTTTGTTTCTTGAGATGTTTTTTTTTTTTTAAATAAAATATTTTATTTGTAAAAAAAAAAGTTTGTTGTTTTTATTTAAAAAAAAAAAAAAAAAAAAAAGTGTATTTAGCAGGTCAGAAATTGACCTGCATTTAGCCATCCTCCTGCACCAGCAGTGAAGGAGTTAACACCTTCTGTGTCCCTTACTTTGATGTAAGGGACGCATTGGCAGAGAGGAGACACTAGAGGCAGTAAGTAGCACTGCCTCATTCATTTTTTTAGAATGCCGGTACATGTGATCGCTGACGCAGCGATCACATGACCTGGCACAACCGACTGAGGCTGAGACTGAACGGTCCGGTACTGGACCGCTCAGTCTCAGCCTGGATTGAATGGTAGCAGCGTGCACGGCGGCGCGCTGCTACCATTTAATTCTTGACGTACCAGGACCGTCACTGGTCCTTAAAGCAAATTTACCCTTGACGGTCCTGGTACGTCAAGGGTCGTTAAGGGGTAATATTGAATTTCTTCTTATTATTATTTATTTATTTATGCTGCCCCAAGCTACTGAAAAATATCACATGCATTGCCACATATCTAAAGTTCCATCAATTAATATTTTTATATGATACAAAATACTCTTTCGTATAAGATAATATTGGAATTGGTGTTCATTTAAAGTATCTGTTTATTCTGTTATACGCTTAAAGGGATAGTAATGTTTCACAATAAAAGCAGCTCCAATTAATCTTCATCGTATTTGGGCCATTGAGAGTGTTATTTCAATACTGTCAGAGGTGTAGTTCAAGAGTAATTGAATGATAAAGTTTCCCCCTCTGGACCCTTTTACTGATGTAACACTGCTCACCTAAGAGCAGCAAGACTCTACAGGTGGATTGTAGAGATTGACAATCTTCAGTGAGCATAAGGGAAAAACCTGAAAAACCTGTCAAGGGGGCAGGGTTTTCCTTATGCTCACAGTAAGAAGATTGTCCCTTCCTGAGAGATGTCCGGTCCTGTGACCAGATTCCACATCGGAGGGGAGGTGGCTTACACTAGGTAAAAGGGGCAGGAGGGGGATACTTTATCATTCAATTATGGATTTTTCCCCTCCTGCAAAAGGTTTCTGTGCATTTCCAATGCATTTAACATTATCAGCGCTTGAGGGAAATGGCAAGTGAAGGTTTGCACATGATGTTGGGAATCATAGAAATACATAAGCAAATCTCTGTGAAAAAAAGAGTCTGTATTTAAAAAAATAGATGAGCAATTCTCCGGCAAACTGGTGTCGACACATCGAACAAAAATGTTCATTGATGTAAATAGGGCTTTTAACCCTTTGGTTGCTAGATAGGCCTCTGGAGATCTCTAGCAATCAGGGGGTTAACCGTTTGAGTGCCAAAGGGGTATGCAACACATTGGAAAGCAATACATTTATACCCCTCTGGAACTCAAAGGGTTAAACCCCCTTTTTACATCAATGCACATTTGTAAATGATTTGTTTCCTATGGTGCAGTTATTTTTCTCTCCATTGCTTCACTCTTGGCTTTGTGCATACAGCCTCTAATCTGGAATCTTCCATTGTGTGAAAGATATCAATGCGAAGTACAGTATGTGTAAAGGCAAAAAGAGAGGAAATCTTGGGAAAACCTACTACATAATACATATCAGATAAACACACCATTGATTTGACTGGGATTTTTAACCTCTTGAATGCTAGAAAGGTCTCTAACACATTCATGGCATATACAAAATGACGTCTGTGGAATGGTACAATCGGCCCATTAGAATGAAGCCTGGCTCAGGCAGGAATACACAGCTCTTACTAGATATGTAAACAGGAGACCACTGGGAGTTAATGGCAGGTGCAGCGTTAATGTTGGTTCTTGGTTAAAGACAGGGCACTACAAAGCAGCATCAACATTGTCTAGCCCCGGCCTTTATTTCACCAAATCACAATACAGAAACACAAACTTGTCATTTTTATTTGTCACCCACTTTTGTCCTTGTGCACCATACCTCACACCGAATCCTCCTCTTCCCAACCCACTTGCATGGGCTGCTAGTTAGGGACAAAGCTTTAAAAGGTAATCAATAGAAAAAGATCACAAAAGGGGGAGCTCGCTTTATCAGCTGCATTCACTTGGGGCTGGGTATATTACCAGTGTTTGAGCCTTAACCTCACTCTACAAGACTGGAGCAGCAAGGCTATTCCTCTCAATAACTCCACCAACAAATGTTTCTAAAGCCTCACAGAGTCATATGCACAAAGAAACGTAGATCAAATCAGATGCACCACAGCAGAGAAAATATTCCCGCTAATCTAAACGATGCTGTTTTGTACATGCAACAAATGTTTTAGAGACCTCTAAAATGTCTGATTTTTGTCACCTATGGTGCAGTGGGCTTGGCCAAGAATTACTCTAGGAGGGAGAAATACTAAAGGCTGATGTAATGGTGAATCTGGCGATATGTGGAGATGACCATGGAGAATTTGTCACATTTCACCATATGCACTAAGAATGAGGTATTCAGGGGAGGAGATTGTGATCATTAGTATAGGAGGTTGTATTAATGCTGGTGATGTGTTCGGGAGGGCAAGTGGGGTGGTGGGGGTGGAGAGGATGCGATTAGATTTCAGCACCAAGAACAGCAACAGCCCTATCTTAACCTTACACCACAAACAGTGCCAGCCATCTCTTAACCCTACAACAAGAACAGTGCCAGGCCTCCCAACAGCACCAGTCCTCCCTTAAAGGGATAGTAAATTTTCACAATAAAAGCAGAGAGCGTTATTTCAATACTGTCAGAATTGTAGTTCAAGAGTAATTGAGTGATAAAGTATCTCCCTCCCGCCCCTTTTACTGATGTAACACTGCTCACCTCAGAGCAGTAAGACTGTCTGGATGGATCGCAGAGAGGGACAATCTTCAGTGAGCATAAGGAAAAACCTGTCAAAAGGTGGAAGTTTTTTCCTTATGCTCACATTAAAATGGTTGTTCCTTGCTGTGAGCTGTCCCAGGACCAGATTCCACATCTGAGGGGAGGTTCCTTACACTGGGAAAAAGGGGCAGGAGGGGGATACTTTATCAGTCAATTTACTCTTGAACTACAACTCTGACAGTATTAATATAATACTCTCCATGGTGCAAATACTATGAAGATTAATTGGAGCTGCTGTTTTTGTGAAACAATGCTATCCCTTTAACCCTGCACCAGGAACAGCACCAGTCCTCCCTTAACCCTGCACCAATAACAGCACCAGCCCTCCCTTAAACCATTGCCAAGAACAGCACCAGTCTTTCCTTAACCCTTTGAGGGCCGGAGGAATGTGCAGCACATTGCTCTGCAATCTGTTGTACACCCCTGTGGTTATCAAAGGGTCTTAACATACACAGCCCCTGCCCACATTAATAAACATAGGACAGACCACCTATCAGCTGTTGAGGTAAACACAGAACCAGCCTTCTAACAGTTTTTACATATAAACAAAGGACTGGACAACAATCAGCTGATTCATGTAAACACAAGACAACCACACTGCAAGGTAAACAGGGGTCTCTGTCTCGTGTTTACATGAATCAGCCCGGTACATCTATACATAAGTTTGAAATGCAGATCACAGAGAACGATCAATCAACAATAAGAAGTACACACAAGCATTTTCACATACTCTCGTGCCCGACTCAGCAGGAGACACATCCCAGGCTGCTTGTGGTGAATCAACTGGCAAAATTTCTAGCGCATGTAGATGAAAATGAGAGGCATGCTAACCAAGGTGTAATATGGTATTCCCACTCTGTAAATTGGAGAGGTAGAGGAATTAATTATTGAGTACTCTTGTTGTATGACAGTGGCAGCATTTTATATTAAGAACTGCTTTAACCAAAACAAAAGAGCTAAACAGTAACAAACCCCCAGGAGGACCCACACCAAGAGTTAGCTCCATTTAACTCTTTCAGGTATGAGTTGCTCTCCTTTGCACACCTTAGAGCAGTGGTAATGGGAGCTTAGAACAGGTTATTTAGTGAGAGAGTAAAGTCAAGAGAGGTTGCTACTTTAAGCACATAAATGATGAAATGAAAATTAGACAAAGTTCCATTGATGTAAATGGAGTTTTTAACCTCCTGAATGTTAAAGTGGTCTCTAATACATGGTAGAGCAAGGTGTTGAAGATGTCTCTAGCATTCAAGGAGTTAAAAGTCCCATTCCAATGGAAATTTGAATTTTTTTCCCCATATCGTACATGGTTTGCCCCAGAATTGCACCTAATGGCCTAATTCATCAAGCTAAAGGATTGCAGTTCTGGAGCAAACCAACTTCACCACAGGGTGAATAATAATATTTTAGCCTGATAAATGTGGCCACACATAAAAGGGAGCTATTCTGGAACAAACCAACTGCTTAGTAAGCAGGGGCATCACTAGAGGGAGTGTTGAAAATGCAGTTATGCCAAGGCCTGACATCCCAGGGGGCCCATTGTCCCAGAACACAATATCTCCTAGTTATGTCCTTTGGAGAATATTCTTCTGTTAGGGAGACCCAGAAATGTTTGCACCAGGGACTTCCAATGACTAATTATGCTACTGACCACAGCGGAGAAATAAAACTTCCAGTCAATTTGAATGATAACACATTGAGTGCCAGAGGGAGTGTGCAATTCATTGCTTGGCAATGCGTTGCACACCTCCCTGGCACCCCAAGAGTTAAACCCTTGAATGTTAGAGGGGTCTCCAGTGCAATGGGGAACTATCTAGCATTGAAATAGCTAAAAGCACCATCAGATCAATGGGAAGTTGCTCCTATTTAGTTTTGTGGATAAGGCCCTTAGCTAAATGTGATAGCTTCATATAATATAAGTTAGCTTCAAACCATGCAATAGATTTAGCTTTACATTGTATTCTTTTGTATTTATTTAGAAGATTGCTGAGTTTTCTCTCAATAAATATAAAAGTTTTACACAGCAAACACCTGATAAATTGATATTTGTATTAAGTTATATAAGGTTAGTTCATACCTCCCAAGTGTCCCTCTTTAGGAGGGACAGTCCCTCTTTTAGGCCCAAATCCCTCTGTCCCTATTTCCCACCCTGGTGTCCTTCTTTTTAGATCAGATTGTGTGGTGTGTATATAAGTGTATCACATTGCACCACAGCAATAAAACTCACATTATTGTTTGTTTAAACATCAGTATATGTGTTTATGAATTAGTCTGTGTAAATAAAATGCTTTGGTCTTGTTATAAGTCATTTATTAGGATGCACAAGGAGGTGTCAATAGGCCATGAAACAGCCTAAAAATTCTCGGTTATGCCCCACCCACCAGCCAATCCCCCAGTAATACCTCCTAAAACACAAGTGTCCCTCTTTGGCAATTTGAAATGTTGGGAGGTATGTTAGTTTCACACTGAACAATATGACTACAAAATGCAGTGTATCCCCTTCTCTGTAGAGACACTTCCAACATGGTGCAAAGCAACCCACAGTGCATGTCCATATCATCCAGCAGATTTCCAGACAAAGAAGATCCCACATCAGTTATCTATGTGCTACAATGTATATTAACCTTTTGAGTTCCAGTGAGGTGTGCAGTTAAAAAGTCCCATTTATCAAAAAACTCCCAGATTCCTACTTTGGTAGGAGTATGAGATACCCCCGCAGGTGGGCTTGTTGCTAGAGAACCTCTTAATCCTGTATAAGTCCTATATTGTTAGAGTCTGTAGTGATAGGTATTCTTCAAACAGAAACAAACATACATGTCAAAAAGTAAGTATTCGCTTTTTCTACATTGTATTTAGTCTTGACAAAGGGTCGTGGGGATCCAAAATGCATTTAACCCCTTTTTTTCCTAAAATTTCACTCATTCAGTCACACTCTTTCCTATTCCGTTACAAACCTGTTTTTATTTTTATGTTGTTTTTTTTTTTTTATTATTATTTCTCTTCATTCATTAATTTCCTCTTAAAGGGATAGTAATCCCTTTATTTATTTTGCTCAACTACATTATTTTGGGTGTACACCTGCTTATATTTTATAGTCTGTTTTTGAGTTTTAGACTATGTGGTGTATCCCATAGTGAGTTTCCAAATATTTCTTCTTTTTATCCCTATATACTTCTGTTTCTGATGTGTTTTTCTTATATGTATTTTTTATATTTTAATAAAGTTACACTTTTATACTTGTTGCTCCGCTCTTTTTTCTATTTATCTTGTTTTATTGCCTTGTTGAGGTCACACAGGTCCATACATACCCTCAGTGTGCCATTATTCTTTTCAGTTACAACCAGGCTGTTCACCTAGTCTGTAGACATATCCACTCTGGCAATAAAGTACTGCAAATGGGATTCTTCTGCATCCATTTATGAGTGGAGCAACATGTGGGTCTACATATAAGTGATATTTTCCTTTAAACTGTCCTGTGACTGGGAATACACTTGGATAGTATTTTAGTTGTTAATCTTTGGTGGCAATATTATTTTTAAAACTTTGTTTTGCAAAGCAAATCTAGGTTATGATATTCTGCATTTCCCAGTGGTGGCACAGTGGGGCATTGTATATCAAAGTATTCAAGTTATGACATGTTTAGGGATGGATTTGGATCCCCCTTAAGCAAACAATGTTGTATTTGTGTTTCTGATGTACACCTTGCCTGGGATCTTGTTCAGAAGGGCTAGTGGTAGCACATGTCCAGCTTGCAGTCAAATGGAATGCCATTTATCTGAACCACAAAATAAGAAGCAGCACTCCACCTATTCCCACAGACTGGTTACTTATTCTGTTGGATTGCTCCTATATATAAAGCCTCAGCTGCTGCCCTTGTCTGCCATTTTTTATAATGTAAGAAAAAACAAACAGGAAAAGTAGATGCTTCTTGTGTGGTATCTTCAATAGTCTTAAAATGGTCACCACATCACCACCAATAAAATGCTATTCACAAAAGTTGTGGCTGAAAATACAAATATATGTATACCAGCTGAGGGACTCAGTGAATTGATCAGCTGCTCCCGTAATACAGCTAAACACCTTTCTTCTCTCAGGTAGGATAGGATGGCTGATCTCACAAAGCCACATACATAGGACAAAAAAAACAAAGAGACAGGGGGTGCCAATAGTGCCTTATCACACCATATAGAATTTATAACACTCACATTGTAAAGTGGCTGTATATAAACATATATGTATGCACAGCAATACAGTCTAGAAAAGTATTTCCTACTGTCTCTGTTCGCAGAACCAAACTGCTACCTCCAATGTAATGCTGATTTATTGTACAAAATTGTTAAACAATTAAAATTTGCATTTCGCATCATGCACTGCTGCTTTATCAAGATTGCAGGTTTCAAAGATGCTTTAAGTCAATTATTTTTAACCATTTTTTACAATAAATCAAAGTTACATTGAGGGTTGCAGTTTGGTTCTGTTTACATGGAGGGAAGACAAGTTCACTGTGGATACCGAGCAGAGATGGTAGGAAATTCTCTGCTAGCTTGTACTGCTGTACATGCACATTTGTTTATACACAGCCACTTTCAAATGTGAGTGTTATACATTTCAAAAAAAATCATATAGTGTGATAAGGCACTATTGGTGCCCCCTGTCTGTTTGTTTGTTGTCCTATTTTTTTATAATGTGGTGTTCGGCATATTACAATGTTTTTTTGTTTTTTTTTTGCTAATATGACATATGCATCCAAAATCAGAGCACCTGTTTGGTGGATGCACCTGTCCACTCTTGTGGAATATGTCTTTTTACTGCAATAATAATAACTAGTATTTATATAGCACCTTTCTCCCAGTGGGATTCAAAGCACTGTCAGCACATGCTCTCGGAATTAGCCAAAATCGGCAGCTGAATAACAGGTGTTATTATTATCCAATCAATGGTACTCGCTTATTAACCTTGGAAGGATGAAGGGCTGAGTTGACCCTGCCTGGAATGAAACCTATAACCTTGCGGTTTGAGTAGGCTCTGCAGTCAGGGCATTTTACCACTGAGCTATTGCACTTGCATGCTGTAGTATACTGACTCCTCCTAGTGCTGTTTTTTTTTTTTTTTTTGCTTGTTATAGGTAGTTTTGTGTGAATAGTCTGATATGTGCATGCAGACAGCCTTGACTTGGGCTTTTGTGGCTTCAGCTGTACTGCACACATCAAATGCCTATTGTTGTGAGAAGTCAATCTCTCTGAGCAGTCTTTCATTTACCCTGGTATCTGTAACACTGAAAACTAACTTGTCTCGTAGTTTGTCATCCAGATTGACTCCAAACTCTCTGGCTTTCATTCTCAGCTCATTCATATATCTCTCAATACCTTGCTCCTCCCTTTTTGAATGTGACCAGAACTTATGCCTTTTAAACACAACATTTTATTTTAGATTACAATAGAGTCCGAATAATGTTAACTCAATATAGTATTCCATCAGCTGTAAGCTTACTTCCAGTGTGCTGAAAATCTGTTGTTCTTCTCTGGCCAAAGCATGCAGAACTATAGCTATTTAGACTTTCTGTGCCATTTTGCTTAATAATTCTGCTGCTTCAGATTATACTATAAATCAGTCTCTGTCCTCTGCCCTGCTAGAGTGTCTCTCTTAAAGTGAACAAACACATTAGTATTAAAAGGAAATAAGAGAATGCCTCTCTCTCTCTCTCTCTCTCTCTCTATATATATATATATATATATGGGATAACATAAAATTTAATGGTATAAAAGTTAAATTTGAGTCTGTAGGTTAAGTATAATTGGACTGAGTTTATGGAAACATTTAATATGTAATTCTTAAGCAAGGATCAATAAAAAGAGGTTTATGATTATAGTATTTCTTATTGGCCACTGGAAAATGAATATTTTGTCAGTAGACCTCTCCCGGCCATCTTTCTAATATTGTGGATTAGTAGGCAGAGGGTAAGGTAAGTAATACAGGTGGTTAAGCCAGTAAATGGCTAATATTACGTGGGTAGAGGATAGTGGTCAATCTGTAGTAAAGTACATGTGCAACTAGTTTATTGATTGAAACCTCTCCCTTCCATCCTGGATGAAGAACCACAGTATTGGGCAGAGGATTAACGTCTGGTGGTATTGCTTCTGACAACAATTTACATGGATTCCATGCGCTAGAAGATATATTAGACATATGTGAAGGACATCCAATCCTACAGGCTAGAAATATATGTCCAGCGTGTTTTTTGTCTTAGACTGGACACTTCCTCAGGAATATATAAAATGAAGTAGTAAAACAGAATTTAAGCATATACAGAGGGTTTGAATCACCCCCTTAAGAGACTATCTACCATTGTTCTGGTAATTACCTAAGAAATGACCCAACGCACATACACTGTCTGCTTCCCCAGCCTTGTTCCATTGGTAGCTATGCTCATGGCACCCCCTACAGTACATCAATCCATAGTAACGGGGTACCATATTTCTCAGTCTGCTACTAGGTACTGAATATAGTAGTAAATGCCATGGTGATAAAAGAAATTAGTATCTTTGAAGTGGTTTATTTATAAAAAGTAAGTGGTTTTCTTATACCACCGATTTCTGTAATTTGTCCAGGGTTAGAAAAGAAAGTGACCCCTCATTTGTTGTGGCTGATTGTCTACTTGCAAAATGATATCAACATAGAACTCATCACTGATGAAATGTCATTGAGCAATAAAGTAAAACCTGGGCACTGGAGATCCCTTTTTGTTCACGAAAGGACATCAAAGCAGTGGAGAATGGAGGGTGGGTATAGGTAGTACAATGGCAATTCTGTGCTACATCAGGCACTGAAGTTGCTATTTACCCTAACTAAGCTACATATGTCAAAAAGTATTCTTTTAATGCTGCTTGTGCCAAGGGCAGGCAATAATGCAGTGTGTGGGCATTCTATAACTCAATGCCAAATCTACAAATCTACAGCAGTGGTTCTCAACCCATGCCCTCAGTGGCTTCTAACAGGCCATGATTTGATCATTTCCTTTTAAGAGCACAGGTCAGTTAATCAATATGACTGAGCCACTGATCAACACACTTGTGTTCTAGCAGAGAAATTCCTAAGTCCTGTCCTGTTAGTGGCCACTGAGGGCATGGGTTGAGAACCTCTGATCTACACCATGTAGTAACAAGCTGGAAACCATCACTGTCAGTCTCCCTGTTCATGCTATGGGGCAGGTGTACGAGGTTTGCTGACATTAAAGTATAAAGCTGGTGGACTGTGTCTGCTGGCATGCACTACTGCAATAATACACTGTAGTACAGCCTCTTAAGTACTGCCACTAAAGCTAGACGCTAGCACCATATGTCATGTGCATTTGTACATATGACCCAAGGTACCTTATAGTTAGTTTGGATTGACTTGGGACTAATGTTTGTGTTTAACTCTTTGAGTGTCAGAGGTGGTGCAATGCATATAACTGGGGTTAGATACATATTTTGACCCTTTGGGTGCCAGGGGGTGTGTGACACATTGCAAAGCAATGTAATGAAAACCCCATTGACACTCAGAGTGTAAATGGTAAATCATAATCTGTATAAACCAGGGTAGACAGAGGTGATTACTCTTTGAATTGCAGAGGGCACTGCTACACATTTTAAAGCAATGCATTGCGGACCCACCTGTCACTCAAAGGGTTAATGGGGAATTGTTACCTTTGATCAAAGATATACAGCATAAAGAGCACAGCATACAGATCGGTCTATTTAATAGGCTGGATGCAGTCTTTTGTGGTGTAGGGAAAGTGTTACATTGCATCACTATTGTAAAACACAAATTGTCTACACCCATTTGGGTCTAGAAAGAGCCACAAATACACTTAAAATTAATAGAGTTTTTATTCACAAATATTATTAAACGTTCACATAGAAAAAAGCACATGTGCACACAGTTTACGAACAATAGACTTGAGAACTCACAAACAATAGGTAGACAGCGAGGTCAATCTGCAGCATTTTTTTTGTCCTAACTTGCACACTTCCTCAGAGATCCCAAAACCCAACTGTGATTTCTAGGTATTTGAACTGAGGGTAGATTCAGATTGGTCAGTTGTAATAAAGTGCCCTCTAGTACCCTCTAGAGGTGGGAGATGCATAGAGCAGATTCTACAGTGTTCTGTTTCCCAGGTGTTATGTGGCTAGATGATCCATAACCTGTGAGCATTTCTTTGGTAAGGGTTGGGTTTGGACATCTATGCACCATGTTGGAGGAATATATCTATAAACCTAGAATACTTTCTCATTATTCAATGTGGGGAGTCACTTTACTGCCTCTAGAACATCATTATGGGATAGATGTAGAGGGTTTACATATTATGGTCACAAAACATATTTTATATTGTAGTATGTTTGGCTTTATTACAGATATTCTTCTAAATATAACATTTTTATACTTTTTAGGGGAATGTTCTGTATATATCTAAGCACTCAGTAGGAAGTCAAGGAAGGAGTTTCAGTCTTTGTCCCAGGACGAGGAAAAAGAATTCATGAAGTGATAAGTGACTTGAGAAAACAAACTGTTTTTTATATTGCACATAATGACGTGTATTTTCCCTAACACAGATCTGCCTGTAAAAGAGATCCATCAGGGCTCACTGTCAAACATTTAAAAGGGATAAAAATATAACTGATGAATAAATAAACAAGTGAATTAATATTTTTAATCTACATAGCACCACAAGTATATGCAGTTCTTCGCAGTAAAGGGTTTGGACAATACAAGGTTACTCAAGTACTTTACAGAGTGAATTGGCGTGCAGTCCCTGCTTGAGAGCTTACACTCTAAAGTGATTAAGGGATAAAAGGCATAATTGTGCAATATAATGCTAGAATGCTGGCAAAGTTAGGGTTAAGCATAAATTATAGCAAAAGGCCTTCCAGAAAATATCCCCTGACTAAGTTGTTCTGGCGACACACATTGGGTTGTGTGGCTAGGGGAGGGATTACCCCCTGTGTATCTGTTTACATTTTGATATTTTCTGGACGGCCTTTTGATAGATGTTGATAAGTATATGCATTTCTTTGTTACTACATTGGTTGTTACTGTTGAATTTGCACATCTAGCACTTGTACTTTATCATTTATGTTCACTTAATGAACACTGAATGTGTTTTAACTATACACTTGCTTCATTGTAGCAGCTGTCTTGATTACCTATTATTGTTATCACAGGGGTCCTTCCATCTGTTTTTAAATTGTTTTTAAATCCTGCGGGAGCGCTGTGAGTAGCAGCGGGGACTGAAATTGAATGCTCCAAGACCAGAGCGATCACTATCAGTCCCCCGTTCGGCGTGCCGGCACACATGATCAGTCATGTGTGCCGACACATCAAACTTTGCTATCTGGTCCTTAAAGGACCACACAACCCGGGACCGCTAGTCCTAAGGGGTAAAGGTGGTGCCATTTATGGTGACATGGAAGGGGCCTGGTGTAGGTGTGATGTGGCTTAGCTCAGCATTACGTATGTGAGGTGGAGGTTCCTATGGGCAATCTGATCTGGAATAGCTGACAGGTAATCTGTGACTCTGGATTGAACATCAGGAGTCAGTTGAGGTATAATTAAATAAAGCTTGGTGTCATCTGCATACAGGGAATATTTGAGTATGAATGAATTATTAAAGGGATAGTAATACTTCATTTTAACTTTATTTTATTTTGTAGGCATTAAAAAACATGAAGAATGATATAAGTCTTATCTCTGAAACCTTTATGGTTTAAGAGATATTCACAAACAAAGTATCCCCCCCCGTTCAACCAGATCAGAAGGGAGGTGCCCAGGTAGACTGCAGAGAGGGACAATCTTCAATTAAGATAAGGGAAAAACCTGAAAAGCTTGTCAAGGGGGGAAGGGCTTTCATTGTTTTCATACAAAGAAAATTGTCCCCTTCTGTTATCTGTCTGGTCTTACAACCAGATTCACATCTGAGAAGAGATGGCTTACACTAGGAAAAAGGGGCGGGGAGGGGAACTTTGCTTGTGAATATCTCATAAACCATAAAGGTTTGAGAGATAAGACTTATATCATTCTTCATGTTTTTTAATGCCTACAAAA
Organism: Rhinophrynus dorsalis; assembly: GCA_037306005.1. Lineage (NCBI taxonomy): Eukaryota > Metazoa > Chordata > Amphibia > Anura > Rhinophrynidae > Rhinophrynus > Rhinophrynus dorsalis. The sequence continues at coordinate 538,436,342 of CM074719.1, read as the reverse complement.
TAAAATAAAGTTAAAACGAAGTATTACTATCCCTTTAAGTTCTCAAAGTGTTAGTATGTATACAGAGAACAGAACATATTCTAAAATGGAACCTTGACACTTCCCAACAGAAAGGAGGATTGTAAAGGATGAAGGGGTGGTAATGGTGACACTGAAGGATCAGATTGCTATGAGGACAGCCAATTCAGGGCTAAGTTATGAATATCTAAGGAAAAAAGAATTTGATGGAAGAGAGCGTGATCCAGTAAATAATAATTAGTGTGATTATTTACTGAATAATTAATTAATTATAAGTATAGGATAATTTCCTTTTGAACTTGCAAAAAAATGTAAAGTAAAAAACAAGCTATCCCTTTAAAGAAGCAGTAAACGTTTTAATAGCATAATTTTTTCCTGCTGAATAAAGCAAGGGTACTCTTACTCCTGGGAGATTTTCCTTTCAAAACTTATTACAGGTCAAACTTTTATTAATGTAGCATCAGGGACTCAAACGCCATACCATACCATACCATAGAGTGCATTCTAAAAAAATTATTTTGGAAACTCGTTAGCGCTGTTGTTTGATGAAAAAGGGATGTATGAGCTGTAAAAAAAATTTGAATGAACAAATCACCCCGCAGAGGGATTACTGTTGTTTTACCCAGAAGGAAGAGCAGCATTATAATATGTCTTTTCATGAATAAAATGTACTGCTCCTTTTATGTTGGGGTATAGAGAATTAGGTTGTGGAAGAGAGTTAGAAGAATGGAACAGAGGGGTTGCTGCAGATGGAAGAGTTGGAGATGGAATAGAGAGAACAAGTACAGATATTACTAATGTAGTGGAAAGATAGTCAAATACTGTACCAGTTGTTGGGACAGGAGAAGAGAGTTAGATGCTGGTGGTAGAATCAGACAGAACTGATGTGGAAGCAGAAAACTAGCTACTTGGCTAGAAAGTGAATTCCAGTTACTTATGCAGGAGAAAAGCAGTATCTTTGTCAAGAGCGTGATAGTTGGTGGTGAATGGTATAGAGGCTGTTGTACTAAGAAGACCTGTATCAGTTCCAGAGCAATCCTCATAGATATAAATGGGAATTTTAACCCCTTGGACAGCAAGTTCTCCCCCACATTGCAAAACAAGGAGTTGTAGACCTCTTAAAGGGACAGTAATGTCCCATAAAAAATGTTTAGAGTTTTGTAGAGATTAAAAAAATAAGCTAAATGCCACAAATCCTAACTCTCAAACGGCTATGGTTTGAGAGATATCCTCCATTAAAGTTCCCCTCTTCCTCCTCTTCTCCTGACGTCAGCTATAAGCTGACAGCAGGAGTTCCTGGTCCGGGGACAGACAAGTAGCTCTTCAGCAGAGCTGCAATAGCGCAATTTAAAAAGAAATACTTCTTTGGAACGGTCTGCAACGTGTGCCTGGTTTGCAAGCACACTTTTTAGACAGTTCCAAAGAAGTAATTAATTTTAAATCGCGCTAATGCGGCTCTGCTGAAGAGCCTCCTCGTATTGGCTGACACAGAAGAGGAACTTTAGCGGAGGATATATCTCAAACCATAATCTCTACAAAACTCTTAACATTTTTTATGGGACATTACTGTCCCTTTAAATAACAACAATGAAACGTAGAAAAAAGTTATGTGATACATTCCCTTCAAGGAAAGCAGGTCCACTAACATTTCAGTGTAGCCTTTTGGAAGTGTACTGTTAAAGGGATTGTAATGTCCCAGAAAAAATCTTTTGCATGACTTCATTGGAATGGTCTACTAAGTGTGCTTGCAAACCAAAGACATTTTTTAGACCATTCCAATGAAGTAATTCATTGTAAGTAACGCAATTGCGGCTCTGCTGCAGAGCCTCCGTGTCAGACGACACAGATCTCCTGTTGACAGCTTTACAGCTGACAGCAGGAAACATCAAACTTTAAATGGAGATATCTCTCAAACCATAGCGGTTTGAGAGATACTTTTTTTTGCACTTTGTTCAACTTTTTAAGGACTACAACATGAAAAACTTTTTTTCTGGGATACTACTGTCTCTTTAAGGTCTATTACAGAGAAATTAACTGTGGCTTTAACAAATATATTTTGTGATTGAATGACCATACTTTTCCCATAGTTTTCAAATGTTTTTCTTTTTTAACTTTAAATTTGAATATCTCTAGTTCTATTGATCCAGTTTACTCAGGGCCAAATTTCCCAATAGCCAGAGTAGGCAACTGCCTAGAGTGCAAAATATTGAGGGACTCCTCAGCTCTGTGGGCCACACCCACATTCTGAATTGTGGGTGTGGCCAGATCAATTTCAATGACCCTTTACAAGTTTTATACCCCTTTACAGGATATTATTTAACCTCTTGGGTGCTACAAACCTGCATTTTTGGGGGCAGTACTTTCCGTCTGAAATGTTATGGTGGCACTTCTGCTACTACAGTCTATGGACAGCTCTGGTCAGTTGACCATAAACCTCCACATCCTGCTGTAGCAATAGCGCCAATGCAAATTTTAAGGCCATGGAGGTACTACACCCAAAAAAATGTATTTGAACTGCAATAACTTTTGAATAAAACCTCTCTCAGCAGTAGGATTAGCCATGCTTTACTCAGTAGGATAACCATGCAAGACAAAACCAAAGACAAGATGGGTAGATGAAATTACCAGATTTGTCAGTATACACAGTGGCATTGCTATCCTTTTAACAGTGCTGGCATCAGGTTTTTTGGCTTTCTTTTATTTGCAGCAGGGCTGGATTTCCATTAGGCAGAGTAGACACTTGCCTAAAGTGCCCAGTTTTTAGGGATGCATGGTAGATGCTTGTCACACCCATCAGTATGCCTCTTGACGTGCCCACACCATGCGGTAGCCACCTCTGGCTGTGTGACATAATGCAATGATGGTGCATGGCCCATGAGCGTAGCAGTGGTCTTCACTCTGTCCCCTTCTCACATTACTCCAGGGACAGGAGCAGGACACCAATGTGTGAGAGCTCCACCTTGATGCACGCACTGCACATCACCATGGAGATTTCTTACGATGGTCCCCTGCTCCTGTCCCTGGAGTATAGAGTTGCCACCTTTTCTTCAAAAAAATACCGGCCAAGGCATTCCCTCCATAGACTTAACATTGGACAGAAGCCAATTTTTTACCGGCCTGCCGGTAAAATACCGGCTGGGTGGCAACCCTACTGGAGTAATATAAGCAAGGGACAGAGAGAAGAAAATAACACAGAAGGAGGATGAGGATCATGGGATGAGAAGGAATTCAGCAGAAATCTGGAAACGTCTCCCTTCAGTATAGTGAAGAACTTTTCCACCTGCACAGCCTTAGCACACACACATCCTTTATCTCCATCTAGTGAGATGAAATCACTGCTGTGCACTGTTCTGTCTTAGAGTGCGCATTACTAATATTATTATACATAGTGGGCCTTGTGTACATAAGATAAGAGGAGCAATGCTGGAGCAAACCAACTACACCATAGGAGAGAATTGTAAATTGTCTAGAATTCAAGAGGTTAAAAGCCCCATCTAAATAGTTGACAAGTTTAATTTGTCCCCTAAGGTGAAGGTGCACTTGGTTTGCTCTACAATGACTCCTCTCCATTAGTACATAAGGTCTAGTGCCAGCAAAAATGCCTCCTCTCTGTTAATACATAAGGCCTAGTGCCAGCAAAAATGGCTCCTCTCCGTTAGTACATAAGGCCTAGTGCCAGCTAAAACTGTTTTTGGGGCTTGTTTGCTATAAATATGGAAAATACTAGACTGCTTTTGAGTTCTTTTGATCCTTATATGTATACATTAAAATATATATATAACTCTAATGTACCTGCCTGTATGTATTGCACCCTGTATATCAAAGGGACAGTAAAAACATTTAAAATGTATTTATTTATTTTTGCATGCCTTTTCCGGTAGTATAAAACACTGCTATCCAAGGGATATGCTTAAAGGGATAGGTGCAATATCTCAATGACCTGAATTGTTAGTGGCGCTGTTGCTACACCATCCTATGGACAGGTCTGGTTAGTTGACCATAAACCTCCACAGAATGGTGTAGCAATGGCTCCACCTTAAAATGTCAGGCCATTGAGATACTGCACATAAAAAATTGAAGTTTGACCCTGAATAACTTTTGAATAAAACACTTCTCAGCAGTGGAAGTACCCTTGATTTACTCAGAAGGATAAACCTTACAATATATATTTTTTGCATCTTAAATATTTCTATCTCTTTAAATCTAAAATTATTACATCACAAACTTGCAGTTTTGTGAGTGTTTAACAGATTTTTCTATGGCCATAGGTGAAATATGGTGCATTTTCTAAGTTCAGTATATTTTCTTCAGTTGTTGTCTTGCTAATTCTGTAAAATGTCTGTCTGTATTGGTATCTGAGGCTGTCTGTCCCTAACCTGACTTTTGCCCTTGGAGTGCCAGAAGGGTGAACAGAGTGGAACAGGCACATCGGCTGAGACTCAAATGGTTTATTATGCAGTGCACTAAGGGAATGTGTTACTGCATATGCAGAGTAATTAAGTACATCTCCACCCATGGGGTTAGCCATAGGAAGGGCCAGTGGCATTGGAGGGTGTCTTGCCTAGGAGCTCCCAAAATTCCATGTATGAAATAAAGTGCAAAGGAAACTTTGCATCATTTTCCTGTGCATGCCATGGTGCAGGTCTAAATGCTTTACTGGTAATTATGATGGAGTCCATGTGGGCTGGTATACACATGATGCAATCAAACATTGCACACCCAGAAACATAGCCGCTGGAGCTGGAAGCAAACCCTAACAGAGCTTTACTGGTGGATTTAATAATTCTCCACACTATGCTATAAATTAAAGGGACTAACGTTGTGGATTTTTAAAAGTCCATTAATCTATTTTTGCATTAGCATTTTTTAAAATAATAGTTATGAGTTATTAAAATATAAATATTATGCTAATGATATGTCACTGTCTATCTCAGTATTACAATACATCCACCACTTGCTGACACTTGACTCTTTCAGTTCTATGGGAGGTGTTAGTGAGTGGGGGAAGTAATGTAGGGTTAGGACAGAAAGCGCCTGCATGGCATGCCTTAGTTAACATAATTTAGACCCCTTTGAGTGCCAGAGGGGTACACAAAGCCAGAGGCTTAACTAGAAGCCACCGGGCCATGGTGCTAAAATTGCTATGGGCCCCCCGACCACATTGCCCCCCCATTGCCCCCATTGGCCACCTCCACATTGCCCACATTGGCCATCTCCATGCTGCCCCCATTGGCCACCTCCACATTGCCCCCATTGGCCACCTTTACATTGCCCCCAATGTCCATCTCCACATTGCCCCCCAATGTCCATCTCCCCAGTTCCCCCAATGTCCATCTCCACATTGCCCTCAGTGTCCACCTCCACATTACCCCCAATGACCCCATCTCCTACCTCCCTGGTGGTCCAGTGGCATGGCAGGAGAGGTCTGTGCCAGAGCTGGAGCTCCCACGCGGTCCTCTCTCCAGTAATACAGAGCACCGGGAGATGATGTCATCTCTCAGCGCTCTGCATTACCAGAGTGCAGTAACGCACATAGGCAGATTTTAATTATCTATAAAAATTTAAACTTATCATATAATGTTAACTTTGTCCTAAAAATTAGAAGAGGTTACATTTTTAAATTATATCTCCCCTTAAGAACTCTGCAGTCACAAGTTTTATATTAAACTTTCCTACATATACATTTACTATATGTCTTTAAAATGGACCTTAATTTGTAACAAATAGATAATATTGGAAGAGCTTTCAAAATCCCCAATATTTATAGTAAACATTTTTTTTTTATTTCAAACACTATATTTTGAGACGCTTAGTTACCTGTACATGGGTGACCTCCTCCCACCACACTTGTCCCCTCAATATAAACATAGGGGCTGGGCGGGCTGGCCTGGGGTCATATTATGGTTTTACCCCCCCAATCTGTAACTTTATGCAACTGAGCTAGTACCGGCAGATTGAGAGGGAGAGTAGTGTGGAATATTAGTACTGGCAAGTGTGCGTCCCAGTACTGCCTAATGTGCATAAATGGATAAAGAAATTGTATATCTCATAAACTATTATTTTAAATTATAATTCGCTAACTAAGTTTGTCAGAAGCCGTCATGCGCAGTTGAGATGGCAGTGCCCGCTGCAGTCATGCGCAGTACAGACTGCCTGTGTCGCAGCTGATATGGAGCGGGGCGCTCCAAATCCAGACCGGAGTCCTCTCTGCAGACCGGAAGGTGTGCAGAGAGGACTACGATCTGAATTCGGAGCACCCCACTCTGTATCAGCCGCAGTGCGGGCAGTCTCTATTGTACATGACTGCACCTCTGCCGTTGCTGGGTGACACTGTGGCCCGTGTACACTGGCTCTTCAATTAGTTTTAAATAATAAATGATGAATATAAATAGTAATGTTTCACTCTCAAAGTGCAAGAGATGTATTCAGTACATTGTGTTGCAATGCATTGGATAACTCTCTGCACTCAAAGGGTTAGAGCTCTTGAACAGTGTGTGGCCTTCTGTTTGACTTGCTTGGCCGATGTCAATTTGTAATCAAGGTAATATATATAAGCCCCATGTGGCTTGTAGTGGTGGGTGGTAAGGATCTTTTAAAGGGGACTGATGGAGCTCCTTTCCGCTTGGGCCTCCACCCAATTACTGCAAGCTAACACTGTTTGAAAGCAGGTTAGTCCTATGACAAAAGACATCAGAAATCCTGGTTTATGCCAGGGCATTTCCATACAAGAATTCTTCTGGGGCAATTTTAAACTTAGATAGGACTCGCTTGAAATGGGGTATCTTGGCAAGGTAAGCAAGCTCACCCCCTTAACGACAAGAGGCCCAGGGAAATAACCTTCCCTTAAGGACTGCTTTGATCTTTGTCAGTGCACCGATACATATGACTGGTGACGGGTACACAAAATATGTGACATGTCAGGACCGGTGATGTGTCAGGACTGTTACCGTTTTTTTCGTTCTTCAGGAAAAAAACGGTGACAGTCCTGACACATCACCGGCCATTAAGGGGTTAAGCATACTTTGGCCAAATTGTGTGACAAAACCCTAATTTTTTTTTTTTTTTTAAGTGCATTAACACTGGTATAGCATATACTTTATACAGGGTTCACATTTAGTTAACTTGTATGGAGGAGCAAAAGAGTGTTTTTCTGTTTTATCTTTCAAAACCATGCCTGTTAGAAAAGTGACAATTCTGCTTTAACCTTTTGAGTAACAGAGAGGTATCCAACACATTGCAACGCAGTGTGTTGGATACCACTCTGGCACTCAAAGGGTTAACCTTTCAGAATATGGCGGCTGATTAGAAAACACCATATTTTGCTGTTTTGCCAATCATGCCAGATCCCAATGATTTTGCTCATGTATCACTCTAGAAGTATACAAGACAGATAAGAGGAACTGGGGAGATCCAGAACAGAACAACAGCACAATAGGGGACAAATGCAATTTCCAAATACCCTTTCATTTAAATGGGGGCTTGTATACCCTTAGTTGCTAGAGAGGTCTCCATTGCATTCAACAACTTCTGAAAACTACCTATGTGAACACCAAACCTAGAAACAGTAAGAAACACAAAGAGCAGAACTCCTGAGGAAGGTGACTGCCTAAATGTTGAGACAATAAAGGACCTGAGAGAGCTGCTCTATTTTAGATCTATCTATCTATCTATCTATCTATCTATCTATCTATCTATCTATCTATCTATCTATCTATCTATCTATCTATCCTGGTACTCCTTCTGTATCCCACCTACCTTCCTGTACACTGTAAGTTCTCACTAGCAGGGCCCTCTAATCCTTTTGTTCTCCATATTCAATTTGTACTATTTAACGTCTCTGTATGTCCATTCTCTATTGTACAGCGCTGCAGAGTAGGTTGGCGCTATATAAATATATAATAATAATAATAATCTAGCTATATATACATTTCATATGTAACTATATATCTAATGTTATTACATATATTCACATGTACAGAGTGGAGCAATTCTTGAGAGACCCATCTGCACCATAGGGAACCAACAAAAAAAGACATATATTCCAAACAGTTTAAAGGAACAGTAACACCTTAAATGACTGTGGTTATATAGACTTAATCCCCTGAATTTCATGCATCATCGGTATACATTTTCTATTTGTTTTTCTTAACATCTAGTCTTACATATGCTTTAAGGGAACAGAAAACCCTGTCATTTACCAGGACTCACATTGATGGTCCAAAATTATCTGTAAATGGTCTAAAATATGATAGTGTATCTGAAAACAAGAGCATAGGCACTAATTGCAATTAATTAACTGGTTTTAGCTCTTATCTATCAAACAGCACAAAAACATTAAATGAATGATCTCTGAACAGGAATATATGAGTAGGCTAAAAAAATAGAAATAACGAATTAGTATATAACATAAGCTAGCTGTAATAATGTGATATTTAAAACATGAAACTGTTTCATTTTTGTGTTATGGATGTCTTTAAATTCGATATTTAACCCCTTAACCCTTTGCGTGTTAGAGTGGTACACAACGCATTATTCAATGCGTTGCGTACCCCTCTGGCACTCAAAGGGTTAAACTCTAGGAAGGTTTCAGAGATTTCTAAATACTGATCTAGCATTAAAAGAACCAAAAGTCTGATTTAAAACAACTGGAAATTGTTTGTCGCTTGCTATGCGTTTGGTTTGTCTTATTGCACATTTAAATAACCATTTGAGTGCGCTAGGGACATCAACGTATTGGATACCCCAATGGCACTAAAATGGTTAAACATATAGCCCATTAACTCTAATCTGTGTCGGCAACAGAGACTGTGGTACTAAGAAGAACTTTAGAAATCCTGGGGTGCACCAACTGCAACATAGGGGACAAATATAAAGTCACAAAATGCCAAGTGTTTTAACCCTTTGAGTGGCAGAGAGGTATCCAACGCAATATCCGGATACCCCTCTAGCACTCGAAGGGTGAAATGGAGGTTTTAACCACTTGAGTGCTAAGGAGCTCTCTAATGCATCGCTTTAAATGCATTGGATGTCTCTCTACCATTCAAAGAGTTAAGAACCACATTTAAATAGTGGACATGTTTAGTCTGGTCTATAGAGCAGCTGGTTTCCATCAGAACCGCTCCATCATATTGGTACATCAGGGTCATCACACATTCTCATTGATTTAAGCCATTGTATGTTATATAGGTGCCACATGGATGGCGCAATGGATTCCGAAAATGATGAGGAAATTAGGAGTTTACAGATAACTGAATCGGTATACCATTCAAGATAGCAGGTCACAGATCTATTATTTCTTTCTGCTTTTGGTTTTTGGGGTAAGAAAATCATGCCAACAAGACAACGCAATATATTGGATACCTCTCTGGCACTCAGAGAGTTAATACCCCCCAAAGCAAAGGTTTTCACACAATTTCAAACTTTTTTTTCACCAATCCATAATTGCAAAACAATTCTCTAAAACATTTCAGCACAAAAACAGATCCTATTGTCAGGCTGCGCATTAGAAAGTGCTATTCTCTTTGAAGTTTTCTCTCTCTAATGGTTCTAAAGTGAAAGAAAATGTTTTCCTATTACTTAATTCAATCATAGCGAAGAAGCTTGGTAAAAAGCCCACGGATTTTGCCCAAAGTGTGACAGAGTCCCCTTTGTGTTTGCTTATCCTCTGCTGTCACACACTTTAATTCGACTCTCTTTATCTTGCATTCAAAACTTTCTTCAATGACATTCAATAAGGTCCAGGCTGAAAAAAACTGGTAATTTTTTTAGATATTCTTCCCAGTGGCTTGGCCTGGGTGTCCATTCAGGGTGAGTTAACTCTTTCCCCCCAGGCTGTTCTCTAGCCTGAGGGAGGGGAGCTGCAGGTGCAGGGCTGGTTACTGCCCCTATTATAGATATTATCCTGGTGGTTTTGGCCTCTTGTCTGTCTGCTTATCCAACCAAGGCTACTTTTCAGAAAGAGAATGAGCATCAAAACATCAATTATGCAAAGCAATACGCTTTATGTGGCCTTAATATTCCATAGCGATATTAATATGCATTATCCATTAAGGCGATTAGAGAGATTTCCTTAAACACTCACACATTCATACGTATGAAGAAATATAACAAATTCTTTGTATCTTTATTCTCTAGATTAATATATTAAAGGATGGAACTATTATATGTGTGGTGTACTTTTATATTTTGGCAGTTATTCATGCTTTCATACTGGATTTGTTAACGCAACCAGGACCAGAGGGGTACACTGCACACCCATTTGATCGTCAGCCTGTTAACCCTTTGAATGCCAGATGTGTACGGAATGCATTGCATTGCTCAAAGTGTTAAACTGCAACGTTTAACCGTATGGGTCCCGGAGTGGTATGCAATGTAGCAGTTACTAATATGTGTATGTATGTAGGAGAGATAAATCTCTCTCTCTCTTTTATATGTGTGTGTGTGTGTGTGTGTGTGTGTGTGTGTGTGTGTGTGAATGTGCTTAAGCATCAATACACACACACACACACACACACACATATGCATATTTGATAGAGAACATGTTTGTTTGTTGTCACTACCACAATTAAGAAACAAGTGAATATCTAATTACACTTGTGGATCACAATAAACAAGTTAATTAATAAATTACATATTGAATTAGTAAATCGATATCCATGTTAGACGTTTGAAGCGGTGTGTTCTGCACTTTAAAACCAATGTTTTAAACAGGTGAAAATATCAAACCGACCCCATACTTGTCGTGCATACAGGGCACAGCGGTGCACTGGGATCTGTGCACCACGGGCAGTAGGCAGACCCCTATGTGGGCACTGCGGGCAGATACACATTCTACAGGTGGTGGGATAAAGGGCGAAGGGGCTGCCATTTACCAGGATTAAAGAGCCCCTGGCAGTACATCCACATAACGGGGATAGGGAGAACCTGCCTGTGTTCTCTAGAGTAAAATGACAGAGATAAAAGAATATTAAATAGACAGGGAATGAGAAAATAAATCCCAAAAAGGGGAGAGGAGGGTGGGAGACGCCTGTTACGGCGTGGGTGGGGCAGACAAGAATAGAGTACATTATGCACTTCATTTAGTTAACAAGTGAAATAATGAGGAAGCGTGCAGAGGGAATGCCAAGAGAAAAGGCACAAAAAGGCTATTGACTGCACTCCCCGCTCCTGGCGTAACCATCACATGGCTGGGGACTATAAAAGGGCAGTCAGGGGGGATTCAGCACCAGACCGCTGGCTAGCACCCTGATCACACTGACAGCCTGAGGCGCACAGAGATTGCCCACAGAGCCTGGCATTGAGCACACATACACACACTGGCACTGCACACTCTCTGCACACTCATAGCTAGACCTGTATGCACATAGCCTGGCACTGCAGAACTAGGCACTGAGCACTGCACACTCACTGCACAAACAGAGCCTGCCAGTAGTCGGGCACTGCACAGAGAGGCTGGCACTGCACACACTGCAAACTCAGAGCCTGAGGCCACTGCATACACAGCCTGGCTATCGCCCTGCACACATGCCTCGTTCGTTCCTAGTGGACTCCCTTATCCTAAGGGAAACAAACGAGAAGAAGGATGAGAACAGCCCTCCTCTGTTCCCCTATGCTGTGCACCCATCTCACTCGCTGCACGGTTTGCCCGGGGGCTCCTGCCACTCTCGTAAAGCTGGGCTGCTATGTGTGTGCCCAATGTGTGTCACAGCGTCCCATCTGCACCCACCTCCCCCGGGCATCCCTCTGCTCAAAGCCTCCTTCTCCTCCTTCAGTTCGCAGTACTGTCCCACAGCCCTGGGCAGGCAACACTCAGCCTCTTCTGGGATCAACCTGAGCCATGGGCCAGCTCTATACCAGGCGGCATACCCCCTACCAGACCCCAGACAGTTCCACTGCATCTCTGTTGGTGAGTACAAGTCATGGACTACAGCATTCTGGGACATAGGTGCCAAGGAAAAGTTTAGTTAATGTAAAGTATTGCAAGTAGACTAATTCTGTTATTACCTGTGTGTAAGTAAGCGCTGGAGATTTAACTCAGAAATTACAATTATAGACACTCTGGTGTCTACAGCTTTAAATCTAATACTAAGAACCAGGTGTAAAAATGGATCAAATAGGATAGAAATAAAATCCCCACTCCCACAGGGGAAAACATTCTAATGAATTTAAATTGAACTTTTAACCCCTTGTGTTATAGAGTTAACTATTTGGATGCTAGATGGGTTACCAACGCATTACTCCGCAATATATTTGGGTTCCAGCAGTCAAAAGGGTGAACCAACCGCATTATAATCATTGGGAATTTTTGACATTTGACATCTCCTATGGAACAGTTGACTTCCCCCCAGGATTGCTTAATTTGCGTTGGAGACATCTCGAGTATCCAAGGGGTTAACTGTATTCACTGCGGTACAATCCAGCTATATGGGTCAATTAACAAACTCTGGAGAATACTTGTCTTAGATACAGAAGTGGTAGTTGTTTTATTTCAATAGTGATACGTAGCCTTGTAGTGTGACGTTATCAACTAGTTGGGGAAGTAGTTCACATTGTAGCAAATACTACATTTGATTTCTAGATAGGAACTAATTTTATAATGTATTGACATCTACATTTGATAAGAAAAGTTACATGTGATTTGTAGTTGGGAGATAATTTTATAATGCAGCAAAAATTACATTTGATTTCTAGTTAGAAAACTATTTTAGATTGTAGCAAAAATGACTTTTGTTAAGAAATGTTTCATTTGATTTCTAATTGGAAACGTTTTCATAATCTAGCAAATCGTTTGTTTTATCTACATAAGGAAATTAGTTTATTATGCTGTATATTAGCCAAGCACTGCACAAGTGTATGTAAGAAAGCACAGATACTTGTAATTGTTTTTATAAGTTTTTAGTAACAGTATCAGAAGGTGAGATGTATAAAGCATATGGTCCAGATTTATAAAAGGAAACTGGAGTTATTCTGGAGTAAACCAAATGCACTATAGGGGACAAATAAAAATTCCTGTTAAGTTAAATTGGGCTTTTAAACCCTTGAGTGCTAGAAATGTTTTCAATCATTGCAAAGTATCCAGTGACATCAATGCCACACTGAAATCAATGGGAATGTTTATTTGGTCCCTATAGTGCTCTTGGTTAGCTCCAGAATTGCCACATGTTGGCTTTGTACATAAGTCCCGTATTAACCTTTTGAGTGCCAGAGTGGTACGCAACTCAATGCGTTGCGTACCACTCTGGCACTCAAAGGGTTAAAAGCAGCAACTTTCTGATAAGTATATTAAATTAACCCTTTGAGTATCAAAGAGACGTCCAATCCATGCTTTGCACACTGTTGTCGCTCAGTTATGATGCAGTGATACTGACGTATTAAGGGGATCTAGACCAATTTTGGGGCAAACCACAGCGCCACAGGAATACATATAAAAATTCCCATTGGTTTAAATGGGGTTTTCAAACCTTTGATCTCTACAGGTCTGCAAATGCGCTGAAAACCTTTATGGCATGTAAGGGGTTAAACACCCCTTTAAATCAATGTGAATGGGGTATAATTCACCCTATGGTGCAGTAAGTTTGCTCCAGAATTGCTCTTCATTATAGATCACACTTAGTAACTCAAATCCGTATGACGGGTATACAGGAGTAAAAAACCAGTGGCTCATCAGCTTCTCTTAGATTTAAACTACAGTTCACATCATTGTCAAAGGACTATTAGATGGCCGAGGACAATGAGAAATGTAGTTCAGCAACAGCTAGAGAGCCACTGTTTGTTCACACCTAATATAAAAGTTGAAGATATTTGGTAGGTGCCTATACATATTGTAGTATAACTCACATGTGTATTATTGCTTTGCTGCAGAGAGCTCATCCAGTCAGTTGCCCAGCAGTAAACGGATGCGCACAGCCTTCACCAGCACCCAACTCCTGGAACTGGAGAGAGAATTCGCCTCCAACATGTACCTGTCCAGACTCAGGCGTATAGAGATTGCCACTTACCTCAACCTCTCTGAGAAACAGGTCAAGATCTGGTTTCAGAACAGGAGAGTGAAGCACAAGAAGGAAGGAAAGAGCGGCTCCCACAGAGGAAGCTGCAAATGTTCTTCCTTATCCACAAAGTGTCTGGAAGAAGAAGATGATGATGACTTGGCTATGTCCCCTTCTTCTTCAGGGAAGGACGACAGAGACCTTTCTCCAAGTCCATAGACTCCCCCTCCAAAAAAACAACTAAAGACTTTTCATGGATCTCTCTTTAAACTATGTATATATGTATAAATGTCCTTAACAGAAACCAGGCACTTAGGATTTAACGCTTTGAGTGCCAAAAGTGCGTGCAACGCATTGCGCACACTTTTGGCACTCAAGGGGTTAAGACAGGGGTAGTCAGTTATTGGAGGGTTTGAGGACTACAACTCCCTTCGTGCCTAATCAGCTTTTGACTGATTGGGGTGAAAGCAGAGCTGTTTCCACAACAACTGGAGTTCTGCCAATTGACTGCCCCTGAATTAAAGGATGATGGTGCCCAGCAAATAGTTCAGATCCAGTGAATAGGCGCACTCGCAGTTGCAGTGATATTTATTCTCCAGTCGCGTGTAGCATGAGCATCAACGTTTTGGCCATGATGGGACCTAAACATCGTAACGGAAACGTTGAAGGCTATGTGAATACACACAATTGAAGAACAGGCATCAGTTCACTCAAGATGACCAGTTAGTGCGCACATTTTCTGAATCCACGGGGCATGTGTATGAAACCAATAATGGCGAAATTCTTAAAAGAAAAAAATAATCACAATATGTATTAAATACAACATATCTTTAATCTGAACGTGACATTTTTGTAAATATGGTGTATTGGTTTGCACTAGAATGTCAACATTTTGTCGTTGTACACATGCCCCTCTATGTATAAATATGTTGTTCGCTTTTGTACATAGATTGTAACTTGCAACAAGTTTTTACTAAGTGAAATGTGCCAAGCGTTGAGCACCATTCTGGCCATCCAAGGGTTAATAGCCAAAATTTACCCCCCCCGCTGTGTACAGTATACATACATTTTCTGGTTTTCCCCTTCCAGGGAAATGCAAGTAATCCTGTAACAATCGTTGTGGAAGGGAGATAATTGTTATTAACTCCTTGGACGCTGGATTATCTTTAGCATCAGCGGGGTTAATTTTTTTAAACATGTTGATCTGAAGGACAATGCTTTTTGAGAGGGTTTTACAGATAAATTTAAACTAAAAGAAAACATCTTTTATCTCAGGAAAATTTCGCGTGGCGGGGGATTTGCATTTTAATACAATACAGATTAACTATTTGCGCGTCAGAGTGGTGCGTGCGTAGCCCTCTGGTATTCAAAGGGTTAATGTAATATTTTGCATCAACATGAAATACTGGGTGGTGACGTTTTGTATTTACAGTCCCCTACAGAAGGTTTGGATAAGTTGTATGTTTCAGTGTATCGTTTCTCTATATCAGAAAAATATTTATTTATTTATCTAAAAAATAAACTTTTTTTCCAGAAATAATATTTTATGGTTTTGTCATGAATGTTTGTATCTTACATAACAGGTTAAATGCCAATGAATACAGTAGTGGGTCTTATTCACAAAGGGATGGGGCGCAATTCTAAATCATAAGCAAGTCACCACAGGCAAGACATAATAATTCCCATTGGTTTAACCCTTTACGTGCCAGAGAGGTATCCATCCCATTGCGTTGCAATGCGTTCGATACCTCTCTGGCACTGAAAGAGTTAAATAAGGTTTTGCCTATGCTAGATATTTTTTACTGTTATGAAATTCACAACCGAAATATAAAGAATAAATAATATATTTACTAAGACATGATCAATGATAGGAACATATACTTGGATATGCTTAGTAGAGGAGTTTGTTACTCTGCAAGGCATGTCCTGAAATCGAATGTTAGTCCAATAGAAGGTATTAATACACACTGCCATACTCCTTCATTTGGCACCTACACCACTGGACTACAACGGCTATCCTAACGTTATATATATATGTATATATATATATGTGTGTGTATATCTATATATGTATATATATTTATATATATAAACACACAAGAGGTATTCAGCTCTCATTCTACAATGTGTCTGACTCAGAGACCTAAGTGCTCTTGATGGCTTGCATTCTAAAGCTGCTCACTTTGCCCATAAAGGTATCGCTCTTCTACTCTAACACTGATAAGCCTCAGTATCACTATGTATTTCAGTTTCCCACAGACCTCACCAAACGCTTCTTAAGCGATGGTAAATAATGACCAGAACCTTGGCTAATCCAATTCTAGAGACATCTCCAACTCATTGCAAATTCAAGGGGTAAAAGGAGCCACTTAAATCAACGAGGGTTCTTATTTGCCCTGTATGGTGCAGTTGGTTTGCTGCAGAACTGGCGCACTTTGCCTTTAACATGAGGACCAACAGGGACATAACTAGGGGATGCAGAGGGTACAGTCGTGATGGGATTCGGCATCCTATGGGTCTATTGGCCACAGGGACCTACAGGTTGTAGCTCTGCAGCTATGAAAATATTGCTGTGTTGAGGCCCAAAAACTATTTGGACCGGGCCCTCCAATGACTACTTACGCCCATGAAGGTCAGTGTATATATATATACAGCGCATAAATTAGGATCTGAACTTGGGTATACGAAATAACAATTGTATTAACTTTTTAAGGTCCAGAGGGTGGTCCTTAATGGGTTAATCCAATCATAGTTCTTTTTGAATGAAACTTACTTTTTAAGAAAATAAAACAAAACAAAGCTATAATTAACTCCTTGGTTGCCACAAGGGTCTCCAACGCATTGCAAAACAACTAATTGGAGACGTCTCAAGCATTCAAGTAGTTTTAAAAAAGCAAAAGTAACCTATATATGTCACACATGACAACACTCACAATGAGGACTGACAGACTGAGATGGCTATTGTTCAGCAATCTAAGAACTCCCAGACATAACCCAGGTACCGCACATAACATAGTACTGCACCAGCACTGGGGTACAAGACAGGAGTTGTGCTTCTATTCTATAGTATCATAATACGGGAGCATTTAAAATGGACTAGATAAGAATAGTATATGTATGAGGCCCGTGTACTATGGAAACTAGTGTCATTTAGGGGCCAGCCACCTGTACCACATGTAACAATTAAATATCCCCCAAAGTCTTATTGATTTACATTGGGGCTTTTAACCCTTTTAATGCTTGAGGTCTGGCATTGGAGTCTACTCCAGGATTCAAGCGGTTAAAAGCCTTTTGTAACCTTTTGAGTGCCAGAGGGCTATGCACTTGTGATACGCTTCTGGCACTCAAAGGGTTAAGTCAATGGAGTGTTTATTTGTTGTTTATGGGGAAGTACGACAGCAACATAATTTTTATATTATCATAGAAATATCACCCTAGTCTTACAACTGACGTGATGTAACCATAAGAATGTTTATAATATATATATATAAATGACTGCACCTGTATGTTTTTCTTCAGTAAATGAAACACAGATATACAGTTTGATACATCTGTCATGCATATTAACTGCATGAGGGATGGCTTAACCCTTTCAGTGCCTGAGGGGTACGCAACGCATTGCAATGCGTTGCGCACTCCTCTGGCACTGAAAGGGTTAACATTTTAAGAAGTAGAGCGGTCTGCAGTGCATCGCATAATTCATCTGTTTTTTAAAGAGTTAATATTTACATAAGAAAATCACTCTGCGATATGGAAAATTAAATGTAAAGATTAAAACATGTTAAGAAATAACTTTATTGACAAATAATTAAAGGAAACATATAATAATAATAATCATAATAATAATAACAATAAAACAATGGTCACCACCATAAATTAACAGAACATTAAAGATGACAACCTGTCTTTGTCCAGCTGCTGTTATGCTACAATCCCCATCCCTCTTAGCCTGCCATTGGTCCGCTGAGGATGATGGCAGTTATAGTCCAACAAAACCTGGTGAGCCACATGCTGCTCAACTCTGATCTTGAGTCTATGCAGCGATAGCTTATTTTAGTAATTAGGAAACATTTATACATTCAACACTCCTCTGTCAGTATATCCCTTTGTAGACATAGTCAATCTGTATTTTAACCCTTTGACCACCAGATTCAATGCGTTGGATTCCCCTATGGCGCTCAATGGGTTAATGTTATCATTTGTATTCGCTTAGGTTACTTGTATGAAAGGAGGGTGCTCCGAAGGAGCGTCCAGCTCTGTATCAGCCGCGGCGCGGCAGTCTCCAGTGCACGCGACTGCCCTGCTACCGGGTGACAGTGGCACTGTGGCCCGTGTAACTGGCTGTTCAACTAGTCTTAAATAAAGTGGAAATGTCACCTGTCCATAATCTCACCTCAGTGGGAACATGCATGTTGACCAGACTGAAATAATTGTCCATTCATACATATTAGCTACCACTGGCTTGTAGGGGTGGCAAGTCAGAGGAAAAGCAGTGTGGAATGTTAATATCTGGCTGGCATGCCAGCCAGTACTGTCTCCTTTGTATACAGTTGCACATAAATAAGGCTAACTAGCCGGCTAACATAAATATAGGTGGTTTGGAAAGCTCTTTCAAAATCATGTATTTGTTATAAGGTGATAGTTCCTTTTTAAGGCTTGGGTTGAAGTACGACTTTAGATGCCTTTGTGAAACCAAAACAGATAAAAAGGGGGCACCAACAGTGCCTTATCACACCATATAAAATACTGTATGTAAAATATTAATCAAACTCACATTTGAAAGAAGTCTTCTTTTGACACCTACAATCTGGATAAAGCAGGGGGAAACATTGAAGTGTAGGGTTATTATTTTACACATTTTAATTGTTTTTAGCAGTTGTTTACAATAAAGTCAACATTATTTGAGAAGTTGCTGTTCAGTTGTGGAGAGTTTTTCCTGTAAGGGTGGAAGACAAGTGCATTGCAGATACTTAGCAGAAATGGTAGGACATTCTCTGTAGGCCTGTACAGCTGTGCATATTTTTATGTATATGGACAGTCACTTTCAAATGTGAGTGTGATTAATTGTTTTCATCCAATATTTTATATGGTGTGATAAGGCAATATTGGCTTGTCTGTTTTTGTTTAATGTATATGGCTTCCTGATTGGAGTCCTTGGGAAAGAAGCCATCCAAGAAAGGAAAATTGCTGGTTATGAAGGGAACAGCTTGATAATTCCCTGAGTTTGTTTATCATATAAATGTATTTCCAGCCCTTATCCTTATGAGTAGTAATTCATTGGTGGTGGTGTGGTGATTACCCAAAATTGTTGAGGATATTGCACAAATAACCACCTCTATTTTTTATTTATTTTGTTGCCTTTGTATTACCCCTTAAGCCACAGCAACTACTGCATTCCCTCTGAGGAACTACTAGAACAGTGGTTCTCAACCCTCTCCTCCTCATGGATACATAAGAGGCTTATTATTATTAATCTTTATTTATATAGCGCCAACAAATTCCGCAGCGCTTTACAATAGGGAATAGAAATACAGAGGTAT
Source organism: Rhinophrynus dorsalis (assembly GCA_037306005.1). Lineage (NCBI taxonomy): Eukaryota > Metazoa > Chordata > Amphibia > Anura > Rhinophrynidae > Rhinophrynus > Rhinophrynus dorsalis. Next base: position 538,416,799 of record CM074719.1, on the reverse strand, counting down.
TAAATAGTACAAACATATGTGGAGAACAGTAGGATCAGAGGCAGGGCCGGCACCACCTATAGGCGAGGTTGGTGCCGGCCTAGGGCACACATGTATTGGGGGAGTGGGCATGCAGCAGATAAGAGCTGCGCCCGCACGTACCACGCCAGGAACCGCAACACAGTCAGGTCTGTGTCGCTACTGTGCTCCCTCATCGCGGTCGGCTCTTTAGTAATGCAGAGTGCGCTGGGAGTCATGATCTCCCGGCGCTCTCTGCATTACTGAAGAAGACTGCGCTGGAGCTCCAGCAGCTACATGTATGTGATGGGGGGCAAGTTGGAGCTGATGGGGGGCAAAGTGGAGCTGGTGGGGGCAAGTTGGAACTGATAGAGGCAAGTTGGAGCTGAGGGGGCAAAATGGAGCTGGTGGGGGCAAGTTGGAGGTGAGGGGGCAAAGTGGAGCTGGTGGGGTAAGTTGGAGCTGATAGGGGCAAGTTGGAGCTGATGGGGGCAAAGTGGAGCTGATGGGGGCAAGTTGGAGCTGAGGGGGCAAAGTGGAGCTGGTGGGGCAAGTTGGAGCTGGTGGGGGCAAGGTGGAGCTGATAGGGGGCAAAGTGAAGCTGGTGGGGCAAAGTGGAGTGGCAGGGGCAAGTTGGAGCTGATGGGAGGCAAAGTGGAGCTGGTGGAGCAAGTTAGAGCTGATAGGGGCAAAGTGGAGCTGGTGGGCCAAAATTGAGCTGATAGGGGCAAGTTGGAGCTGATAGGAGTCAAAGTGGAGCTGGTGGGGGCAAGCTGGAGCTGGTGGAGCAAGTTGGAGCTGGTGGGGGCAAGTTGGAGCTGATGGAGGCAAAGTAGAGCTGATGGGGCAAGTTGGAGCTGATGGGCAAGTTGGAGCTGATAGGGGGTAAGATGGAGCTGGTGGGGCAAAGTGGAGCTGGTGGAGGCAAGCTGGAGCTGGTGGAGGCAGGTTGGAGCTGGTGGGGCAAAGTGGAGCTGGTGGGGGCAAAGTGGAGCTGGTGGGGGCAAGTTGGAGCTGGTGGGGGCAAGTTGGAGCTGGTGGGGGGCATCTCTTCCAGGCATCTCCAGACCAGGGGCAGACTTGCCCACTGGGCAGAGAGAGGACAATCATGAAAAGAGGTAACAATCATGAAAAGAGGTGGGACACAAGGGGCGGAGCCAAATGGGTGGCAAAATTAGGTTTTGCCTAGGGTGGCAAAAATCTTTGCACCAGCCCTGATCAGAGGGCACTACTCGTGAGAGCTTACAAGAAACGTGTGGAATCGATATTTACAATGTATTTTTAACGGCATAATGATTAGCACCAAAATGTTAGTGAAATTTGGATGTTTTTCTCAGTTAGCGAATGTTTGCTCATTTTTTAGTGACTGCGTTTCAAAAAGTGGGTGGCTAAAATATCCACCTTTTTGTGAGAGGATTAGCAATTGCGCCTAATTCAGCAAAGCAATTAACACACAATTTCATACGTCTGCCTAACTTTTGCCGTTAAACTAAGAGCATTCGCTAATTTTGCTGTTAATTAAAGAGCACGTGCTGTTCAGTATCAAGCATTTAATAGATTTCTTACATCAAAGCATGAGCAATCGCAAATGGCACATACATTTATGGCTTTTATATAATAGTGAATGCTCCACTTTCTTGCATTCCCCCCTGGTGCGTTAGTGGTCTCTGAAGAAAAGATTGCGAACCACTGGACTGTAGACTTGTAAGTGATCAGAATGACCTCTGTAGGTGACTAACATATGGATGACATCATCCACATGACAGCATTTCTCCCTACCAGATACCGTCTCTTCTAATGTGAATCACATCTGTAGAGTCTGTTATGTATTTGAATCAACTGTTTTCAAATAGACTCCTGTTTAGGAACACCATGATGCAACTACCTTTAACTGTTGTCAGTATAACTCAAAATTCAGGCCACAAGCTAACTATAACCAACATTTGCTGAATGGCTATTTTCCAATATGGCAGATATTTCCAACTGTCAGTTCTGCAATCACATTCTGTCTGAGAGTCAGCATTGTATTGCCGAATTGATTTCTTTTAACCCATTGTGTGCCATGCATTGAATACCCCTCTGGAACTCAAATGCTTAAACACCCCTTTGGAATCCTTTTGAATTGCTGAAAAAAGGTTATTGGCTGCTTTCCTTGGTCTGGATCAGGCAGATGAAACTGGGAGGAGAACAATAACTCCCTGTCCCCTGCCTGATCCTCTGTGTGCCCAATCACCCTCACATAGTCCCATCACCTGTAATTAACCCCTCCATTGTATAATCACACCAATCTCTCTGCTTTGTCAAAGGAGGGGTTAATTGGCAAATTAAGGAAAAACAAAACACATAAACAACCCCCACCACCTCCAATTACCCCATCCCCAGAAATGGTTAACCCCTCTATTGCCAGATGACAGTGATATCCCTGTTCTGGCAATGGAGGGGTTAACAATTAATCGCACTGGCAATGGTGGTGGTTAATGAGTAAAAAAAATTAAAAATATCATGAAATATAATGAAAAGCAAAGTTAGCACCATGGGCTTGATCTGGTCAGCCCACAATATTTTTTAAAAGCAAAGATGTGTAAAAAAAATAAAAACAATATGGGGTCTGAAGCTACCATGTTAATTTAATGAAAAACATCCATCCCCTTGGTAGTATGGTGTGTGCAATTAAAAACACATACTTGTCTTGATGTTGGAGGTCCAGCAATGTCTGCCATGCCCTGGTCCCCCTATCAGTAACTAAAACAAATAAAAACAATTTAAAAATCCATAAAACCCCACAGCCATGCTCACCAGCCAAAGTGACCACTCCCCTGCCCCCCAGTCTTGCTGGGGCTGTTGCCACGGGGCAAAAAACAGGGATTGGTTTCTATATAGCCAATCCCTGTTTAAATATTTTTCCACACTCACAGTGGCTGGGAGATAGGGTTACATAGGGCACAGAGTGGAATTGGGGAAGGGGCTCACACATGTATGTCACGTGACCCCTTCTTCAAGCCAATCAGAACATAGAAAGGTGTCACCCCCTCTCCTCAACTGCGATTGGCTAAGAGGGGAGGTTACTGCAGGACATAATCTGGCCCTCAAAGGGGTAATGTACTATTCTATCAAATGGTGATTTTTGTGGGATATATAGGGCCCCCCATGTTCCAAAGAAAAGTGGAGTATTTTTTTGGCAAACCAACTGCACCACAGGGGCCAGATTACATTTCCCCAAATATCCACTGATTTAAATGGGGCTTTTAATTCAATGAATGTTAGCAAGCTCTGCAATGAATTACTTTGCCCAGTTTAAATAACTGGGAATTTTTATTTGTCCCCAACAGTGCAGATGGTTTGTCCAAGACGTACTTTTCTTTGGAGCATAGAGCCCTATTTAATATAAACAATGTTTTAATCGGTAAATGCATTACATCATATATATGAGCATGTGTATATCTTTATAGTGACAGACAAGGGCGTAACTACTAGGGTAGCAGGAGGTGTGGCTGAGACGATGACCAGCAGTGTATGGGACCTGGCTCACTTAACCTTTCTCTGTCTGTCCTCACAGAACTTGTCAATTGTAAATGACTACTGGGCCCCTAATTGTCTTTCCCCTGCCCCTCCCCTCACCCACCCTGACCTCTGCAGCCTCCACATGGGGTTAGGTCAGCAAAGGTCAGGGCCCACTTGCAAATCCAGTTTGGAGGCCCAGCACATTTTAGTTACGCTGTGATGAATGACTCCCATCAGATTGTTTACTACGTCATTGAGATATTCTAGGGATTTAACCCTTTGGGTGCCGCATGCAGCAACGGGGTTAATATTTACACATATTAGATGGATACATCTAATTATCATAACTGCATAGCATAAGTGGCACATGCTAATGCGGATAAAAGTAGAACCACCACCCCCTAATACTAATTCCTTCCTTCCTTACTTACTTACCTTTCTATGGCCAGAAAATCTTAATAGTATAACATACAGACAAGCAGTTGCTACTTTAAACTCTAAATTTCCACAATTCTAATTGTGAGTAATAGCATATCAAGGCTAGAACCAGACTCACCCATTACTGTTCGATTGGCGATATTGGAGCAGCTCCCATCAATCTCACTTCAGATTTTGACATACAGGACAACGCAGGAGGGAGGCGCTCTACGATAATCGCCAGACACGTCAGACCACAGGCTGTAGCGCACCTCCCTCCTGTGTTGTCCAGAAAATCTTAATGACCATTTTGAATTTTCTCTTATGATGCTATAACATTTTCAGTGAGTCCTGAATGTCAGCAGGACCATAGGACACAAACTCTGATCACTGCAGATGGTAATCTTAACCCTTTAAGACTTTGCAGTGTGATGCACAGCCCTCTGATCCTTAAAGGGACAGTAATGTCTATATTAAAGAGATCTCCAACATATTGAACTAATCCCATTTCTATCTGGCACCTAGCTAATGTACTGATATGCCATGGGCAGTCACCAAATGAAGGGCTCAACCATAGGCTGATGGGGATAATGGAAATTGTAGCCCCCAGCAGCTGTAGGTTCAGCGGTTGCTATCCCTTGATTTAACCCTTTGAGTGCCCAAGGGGTAGGCAACGCATTGCAGAGCAATGCATTTCCTACCCTTCTGGCACTCAAAGAGTTAAACAATTGGTTTTACTCTACAAAGTTGGCTTTCCATATCATTAAAGCAACACTAACACTTAACAATTTACCAAGCAGCAAAGTCAGCAGTGAGACTGATTTCTTGGCTCTGTACATCAAAGTGGAGGAGTAAAATCCTCCTAGTTACTAAAACAGGGAATAAGACTTAGCATTAGTGTAGCAATTTCAAGTGCTAATTGCCTGGAAATAAGAAAGCTGGACCCCATGGACTGGTTCGCTTGGGCGATTATCATCTGACATGAAGCAGACGATCTCAGCTTGCTACAACAACCCTGTTTTCAACACATAATGCAGGGAAGTCACAGCAGAGGAGATATACCCAGGGGCCTACGTAGGTTTTGTGTAGATTGTTTGTGCGGCTGGATTGGATGTTGTGATGCATATTGCGATTTCTATTGAATGGCTGATCTGTATAGATTGTAGTCAGTTGTGGCCTAGATTACATTGCAAATGATAAATGGTATCACTGTTTTTATCTAACAGGTTGTTATTGAAATATATAGGGGAATTTATAGTTAAAACTATTGATAAAATTGTGACTTGCAATGGAATCCAGGCCTGCAATGCAAGTAAGTAACAGGATGAAGCGATATTGCTGCTCCCTTCACATTGCCTCATAGTCTAAGACATTTTACAAGTATATCAGCCCATTTTAAAAAATCAGTTAGAATGACTGGGGACACAAGCCCTAAAAATTTATTTCTTTGAATGTAAATTTTTGCCGGATCTTGGGCTTTATCCATAATGCTACAGAGGTGCAATGCTTGGGCAAACCATCTGCACGATCCGTGTGATATGAAAATTCTGTGCAGCCTGTGCACCTTTCTATTTATTTTATTGAGTCTATCCACTAAGATTTCTCCAGCTGAGATTTTAGTGCACAGGCTCCACAGATTAACTTTGGAATTGGAAAACTTACTCTATTGGGGATGTTAACTCATGTTTACCAATCCTTTATTACAGTTTAGTGTATCTCCCCCAGGTATAAAGACAGATGTGAAAACTCAGTATTCTGTATAACACTTGTAGGCGCGCATTCTTAGCATTGTGTGCACACATGATCTATGAAATTAATTAAATTTAAAGGGATAGTATTATTTAAAAATTATTATCTCCCATGTTGTAGCCACTAAAAAAAACTGAGTTAAATGAGAACAGCTGCATCTCTCAAACCTTTATGGTTTGAGAGATATCCACTTTCAAAGTTCCCTCTCCCCTGACGTCAGGTTCTAGCTGACAGCAAGGGAATCTGGTCCCAGGACCGGCGGAGGCTCTACAGCAGTGCCAAGATTGCGTTAATAAAAAAGAAATCCTTAACTTAAAAGGTATTCTATGTGTGCTTGCAAACCAAGCACATGTAGAAGACCTTTTTAGTAAAGGATTTCTTTTTTTATTAACGTGATCTCCGCTCTGCTGCAGAGCCACCGGCTGATCCCAGGAGAGGATTCCCCTGCTCTCAGCTAGAACGCTGACATCAGGGGAAAAGCCAAAACGGGGGAACTTTTGAGAGATACAGCTGGTCTCATTTAACTCAGTTTTTTATTGGCTACAACATGGGGGATGGTAATTTTTAAGTATTACTATCTCTTTAAACTCTAACTTGTTTGAAGCTAATATGACTTTGCTCATGGCCCAATAGTGTCTTAAGCCCATTTAAAGTGATAGTAATGTTTCATAATAAAAGCAGCTCTAATTAATCATCATAGTATTTGGACTTTGGAGAGTGTTATTTCAATTCTGTCAGAGTTGTAGTTCAAGAGTAATTGAATGACAAAGTATCCCCCTCCCGTCCCTTTTACTGATGTAACACTGCTCAGCCAGCGCAGAAGGGAGGTGCCCAGGTAGATTGCAGAGAGGGACAATCTTCAATTGAGATAAGGGAAAAACCTGAAAAACTTGACAAGGGGGCAGGGCTTTCATTGTTCTCATAGGAAGAAGATTGTCCCCTGCTGTTATCTGTCTGGTCATACAACCAGATTCCACATCTGAGAAGAGATGGCTTACACTAGGTAAAAGGGGCGGGAGGGGAGACTTTGCTTGTGAATATCTCTCAAACCATAAAGGTTTGAGAGATAAGACTTATATGGTTCTTCATGTTTTTTTAATGCCTACAAAATAAAATAAAGATAAAACGAAGTATTACTATCCCTTTAAGCCAATGGCAAAGGGTTATGCGTCTGTCAGAGATGAAAAAAAAGTCGCTTTTTTAAAATAAATGGGCTGTTATCCACTTATAATATAGGAGCCTAAGTACAATATTTAGGTGTGTATTGTCTTGACGCCTCTGTCTTTTAGCTGCTCCTGCAGATACAAATTTAGCACCCTGCCGCAGGCGACACACTTTTCCCCATTTTTATACCAAGAAAGTTGGCTAGTCAATGGTAGTAGAAGCTTTGTTTGACTTTGTAATGCATTATATACATGGAAATTTCTTTCTCCAGTTCTTCTGAAAAACTAAAATCCACTTTACCAATGTGAATCCTAATCTGTCATGTGTATTAGGGGCTTTAACCTCTAGCCTAGGGATATAAGCGGAGTTTAAAATGGCCTTAGATGGCTAGACAAGCAGATTGCTGCACACTGTGAGGACCACGTGAAAGGCTATAGGCTTTTATTCTACACCTATAGCTAACAGTTTTGTGGAGATAATCTTTAGGAGCGATGACCTCTTGTTGACTTCCCATCTCACTCTAAGGGCCATCATATTAATGAAATACATCTCCTGTAAGGGTGGTATGGTACAATACATAATGGGATGTCATGGACCTATTTAAGGCATTCTTAGAATAAACCTACCACTTTACATCTCTTCTCTATCATAACTAGAGAATTTTGCCTAGGCTTTTCCCTTTGTGTGCCAGTAGGGTGTACAGCGCTCAAAGGGTTAAATGGAAAGAAACAACTATGTGCTGTATTCAATAAGCTAAAGATGCACACTTCTGGAGGAAACCAACTACATCATAAGGCAGAGACAAAAATTCCAAGTTATATAAATGGGGTTTTAACCACCTGACTGCTTTGCAATGTGTGGAGAACTCTATAGCATTCAAAAGGTTAAAGCACCATTTAAATAACTGGGAATGGAGGGAATTTGTATGTGTCCCCATGGTGTAGCTGGTATATTCCAGAATTGCATATCTTTAGTTTATTGAAGATGACCCTAAAATTCATATATATATATTTATCCCTTTGAGTGCCAGAGGGGTAAAAGGGTTAACTATCTCATACCCTGAGACAGCACCAGAAAACATCATTGATTTTGAAGCATGGGTCATAAAATGATGACTGTTCAGTGTATGAACTGAGACCTAAGACCACTTTAAGACCAAAGGCCTTCAAGCTACATCTCATTACTTGAAATTCTATACAAATAAAAATGTGTAGTATTAATAACAATGATAACTATACCAAAAAGAGGTACAATATGTCTTCTGGATGCAAAAGTAGTTAAAAAAAATGAATGTTGGTTTTCTTATTGTTTTCCAAATGATCACAAAACTCAAACACCAAATGCAAGATTATTTTTTAGCCTATTGGTTGATTTTTAATATATATTAACCCCTTAACATCCAATGCCAGGACCGTCATGGCTGTCTGGCACTTAAGGAACAGTGATGGTCCTGGAACGTCATGGAATTCAGGGCTCCCCGTGCAGCTGCACGCCGCTCGGGAAGCCCTTAATTGGATAAAAAAAAAAATTCCCTGTGATCCTTAAGCGCCGGATGCATGTACACGCACCAGTCCTTAAGGGTTAAAGGAACATCAACACTCAGGAACATATTTTGATGGAAAAGGGGCACTACTTTGTCTGTCTAGGTGGGCTGAGGATTAGCTCGGTTTTAGATATCTCAATTTAGAGCGGAACTACCACCCATGTTAAACTTTGTGCCAAATAATTACCCATCTGGCAAATAGCTGCTCAGTAGTGCTAGTCGTCAGAATTATTACCTGGTTAGTGAGAATTATACACTGCTCCAGGACTGACAGACAGACATCTTTCCAAAGTGACGTCCGCGTGCCTGCGATGTCAGTCCCAGCCTGCTCTAGGAGGCATTGTTAGAGCCATTCGGCTCCAAAAGGGACTGACAGAGCAGGTACACAGAGGTCACTATGGAAACATGTCTGCGCTGTTTCCTGCCTGTCAGTCCCGGGAGCAGTATTGAATTCTCATTAACCAGGTAATAATTCTGGCGACTAGCACCAGATCGGTGGTAGTTCCGCTTTAAGATGTCTGTTGGAATCCAGTCAGAAATAGTCAAAAGGCAGTCTGTGACTCTGGCTTCAACAACTGGTGTGTGTGTGGGGTGTAACACTAACGTTCAGTAGGGGTCCACGTTGGTGAAATTGTGGCGCATTTGCATTGATTCCATCTCGATTATATGCATTAAGGTCTCTTTGCCATCATATTCCTGTAATGAAAAAAGTTTTCTGTCTTCTTTGTTTTAGAGATTGCCAGTGGATTTTGATAAAGCAGTATAACTGTGAAACGTGCAAAGAGATTAAGGCATGTTAGCTATTACTCTGTTTTTATATTATTTTTATTGTAAATTGATATTTGTTTTAAATTACTCTTTTGCATGAAAATCTGAAGCAGCACCTTGATTTCAGTGACATTTACCTTGGTTACCTGACAGGGATGGGAGTAATTTCTCTGCAGGCTTTCATTGTTGAGAGGCCGTATATACCCCTTCCCAACCAACACAATTCTGTTTTATACTTATCCTCTGGTGTGTATTTTTGGCTAAATTCTTAGTGCCTATGATGGTGTGGTGGTGTGTTTTTCATGGTGAAGTGATCTCCACATATTGCCAGGTAAACTTCCCCATTGCAACAAACTTTAGTGCATCTCCCTTCCAGTTAGTTGAGGTGTAATTAGTCTTATTAGTCTGAATGAGCTAATAAGTGCACCAGGTTTTAGTTCGTATAGGGAGAATTTTGAAACATCCCAAAAGAGAGGTGGACGGGAGAAGACAAAGAGGTAGCAATGGAGACACTGAAGGTTTGGTTAGCTAGGTCAGCCAATTCAGAGCTAAATAATAATTACAATAATGATAATCATAATAGAGATTAAAAAAAATAAATAATAGTATAGGAAATTTGCCTTTACACGTCCTGAACTTGCAGAAAATATAAAGTAATAAAATAAGTTTACTATCACACTAAAGGGGCAGTAAACTTTTTAATATTGTAATTATTTTCCTGCTGAGTAAAACAAGGATACGCTTACTGCATTTCTGTATTGTGGTCACAGAGAAACATTCATTTTGATGGCAGAAAAGAGCCATCTGGCTCATCCAGACTGCATGTTTTGAATTCCCTAACAGTATTTGTCCCTTCCACTTCTGCTGGGATGCTGCTCCATGGGTCTACCACTCTTTCTGTAAATAAGTGCTTATGCACATTACGTCTGGATTTTCCATCCTTCTAACTTGAAACCACAACCTCTTATTATAGTATTCCTACTATTAAATCCTTTAAGAAAAAAAAAACAAAATATGCTATGTTCACTGATTAATGAACCTCATTTTACCTTAAAGGGATAGTAATGTTTCATAATAAAAGCAGCTCTAATTAATCATCATAATATTTGGATCTTGGAGAGTGTTATTTCAATTCTGTCAGAGTTGTAGTTCAAGAGTAATTCGATGACAAAGTGTCCCCCTCCTGCCCCTTTTACTGATGTAACACTGTTCAGCCAGATCAGAAGGGAGGTGCCAAGGTAGACTGCAGAGAGGGACAATCTTCAATTAAGATAAAGGAAAAACCTTAAAAACTTGTCAAGGGGGGCAGGGCTTCCATTGTTCTCACAGGAAGAAGACTGTCCCCTTCTGTTATCTGTTTGGTCTATGGACTGCATTCCACATCTGAGAAGAGATGGCTTACACTAGGTGAAAGGGGCGGGAGGGGAAACTTTGCTTGTGAATATCTCTCAAACCATAAAGGTTTGAGATATAAGACTTATATCGTTCTTCATGTTTTTTTAATGCCTACAAAATAAAATAAAAATAAAATGAAGTATTACTATCCCTTTAAAGGGATAGTAATAATTTTTTGCAGGCAATAATATTGTACGTATTAAAGGGGTAGTAATGTTTCATAATAAAAGCAGCTCTAATTAATCATCATAGTATTTGGACTTTGGAGAGTGTGATTTCAATTCTGTCAGAGTTGTAGTTCAAGAGTAATTCAATGATAAAGTATCCCCCTCCCGCCCCTTCTACTGATGTAACACTGCTCAGCCACAGCAGAAGGGAGGTGCTCAGGTAGATTGCAGAGAGGGACAATCTTCAATTAAGATAAGGGAAAAACCTGAAAAATTTGTCAAGGGGGGCAGGGCTTTCATTGTTCTCATAGGAAGAAGATTGTCCCCTGGTGTTATCTGTCTGGTCTAACAACCAGATTCCACATCTGAGAAGAGATGGCTTACACTAGGCAAAATGGGTGGGAGGGGGGAAACTTTATTCTTCAATTACTGCTGCTGTTTTTGTGAAACTCAATAAAAGTATGTGGAGGCGCTAACTGGTGAATCAATCTTTCTTTATCTTATGGAGTAACAGAGACGGTGTCTTGCAGCCTTGACCTCTGGGGCTCCCGACAAACCCAAATCCACAAATGCAGTCAAGTTTTCTTCTAATGAAGTCGGCGCTAACACCTCTCAAAAACCCCGTATAATACCTGCACTGAACTAAGCCCTTGGAGTTCTCTTGTATCCAAAGTGAAAAGCAGTTTCTTAAAGGCAGAAACACACGTTAAGTTCCTATAATGTTACCGCATTCACAAACGTTACTATCCCTTTAAATAAATAAAGCAAAGCATATATGTATTTTTCCCATAACTTTAATAGTTTAGGAGCAATTGTGTTGTAAAGTTTACTCCTCCCTCCACTTTTATCTACATCACCGCTCAAGATGTCAGACTTGGATTCTGGTCTGCGAACTGGATGGATCGTCTGGAGAGCTGAAATAGCAGTGGATATAAAGGAAAACTTCATGACGACGGTCTACAAGTGGGCATGGTTTGAGGCAGAAGACCATCGTCATGAAGATTTCCTTGGTACCCACTCAAATTTTGTCTCTCCAGACAATCTGTCTGATCCGCAGACAGAATCCAAGTCTGACAGGCAGAGTGGTGACGTAGATAAAAGGAGAGGGAGGGGTAAACTTTAGAACGCAATTGCTCTTACGCTATAAAAGTTATGGGAAAAATATGTTGATGCTTTGGTTTATTTCTTTAATACATACAGTATTATTGCCTTAAAAAATGAAGTATTACTATCTCTTTAACTGGTGCAGAAAATCTTAATGATCGCTGTGAATCAATTTTGAGTGAATATGAATCTTTAATTAGTATTGGTTATCATGTTTTCAAAGTCAAACACATTTCGTACCAGGAATCCAGGACCCCAAAGTCCTACCACTGAAGGGGTTTTAGGAAGTCTACAATGGGAGGAGTTTAGGATCTTGGAGTCTTGAAATATAGAATCGAGTCTGTCTTGGTGGAAATGATATTCATTACTAATTGAAGATTAATTTTGGAGTGCCAAATTGATTCACAGTAGCCGTTAGGATTTTCTGTCCAGATTAAGATGTGGGGGCTATTATTAGTAGATATTAGTGTTCTTTTACCCTTTGCGTGCTAGAGAGGTATCCAACGCATTGCAACGCACTCAAAGGGTTAGAAACCAAGGAAATGAATAAACAAAACAACCAATGAGGTTTCTACGATCATACATGGGAAGCTTCTTGTTCCAAGCCTCTGGAAGTCCACTAAGGCCTTGGGGTGGGAGTATCAAATTGACTTATGTCATACTGTGGCGAGGTGGGGTTTGACCTTAAAGGAGCAGTAACATTTTTTAATGAAAAAATACATATTGTAGGGCTTTTCCTGTTGAGTAAAATAAGTGTATTCCCACTGCTGAGAGATGCATATTTCCAGAGCTATTACAGTTTAAACTTGTGTTTTTTTACATTAGAAGTGCCCTCTAGTGGTCAAATTACAAATAGTTACTCTGTTACATTCTAGTGGAGAGGAAAGTCAGTGACATACAGTTCTCTATAGAATGTGATAGAAACTGCTGAATCACTTCCTGTCATTTAGACTTGTCAAGAAGTAAACACACAGTAAATTAACATACTGGTTATTTGAACAGTTATAGCAATATAGAAACAGAGAGTTTCAAAACAAGAAGTCCCACTCATGAGGCACACAATACCACAGCAAAGGATGTAATACAAATAAGTCTTTATTTCTGTATCAAAAAATAAACAAAATATATACTAACACATGATGACTCATTTAAACTACAAAAAGTCTGTGAGTAATACACATGCAGCCCAAAAAATAATATATGTGACACTGATAAGTGTATTATTCAATCTCATACCTTAGAGACCAAGACCCGATACTTGTGTTGTTCAGTTACATAAATGGAAGTATCCACATATCGCGGTACTCAAGGAAGAAGTGCGAGATAATAGAAAAAACGCAAGACTATATGGAAGGTCACATAGTATAAGATGAACACGAACCAATCAAGATCAAGATCAAGCCATGCCCACGTATGACGTAACTCCAATCTGATCTGTCCCTCATCTTTAGTAACATACTTAAGTTGTAAATCACCCAACCACACACACTATCACTCCATCCTCACTCAACACACATTTTCATTCACTCACACACGTTTCACTCATTCACTATTTCCACTACTTATTTTACAGTCCATAGTGCCTCACACATCACACTCCGTCTACCCCACAACATATTCCCACTATCACCTTCCTCTGGCCCCACCCATAGGTCGCTTCATACCACCAACTGCACATGCATTTCACAAATTCAAGCTTCTTGCAGAAGCTGTGAGTTCTTTATCCTCTCTGGATGTTCTGATTCTAAATAAATTACATTTATCTTTAAATTATTTCCAATAACCTATTTGGCTCTATTAACTTCTTCCTTCAACACTTCGGCCAGATAATCAAATACACATATAATAGGAGTTGAATTTATGGGAATTTCTTAACCAAAACTCCTTTATTTGACTATTGGTATTTTTTCAACAGAATTGTAAAATATATGTCACAATTCAGTGTCGCCGTTCCACCGCATACATCACTCTTATAGCCAATTTATCGAGTAGACTCCCAAACCAACACACACGCTTTTTATCCATGCAGATCTTCCCTTTCTTTTCTTCATCTCCGCATTCTTCCTTTTTCTTCCAATCCACAATACACTCCGTCGATACTTATGCTACATTACACATTGTCATTATATCAACTAATCTCCCACTAACAACATTGTTTCATATCCCATTACTATCTTGGTTTTAATTCTGCAGAATTCTTGGCATCAACATCGGGGTTCTGCAGAATCATGGTACTTAAACCAAAAGCTACTATGTTGCACCATCAGACATTATGTTTATAATTTTGCTCCCTTTAATACATTCATATTCCCATCACTTTCAATTGATCCGTTACAATTTATTCACACATACATCTCTTTATCATCACAGATCTTTACCCCCCCCCCCTTTTTAATCTTCATTATATTTTTTTATTTCACTATTGGTGATTTTAGGTCCCACAAACAAGCGGCATTGAACGGTGACAATATATCGTTCGTTAAAACTCTATGGTACAATATATTTCTTATATTACTTCCATAATTTTTATCTTGTATTTTCTATCAGAATAAGATTTTGGCATTTTTAGACTGTTTCTCAAATTCAGTGTATCACAATATAATTTTTCTATCATGGTTCAATTTTCACTCTGGGACTAATATTTTTAATAAGTATATTTAACAGACAAACACTACTGTTTCTAATTCTATTTTTATTTTATTTTTTTCAGTAGCACCATTTTTTATATACATTAATTTTACTGATATAATGGTTTTAATGTTCCTATGCATAACTACTGTATTTTTATTCAATGTTATTTGGTTGTTATTATATGTACCCTCTGACCCCGAAAAAACTATTTATAGGGGCGAGTATTTTTCCCCGCTTCTCTCTATACGCTCTGGAAAAAGCAGACAGTAAGCCTGCGAAAACGTTTGAGCCACTTGACACTTACTCAACAACAGGTCCTGTCCACGCCCCCTGTGAGTTTCCCCGCCCCGCCCCCATCATCAGTGGATTCACGACGCTGAAGGAACGAATCTACCTCTGCACGAGGTGTGACTATCACCATCTACAAAACGCTTAACATCTTTTCATTTTTATAAGAAATCACCTTCTTCTTCGTCCATAAGGCTTAATCATTGGAATTATACAACTTTCCATTCTTGAGCCGACTGGTGAAAGTACATCTGGGAGGCGGGTGTTTCGAGTGGACACAGTTCGATGGCTACACGGGACAGGACCTGCTATACGCTATAAGCCCAAGTAGGGCTCTTGTAAGTGCAATCATTTGTTCTTATATATTTTAATTGTAATAAATACTACACTTAGATTTTTTTCCCTGTCTGTCTTTGTCTCATGCGCTGTTTTTGAGGTTCTTCCAGACCAATTGCTTCTCTACAGTGGACAAGGCCACTTTACACCTCATCCTGCAGCATTTTCCAAGACAGCTCATCACCCATTATCATTTCATCGTGACTTCATTTCATTTCATTATATCTTCATTTCATTACTAACAACAATTCATCTTCGTCATCTCATCTGCATTTTTTCTTGGAACTGTCTACAAAGTCTGGTACTTTTTACTTACATCGCTTTGCCATATTATTTCTATTAGTCTTTTTATGAGCCATAATTATATGTACTTTTGACCATATTCTCAATAGATACTTTTTCATCTTTTAATTTTTTATATAGTATTTTATCTACTGTCTGCATATATCTGTTTTATATCACTTGATTCAGGGATCTTTTGTATTGGAGCGCTCACATCACAGAAAATTCTGTGTTTCTTTATATTTATATGTAAATCAGCATTGTTCGAAAATTCAAAAAAGATGTAATATCGGCTCAAATATATTCTAGTGCCCGATCGGAGCAAATATATACTGATGCCTAATGAAAGACAATAATAACATGAACCCATGAACACTGTGAATTGTGTCTTACATACTTCAATTGAAAGACGGCGAATTAAAAATACAGAAAAAACATGATATCAGTGCAAATATATAATGATATCCAGTAAAGATACACCAAAAAATAAAATTCACAGTAGCACAGATATAATAGAAAGACAGATGGAAATGAGATCAAGATAAATATATTTAATTTGCGTTACTTATTTATATTCATAACTTATAGAGTCACATTCTGGGAGTAATAATTCTTTCAATTTATGATATGCATATACCCAAATATATGAAACATACACACATCATATTCCAATAGATCATAAAAGGTAGATTGGCCCCCGACACATAAAACAGTTGGAAAACCACAAAAATATATATTACTCATGCTTACAGTAGATGTTGTCCAAGCAGCATTTAAAGAAACTTCTGTATAACAAAATAAGTAGTGATGAGCGAGCACCCCAATGGTCGGGTGTTCGGGTGCTCTGACCGAGCACCCCCGGAGGCTCGAGTGCTCGGCCGAGCACCCGAGCCCCATTGAAGTCAATGGGAGGACTCGAGCATTACACCAGGCACCCCCTGCTCTGATGAGGGGAGGGTGCCTGGTCCATAGGAAAAGGGCAGAAAATGATGGAAACACCACAGAAATGGTTCAGGGACAGCATAGGGAGGATGTCTGGATGCATCTTGGACTCCAACGTCGCTGCTGGGAACGATGTTTCGCCCGTAGTACGCCATTTTTACAGACTGACCGTAAAACACACAAAAAGGCAGATAAAAACGACTTTAGGCGAAAAATTGTTACCAAACAGTATTTGCTGTATATTTACTTGTATATCATCTGCAAATTCTCCCAAAAATTTCCTCGATTTTTCTGAACTGAGGCCATGATTAAGAGGGAAACGTGCGCAGAGGCAAATTCTCCCAAAAATTTCCTTGATTTTTCTGAACTGAGGCCATGATTAAGAGGGAAACGTGCGCAAAGGCAAATTCTCCCAAAAATTTCCTCGATTTTTCTGAACTGAGGCCATGATTAAGAGGGAAACGTGCGCAAAGTCAAATTCTCCCAAAAATGTCCTCGATTTTTCTGAACTGGGGCCATGATTAAGAGGGAAACGTGCGCTGAGCCGACCATCCAAAACATTATGGGTGAGGGTCTGCTGCGGAGCTGACCATCCTAAACATTATATGCGAAGGCCCGCTAGTGAGCTGACGCTATAAAACATTATATGAGAGGGCCCGCTAGAGAGCTGACCCAATAAAACATTATATGAGAAGGCCCGCTGGTGAGCTGACCTATACAAAAATTGTCAAACAGGGCCCGCTGGTGAGCTGGCCCTATATAAAAATTATAGCACAGGGCATATGGAAGAGGAGGAGGAGGATGAGAAGATTAAGAGTCAACCATATACCCGTTTTTTGGGTGGAAGGGGTGAATGGGAATACAGAGTATTCCCATCATTGTAAATAACATATATAAAGTCACTTTATGTTCCTCCGGGGCTTTCCTCCAGTGGAGTGGAGAAGTCAGGGGAAATCCAGGCCTTGTTCATTTTTATAAGTGTCAACCTATCAGCATTTTCGGTGGAAAGGCGGATACGCTTATCTGTTATGATGCCACCAGCAGCACTAAATACCCGCTCAGACAGAACGCTGGCGGCAGGGCAGGCCAGCACCTCCAAGGCGTAGAGTGCCAGTTCATACCACGTGTCCAGCTTGGACACCCAGTAGTTGTAAGGCACAGAGGGATCATTGAGGACGCTGACACGGTCTGCTACGTACTCCTTCACCATCTTCCAAAACTTTTCCCTCCTTGTGACACTAGGCTGCGCATCAGGGTGAGGGTGCTGGCGGGGTGTCATGAAGGTGTCCCACGCCTTGGAGAGTGTTGCCCTGCCTTTGTCGGAACTGCTGTGTGCTCCCCTTTTCTCCCCTTCTCGGTTGGCCAAGGTAGCACGTACTCTGCCGCCAGCGTTGTCAGATGGAAAATTTTGGAGCAATTTTTCAACAAGAACCTTCTGGTATTGCACCATTTTGCTTGTCCTCTCCACCGGAGGAATGAGAGATGAGAAATTCTCTTTGTAGCGGGGGTCCAGAAGGGTGAACACCCAGTAATCCGTGTTGTCTAAAATGCGTATAACGCGTGGGTCATGGGAAAGGCAGCCTAACATAAAGTCAGCCATGTGTGCCAGAGTACCAACAGTCAAGATTTCGCTGTCCTCACCAGGAGGATGACTCTCAATATCCTCATCCTCTTCCTCCTCTTCTGCCCACCCACGCTGAAGAGATGGAACTAAAGTTCCATGGCTACCCTCTGTAGCGGAGGCAACCGTGTCTTCCTCCTCCTCCTCCTCCTCCTCCGCCTCCTCCAATTGTCGCTGAGAAGACGAAGTGAGGGTGCTCTGGCTATCACCTTGTGTAAGCTCTTCCTCCCGCATTTCCACCTCTTCCACATGCAAAGCGTCGGTTTTAATTGTGAGCAGCGAGCGTTTCAGTAGACACAGAAGTGGGATGGTTACACTGATAATAGCGTTATCGCCGCTCACCATCTGTGTCGATTCCTCAAAATTGCGTAAAACCTCGCAGAGGTCTGACATCCATTCCCACTCCTCACTTCTGATTACAGGAAGTTGAACGGAGAGGCGACGACCGTGTAACAGCTGGTACTCCACTACTGCCCTCTGCTGCTCACAAAGCCGGGCCAACATGTGGAAGGTGGAGTTCCAGCGCGTGCTCACGTCACACAGCAGCCGGTGAGCTAGCAATTGTAAGCGCTGCTGCAGCTTCAACAGGCCGGCTGAAGCTGTAGATGACTTACGGAAATGTGCACACACGCGGCGCACCTTGGTCAAGAGATCATGCAAATTGGGGTAGGTT
Source organism: Rhinophrynus dorsalis (assembly GCA_037306005.1). NCBI lineage: Eukaryota > Metazoa > Chordata > Amphibia > Anura > Rhinophrynidae > Rhinophrynus > Rhinophrynus dorsalis. The sequence goes on along the minus strand of CM074719.1, from coordinate 538,398,221 downwards.
TTTAGAAATCGCTGAACCACTAAATTAAATACATGCGCTAGGCATGGTACGTGTGTGAGCTTGCCGAGCTCCAAAGCCGCCACCAAGTTACGCCCATTATCACACACAACCATGCCTGGTTGCAGGTTGAGTGGCGAGAGCCACTGCTCGGTCTGGTGACTAATCCCCTGCAACAGCTCTGAGGCCGTGTGCTGTTTGTCCCCAAGGCAGATCAGCTTCAGCACGGCCTGTTGACGCTTCCCCACTGCAGTGCTACACTGCTTCCAGCTACCGGCTGATGGGTGAGTGGCGCTGCGCGCAGAGAATTCGGAGGTGGAAACGGAGGAGGAGGAGCCAATAACGTAGGTGCTGGCGGAAACCCTGATGGAGGTAGGGCCCGCAATCCTCGGCGTGGGTAGCACCTGTGCCATCCCAGGGTCCGAGTCGCTCCCAGCCTCCACGACATTCACCCAGTGTGCCGTCAGGGAAATGTAGCGTCCCTGGCCACAAGCACTTGTCCATGTGTCAGTCGTTAAGTGGACCTTCCCAGTAACTGCGTTGGTCAGGGCACGGGTGATGTTACGGGACACATTGTGGTGTAATGCGGGGATGGCACACCGGGAAAAGTAGTGGCGGCTGGGGACCGCGTACCGAGGGACAGCTGCTGCCATCAGGCTGCGGAAGGACTCAGTCTCCACAAGCCTAAATGGCAGCATTTCGATGGCCAGTAATTTGGAAAGGTGTGAGGTTAGTGCTATGGCCTGTGGGTGGGTGGCTGGGTATTTTCGCTTGCGCTCAAATGCCTGGGGTAACGACATTTGGACGCTGTGCTGGGACAGGGAAGTGGATGTGGTCGCTGATGGTGCTTCAGATGGTACAGGTGCAGGGCGGGAGGTATGCGGGCCTGCGCCTTCGACAGGCGATTGGCCGGCACCGAAAACAGGGGAAGAGGAGGCAGTGGTGTGGCCTGCAGACACAGATGGGCGATCCAGGCGTTCCTCCCACTTATTACGGTGCTTGGATGCCATGTGTCGGATCATGCTGGTGGTGGTGAGGTTTCTAGTGTTCATGCCTCGGCTCATTCTGGTGTGGCACAGGTTGCAAACTACAATTCTTTTGTCGTCCGCACTTTCCTTAAAAAAACGCCATACCGCGGAACACCTAGCCCTTGGCAAGGGAGATTTACGCAAGGGGGTGCTCCGTGGAACATTTGCGGGCCGGTTTGGTGCGGTCCGCCTTCTTTCTGTATCCACACCACTGCCTCTTCCAGCCTGTTGCGGTGCTGCAGATGGCTCACCCTCAGGACTGCTGTCATCGCTCGGCTCTACACCTTCCCAGGTGGGGTCAGTCACATCATCGTCCACCAAGTCCTCCTCCACTTCCTCACTCTGATCATCCTCCTCATGTCTTGATCCCACCACATACTCAGTCATTGACAACTGTATATCATCCTCCTCATCAAGGTCTTGAGACAGTAATAGTGGTTGATTTAATGGCAACTGTGTCTCATCATCATCATCATCCACTTCCTTTGACCTTAAATGCCGTTCACCTCTGTCATCTTCTTGTGATTGGGTACCCTCTAGAGGTTGTGAATCAGGGCACAAGATGTCATGTTCCTCTGCAAGCGTGCTTGGAGAGAGGTTCAAATTAAGGATTGGTGATGAGACGAGCTCCTCACTATATCCCAGTGTGGGATCACTTCTTTGACCAGATCCTCTATGGTGGGAGGAAGGATGATCAGAGTGAGGATTATGTTGACCAGACTCTTGGCTACTGAGAGTGGACTTGGTGGAAGACAGGGTGGTGCTTAACCGACTGGAAGCAGTATCAGCTAACACTCAACCGACCACCTGTTCGCAGTGGTCGGACCTCGAGAGTGATGTCCTGCGACGCCCTGTAAAATGAGACATGAAGCTAGGTATGGTGGATGTCTTTCTGTCTTGTGCTCTGGCACCAGGCGCAGTTTCTACGCGTACTGACCCGCGCCCTGAACTATCAGGATCACGTCCACTTCCCCGTCCCTTTTTACCCGCCTTCTTCATATTACACGGAATATGTGCTGCAAATCTGCAACTTTGCACAGTACACAGAATTTGCTTCTTAACTGCGGCTACGCACAGTGAATGGAATATGTGACTTTGATATTTTACAGTTTGAACACTTAACAGAATTTTTTCCTATTCTGAAACTGTGCACAGTAAACAGAATTTGCTTCTTAACTGCGGCGACGCACAGTGAATGGAATATGTGACTTTGATATTTTACAGTTTGAAGACTTAACAGAATTTTTTCCTATTCTGAAACTGTGCACAGTAAACAGAATTTCCTTCTTAACTGCGGCGACGCACAGTGAATGGAATATGTGACTTTGATATTTTACAGTTTGAAGACTTAACAGAATTTTTTCCTATTCTGAAACTGTGCACAGTAAACAGAATTTGCTTCTTAACTGCGGCGACGCACAGTGAATGGAATATGTGACTTTGATATTTTACAGTTTGAAGACTTAACAGAATTTTTTCCTATTCTGAAACTGTGCACAGTAAACAGAATTTGCTTCTTAACTGCGGCTACGCACAGTGAATGGAATATGTGACTTTGATATTTTACAGTTTGAACACTTAACAGAATTTTTTCCTATTCTGAAACTGTGCACAGTAAACAGAATTTGCTTCTTAACTGCGGCGACGCACAGTGAATGGAATATGTGACTTTGATATTTTACAGTTTGAAGACTTAACAGAATTTTTTCCTATTCTGAAACTGTGCACAGTAAACAGAATTTCCTTCTTAACTGCGGCGACGCACAGTGAATGGAATATGTGACTTTGATATTTTACAGTTTGAAGACTTAACAGAATTTTTTCCTATTCTGAAACTGTGCACAGTAAACAGAATTTGCTTCTTAACTGCGGCGACGCACAGTGAATGGAATATGTGACTTTGATATTTTACAGTTTGAAGACTTAACAGAATTTTTTCCTATTCTGAAACTGTGCACAGTAAACAGAATTTGCTTCTTAACTGCGGCTACGCACAGTGAATGGAATATGTGACTTTGATATTTTACAGTTTGAAGACTTAAAGGGATAGTAATACTTCATTTTAACTTTATTTTATTTTGTAGGCATTAAAAAAACATGAAGAATGATATAAGTCTTATCTCTCAATCCTTTATGGTTTAAGAGATATTCACAAACAAAGTATCCCCCCCCTGTTCAACCAGATCAGAAGGGAGATGCCCAGGTAGACTGCAGAGAGGGACAATCTTCAATTAAGATAATGGAAAAAGCTGAAAAACTTGTCAAGGGGGGAAGGGCTTTCATTGTTTTCATACAAAGAAAATTGTCCCCTTCTGTTATCTGTACTGTCATACAACCAGACTCACATCTGAGAAGAGATGGCTTACACTAGGTAAAAGGGGCGGGGAGGGGAACTTTGCTTGTGAATATCTCATAAACCATAAAGGTTTGAGAGATAAGACTTATATCATTCTTCATGTTTTTTTAATGCCTACAAAATAAAATAAAGTTAAAACGAAGTGTTACTATCCCTTTAACAGAATTTTTTCCTGTTCTGAAACTGTGCACAGTAAACAGAATTTGCTTCTTAACTGCGGCGACGCACAGTGAATGGAATATGTGACTTTGATATTTTACAGTTTGAAGACTTAACAGAATGTTTTCCTATTCTGAAACTTTGCACAGTACACAGAATTTGCTTCTTAACTGCGGCTACGCACAGTGAATGGAATATGTGACTTTGATATTTTACAGTTTGAAGACTTAACAGAATGTTTTCCTATTCTGAAACTTTGCACAGTAAACAGAATTTGCTTCTTAAATGCGGCGACGCACAGTGAATGGAATATGTGACTTTGATATTTTATAGTTTGAAGACTTAACAGAATGTTTTCCTATTCTGAAACTTTGCACAGTAAACAGAATGTGCTGCTAATCTGCAACTTTGCACACTAAACAGAATGTGCTCTAATCTGCAACTTTGCACACTAAACAGAATGTGCTCTAATCTGCAACTTTGCACACTAAACAGAATATATGAAGTTTTTTTTTTTTTTTTTTTTTCACCCCACACAAAATAAACTGCTGCCCCCACACACAGTAGTCCTAAAAAGGACTTTTGGGTCTTTTTTTTTTTTCACAATTGCTTGTCTTCTCCCTACACTGACTTTCCCTTCCTATCCTCATCTCTCCCTGGCTAAGACTGAGCCGAACTCGCTGGTCAGGTGCTATACAGCACCCGATCACGGGTTCTGGCCAGCCAATCAGTGTAATGCCAGCAGCCAACATGGCTGCTGGCATTACACTGATGTCAGAGCCTCCCTGCACGTTTATTGGATGCGCAGCAGCCGCGAAACGTGCGGGGAGGAGACCCGAACATGGCGGGCGAGCACATGCGGTACTCGTACGAGTACCGCCATGTGCCGAGCAGAGCGATGCTCGAGCCGAACCGAGCTTCGGCCGAGCATGCTCGCTCAACACTAAAAATAAGTACAAAAAAAAAATAAAAAAATATATACAGATTCATTTACAGAAAAACAAAAACCAATGGAAAGGGGAATATTACCAAACTCCTCCTGCGTAGGGAGGCTTGGTGGATTTATATGTTGCAGACAGGTAGTCCCCTTGGGATGAATGAAGAGTTGCTGTTCAACAGCTTTATTGATTAAACAAACTATCTTTCTTATAGTGTCTTCTCTACATATCTACTGGTTTGACCCGCATATGATTGGCACAATACAGATTAGACGTGGATTATCGTCCATTGGTTTTTGTTACTGTAAGCATGTGTAATATATATTTTTGTAGTTTTCCAACTATTTTATGCCATAGCCTACGCCTGTAAAATCAAATCAAAGTATAAATACCAAGCATGAATGAAGACATCTTTTAACCCTTTGAGTGGCAGAGGAGTACGCAAAGCATTGCAAAGCAATGTGTTGCGTACCTCACTGGCACTCAAAGTGTTAAATATTGCTGTTCCATGTATATTCCTTACATTAAATGCCTCTATTTAACCCCTTAAGGACTACATGACGTACCATGACCGTCATGGTCCTTATACCGTAAAGGACCGATGACGGTCATAGTACGTCATGTACTTTTTACTTACAGCACTCCCCCGGGAGCACTATAAGTAAAAATAGGGCCTAAAGTTGATCACTCCAAGACTGGAGCGATCTCTTTCAGGTCCCAAAGTGGCGCACTGATACACGCAATAGGTTACGTGTAGCGGCGCATCGGCAAGGATCAAAGCGGTCCTTATGGGATGGTAACGTCCCAGGACTGCTGGTCCTTAAGGGGTTAATGCCAAAATAAATAATAGTGCCATGAATAAATAGTATACATATACACCGAAAGAAAAGTCATACATAAATGTTAAGTAAAACTACTTAGCAAATATCTATATGTCTCCTCAGCTTGAAGCGGCAGCGAGGGTGGGTGGCAGCCAATGGCTGTGAGGGAAATGGAAGTGAGCCTCAGGCTCACTCAGGCTCACTTCCCATGCCCTCAGTGTGTTACAGGCTTTGGCCCTTACAGGGCTGAAGGGGGACCCGTGTTGGTCATCTGTGTCTCTGCTGCAGCCGCCCTTGCGGCCGCTCCAAGCAGCGGAGACATGAAGACAGGAAGATTTTAGCTAAGTAGTTTTACTTAGCATTTATGCATGACATTAATTTCTGTGTATATGTATACTATTTATTCATGGCATTATTATTTATTTTGACATTAAATAGAGGCATTTAATGTAAGGAATATACATGGCACATTAATATTTAACAAGTTGAGTGCCAGTGAGATACGCAATGCATTGTTTTGCAATGAGTTGCATACCCTTCTGCCACTCAAAGGGTTAAAGGATGTCTTCATTCATGCTTGGTATTTATACTTTTATTTTATTTTACAGGCAGAAGAAAGAAGAATGAGAAAAAAGAAGGCTGAAGAGAAGGCAGAAGAGAGAAGAAAGAAGAGAAGACAGTGGATGACAGGTAAGTGTAACACGGATTAGTTAAAGATCAGTGCTTGGCAGTATGTCAGGCACCAATAGTTAATTGTTTCTTACTGTTAAGTTCCCAATATCACTTCTAATAGTGGCATTTTGGGAACTTAACTCACAAAATGGACGTTTAGCCACAAGACCGTTTCTGTGGCTTAACGTCCTTTGTGATTTTAGCTGGTAGGGCCTCTGAATACCGTGTTAGACATGTTAGTTTTTCAGCCGGTATTCACTTTGGCCCTACCGGCTATATTAACGCCTGCCTTTAAATCTACCCCTAAGGGTCTAAAGATGTGCACTTCTGGAGCAAACCAACTGTGCCATGAGGTGAGATACAAATTCCTAAATTGCCATTGATTTAAATCAGTCTTGTTCCATTGCTGCCCTAGAACCACACATAATGATCGATAGTCTTGTTCCATTGTAGCCATAGAACCACACATAATGACCCCTAGTCTTCTTCCATTGTAGACTTAGAACCGCACATAATGACGCCTAGTCTTGTTCCACAGTAGCCATAGAACAACACATAATGATGCCTAGTCTTGTTCCACGGTAGCCATAGAATCACACATAATGACTCCTAGTCATGTTCCACATTAGCCACAGAACCACACATAATAACACCTAGTCTTGTTCCACATTAGCCATAGAACCACATATAATGACCCCTAGCCTTGTTCCACGGTAGTCACAGAACCACACAAACTGCACCTGTTAATTCTGGGCATAGGGGGGAACTGGCAAAGTTTGGGGGATTAGCAAAAAGGCAAAAGCAACATGGGATTTGTATGAGTCAGAATTTCTTCAGAAAAACAGCAAATTGTGGGTTATCTGCAAAAAATGCAACAGGAAAAAAAGGCAAGTTTCCCCCATCTCTGCTAATGTACAAAGATAAAGTGGAGCAATTCAAGAGCAGACTAAGGGTCTAAAGATGTGCACTTTTGGAGCAAACCAACTGTGCCATGAGGAGAGATACAAATTCAGAAATTGCCATTGATTTAAATCAGGAATGTAACCTATTGACACCTAGAGAGGTCTCCAATGCATTGCACAGCAGTATGTTAGAGACTGCTACTGCATTCAGTGGATTAAAAGACCCATTTAAATCACTGGGACATTTTATTTCTTCCCTACTGTGCAGTTGGTTTGTTCAAGAATTGCTCCTTTTTAACTTATTTAATACAGCCCTATGTATACTACAGGGAACAAATACAAATTACAGGTGATTTAAATGGGGATGTGAACATGTTGGAATGCTAGAGAGGTGTCCAATGCACTGCTTAGATATATGTTGCAGACCTCGCTAGCTTTCAAGGGAATAATAGCAGCTCTGGCACTCAAAGGGTTAACTGAATGTAAATTTTTGTAAATGTAATTTGTCCCCTACTGTGCATTTGTTTTGTCCCATAATTGACTCTACTTTCTTTATACGTAAGGCCCAGTGGGTAATATATGCACTCCTGGGAAAGTATTCTTTATACATAAGGCCCAGTGGGTAATATATGCACTCCTGGGAAAGTATTCTTTATACATAAGGCCCAGTGGGTAATATATGCTCTCCTGGGAAAGTATTCTTTATACATAAGGCCCAGTGGGTAATATATGCACTCCTGGGAACGTATTCTTTATACATAAGGCCCAGGGGGTAATATATGCACTCCTGGTAAAGTATTCTTTATACATAAGGCCCAGTGGGTAATATATGCACTCCTGGGAAAGTATTCTTTATACATAAAGCCCAGTGGGTAATATATGCACTCCTGGTAAAGTATTCTTTATACATAAGACCCAGTGGGTAATATATGCACTCCTGGTAAAGTATTCTTTATACATAAGGCCCAGGGGGTAATATATGCACTCCTGGGAAAGTATTCTTTATACATAAGGCCCAGTGGGTAATATATGCACTCCTGGTAAAGTATTCTTTATACATAAGGCCCAGTGGGTAATATATGCACTCCTGGTAAAGTATTCTTTATATATAAGGCCCAGGGGGTAATATATGCACTCCTGGTAAAGTATTCTTTATACATAAGGCCCAGTGGGTAATATATGCTCTCCTGGCAAAATATTCTTTATACATAAGCCAAGTGCGTAATATATGCACTCCTGGGAAAATATTCCTTACACATACTATTGGGAAAGTATTCTTTATACATAAGACCCAGTGGGTAATATATGCACTCCTGGGAACGTATTCTTTACACATAAGACCCAGTGGGTAATATCTGCAATGCACTCCTGGGAAAGTATTCTTTATACATAAGGCCCAGTGGGTAATATATGCACTCCTGGGAAAGTATTCTTTATACATAAGGCCCAGGGGGTAATATATGCACTCCTGGTAAAGTATTCTTTATACATAAGGCCCAGTGGATAATATATGCTCTCCTGGCAAAATATTCTTTATACATAAGGCCAAGTGCGTAATATATGCACTCCTGGGAAAATATTCCTTACACATACTATTGGGAAAGTATTCTTTATACATAAGACCCAGTGGGTAATATATGCACTCCTGGGAACGTATTCTTTACACATAAGACCCAGTGGGTAATATCTGCAATGCACTCCTGGGAAAGTATTCTTTATACATAAGGCCCAGTGGGTAATATATGCACTCCTGGGAAAGTATTCTTTATACATAAGGCCCAGGGGGTAATATATGCACTCCTGGTAAAGTATTCTTTATACATAAGGCCCAGTGGATAATATATGCTCTCCTGGCAAAATATTCTTTATACATAAGGCCAAGTGCGTAATATATGCACTCCTGGGAAAATATTCCTTATACATACTATTGGGAAAGTATTCTTTATACATAAGACCCAGTGGGTAATATATGCACTCCTGGGAACGTATTCTTTACACATAAGACCCAGTGGGTAATATATGCACTCCTGGGAAAGTATTCTTTACACATAAGACCCAGTGGGTAATATATGCACTCCTGGGAATGTATTCTTTACACATAAGACCCAGTGGGTAATATATGCACTCCTGGGAAAGAATTCTTTACACATAAGGAGTGCAGTGGGTAATATATATGCACTCCTGGGAAAGTATTCTTTACATATAAGGCCCAGTGGGTAATATATATGCACTCCTGGGAATGTATTGGCAGGTTGCATTTTTTTGAAGAATAATAAAGTTCTCCAACTAAAGGGAATGTAGGAACAGGGGAGGGCTGGCAACTTGTGGCCCGGGAGGGCAAATACATTCAAGTGGCCCATTTCTACTATTGCTCGAGCCAACTCTCTCAGCCTACCCCCTTTTGTTCATTTTAAAATTGTCATTAATGTTGTGAAGTAAGGCAATTTATACCGCGTAGCATACAGTTGAAATGGAGCTACACTACTAATACTACAGAGCTTACAATTTAAGTAAAGCTACTCTAGTCATACTACAGAGCTTACAAGAGAAATGGGTTACGCTACTATCGTAACTCCATTTGGATTGTATATCTGTTGTATCATTTGTGTATCTCCATTTCAGTTGTAAGGTCTTTGGTATCATTAGTGTAGCTCCATTGACAGCAGCAAGTGGAGATTGAGTGAGGCAGTGGTCCACTGGCTCAGACATATGACCAGCCCAGGGGCCAATTGTCCCCCTGCCCCCCAGGCCAGCCATCCCCTGCATAGGAACAAACACAGTGGATAACTAGTATTTGGAGGACCACGGTGCCAACATTTTTATGTATGAGCTTACATAAAAATATTCTCCCAGGAGTATAACTAGGGCCTATTGGACCCTGAGGCTGATGGGCCTCCTCTGATTATTGACCCCCATAACTACTATACCCTATGAACTGTCCCAGCATACTTACCATACTGGTAAGATGCACAGTGGTGACTCAGCATTTCCTTTACCAGGATATCTAAAATAATGGTACAAACATAAGGTAGAGATAGGAAAAGAGAAACCCAGTGAACTCTCCCTCTATGGGCTGAATCCTATCACCAAAAAGAAACCCTCAAGTAAATGGTGCTACAGGGACGAATATTGCTAACAAAAGGTCAGGAAACTCTGCTATACTAGCACTCATCTAAACCTTATCAGGAACACTGGTAGGGAATATATTGACTAAGACTTAACTTTTAATGTGAAATGAATCAAATCAAATAAATAAATCAAAATGAAAATTATAGAAAGGAAAGAAGCAAAACAAATTATCAATTCAGCGGTGTACTGCAGGGGAGTTGATTCCGGCTTGCCAAATATATATTAAATAATCAATATTAAATGGCAGAAAAAGTTTAACAATTTAGAACGTGTGTATAGAATTTCAAATCCAATGTATAGGATGTGTCCTAAATGATTCAACTTTTTCTGCCATTTAATATTGATTATTTAATATATATTTGGCAAGCCGGTAACAACGCCCCGGCAGTACACTGTTGAACTGATAATTCATTTTGCTTCTTTCCTTTTTGTAATTTTCATTTTGATTTATTTATTTGATTTGGTTTATTTCACATTAAAAGTTAAGTTTTAGTCATTATATCCACTACCAATGTTCCTGATAAAGTTTAGGTGAGCGCTAGTATAGCAGCAATAAGGTAGAGATAGTAATAAAGAGCTATTTAGAGTATGGAAGTGGAATTAGATAGTGATCATGTGGGTGGAGCAGAGGTAGAGGTGGGTCCTGCAAAAAAAGGACGTGCCTAAATTAAATCCGTAGTTGCTGAGTGTAATAAATCAGCTGGTAATGAACATGGTAGTAATGATCATAAATGTATGCTTGTAAATGCAAATTGTTTGACAGGCACAATGGGGGAGCTAGATATAATAGCAGGGGAGGGATAGGTCAACTAGAAAGGACAGAGGTATATGTCTCTCTGTCATACATGATTTATAGGGAAATAGCCTCCAAGGACAAATCAAGGACAAACTAAGGACAAACTAAGTAGCACATTAAAGGTACAGTAAAGGGCCAATTTAAGACCTTTTTACATTATTACTAGTGTTGAGCGAGCATGCTCGGCCGATGCTCGGATCGGCTCGAGCATCGCTCTGCTCGGCACATGGCGGTACTCGTCCGAGTACCGCATGTGCTCGCCCGCCATGTTCGGGTCTCCTCCCCGCACGTTTTGCGGCTGCTGCGCAGCCAATAAACGTGCAGGGAGGCTCTGACATCGGTGTAATGCCAGCAGCCATGTTGGCTGCTGGCATTACACTGATTGGCTGGCCAGAACCCGTGGTCGGGTGCTGTATAGCACCTGACCATCGAGTTCGGCTCAGTCTGAGCCAGGGAGAGCTGAGGATAGGAAGGGAAAGGCAGTGTAGGGAGGAAAAAAAAAAATTGTGAAAAAAAAGAACCAAAAGTCCTTTTTAGGACTACTGTGTGTGGGGGCAGCAGGTTATTTTGTGTGGGGGGAAAAAAACAAAAAAAAAAAAAAAAAATATTCTGTTTAGTGTGAAAAGTTGCAGATTAGAGCACATTCTGTTTAGTGTGCACAGTTGCAGATTAGAGCACATTCTGTTTAGTGTGCAAAGTTGCAGATTAGAGCACATTCTGTTTAGTGTGCAAAGTTGCAGATTAGAGCACATTCTGTTTAGTGTGCAAAGTTGCAGATTAGAGCACATTCTGTTAAGTCTTCAAACTAAAATATCAAAGTCACATATTCCATTCAGTGTGCGTCGCCGCAGTTTAGCAGCACATTCTGTGTACTGTGCAGAGTTGCAGAATAGGAAGAAATACTGTTAAGTCTTCAAACTAAAATATCAAAGTCACATATTCCATTCAGTGTGCTTCGCCGCAGTTTAGCAGCACATTCTGTGTACTGTGCAGAGTTGCAGAATAGGAAGAAATACTGTTAAGTTTTCAAACTCAAATATTAAAGTCACATATTCCATTCAGTGTGCTTCGCCGCAGTTTAGCAGCACATTCTGTGTACTGTGCAGAGTTGCAGAATAGGAAGAAATACTGTTAAGTCTTCAAACTAAAATATCAAAGTCACATATTCCATTCAGTGTGCTTCGCCGCAGTTTAGCAGCACATTCTGTGTACTGTGCAGAGTTGCAGAATAGGAAGAAATACTGTTAAGTTTTCAAACTCAAATATTAAAGTCACATATTCCATTCAGTGTGCTTCGCCGCAGTTTAGCAGCACATTCTGTGTACTGTGCAGAGTTGCAGAATAGGAAGAAATACTGTTAAGTTTTCAAACTCAAATATTAAAGTCACATATTCCATTCAGTGTGCTTCGCCGCAGTTTAGCAGCACATTCTGTGTACTCTGCAGAGTTGCAGAATAGTAAGAAATAGTGTTAAGTTTTCAAACTCAAATATCAAAGTCACATATTCCATTCAGTGTGTATCACCGCCGTTTAGCAGCCTATTCTGTGTACTCTGCAGAGTTGCAGAATAGTAAGAAATACTGTTAAGTTTTCAAACTCAAATATTAAAGTCACATATTCCATTCAGTGTGTATCACCGCCGTTTAGCAGCCTATTCTGTGTACTCTGCACAGTTGCAGAATAGTAAGAAATACTGTTAAGTTTTCAAACTCAAATATTAAAGTCACATATTCCATTCAGTGTGTGTCACCGCAGTTTAGCAGCCTATTCTGTGTACTCTGAACAGTTGCAGAATAGTAAGAAATACTGTTAAGTTTTCAAACTCAAATATTAAAGTCACATATTCCATTCAGTGTGTATCACCGCCGTTTAGCAGCCTATTCTGTGTACTCTGCAGAGTTGCAGAATAGTAAGAAATACTGTTAAGTTTTCAAACTCAAATATTAAAGTCACATATTCCATTCAGTGTGTATCACCGCCGTTTAGCAGCCTATTCTGTGTACTCTGCACAGTTGCAGAATAGTAAGAAATACTGTTAAGTTTTCAAACTCAAATATTAAAGTCACATATTCCATTCAGTGTGTATCACCGCCGTTTAGCAGCCTATTCTGTGTACTCTGCAGAGTTGCAGAATAGTAAGAAATACTGTTAAGTTTTCAAACTCAAATATTAAAGTCACATATTCCATTCAGTGTGTATCACCGCCGTTTAGCAGCCTATTCTGTGTACTCTGCAGAGTTGCAGAATAGTAAGAAATACTGTTAAGTTTTCAAACTCAAATATTAAAGTCACATATTCCATTCAGTGTGTGTCACCGCAGTTTAGCAGCCTATTCTGTGTACTCTGAACAGTTGCAGAATAGTAAGAAATACTGTTAAGTTTTCAAACTCAAATATTAAAGTCACATATTCCATTCAGTGTGTATCACCGCCGTTTAGCAGCCTATTCTGTGTACTCTGCAGAGTTGCAGAATAGTAAGAAATACTGTTAAGTTTTCAAACTCAAATATTAAAGTCACATATTCCATTCAGTGTGTATCACCGCCGTTTAGCAGCCTATTCTGTGTACTCTGCACAGTTGCAGAATAGTAAGAAATACTGTTAAGTTTTCAAACTCAAATATTAAAGTCACATATTCCATTCAGTGTGTGTCACCGCAGTTTAGCAGCCTATTCTGTGTACTCTGAACAGTTGCAGAATAGTAAGAAATACTGTTAAGTTTTCAAACTCAAATATTAAAGTCACATATTCCATTCAGTGTGTGTCACCGCAGTTTAGCAGCCTATTCTGTGTACTCTGAACAGTTGCAGAATAGTAAGAAATACTGTTAAGTTTTCAAACTCAAATATTAAAGTCACATATTCCATTCAGTGTGTATCACCGCCGTTTAGCAGCCTATTCTGTGTACTCTGCAGAGTTGCAGAATAGTAAGAAATACTGTTAAGTTTTCAAACTCAAATATTAAAGTCACATATTCTGTGTAAGATGAAGAAGGCGGGTAAAAAGGGACGGGGAAGTGGACGTGATCCTGAAAGTTCAGGGCGCGGGTCAGGACGCGGAGAAACTGTGCCTGGTGCCAGAGCACAAGAAAGAAAGACATCCACCATACCTAGCTTCATGTGTAATTTTACAGGGCGTCGCAGGACATCACTCTCGAGGTCCGACCACTGCGAACAGGTGGTCGGTTGGATGACAGCTGATACTGCTTCCAGTCGGTTAAGCACCACCCTGTCTTCCACCAAGTCCACTCTCAGTAGCCAAGAGTCTGGTCAAAATAATCCTCACTCTGATCATCCTTCCTCCCACCATACACGGTCTGGTCAAAGAAGTGATCCCACACTGGGATATAGTGAGGAGCTCGTCTCATCACCAATCCTTCATTTGACCCTCTCTCCAAGCACGCTTGCAGAGGAACATGACATCTTGTGCCCTGATTCACAACCTCTAGAGGCTACCCAATCACAAGAAGATGACAGATGTGAACGGCATTTAAGGTCAAAGGAAGTAGTGGATGATGATGATGATGATGAGACACAGTTGCCATTAAATCAACCACTATTTCCGTCTCAAGACCTTGTTGAGGAGAATGTTATACAGTTGTCAATGACTGAGTATGTGGTGGGATCAAGACTTGAGGAGGATGATCAGAGTGAGGAAGTGGAGGAGGACTTGGTGGACGATGAGGTGACTGACCCCACCTGGGAAGGTGTAGAGCCGAGCGATGTCAGCAGTCCTGAGGGTGAGCCATCTGCAGCACCGCAACAGGCTGGAAGAGGCAGTGGTGTGGCTACAGAAAGAAGGCGGACCGCACCAAACCGGCCCGCAAATGTTCCACGGAGCACCCCCTTGCGTAAATCTACCTTGCCAAGGGGTAGGTGTTCCGCGGTATGGCGTTTTTTTAAGGAAAGTGCGGACGACAAAAGAATTGTAGTTTGCAACCTGTGCCACACCAGAATGAGCCGAGGCATGAACACTAGAAACCTCACCACCACCAGCATGATCCGACACATGGCATCCAAGCACCGTAGTAAGTGGGAGGAACGCCTGGATCGCCCATCTGTGTCTGCAGGCCACACCACTGCCTCCTCTTCCCCTGTTTTCGGTGCCGGCCAATCGCCTGTCGAAGGCGCAGGCCCGCATACCTCCCGCCCTGCACCTGTACCATCTGAAGCACCATCAGCGACCACATCCACTTCCCTGTCCCAGCACAGCGTCCAAATGTCGTTACCCCAGGCATTTGAGCGCAAGAGAAAGTACCCAGCCACCCACCCACAGGCCATAGCACTAACCTCACACCTTTCAAAATTACTGGCCATCGAAATGCTGCCATTTAGGCTTGTGGACACTGAGTCCTTCCGCAGCCTGATGGCAGCAGCTGTCCCTCGGTACGCGGTCCCCAGCCGCCACTACTTTTCCCGGTGTGCCATCCCCGCATTACACCACCATGTGTCCCGTAACATCACCCGTGCCCTGACCAACGCAGTTACTGGGAAGGTCCACTTAACGACTGACACATGGACAAGTGCTTGTGGCCAGGGACGCTACATTTCCCTGACGGCACACTGGGTGAATGTCGTGGAGGCTGGGAGCGACTCGGACCCTGGGATGGCACGGGTGCTACCCACGCCGAGGATTGCGGGCCCTACCTCCATCAGGGTTTCCGCCAGCACCTACGTTATTGGCTCCTCCTCCTCCGTTTCCACCTCCGAATTCTCTGCGCGCAGCGCCACTCACCCATCAGCCGGTAGCTGGAAGCAGTGTAGCACTGCAGTGGGGAAGCGTCAACAGGCCGTGCTGAAGCTGATCTGCCTTGGGGACAAACAGCACACGGCCTCAGAGCTGTTGCAGGGGATTAGTCACCAGACCGAGCAGTGGCTCTCGCCACTCAACCTGCAACCAGGCATGGTTGTGTGTGATAATGGGCGTAACTTGGTGGCGGCTTTGGAGCTCGGCAAGCTCACACACGTACCATGCCTAGCGCATGTATTTAATTTAGTGGTGCAGCGATTTCTAAAAACCTACCCCAATGTGCATGATCTCTTGACCAAGGTGCGCCGCGTGTGTGCACATTTCCGTAAGTCATCAACAGCTTCAGCCGGCCTGTTGAAGCTGCAGCAGCGCTTACAATTGCCAGCTCACCGGCTGCTGTGTGACGTGAGCACGCGCTGGAACTCCACCTTCCACATGTTGGCCCGGCTTTGTGAGCAGCAGAGGGCAGTAGTGGAGTACCAGCTGTTACACGGTCGTCGCCTCTCCGTTCAACTTCCTGTAATCAGAAGTGAGGAGTGGGAATGGATGTCAGACCTCTGCGAGGTTTTACGCAATTTTGAGGAATCGACACAGATGGTGAGCGGCGATAACGCTATTATCAGTGTAACCATCCCACTTCTGTGTCTACTGAAACGCTCGCTGCTCACAATTAAAACCGACGCTTTGCATGTGGAAGAGGTGGAAATGGGGGAGGAAGAGCTTACACAAGGTGATAGCCAGAGCACCCTCACTTCGTCTTCTCAGCGACAATTGGAGGAGGAGGAGGAGGAGGAGGAGGAGGAAGACACGGTTGCCTCCGCTACAGAGGGTAGCCATGGAACTTTAGTTCCATCTCTTCAGCGTGGGTGGGCAGAAGAGGAGGAAGAGGATGAGGATATTGAGAGTCATCCTCCTGGTGAGGACAGCGAAATCTTGACTGTTGGTACTCTGGCACACATGGCTGACTTTATGTTAGGCTGCCTTTCCCGTGACCCACGCGTTATACGCATTTTAAACAACACGGATTACTGGGTGTTCACCCTTCTGGACCCCCGCTACAAAGAGAATTTCTCATCTCTCATTCCTCCGGTGGAGAGGACAAGCAAAATGGTGCAATACCAGAAGGTTCTTGTCGAAAAATTGCTCCAAAATTTTCCATCTGACAACGCTGGCGGCAGAGTACGTGCTACCTTGGCCAACCGAGAAGGGGAGAAAAGGGGAGCACACAGCAGTTCCGAGAAAGGCAGGGCAACACTCTCCAAGGCGTGGGACACCTTCATGACACCCCGCCAGCACCCTCACCCTGATGCGCAGCCTAGTGTCACAAGGAGGGAAAAGTTTTGGAAGATGGTGAAGGAGTACGTAGCAGACCGTGTCAGCGTCCTCAATGATCCCTCTGTGCCTTACAACTACTGGGTGTCCAAGCTGGACACGTGGTATGAACTGGCACTCTACGCCTTGGAGGTGCTGGCCTGCCCTGCCGCCAGCGTTCTGTCTGAGCGGGTATTTAGTGCTGCTGGTGGCATCATAACAGATAAGCGTATCCGCCTTTCCACCGACAATGCTGATAGGTTGACACTTATAAAAATGAACAAGGCCTGGATTTCCCCTGACTTCTCCACTCCACTGGAGGAAAGCCCCGGGGGAACATAAACTCACTTTATATATGTTATTTACAATGATGGGAATACTCTGTATTCCCATTCACCCCTTCCACCCAAAAAACGGGTATATGGTTGACTCTTAATCTTCTCATCCTCCTCCTCCTCTTCCATATGCCCTGGGATATAATTTTTATATAGGGCCAGCTCACCAGCGGGCCCTGTGATATAATTTTTATATAGGGCCAGCTCACCAGCGGGCCCTGTGATATAATTTTTATATAGGGTCAGCTCACCAGCGGGCCCTGTTTGCCAATTTTTATATAGGTCAGCTCACCAGCGGGCCTTCTCATATAATGTTTTATTGGGTCAGCTCTCTAGCGGGCCCTCTCATATAATGTTTTATAGCGTCAGCTCACTAGCGGGCCTTCGCATATAATGTTTAGGATGGTCAGCTCTGCAGCATACCCTCACCCATAATGTTTTAGATGGTCAGCTCAGCGCACGTTTCCCTCTTAATCATGGCCTCAGTT
This sequence comes from Rhinophrynus dorsalis, assembly GCA_037306005.1. NCBI lineage: Eukaryota > Metazoa > Chordata > Amphibia > Anura > Rhinophrynidae > Rhinophrynus > Rhinophrynus dorsalis. Next base: position 538,380,541 of record CM074719.1, on the reverse strand, counting down.
CAATAAAATCAAGGAAATTTTTGGGAGAATTTGCCTCTGTGCACGTTTCCCTCTTAATCATGGCCTCAGTTCTGAAAATCAAGGAAATTTTTGGGAGAATTTGCCTCTGTGCACGTTTCCCTCTTAATCATGGCCTCAGTTCTGAAAATCAAGGAAATTTTTGGGAGAATTTGCCTCTGCGCACGTTTCCCTCTTAATCATGGCCTCAGTTCTGAAAATCAAGGAAATTTTTGGGAGAATTTGCCTCTGTGCACGTTTCCCTCTTAATCATGGCCTCACTTCCGAAAATCAAGGAAATTTTTGGGATAATTTGCAGATGATATACAAGTAAATATACAGCAAATATTGTTTGGTAACAATTTTTCGCCTAAAGTCGTTTTTATTTTCCTTTTTGTGTGTTTTACGGTCAGTCTGTAAAAATGGCGTACTACGGGCGAAAGATCGTTCCCAGCAGCGATGTTGGAGTCCAAGATGCATCCAGACATCCTCCCTATGCTGTCCCTGAACCATTTCTGTAGTGTTTCCATCTTTTTCTGCCCTTTTCCTATGGACCAGGCACCCTCCCCTCATCAGAGCAGGGGGTGCCTGGTGTAATGCTCGAGTCCTCCCATTGACTTCAATGGGGCTCGGGTGCTCGGCCGAGCACTCGAGCCTCAGGGGGTGCTCGGTCAGAGCACCCGAACACCCGAGCATTGGGGTGCTCGCTCATCACTAATTATTACCATTGATCTCACAGTATGGTAACTGAATTTCTATAGCTTAGAACTCACAATTTCTTTCTCCATTTGTCCTGCAGATCACAGAGATCTGAAGGGTTAGGTTTCATTAAACCTTCACTCTGCTCTTATGTGAGGGGAGGCAAGATTGATATCCTATCCACAGAAGCCTCTTATCAGCAAATCCACCATCCCTGGGCTTCAATGGACAGTAAAGAACTTTCCCATAAGTATCAAGTGAGGAGCTGACATCACCCAGTCCTGAGGATCATGGTGGTCTGCAAGGCAAATGGAGAGCAAATCAATGAATTCCCATAGCTGAGAGAGCATCCTATGTAATAATTCGCTAAATCGTGTGTAACGCCCGACATGCGCAGTAGACACTGTTGCGCGTGCGGCAGTCATGCGCAGTAGAGACTGCCCGCGCCGCGGCTGACACAGAGCTGTGTGCTCCGAAGGAGCGTCCAGCTCTGTATCAGCAGTGGCGCGGGCAGTCTCTACTGCGCGTGTCTGCCCCGCGACCAGCTGCCAGAGGCACTGTGGCCCGTGTAACTGGCTGTTCAACTAGTTGTACTATAGTTTAAAAGGGTTTTATTTTGACCTTTTACTACGCTTTTAAAGGCAGAACATATTACAGATCTGCATTTTTATTTTTTTGTCCTCACATCTCTTCCTCATACAAAATGTAAAAAACAGTTTATCAACTTTCTTATGGTACTGTTGCAACAGTGACTGTCTCTGGGCCTAAATCAGAAAGCTAACGTGGTACAATACTGGGACGAACCAGCAGAAATATTTTTAATCCCTTGATTGATTGAGTCTCCACACATTGCTTTGCAAAACAAGAGGTTTCCAAGGTACATATATTATTACACTTGTTAGGACATTATCAGTATACCCCGGGGTAGACAGCCATTGGTTGTCCAGTTGTCTAAGACTACGAGTCCCATCATCCCCAACCAGCTGGCATATGTGAAAACATGATCTTTTGTTTGGGTTGCAGCTAGTTATAAGAACTCATGTCAATATAGATGTTTTGTGTGTTGACATATATGTATGGTTTTACAACCTATGAGCTATCTGTTTTTTTATTTTTTATTTTTTTAGTGAATATATTTATATCACTCTTGCACATTTAAATTATTGATTTATTGATTGCCTTAGCTTATCAGAGGAACTTTGAAGCTGAAAAAGAACTGGAGTCATTTAAGAATAAATCAACTGCACTCTCAGGTGAGGAATCACACTTCCACTAACTTTCCTTGATTTATATAGTAATATAGTAACACAGTAACCCTCACCTCACAACACAGAATCACAAGGATTATATGAACCTTCCTGCCACCAAAATGAGGATTAGTCTATTTACCGGATCTTCCTGTTTTACCTACCTCCTTTCTTCTAAACTTAAGGGGTGATCAGGTCTTAAAATGCTTTGCAAAGCTTTGCACACCTCTCTGGCACTCAAAGGGTTTAATGGGACTTGTATAACCTTTGCAATGAGTTGGAGGCCTCTGTAGCTAACAGTGGAAGGAAATGAGTATTTCTCTCTTATGGTTCAGTTAATTTGACCCAGAATTGTTCCATTTCCTACTGATTCATCAACATTAGTGTTGAGCGAGCGTGCTCGGCCGATGCTCGGATCGGCTCGAGCATCGCTCTGCTCGGCACATGGCGGTACTCGTCGAGTACCGCCATGTGCTCGCCCGCCATGTTCGGGTGGCGGGGATCTGTGCCGGAAGAGGCACAGATCTGAAGACGCTCCGCTGGACCACCAGGGACTGGAGGTACGGGGGCATTGCGGAGATGAAGGGGGACATTGTGGAAGAGGGGCATAGCGGAGATGAAGGGGGACATTGTGGAAGAGGGGCATAGACTCTATGCCCCTCTTCCACAATGTCCCCCTTCATCTCCGCTATGCCCCTCTTCCACAATGTCCCCCTTCATCTCCTCTATGCCCCTCTTCCACAATGTCCCCCTTCATCTCCGCTATGCCCCTCTTCCACAATGTCCCCCTTCATCTCCTCTATGGCATAGAGGAGATGAAGGGGGACATTGTGGAAGAGGGGCATAGCGGAGATGAAGGGGGACATTGTGGAAGAGGGGCATAGCGGAGATGAAGGGGGACATTGTGGAAGAGGGGCATAGCGGAGATGAAGGGGGCATAGCGGAGATGAAGTGGGACATTGCGGAGATGAAGGGGGCATTCGGAGATGAAGGGGGGCATTGACCAGGCACCCTCCCCTCATCAGAGCAGGGGGTGCCTGGTGTAATGCTCGTGTCGCCCCATTCATTTCAATGGGGCTCGGGTGCTCGGCCGAGCACTCGAGCCTCAGGGGGTGCTCGGTCAGAGCACCCGAGCACCCGAGCATCGGGGTGCTCGCTCAACACTAATCAACATCATTGTCTTACAGAGCAAATGTTGTAAGTGTTGCACCCAAAGGTTCTGTCCTTGGATTAATTAAATGCAATGTGTTTATTAATAATATTAATGGAGGAAATTAATGTAGGGAGTGTACAAATATGCCAGTGCAGCTCATTTTCTGTGCTGGAATGTTGGCTTCCTTCTTGTGACCAGAACTTCAGGGTATGTACTGCAGTGTATGATTACTTCAGTGAATACAGACACACCCTCCACGCTGTCATTAAGATTCAGAAGGCTGCCTCTGTAGCATACACAGGAACATGGAGTAAAGTTACACCAATTTCTGCTGTTCCTTGAGTTAAATAAGGTGCAAAGGAAAGGAACATCTCAAAACTTTATACTTCCCATCATCCCAAGGACCATTTTAGGAACAAGTAGCTTAGTAAGTTGGTGTTAGACAGATGTAGTACTTAGAGATTGGTTCCAGCACCTAGTTTAGCTAAGTATATAGTACAACCCCCTGGAATGTCTGTTTTTGACACTAAATTATGTAGGGTGATAAAATCAGAATAGGGTGTTTCTTCTTTGCAGAGCGATTTGGACAGATTGGGGGACTTGGCAGTGTTTCCTTTTAAAGGGATAGTAATACCTAATTTAAAGTTTATTTAGTATTGTAGACATTAAAAAAATATGAAGAACTATGTAGGTCTTATCTCGCAAACCATTATGGTTTGAGAGATATTCACATCTAAAGTTCCCACTTCCTGGTTATTTTAGTCAAGTCTGCCATCTAGCTGACAGACTTGGATTCTGGTACGCAGACCAGCAGGCTGCTCTTTAGCAGAGCGGAGATCGGGATCTTTAAAAACAACTGCTTCACTGGAACAGTCTACAAAGTGTTCCTGGTTTGCAAGCACACTTTGTAGACTTTTACAATTAAGTAGTTCTTTTTAAAGATCGCAATCTCGGCTCTTCTGAAGAGTTGACGGCCAGTCTGCAGACCAGAATTCAAATCTGTTAGCTAGAGGGCTGACGTCATGGAGGGGGAACTTTAGTTGTGAATATATCTCAAAAAATAAAGGTTTGAGAAATAAGACTTAAGTAGTTCTTACTATTTTTTAACCCTTTGAGTTGCAGAGTGGTACGGAATGCTTTGCAAAGCAATGCATTCCGTACCACTCTGGCTCTCAAAGAGTTAATGATTACAATACAAAATAAACTTTAAATTAGGTATTACTATCCCTTTAAGGTGAACACAAGTGGGTGATTGAGTATAAAAGAGTTAAAAGAATAATTAATACTGGGCATTACTGCATCTGCTCTTCCAATGCAATCTTTTTCAGAGCTGGGACACACATTTCTTCTCAGCTTAGAGTGACCTCTGCTGGGTAGGGATGTGTGAAAGTTTCCACAGAAGAGACTAAAAGATGGGAATCAGGGCTTTCGACCTTCCACTTGAAGTCCCCTTGCTCCAAATTTTTTCTGTGCTTCAGGCTGTAGTGATTGGTTGTGCATGCATGTCTGTGAGTGATGATATGCATGTGCCTGTTATTGGAATGTTGGAACCGCCATTCAGGAAATCTGAAATTCTTGCTGGAACATTAGAAGTCTATTTGTAAATGTGGAATTTTGCATGGAAACACCTTCCGGAGGTACATTTTGCAGCTATTTTGCCTATCAAGGAATTTCTATAGAAATTAGGATTATAACCTTCTTTTTGAGAAAATTCCATCAACAACAAAATCAGAAACTCTTCACATCCCTAGTACTAACGGGTAGATTTATGGCAGATGCAGTTCAACCCAGATGGATGCAAGGTGATGCATTTGGGAAGGAGGAATGAAAATGATGTACTAAATGTGACAGTTTTAGGCGTACACTTGCTGTAGATGGATTTGTGAGTAATTTCAGACAATAGACTGCAGCAGCACACAATATCAGTCAGCATCTGCAAAGGCCAGCAAGATATTAACATGCATAAAAAGTGATATAGACATACCGTAAAATATTTCATTTTGCTTCTGTAAAAGTGATACATAACAGTTCATTTTGAGTAGGTAGTACAGTTTTGATTAACAATCCACAAGAACATCATTCGGGAATTGGAATGCAGAGATAGCAAAATAATACATATAAAGAAATTGGAAGAATTAGGTAAGAGGAAAGGCTTTCCAAATTGTCTACTACTGAGGCAGGGAGTGTTGGCACCTACGGTAGGAATATTGAAGAAAAACTTTTTTTTTCCTTTTCTTTTTTTAAAATTTATTTCTGTATTTTTTTTTAATTAGTGAATCAGGCTTGTCTTTTGCAGATACACAATGGTGACCAAAATTTCCACCGTAACTCAGACAGGTCTTAATATTCTGAAAAGATTAATTGCATACAATGGACGTGTTTAATAGGAAATGTCCAACCAGTGAGCAATTTCCCCAAGGTTATTAAATGAAACAAACACCTCTTAATAGTAACCTCCACTGACCATACTATGGCCAAAAAATACTAATGGCCCCAATGGATTGCATTTGGTTTAAACGATTGCATCTTCTATCTGTTCTGGATGTAATTTTCATGGACTTGACAATTGCTGTCAGATTTTACACACTGAAACAGGCAGAGTACATGAACCTACTTAACTGTGAAAGGACCAGGGGGTGTACAAAGCATTTCTTTAAGGGTTAAGATTACCATGTACAGTGGGCAGAGATTGTGCCTAGGACCTGCTAGTCATATCCACCTCCATAGCATTTTGAAGATAGTTATCACTTTGAAAAAAAGGAAAAATCCATAATGGTTATGTGGATTTTTAGTCCAGAGTAAGTTAAATGTGTGTGTGTGGAGGGGTATAATTAGTAGATATTTAAGATTGTAAGAATTTAGGTCATTTTTCCACTATGGAGATTTTGATACTGAAAAATTTCTTAAGAAGCCACATTGTGATCAGCTCCACGAAGCAGAATAGGGATGGCATTTATTTGCAAGTGGATCTTCAGGGAATTTGGTCACTTGAACAGGTTCCACTAATTAATTGTTCTAATAGGCCTTTCCAGCATTGGAGGGCAAAAGGGCTTTTTTTTTTTTTTTTTTTTTTACCTTTCCCTCAAAGATACTGAAATCCTTAAAAATCACGTAATTTCCTACACTAATCAGTACCTACAGCCAGCCCAAGAAAAACAGTGGAAATGTGTCAGTTGATTATACTTGCCCCTCCCCCCAGTCCAACACCCTGGTCAGCTACTCTCTGTCTTCTTCTTCAATCTTCTCTCTTCCGTCTTCTTGTTTCTTTCATCTTCCTTCTTCTTCTCTTCTAACCTTCTTGTTCCAAAATATGGAGTTGAAAATAAAAAGAGTCCAATGAAAGATGTGTTAAAAATATGTCAAAGAAGCTTATTGGCTGTGAGGTGTGTAAGCATACATCCCAACCAGTTGTAGCGTGGGAACCATTTTGAACAGAAACTGGCCAGTCTCTGTTCATGTTCAAAATCCCCTCATTATGGCTCAGGCAACAGCCGGAAAGGTATGGCATGGGGGTTTACCCTGCATTCCTGCTGCTGCCACCAGTGGCAGAGGAGGCATCGACAGCGGAGGCAACTTAATCCTTGGGATGCCTTGATTTTTTGGAAACATGGAATGTCTGCTTAAGTTTTTTGGGAAGAAATGTCAGCATCAATTTGTGATGGCTGCATCTTATTTTGACATGCCATGCCAGCGTGCCTTTAACCATTTCAGTGCTGGAAGGGTACTCCTCCAGCACTCAAAGGTTTAAGACACACATTTTTCATTGGGCTTTTTTTTATTTTCAGTTACAGATTTTGTAAGAAGAAGATTAGAAGACAGAAGAGAAGATGAAGGCAGATGAAATAAACTAGAAGGCAAAAGAGAAAAGATTGAAGAGGAAGACTGACAGTGGGTGACAGATAAGTGTTACAGTTCTGGGTGTCAAGATGGTTTTAGGGCTAGTATTGTTTTTAAATGTCATATTAGGGGTAGTGTATGGTTAGTGTTTGGGAGGTGGAGGGAGGGTGGCTGTGTTTTAAGCTCATTCTCATTGGTTGACACTGTGTAAAACAACGAGAGTTGGCTATTTGCTTTTGATGTTCCCACAACTCATGCTATTTGGGATCAAAAATCTGCAACAAGCGTTTGGCCACAACATGGATTTTGGCCACCAACGCTGGTTTGTCCATGTAGTGGTCACCCTATAGGATAGCTGCGGTACACTAGTGGATTTCTTGCTCAATGCTCTTTTCCTTATCAACTGTTTTACCGGAGGGAATAGTATAGAGCCCCTAGTGTTTTGATTGTTACTCCTTTGAAATATATTCCACCAACAACACACTATAATCGTTTTAATCAGCTTAATCATTTTGAGGCTTTTTGGATATTTAAGTTGAACACAAGGGCTCCAGGAGGGTTGAATGAATATACAGAATGTGTCATAGTTTCAAATGTTGTCATATATTTTGAATTTTTTCTCACCTAACACATCATATATTTCATGATTTTTATTACCATCACACACTTGTTCTTTCTCCTTTCCTTATTCACACAATACATTAAATAAACACCAAATACATACTTTTTTTATTCACATTACATGGGGGGATTTGTATTGTCACATGTGGACATCTCATATGTTTATTTAATTACATATCATATTAAACATACATATATATATGGTTTATTATTACATTACATTTTTAAGTTGTTTTTTCAGAGTTTATTATAATTTTCTTTTTTCAGATTTTTTTTATTATTGTTTATCATTTATTTTTTATGTTATTCATCCTCATTTTGGAATTACGTATTGATAATAGAATGTTTTATTGATATACTGAATTTTTTATTCCACTGTGTTTATATATATTTCAATCATTTGTATTCACAAGTTAAATATGTCCCAGACAAACAACTGAGATCTATGAGACTCAATTCCTTTTTAATAGAATAATTGTATTGTTACATTATTTTGTAATTTTCACTGAAGGAATCCCGATACATTGATAACAAATTCTAAAATATGCACTTAACATCATATAACAAGCTGTTTTGCCAGCCGGGTTTTATGCCAAGCAATATAGTCTTTTATCTGGAGAAAAAGGTCTGACGGTGTCACGGTTCCCAGAAATAAACAAGGAGTCAGTACGGTAAAGTATAACAATCTTTTATTAGAAAAATCACAGTAATGTACGTAAACAGATAACACACAGAAGGTGATCAAAGAGGCAAGCACTGTATCAGAAATAGCAGTCCGCCAATAGATCCACCACACTGTCCGAGAGTAGGCCTCAGCCCACTGGAGCCTCGAGTTAATTTGAAACGCCCAAAGGACTAGCACTGACTCAGCCTGCAGTCAGTAAGCTAGAAGTCTAATAGAGCCCCAGGTCCACACTAGAATCTGTGTCTGTGGAGTGGGGACCAACAGACAGAGGAAACAGATAGAGCCCCCTAGTCAGCACCAGAAAGGATAGTCAGAGAAGCCGGGTCATACATGGAGTGGGTAGTCAGCCAGAGCCACAGGTTTGCACCAGATAGGATATCCACTGAAGTGTTGGTATGCTGGATGTGCAGTGGAGAGAGCACCAGGTCAACACCAGAGTGGGTAGTCAAACAAGCCAGGTCATACACGAGAGCAGGTAGTCAGCCAGAGCCACAGGTTTACACCAGAAAGGATGTCTAAGCCAAATCGGAACGCACAAGGAGAACGGTCAGACAGAGCCACAGGTCAACACCAGAATGGATGGACAGACAGGCCGGGTCATGCACAGTTCAGGTAGTCAGCCAGAGCCACATGTCTGCACCAGATTGGGTGTCTACTACACAATGGGAGCAGGCAAAAGAGTAGTCAGACAGAGCCACAGGTCAGCACCAGAATGGATGGTCAAACTAGCCAGGTCATACACAGAGCCCAAGTGAAACAGTACTGTATTGTACAACAAAAATGCAAGGGCAACTGAGTCAGGACTCAGTCTGCCCTTTAAACCCCTCCTCAGGAAGTGGGTAGGAGGAGAAGGCTCAGAGGAAGGAAGTAGGTAGGAGGAGACTACAGGAAGCATGGCATAAAACAGAGGCCTGCTACACTCTGAAGCCTCGCACCTGCAGATGACGCATCTTGCTCTGATGCGTCCAACTGCTGCCATCTTTCTGTGTCATCCGTGTGGCATGAACGGCTGCTGAAACCAAGGTAAGCTGTGACAGTACCCCCCCTCAAAGGCCTCCCCTCCGCGGAGCCGGCCAGGGTTTGTCAGGAAAGAGCACATGAAATCTGCGTACCAAGACAGGAGCGTGAACATCATCAGCTGGAATCCAGGAGCGCTCCTCTGGACCATATCCCTTCCAATTAATAAAGTACTGTAGACGCCCTCGAAGCAAATGGGAGTCCAGAATATTTTGAACTTCATACACGGGAGCAAGACGGACAGGAGCTGAGGTATACCGGTTGCAGACCAAGGGCTTTAACAGAGAAACATGGATGACATTATGAATGCGCATATTGGCAGGGAGCTCCAATGCATAAGCCACCGGGTTAATTTTGCGCACACAGAAAGGACCAATGAATCGATGAGTCAATTTGTTACAAGGAACCTGGAGGTGCGAGTTACGGGAAGACAACCACGCTCTGTCTCCTACCTGGAAGGTAGGTGCCAGCAGTCGCCTATGGTCAGCCTGTGTTTTTTGTCGCTGCACAGAACCATGTAGGGTATGATGTACCCAAACCTAAGAGGAACGGAGTGCCCTCAAATGCTCGTCAAGAGCTGGAATCGCTTGTGCTTGGAAGTACTCAGGAGGAACGGAAGGTTGGAACCCATAGTTGACCAAGGTAACAGGGTAGCCCAGTTATCGTGGTGGTCAGATATATAGCAGTGGAGGAACTGTTCTAAGTCTTAGTTTGACCTTTCTGCCTCACCGTTAGATTGCGGGTGGTACGCAGAGGAGAATGCCAATTGAATTCCCATCTGAGCACAGAAACACCTCCAGAAGTGGGACACAAATTGGCTTCATCTATCGGACACAATTACTTTGGGTATGCCATGGAGTCGGAAAACATCCCTAGCAAAAACCATTGCCAATTCCTGTGTGGATGGTAAGCCCTTAAGTGGCACGAAGTGAGCCATCTTTGAAAATTTGTCCGCAATCATCAATATGACTGTACAGCCCATGGAGCGAGGGAGGTCTACCAATAGACAGATGTGACCAGGGATGTTCCCCGTTGGACACTGGCTGGAGCAAGCCCACCGGGGTGACTTATTTTGAGCACAAGTAGTACAAGACAACGTAAAGGCAGCACAATCGGAACGGAGACTAGGCCACCAGAATACTCGCAACAAAGACCAAATCAATAGGTCGCGACCAATGTGGCCAGCAATTTTGAGGCATGATAGGTCTCTAACAGCTTAATGCGCAAGTGCGCTGGAATGAAGGAATGGCCATCAGGTTTGTCAGCAGGTGCTAAAGTTTGGGCAGCCAAAATCTTCTCTCCCAGAGAAGAAGTAATACAGGTTCGTAGAGTAGCAAGGATGCGATCAGCCGGAATGATCGGGGACGGTGGAACCTCATCCCTGGAAGGCAAGCAAAACTGGCAAGACAATGCGTCTGTCTTAACATTTTTCGATCCAGGAAGAAATGAGACCACACAATTAAAATGGGAAAGGAACAGCGCCCATCTGGCTTGCCTGGAAGACAAGTGCTTGGCCTCAGAAAGATAAATGAGGTTCTTGTGGTCAGTCAAGATTAAGATAGGCATTTTAGTGCCCTCCAAGAGGTGCCTCCATTCTTTCAGGGCCAGGACAATTGCCAGTAACTCTCTGTCCCCAATTTGATATACCATCTCTGCTTTGGACAGTTTTCTGGAGAAATATCCACAAGGGCGCAAGGCCTCCACAGGAGCTGAACGTTGTGATAACAGGCAGCCTACTCCAATCTTGGATGCGTCAACCTCCAGGGTAAAGGGTAGGAAGGGATTGGGCAAGAGCCACCTTAAATTTTTCAAAAGCAAAGATAGCTGTTTGGGACCATTCAGAGGTCTTGGTCCCTTTACAAGTCATGTTGGTAAGTGGTTTGACAATAGAAGAGAAGGTCTTTATAAATTTTCTGTAGTAATTAGCGAACCCCAAAAATCTTTGGATCATTTTGAGTTCCATAGGACGAGGCCACTCCAGTACCGCAGACAACTTTTGAGGGTCCATGGCAAACCCGGAGGCAGAAATGACATACTGCAGAAATGTTACCTGGGGCTTATGAAATTCACATTTTTCCAACTTGCAAAACAAGTTGTTCTTGCGTAATAGGCTCAAGACTTTGGATACATCAGAGCGATGGATCTCCAGCGTTGGACAGTGAATGAGGATGTCACCCAAATAAACAACCACGCAACTTTGTAGGAGTTCTCTTAAGACATCATTGATTAACTCCTGGAAGACAGCCGGGGAATTGCACAAACCGAAGAGCATAACCAAGTATTCATAAGGTCCGTTCCGGGTATTAAAGGCTGCCTTCTACTCGTGCTCTTCTTTTATTCGCACCAGGTTGTTAGTGGCTCTCAGATCAAGTTTTGTGAATATTTTAGACCCTTTGACACGGTCAAAGAGTTCAGTAATCAGAGGTATAGGATAAGCATTCTTGACCAACAGTTTGTTTAAACCAGGAAAGTTAATGCACGGACGTAGCTGTCCGTCTTTTTTCTTGACAAAAAAAAATCCAGCACCAGCGGGGGATGTGGATTTATGAATGATGCCTCTTGCCAGCGCATCTGAAACATACTCTTCCATAACCTTATTTTCCTCAACAGATAAGGGGTAGATACGACCACTAGGAGACGTAGTACCAGGAAACAATTCCAAAGCGCAGTCGTAAGGCTTATGTGGTGGTAAAGATCCGGCCTTACTTTTGCTAAAATCGTCTTTAAATGTGTCATACTCCTCGGGGAGGAGTGGAGTAATATAGTGAGTCTTATAGGACATGACAGACAGGACTTAGTACATAGTGGAGATCAAGCCACAATGTCACACATGTGCCAATTCATCCTGGGGTTTTGTTCCTGTACCCATGGAAACCCCAGAACTATGGCATAATGCAGAGAATGAATCACCTGAAATTTCAGGGTTTCGGTGTGGAGGGCTCCCACCCTCAGGGTTAACAAAGCGGTTTCATGCGTAATGTGTGCAGGCTGCAAGGGTCGCCCATCAATGGCTTCTACAGCCAGAGGAGCAGCAAGCGGCTGCAAAGGGATAATATTACTGGCTTCAAATTCTGCATCAATAAAGCAGCCAGCGGCCCCAGTGTCCAGAAACGCTGGAACTGATATTGACTTATCTGCCTAATAAATGCAGGCTTATCAGAAACATTCTCTGGGGAAAGTGAAATGCTGCCAATGATTTGTCCCTGACCTGGATGGACTGGACAGGAACGCACCAAATGTCCAGATCCACCACAGTACAGACAAAGTCCCTCCCTCCTCCTGAAGGCCCTCTCCTCTTCAGAAAGCCAGGTAGCACCCACTTGCCTAGGTTCACTGCCCTCAGAGGCTAGTACAGGAGTTGTGGGAGGTAAGTCAGAAAGATGAGAGGACAATCTGCCTGGAGCCCTCCTCCGGAGCTCACGAAACAGGCCTCTCTCCCTGATAATGGCATCAACTTGCATGGGTTTGCAACCGTCAGAAACAAGCCCAGGAGGCATGGAAGGCGAGGGAGGATAGGGTGGGCCTAAAGAATGAGAAACCCCTCTGTCCAAGGGCCTCCTCAGGCTCTCCCTAAATGAGGGTCTCTCCCTGATTCTAGAGTCAATCAGGATACAAAACAAAATCAATTTGTCCAAATCTTTAGGTAATTTGCGAGCCTCGATTTCATCCTTCAATGTGTCACATAGCCCTAGGGAAAAGGCGGCTTTCAAGGCCTCAATATTCCAGCCTACTTCCGCAGCCAGGGTGCGAAATTCAATAGAATAGTCCGCCACAGTACGTGCACCCTGACGAATGGTCATAAGGTTTTTTTGCAGCCGAGGCTACGCGGCCTGGCCTATCAAAAATTTTCCTGAAGGAGGCCACAAATTCTGTAAAGTTATACACAATGGGTTTGTCCATCTCCCATAGTGGCTTAGCCCAGGTCAACACCCTACCAGTGAGGAGAAAATCAGAAAGCCAACCTTAGTGCGCTCAGAAGGGAAGGCATGCGGAACCATCTCAAAGTATATGCCGAGTTGATTGAGGAAACCATGGCAAGTGTCTAGGTCCCCACCATACCGCTGTGGGAGCTGAGCGGAACCAGACAACCCCCTGATCATGCCTGCAACAGAAGAGGTTTGAGCCACTGGTGCCTGAGAGGGAGAAGGGATGGCCACCACTTGTGGTTTAGTCCATTCGAGTTGTGTGGTGTGTTGCAACAACGTTTGTATGGCAAAAGACAATTGATCAATACGTTGATCCAATGCCACCATCCTCTGCAGGATGCTTTGAAGAACTGCATTACTATCATTTGAAGAACTGCATTACTATCACCGTCTGAATTCATGGCCCTTGCTTACTGTCACGGTTCCCAGGAATATACCAGGAGTCAGTACGGTAAAGAAAAACAATCTTTTATTAGAAAAATCACAGTTATACCCGTCAACAGATAACACACAGAGGGTGATCAAAGAGGCAAGCACTGTATCAGAAATAACAGTCCGCCTATAGATTCACCACACTGTCCGAGACTAGGCCTCAGCCGTCTGGAGCCTTGAGTTAATTCGGAATGCCCAAAGGACTATAAAAGGACTAGCACTGACTCAGCATCCAGTTGGTAAGCTAGGAGTCTGATAGAGCCCCAAGTCCGCAGTGGATGGGTGTCTGTGGAGTGGGGACCAACACACGGAGGAAACAGACAGATCCCCCCCCCAGGGTACATTGACTGAAATGACGTTATACTGTGTGTTTAGTGTCCCTATTAGACACATTCCTGCGATATTCCCCTATTCTTTCTCGGAGATGACTAGTTGTTCTTCCAACATATTGTGCACTACATCCGCACTGGATGAAATAAACAACAAATTAGCTATTGCAATTTATGAAGCTATTTATAGAAATTTTTTTATCATTAAGAACATTTGTAACCACCTTTCTACCTACCATTATTGATTGACAAGTACGACACTTAACAAAGCCACATTTGAAGCTACCTTTAATTTTCTTAAAATGTATGTTAGCTTACTTTTCATCTTCAACCTGATCCTTATTTACTAATTGGGCTTAATGGAAACATTTTTCCACTTTTATTGTCTTTGGCCTACTGCGGGCTATAATAGAACAAATATTTGGAGCTCTCTTAAATATCACTGAGGGATAGTTTTCAATTTCTCCCTTCAGCAGGGGATCTTGCTTCAGTATGCTCCAATGCTTATTTAAAAGTTTTTTTCCATTTTAGAAGCATGTGAGCTATACTGAGTCACAAAAGAGGTACTGCTTCTCTTAACATTTTTCTCTGAGGCTACCTTAATCTGTTGTTCACTTTTATCTTGACCTCTTTCTAGAGATTTAGCTCTTAAGTATGCTTCATTTACATTAGTTTCCTTGTATCCCGTCTGTAATAGCTTTAAAGGGGATGTTTCATCAAACATTTTTTCAAGCTTAAAAAGTAGGGCAGGTTAAACAATATACATCAGTGTTGTATATTTAATAAAAAACAATCTGTGCTTCATAGAAATCGCTTATTCCAAATGCACCTGTTGACGTCACGGTGGACCATGGTACATTTCTTGCTGTACCGTATTGATACAGAAACCATGCCCATTCTCTTCACAGTTCACTCCTAATCTCCCTTCCACTTTCCCTTTAGACCAGGCGCGCTAGTTAATATGCCAGAATGCCGTCAGTGGAAGGGGCCGGACCAAACACAAGACGTCACAGCAGGCAGAGCGGAGAGCAAGGAATCTTGGGACAAGATGGCACCGCTCTGCCTACACAACGCAAAGACATTATAAAGTAGGTTTCAGCAATGATAGACTTTTAAATGAAATTGACCTACCCTACTCGGTACATTAGGGGGTGATAGATCTAAAGCACAAAAGTTTTTTTTCAATAAACATCCACTTTAAACTCAATTCCTCACTCTCTTGTTCATAGTCAACTGACTGCAATTTCTCCTAGCTTGATGGTACTGCCCATATGGAATATTGCTAATCCACCTGGGATCATGGTTACTGGAGGCAGCCAGATATCCATTAAATGCAACAGGTTTGCTGAAGGTCTTCGTTTGTATCTTCAGATCTGCATCCACAAAAATACTTAAGTCCAGGAATTCTATCTCACTAACTTGAATGTTCCAGGTGAAATTGAGACCTGCTTGTGTCTGGTTAAAATATAGACACATAAACTCCAAATCCTCATGGGATCCCTCCCATATGATGAGTATGTCGTTGATATATCGTCCATAGTATACCAAGCTTGTGCCCCATCTGCCACCTGAACAGACATGGGATTCCCTACAATATCCCATGGCCAGGTTGGCATAACTGGGCACAAACTTGGTACTCATGGCCATACCACAGACTTGTAAAAAATATTGTCCTCCGAACTCAAAGAAGTTGTGGTGCAGAATAAAAGAGATGCAATTCAGCAAAAATTCCTGCTGCTGCACTGACATATTTGGGTCTTGTTCTAAATAGAACACTATAGCCTCTAGTGTGTTGGGAGGCCCTGGAATTGCTTCACTTTTTGGTTCTAATTTTTGGAGTTGAAACTGGCATTAATAATACTATGTTTGTAACATATCTTTTGTTTTGACTTTAGGTCTGACCATGCCATCTTGTCTTTATTGCTTTAATAAAAGACAAAATAAAATTCTGATGTTTTTTCTTTTGTGTTTTGAACATAGGACCCTTAGACATGTTATATGGCCATAGAAACAGATGTATGTGATCACAAAATGGAGTTATTTGACTTTCACCAAACTCTTACTTCCCTGGGTAGATTATGAGAAAGAACAAGATAACATTGATCTGATTATACCGCAACCACCATTTCATGGGAATTTACAGGCATTCATGGCTATCATAATAGTTATTGTAATCTATTCTTTACATTAAAGTGTAAAATAGCTTACATATGCTGTTCTGATAGGATACTTGCAAAGTGCTCCCCTAAAATGTAAGTGTATCCCTAAGATGGAAGTTACCACCTCCTTTTACCACTTGATGTTTTTTTCTCTCCTCTCCCTATTGTTCTTTTCTGTTAAACTTAAACATCCTTTAATAAAAACGGAGAATAAAAAATTGGATTTAATGATAGTCTCCTCAGGCTCAAGATAGTAACATGTTTTCAATGGAATGGAATTCACAAGTGATGTGAATCACTGCTCTTGTAGTGCAGGGTGAATGATCTTAAATGAGCCACTTAGTTGTATACTGGATTTTACATAATCTTCAGTCCCTGAATATAGCGCAGTATTTTCCTATTTCTCCTGATGTCCGGGTCTTGGTTCATATTGTCCAGTCTTTGGGTCTTATGCACAAAAGAGGAGAAATAAAAATAAAAAACTACTTAATATGAAGATATGAGTACTTTTGTAGTTGGTGATACCATTTTTATTTGGACTAAGTTTATATTTTAAGACAAGCTTTGGAGAGATCAACTCTCTTTCTCAGGTCAAGCAGTACTGAATCACAAATTCTGTTCATTAACAGTCTGTACAAAACAATGCATAGTTCCCAATTTAGATAACAATCTTGGATGCAACTATGGTAGCTTGGAGATGATGAAAAAGGTGATATCTTGAGTGGGCAATACATAAATAGTGTCTGATCAGTGGTTTGGATGCAGAGCAGAGTGAAGACAATAGGAGTGGGAAAACTACAGAGGAGGCACTGCTTAAAGAAATTTCTGGTAGTGAGATAAGAATCTGAGATATATCATGAGTCCTTTTTCATGCATTTTAAAGATAACTATCATCCCTACTATAAATGTCTTTCCTTCTTGGATGCATTTAAAATTACCTTTAAAGATCTGGATTGCAAGATTGTTCCTTGTTTGATCTGGTTGAGAAAATGGCATCCAGCTATAGTACAGAAATGATTTTTCTTTGTGATGTGTTATTGTGTGCCTGTGCAGATTCATGTGGGTTTATAATTTCTGGCATGTTTCCTCAATGTAGCATCTTTAGATTCACTTATTTATTTGTATCATATATACAGGGCTTAAAATTTGAAGTCCTTTGCTACTAGCCAGACTCGCCAGTGCTAAATTTTGACTCGCCATTGGCTAGTGGCGAGTGGAAATTTTGAGCCCTGATATAGATACAACACTTTTGGATGTGCAGCAATATGGTCCTGTGATGTTGAAAGTCCCTGAGATGTGGATTGCTATGTTGGCTGCATTAACGTGTTTGCAAAGTTTGCAATGTGTGACATTGAATGGTTTTGCCCTATTGAATGTATGATCAGCTTCATTGAGAAGTTTGAGGTTTCTGGTTTACTGTAAAGTTAGTACTGGAGGTTTGGGGAAAATCTGTTATAATTTTGCATCACCTGCCATTATGGGTTGCAAATCTATGTTAA
This sequence comes from Rhinophrynus dorsalis, assembly GCA_037306005.1. Lineage (NCBI taxonomy): Eukaryota > Metazoa > Chordata > Amphibia > Anura > Rhinophrynidae > Rhinophrynus > Rhinophrynus dorsalis. The sequence continues at coordinate 538,362,940 of CM074719.1, read as the reverse complement.
CTGTCTTTGACTTGAAACCCTTTTCTTTATTTGATTTAACCAGGGAATTTTGGTTCATATTTCGGTCCTCATTGTCAGAAGATACTCAGTGGTATATGGTTGCCTGGCTGTATATGACGGCTTTGGTTTGTGGGTTTTATATATATATAGATTACAGTGGTAACTGAAAGTGAGCATGGTTACATCACTTACCTTTCTGACTGACGATCAGTTTGTGTAAGCAACACTGCACAGGGGACTGGTGCACCAGTGGTCCTCTTCTAGCTAAACTGTGCTGCAGGTCCTTTGCAGTGATATGGGGGTTTTGCTTTGCATTCCTTACCAGTCTACGAGCAGTTCTATATGAGCTTTTTTCTTGGTCTTCCAGATCTTGTCTTGACTTCAAGAGTTCCCCCTTAATATCCATTTCTTAATGACATTTCAGAAAGTGGAAATTTCATTTAGATATATTTTAATAGCCTTTCTCTGTTTTGTAAGAGTTAATTAACTTTATTTTCTGATCCTCAGTCAGTTGCATAGAGGAGCCCATGGTTGTTGAGTATAAGCACAACACACTGAGAGGTACAAAGCGTTAGAGAATTTCTTAAACTTTGGAACTGTCATCACCTAATTTAGATTAATTTTTTAAACTTTGGAATTGTCATCACCTAATTTAGATTAAGGCCTAACGAGTAAATTACATTCTGAGACCTTAGAGAAATAAAACACTAGTGGATGAACTGGAAGGGTGCCCAAAATTCTGCAAATGCCGCATTTTCTGTTTTATTTTCTAGTATGTTAAATTCAGCAAATAAATAGTGACTACACATTAGAATTTGCAGAAATATGTCACATTTAAGTTTGTTCTCTACAGAGGATGCATTAACTTCCTTTCTCTTACAAAACATGTAATTTGGCTAGTGTACCCAAATGTTTGCATACAACTGTATGTTATTTTAATAAAGTGGTAAAAGTACTAGGAGGTGTGCCTTTCGTTAATGTTTTTACTGCTGTGATTGATGTGGTGGAGGAGGAAGTGTGAGCAGGGCCGGATTTACCGTTAGGCAGAGTAGGCATCTGCCTACAAGCGCACACCACAGAGTGGCGACTGTCATTGGGACATTTAAAAAAAAAAAAAAAGTTGCCTCGCCGCCCGCACTGACCCCCCACCGCCCAGACAGGTCTCCTACAGGACAGACCTGTAGATGCTGCACTCCCTCATCGGCTCTTTAGTATTACAGAGCGCTGGGAGATGACATCATCTCCCAGCGCTCTGCATGAAGAGAAGAGAAGAGAAGACCGTGCGGGAGCTCCAGCAGCTATGGAGATGCAGGGGACAATGTGAGGGTAAGTTTGAGCTGATGGGGGCAATATGGAGATGATGGCAATGTGGAGCAGATGGGGGAAATGTGAGGGTAAGTTGAAGTTGATGGGGCAATATGGAGCTGATGGGGGGCAATATGGAGATAATGTGGCAATGTGAGGGTAAGTTGGAGCTGATGGGGCAATATAGAGCTGATGGGGCAAAATGGAGCTGATGGGGGCAATATGGAGCTGAAGGGGGCAATGTGAGGATAAGTTGAGCTGCTGGGGGCAATATGGAGATGATGGGGCAATGTGGAGCTGCTGGGGGCAATATGGAGCTGACGGGGGACAATGTAATGGCAATATGGAGATGATGGGGAGCAATGTGGAGATTAGGAACATTGTGGAGGTGTCCAGTGGAGATGGCCAATGGGGGGGAGACGCTTCAGATTTCTGTGCCTACAGGCTTCTGAGATGTAAATCCGGCCCTGAGTGTGAGTGAGGTAATTTCCATTATATACTGGTCAAAGGGATATGTGCTGAATATTTATTATTAAGGGGACAGTGCACGGAATAGAGTGGCTTTTTTTGGGTTAGTTATTTGAAACTGTTGGCCCAAAGATCCTTTACCAACTTATTTATGCCTGTAATGACAACAGTGATGCATAGGGAGGATATAATTTGGATCATAATCAGATAAATATAAATAACAAATAGGTTTGTCTATATTTTTTTAACCCTATGAGTACCATTTGATTGGAGAGAGAGAAATCCTTAATTTCCCTTCCTTCAACCTTTTCCTTAGCAGGGATAGTTGTATATTGTTCCACTATCCCTGCATTTCTGTCAATATATAGTTGGATCAGGGATCCTCCATCTAGCTCAATCCAGCTAATGCCAGACTACAACTCCTAACATTCTTTTCCAGCTAACGGCTAATGGAGAATGATGGGAGTCATCGACTGGCAGCAACTAGAGGGCCACACATACTGACCCCCCAGCCTTGTTCCACTGCACTGGCAGCTATAGAACCACACATACTGACTACCAAGTCCCAGCCTTGTCCCACTGCACTGGTAGCCATAGAACCACACATACTGACTTCCATGTCCTAGCCTTGTCCCACTGCATTGGTAGCCATAGAACCCCACATACTGACTTCCATGTCCCAGCCTTGTCCCACTGCACTGGTAGCCATGGAACCCCACAAACTGACTTCCAAGTCCCAGCCTTGTCCCACTGGACTGGTAGGCATATAACCCCACATACTGACTTCCAAGTGCCAGCCTTGTCCCACTGCACTGGTAGGCATATAACCCCACATACTGACTTCCAAGTCCCAGCCTTGTCCCACTGCACTGGTAGGCATATAACCCCACATACTGACTTTCAAGTCCCAGCCTTGTCCCACTGCACTGGTAGGCATATAACCCCACACACTGACTTCCAAGTCCCAGCCTTGTCCCACTGCACTGGTAGGCATTTAACCCCACGTACTGACTTCCAAGTCCCAGCCTTGTCCCACTACACTGGTAGGCATATAATCCCACGTACTGACTTCCAAGTCCCAGCCTTGTCCCACTGCACTGGGAGGCATATAACCCCACATACTGACTTCCAAGTCCCAGACTTGTCCCACTACACTGATAGGCATATAATCCCACATACTGGCTACCAAATCCCAGCCTTGTCCCACTGCACTGGTAGCCATGGAACCCCACATACTGACTTCCAAGTCACAGCCTTGTCCCACTGCACTGGTAGGCATATAACCCCACATACTGACTTCCAAGTCCCAGCCTTGTCCCACTGCACTGGTAGGCATATAACCCCACATACTGACTTCCAAGTCCCAGCCTTGTCTCACTGCACTGGTAGGCATATAACCCCACATACTGACTTCCAAGTCCCAGCCTTGTCCCACTACACTGATAGGCATATAACTCCACATACTGACTTCCAAGTCCCAGCCTTGTCCCACTACACTGGTAGCCATAGAATCACACATACTGACTTCCAAGTCCCAGCATTGTCCCACTGCACTGGTAGCCATGGAACCCCACATACTGATTTCCAAGTCCCAGCCTTGTCCCACTGCACTGGTAGGCATATAACCCCACATATGACTTCCAAGTCCCAGACTTGTCCCACTACACTGGTAGGCATATAACCCCACATACTGACTTCCAAGTCCCAGCCTTGTCCCACTACACTGGTAGGCATAGAATCGCACATACTGACTTCCAAGCCCCAGCCTTGTCCCACTGCACTGGTAGCCATGGAACCCCACATACTGACTTCCATGTCCCAGCCTTGTCCCACTGCACTGGTAGCCATGGAACCCCACATACTGACTTCCAAGTCACAGCCTTGTCCCACTGCACTGGTAGGCATATAACCCCACATACTGACTTCCAAGTCCCAGACTTGTCCCACTGCACTGGTAGCCATAGAAGCACACATACTGACTTCCATGCCCTAGCCTTGTCCCACTGCATTGGTTGCCACAGAACCACACATACTGACTTCCATGTCCTAGCCTTGTCCCACTGCACTGGTAGGCATATAATCCCACATACTGACTATCAAGTCCAAGCCTTGTCCCACTGCACTGGTAGCCATGGAACCCCACATACTGACTTCCAAGTCCCAGCCTTGTCCCACTGCACTGGTAGGCATATAACCCAACATACTGACTTCCAAGTCCCAGCCTTGTCCCACTGCACTGGTAGGCATATAACCCCAAATACTGACTTCCAAGTCACAGCCTTGTCCCACTGCACTGGTAGGCATATAACCCAACATACTGACTTCCAAGTCCCAGCCTTGTCCCACTGCACTGGTAGGCATATAACCCCACATACTGACTTCCAAGTCCCAGCCTTGTCCCACTGCACTGGTAGGCATATAACCCCAAATACTGACTTCCAAGTCACAGCCTTGTCCCACTGCACTGGTAGGCATATAACCCAACATACTGACTTCCAAGTCCCAGCCTTGTCCCACTGCACTAGTAGGCATATAACCCCACATACTGACTTCCAATACCCAGCCTTGTCCCACTACACTGATAGGCATTAGTGTTGAGCGAGCACCCCGATGCTCGGGTGCTCGGGTGCTCTGACCGAGCACCCCCTGAGGCTCGAGTGCTCGGCCGAGCACCCGAGCCCCATTGAATAGAATGGGGCGACACGAGCATTACACCAGGCACCCCCTGCTCTGATGAGGGGAGGGTGCCTGGTCAATGCCCCCCTTCATCTCCGCAATGTCCCCCTTCATCTCTGCAATGTCCCCCTTCATCTCCTCTATGCCCCTCTTCCACAATGTCCCCCTTCATCTCCTCTATGGCATAGAGGAGATGAAGGGGGACATTGTGGAAGAGGGGCATAGCGGAGATGAAGGGGGACATTGTGGAAGAGGGGCATAGAGGAGATGAAGGGGGACATTGTGGAAGAGGGGCATAGCGGAGATGAAGGGGGACATTGTGGAAGAGGGGCATAGAGTCTATGCCCCTCTTCCACAATGTCCCCCTTCATCTCCGCTATGCCCCTCTTCCACAATGTCCCCCTTCATCTCCTCTATGCCCCTCTTCCACAATGTCCCCCTTCATCTCCACACTGTCCCCCTTCATCTCCGCAATGCCCCCGTACCTCCAGTCCCTGGTGGTCCAGCGGAGCGTCTTCAGATCTGTGCCTCCTCCGGCACAGATCCCCGCCACCCGAACATGGCGGGCGAGCACATGGCGGTACTCGACGAGTACCGCCATGTGCCGAGCAGAGCGATGCTCGAGCCGATCCGAGCATCGGCCGAGCATGCTCGCTCAACACTAATAGGCATATAATCCCACATACTGACTACCAAGTCCCAGCCTTGTCCCACTGCACTGGTAGGCATATAACCCCACATACTGACTTCCAAGTCCCAGCCTTGTCCCACTGCACTGGTAGGCATATAACCCCACATACTGACTTCCAAGTCCCAGCCTTGTCCAACTGCACTGGTAGGTATATAACCCCACATACTGACTTCCAAGTCCCAGCCTTGTCCCACTGCACTGGGAGGCATATAACCTCACATACTGACTTCCAAGTCCCAGCCTTGTCCCACTACACTGATAGGCATATAATCCCACATACTGACTACCAAGTCCCAGCCTTGTCCCACTGCACTGGTAGGCATATAACCCAACATACTGACTTCCAAGTCCCAGCCTTGTCCCACTGCACTGGTAGGCATATAACCCCAAATACTGACTTCCAAGTCACAGCCTTGTCCCACTGCACTGGTAGGCATATAACCCAACATACTGACTTCCAAGTCCCAGCCTTGTCCCACTGCACTGGTAGGCATATAACCCCACATACTGACTTTCAAGTCCCAGCCTTGTCCCACTGCACTAGTAGGCATATAACCCCACATACTGACTTCCAATACCCAGCCTTGTCCCACTACACTGATAGGCATTAGTGTTGAGCGAGCACCCCGATGCTCGGGTGCTCGGGTGCTCTGACCGAGCACCCCCTGAGGCTCGAGTGCTCGGCCGAGCACCCGAGCCCCATTGAATAGAATGGGGCGACACGAGCATTACACCAGGCACCCCCTGCTCTGATGAGGGGAGGGTGCCTGGTCAATGCCCCCCTTCATCTCCGCAATGTCCCCCTTCATCTCCGCAATGTCCCCCTTCATCTCCTCTATGCCCCTCTTCCACAATGTCCCCCTTCATCTCCTCTATGGCATAGAGGAGATGAAGGGGGACATTGTGGAAGAGGGGCATAGCGGAGATGAAGGGGGACATTGTGGAAGAGGGGCATAGAGGAGATGAAGGGGGACATTGTGGAAGAGGGGCATAGCGGAGATGAAGGGGGACATTGTGGAAGAGGGGCATAGAGTCTATGCCCCTCTTCCACAATGTCCCCCTTCATCTCCGCTATGCCCCTCTTCCACAATGTCCCCCTTCATCTCCTCTATGCCCCTCTTCCACAATGTCCCCCTTCATCTCCACACTGTCCCCCTTCATCTCCGCAATGCCCCCGTACCTCCAGTCCCTGGTGGTCCAGCGGAGCGTCTTCAGATCTGTGCCTCCTCCGGCACAGATCCCCGCCACCCGAACATGGCGGGCGAGCACATGACGGTACTCGACGAGTACCGCCATGTGCCGAGCAGAGCGATGCTCGAGCCGATCCGAGCATCGGCCGAGCATGCTCGCTCAACACTAATAGGCATATAATCCCACATACTGACTACCAAGTCCCAGCCTTGTCCCACTGCACTGGTAGGCATATAACCCCACATACTGACTTCCAAGTCCCAGCCTTGTCCCACTGCACTGGTAGGCATATAACCCCACATACTGACTTCCAAGTCCCAGCCTTGTCCAACTGCACTGGTAGGTATATAACCCCACATACTGACTTCCAAGTCCCAGCCTTGTCCCACTGCACTGGGAGGCATATAACCCCACATACTGACTTCCAAGTCCCAGCCTTGTCCCACTACACTGATAGGCATATAATCCCACATACTGACTACCAAGTCCCAGCCTTGTCCCACTGCACTGGTAGCCATGGAACCCCACATACTGACTTCCAAGTCCCAGCCTTGTCCCACTGCACTGGTAGGCATATAACCCCACATACTGACTTCCAAGTCCCAGCCTTGTCCCACTGCACTGGTAGGCATATAACCCCACATACTGACTTCCAAGTCCCAGCCTTGTCCCACTGCACTGGTAGGCATATAACCCCACATACTGACTTCCAAGTCCCAGCCTTGTCCCACTGCACTGGTAGGCATATAACCCCACACACTGACTTCCAAGTCACAGCCTTGTCCCACTACACTGATAGGCATATAACTCCACATACTGACTTCCAAGTCCCAGCCTTGTCCCACTGCACTGGTAGCCATGGAACCCCACATACTGACTTCCAAGTCCCAGCCTTGTCCCACTGCACTGGGAGGCATATAACCTCACATACTGACTTCCAAGTCCCAGCCTTGTCCCACTACACTGATAGGCATATAATCCCACATACTGACTACCAAGTCCCAGCCTTGTCCCACTGCACTGGTAGCCATGGAACCCCACATACTGACTTCCAAGTCCCAGCCTTGTCCCACTGCACTGGTAGGCATATAACCCCACATACTGAATTCCAAGTCCCAGCCTTGTCCCACTGCACTCGTAGGCATATAACCCCACATACTGACTTCCAAGTCCCAGCCTTGTCCCACTGCACTGGTAGGCATATAACCCCACATACTGACTTCCAAGTCACAGCCTTGTCCCACTACACTGATAGGCATATAACTCCACATACTGACTTCCAAGTCCCAGCATTGTCCCACTACACTGGAATCCATGGAACCCCACATACTGACTTCCATGTCCCAGCCTTGTCCCACTGCACTGGTAGCCATGGAACCCCACATACTGATTTCCAAGTCCCAGCCTTGTCCCACTGCACTGGTAGGCATATAACCCCACATACTGACTTCCAAGTCCCAGCCTTGTCCCACTACACTGGTAGGCATATAACCCCACATACTGACTTCCAAGTCCCAGACTTGTCCCACTACACTGGTAGGCATATAACCCCACATACTGACTTCCAAGTCCCAGCCTTGTCCCACTACACTGGTAGCCATAGAATCGCACATACTGACTTCCAAGTCCCAGCCTTGTCCCACTGCACTGGTAGGCATATAACCCCACATACTGACTTCCAAGTCACAGCCTTGTCCCACTGCACTGGTAGGCATATAACCCCACATACTGACTTCCAAGTCCCAGACTTGTCCCACTGCACTGGTAGCCATAGAAGCACACATACTGACTTCCATGCCCTAGCCTTGTCCCACTGCATTGGTAGCCACAGAACCACACATACTGACTTCCATGTCCTAGCCTTGTCCCACTGCACTGGTAGGCATATAACCCCACATACTGACTTCCAAGTCCCAGACTTGTCCCACTGCACTGGTAGCCATAGAAGCACACATACTGACTTCCATGCCCTAGCCTTGTCCCACTGCATTGGTAGCCACAGAACCCCACATACTGACTACCAAGTCCCAGCCTTGTCCCACTGCACTGGTAGCCATGGAACCCCACATACTGACTTCCAAGTCACAGCCTTGTCCCACTGCACTGGTAGGCATATAACCCCACATACTGACTTCCAAGTCACAGCCTTGTCCCACTGCACTGGTAGGCATATAACCCCACATACTGACTTCCAAGTCCCAGCCTTGTCCCACTTCACTGGTAGGCATATAACCCAACATACTGACTTCCAAGTCCCAGCCTTGTCCCACTGCACTGGTAGGCATATAACCCCACATACTGACTTCCAAGTCCCAGCCTTGTCCCACTGCACTGGTAGGCATATAACCCCACATATTGACTTCCAAGTCCCAGCCTTGTCCCACTACACTGATAGGCATATAACTCCACATACTGACTTCCAAGTCCCAGCCTTGTCCCACTACACTTGTAGCCATAGAATCACACATACTGACTTCCAAGTCCCAGCATTGTCCCACTGCACTGGAATCCATGGAACCCCACATACTGACTTCCATGTCCCAGCCTTGTCCCACTGCACTGGTAGGCATATAACCCCACATACTGACTTCCAAGTCCCAGCCTTGTCCCACTGCACTGGTAGGCATATAACCCCACATACTGACTTCCAAGTCCCAGACTTGTCCCACTACACTGGTAGGCATATAACCCCACATACTGACTTCCAAGTCCCAGCCTTGTCCCACTGCACTGGTAGGCATATAACCCCACATACTGTCTTCCAAGTCCCAGCCTTGTCCCACTGCACTGGTAGCCATAGAATCGCACATACTGACTTCCAAGTCCCAGCCTTGTCCCACTGCACTGGTAGCCATGGAACCCCACATACTGACTTTCATGTCCCAGCCTTGTCCCACTGCACTGGTAGCCATGGAACCCCACATACTGACTTTCAAGTCACAGCCTTGTCCCACTGCACTGGTAGGCATATAACCCCACATACTGACTTCCAAGTCCCAGACTTGTCCCACTGCACTGGTAGCCATAGAAGCACACATACTGACTTCCATGCCCTAGCCTTGTCCCACTGCATTGGTAGCCACAGAACCACACATACTGACTTCCATGTCCTAGCCTTGTCCCACTGCACTGGTAGGCATATAACCCCACATACTGACTTCCAAGTCCCAGACTTGTCCCACTGCACTGGTAGCCACAGAACCCCACATACTGACTACCAAGTCCCAGCCTTGTCCCACTGCACTGGTAGCCATGGAACCCCACATACTGACTTCCAAGTCACAGCCTTGTCCCACTTCACTGGTAGGCATATAACCCAACATACTGACTTCCAAGTCCCAGCCTTGTCCCACTGCACTGGTAGGCATATAACCCCACATACTGACTTCCAAGTCCCAGCCTTGTCCCACTGCACTGGTAGGCATATAACCCCACATACTGACTACCAAGTCCCAGCCTTGTCCCACTACACTGATAGGCATATAATCCCACATATTGACTTCCAAGTCCCAGCCTTGTGCCACTACACTGGTAGCCATAGAATCGCACATACTGACTTCCAAGTCCGAGCCTTGTCCCACTGCACTGGTAGCCATGGAACCCCACATACTGACTTCCATGTCCCAGCCTTGTCCCACTACACTGGTAGCCATGGAACCCCACATACTGACTTCCAAGTCCCAGCCTTGTCCCACTGCACTTGTAGCCATGGAACCCCACATACTGACTTCCAAGTCACAGCCTTGTCCCACTTCACTGGTAGGCATATAACACCCCATACTGACTTCCAAGTCCCAGCCTTGTCCCACTGCACTGGTAGGCATATAACTCCACATACTGACGTCCAAGTCTCAGCCTTGTCCCACTACACTGGTAGGCATGGAACCACACATACTGACTTCCAAGTCACAGCCTTGTCCCACTACACTGGTAGGCATATAACCCCACATACTGACTTCCAAGTCCCAGCCTTGTCCCACTGCACTCGTAGGCATATAACCCCACATACTGACTTCCAAGTCCCAGCCTTGTCCCACTGCACTGGTAGGCATATAACCCCACATACTGTCTTCCAAGTCCCAGCCTTGTCCCACTGCACTGGTAGCCATAGAACTATATATGTACTCCTGAGTCTGAACCCATATGGGATGTCTTGATCATTTACAGAAACCACAAGGTTCTTGAAGGATTTTTTATTTTGGGTGGAGAGGGGTTCAATAAATAGGCTGAAACTGTACGGGATCTCTATGAGAGTGGATTTAGACAGAAAAGCTGCAAGTTGTGTTTTTTTTGTGTGAAAATCCCAATGGGGAAAAAATGTCACTTTTCCCACATTCCTACCTGGCTACAAAATCCTACATCTCCTTTACTGAAACAGAAAAGCTACTTCAGAGCACCAAGTAATACAAAATGTAGTAGGTAGGTCATATTAAAATACATAGATTACATTTAGGGTAGGTTGGGCAGGGCAGAATACAAGCTCTTTAGAGCAGTTAGAAATTAAATAGGCTACAAATATAGCAGGTTGTTTTTAGTTACTCCAAGGAGCAGCCTATAGGAACTAGAACAGATCCACGTCACTTTAGGACAGATAGCCAGCCAGGATCCTATTAGCTTGTTGTTAATGAAGACAAGTAAGAACTAAAACAGGTTGAAAAACTTACGAATGTGGTTTAGAACTGGCACTGTCTACTTTAAAGAGTTTTATCCTGTTATAAAAATATATAACTTCCTTCAATTTATCTTTATATATGAGTACAATGGTGCATTTGTGTATATGTGGTAAGTGGCAAAGAGAGCACAGAGCTTGCCCAAATTTATATTGCATAATTTTAATTGAAACTTTGAAAAATTATGTGCACCAGAGGGGTATGCAACACATTCTGGAGCACTGTATTGCACAGCTCTCTGGCATTTAAAGGGTTACATGCAGTGCTTATTTTGTTATCATATAGGTTATACCTACATTATGCAGACTTAAAGAAGGATAGACAGAATAGTCCCATCATCATTTTCAACTCTAGTTTGTTCAGTCATTTAATCCGACCCTGATCACACCTACCCCTATCCTATTTAACTACCTGCGTTACATAGGTATGGACAAGTGACACTGTACATTTTTGATTTCCTATTGTAGCTTTTCAGAGCATTCTTGCAGTTCTTCAGCAGTACTGGCAAAGAGTTTGATATGGTTTGCAAAACGTAAGTGATGTAGATATTCTCCATTGATCTTAAGTCCTTTATGTTCCAATTAGCTTGCAGAAAATTTCTTCTAAACAAGCAGAACATTGTTCTGGAGAGATTGTGTCTCCTTGTCTGATGCCTTTTTCTGTGTTGATCTGGACTGTGTGCACACGAAATAAGGTAATACAGTTCTGTTGTTGAATCACAGTAGTGCCTATATAAGAGAAAGGCCCATATAGGGGTCCGAAATGTTGACAATAAATGTTTTCATTTTTTTCACCCATAAAACCAGTCCTTACGAGTGCTCTTTCTAATGTTGCCTGACACACAATCCTAAACCTCTTTTTATTTTTTAAGCAGCACCAAGGCATGTAGTTTATTACTTAATTATAAGGTATGCCCAACTACTTTCGTGGATATATATATATATATATATATATATATATATATATATATATATATAATCTTCAGCCATTGTCGATCCACTGCAGGATGAAGGCCTCCCCAGGAAGCCTGCCTACACACATTTTGAGAAAACTGTTCGAACACCACAGTTGCAGATCCAGTCATGTGAGGGCCCTGGGGCAAACTTTTTTGGACCCATAACACAAAAATATTTTCACAGAGCAAAAACTAGAACCTATTGGGCTCTGGGGCAGATGGGTGCTGGGCCCTGGCAGAGCTGCAGTCACTGCACCCCCTATAGTAATGCTCCTGGTTAGGGCTATTGCACATAAGTGATTTATTCTACAAACTGAAGTCTGTTTCAAGTTAGATGAGTGTAAGGTTGCAGCAGTGCATTGGTTCCAAATCTCTTTCTTTGCTCAAAGCACCTCTAGCAGGCAGGCTGGTGTTTTCAGTGTAACTCTGAGAGCTGATTTTCAGTTGTATGTTCAGATTCACCTCCACACTCTAAGTATTAAACGGCTTACAGGTCTTGATAGTTTGCATAGGTGTTCTCTCTCTTATGTAGCTTCCATGACTGATACAAATATAAATATAATAATTATTCATTGGTGTTAGGCACACAGCTCCAGAACTTCAGGTGTCATGAATTGCCATTTTATTGTTGTACTAGTTGAAAAGCCCGTTACACGGGCCACATTGCCACTGCCAGCCGGTCGCGGGGCAGTCATGCGCAGTAGAGACTGCCCACACCGCGGCTGATACAGAGCAGGACACTCCGGTCCAGCTCTGTATGAGCTGTGGCGCGGGCAGTCTCTACTGTACAAGACTGCGGCGTTACACACGTTTTAACGAATTATTATATAGGATGTATGTATGATTGTATCTTCATTTATATAGCGCCATACATGTACACAGCTCTTTACAGAAGTTGAAATAATACAATACAATAATACAGAACTGGGTTAAGAGCATTAGGATAAGGTGTGATCATTGCATTGTTTGTGGGGGGAAGTGCAGCAAGGGAATTATAAACTGGGAAAGGGACCCTGCCCCAAGAAGCTTACAGTCTAATTAGAATTCATGACGACATACAGAAGACAATAGGAGGAGGATCATTTTGAGTGCCAGAGAGGTGTGCAACGCATTGCTTAGCAAGTGCAAGGCGTAGTAAAGGAAGTGCAGAAGTATTCTGATGTGCCTATCGGTGTGCAAAAGGAGGATATTGTTACGGAGATGCCTCATTGAGCACTTGGGTTTTGAGGAGACTCTTGAAAGTGATGAGTGTGGATGTATCACAGTGCCCGTGATTCCAGCTGCTGAGCAACATTGTTGCTTCCGGGTTTACCATTGCCTTATTCTTATTGGCTTTGGGACTGTGGCTCCTCCCAGGGTTTGCCTTTATGTACTCCCTACTGTCATCTTTATGGTGCCCTTTTGTGGTGTACCCGTACCTAGCATTTATGACTGCTTGTTCCTGTTTCCGTGTATGACCCAGCTCGCCTGATCACGCTTCTGATTCCTGACGGTCCTGTGATCCGATTCCATTGCTGATTAGGACTGGCTGACTAACTCCGTGTGTACCGACCTGGCTTGACTGAGTACCCGATTCCGTTACCGACTAGGACTGGCTGACTAACTCCGTGTGTACTGACCTGGCTTGGCTGAGTATCCAATTCCGTTACCGACTAGGACTGGCTGACTAACTCCGTGTGTACAGATTGGGGCAACGCTGGCTTCTAATCTGTCAGGGTACACACCCTGTATCTCATTCCACCTACTCCCACTCGCTATATTGCACAGTGCCTGTGAGGCCTGTCTACCCCCATGGTCTCCAGGGGTCTGTGGGAGTCCGGTCACTTGCCAGTGTCTGTGTTGCCTCCGGTAACCCTAGCATTCTAGGATCAGTTCACTGCCAGAGTCCTGTCTGTGTTGCCTCTGTTAACTCTAGCGTTCTAGGGTCCAGCTCACCGCCAGAGTCCTGTCTGCGTTGCCTCCGTTAACCCTAGCATACTAGGGTCAGATAACTGCCAGTGTCCTGTCTGTGTTGCCTCCATTAACCCTAGTGTACTAGGGTCAGATTACTGCCAGTGTCCTGTCTGTGTTGCCTCCATTAACCCTAGCATTCTAGCAGGGCTGGTGCAAGGATTTTTGCCACCCTAGGCAAAACCTAATTTTTCCGCCCCTTGGCTCCACCCCTTGTGCCCTACCCATTTATGCCCCGCCTCTGTATGTGTTTAAGTGTCAGTGTGTTCCCTGTATGGATATAAGTGTGTCAGTGTGTGTTCCCTATATGTATATAAGTGTGTCAGTGCGTTTGAGTCTCTGTAAGGTTATCAGTGTGTAAGTATGTGTGTGTGCTTCTCCATATGTGTATCAGTGTGACAGAGTGTATGTTCTCTATATGTAACTCTCCCCCCCTTTGACTCTCTCCCCCTCTTGACCCTCCTTTGACTCTCTCTCCCCCATCTGACTCTTGATCCCCCTTTTGACTCCTGATCCCCCCTCTCTCTCTCCCCCATCTGACTCTTGCTCCCCCTTTTGACTGTTGATCCCCCCTTTGACTCTCTCTTTCCCTGTCTGACTCTTGATCCCCCTTTTGACTGCTGATCCCCCCTTTGACTCTCTCTCTCCCCCCGTCTGACTCTTGATCCCCCTCTTGACTGCTGATCCCCCCTTTGACTCTCTCTCCCCGTCTGTTTATCCCCTCTTGGCCCCTGTTCCATTACTGTTCCCGGTGCATGTCTCTCTCTCCCCCAGTGAGAGTAGTTACAGTGCTCTCCCTTGGCTGGCTATTTTTTTAACCTTTTCAGTGCCAGAGGGGTATACAACGCATTGAAAAGCTATGCGTTGCGTACCCCTCTGGCACTGAAAGGGTTAATGTAGCACAGCGATGCCCGTTTCTCTCTCCCCCGCCGCTTCTTCAATCCTGGTCCAGGATTGAAGGAGCGGAGGGGGAGAGAGAAACAGGTATCGCTGTGCTACAGTAAAAAAATGGCCAGCTGAGGGAGGGAACCAAAATGTACGTTTTTTTTGCTTCCGCAGTGGTGAGCGGCAGCGGGGGCCGATGCGCCCTCAGAGAATGTGTGCCCTAGGCCGGCGCCTACCTCGCCTATAGGTGGTGCCGGCCCTGCGTTCTAGGGTCAGACCATTGCCAGAGTCCTGTCTGTGTTGCCTCCATTAACCCTAGCATTCTAGGGTCAGGTCACTGCCAGAGTCCTGTGTGTGTTGCCTCCGCTATCCCTAGCCTCCTAGGGAACTGCCCTGCAGTCACCCATCACCTTATCTCACCCAGTTGCGGTGTGAGGCTGTTGTGGTTCTACTTGTTCTTGAACCTGTCCACTGATCAACCTACAGAGTCCTAATATATATATTGCCACTGTGATATTCATACTGAGTCAGATTGATGCCATAGAGGAGATGAAGGGGGACATTGTGGAAGAGGGGCATAGCGGAGATGAAGGGGCACATTGTGGAAGAGGGGCATAGCGGAGATGAAGGGGCACATTGTGGAAGACGGGCATAGCGGAGATGAAGGGGGACATTGTGGAAGAGGGGCATAGAGTCTATGCCCCTCTTCCACAATGTCCCCCTTCATCTCCGCAATGCCCCCTTCATCTCCGCAATGCCCCCGTACCTCCAGTCCCTGGTGGTCCAGCGGAGCTTCTTCGGATCTGTGCCTCTTCTGGCACAGATCCCCGCCACCCGAACATGGCGGGAGAGCACATGGCGGTACTCGACGAGTACCGCCATGTGCCGAGCAGAGCGATGCTCGAGCCGATCCGAGCATCGGCCGAGCACGCTCGCTCATCACTAATAATGAACAATGTTTCCCTTAGGTTTTCAGCCAGGTCATGCCATGTCAATGACTGGTTACCCAGGGTGGGATTTACCAATAAGCAGAGTAGGCAACTGCCTAGAACTCCAAATTTTGAGGGGCGCGTCAGCTGTGCTGACTACACCCACATTCTGAACCAGTTTCTATACCTCTTTACAGACTATGATTTAACCCTCTGGTTGCTAGAGATATCTCCAAAGCATTGTGGAACAGTTCAATACACTGGAGATCTCTCTAGCAACCAATGGGTTAAAGTTTTTTGTTTTGTTCTTGCTTGTTATAAGCCAAGGGTTGCTGTGACCTATCTAACATTCAAGGAGTTAAAACCAATATAACTCAATTAAATTGGAGTAATGATTATTCTTCCATACCATGCAGCTGGTTTGACCCAGAACGCATAAACATTTCTTTTGAACATAGGGTCCACATTCTTCAAAAAAAGTGCCACCTTAAGCTGGCACCCAAAGTGCCACAGCACACTGGCTGAGAACCTCAGTAGTAATGACATGAGCGTGTCTGAATGGTAAACTGGAAGAGACCTCATCATAAGACAATGGTGCAATGTACAAAGGTGCAGCACTGATCTTGTTTTCACGCTGTGCATCACTGAACGTATGTAACAGGCTTAATTGCTTCTAAAAATTGCAGTCTTTCATGCCTACAGTCGTTAACATGTTATGGAGTGAAGGGCATGAAATATGGGTGTACACTTTATTTGCATATTTGTATATGTAATTAATCTAAGTTACACTCCCCCCCCAAAACAAAAAAAAAAACAAAAACAAAAAAAATAACCCTAATTTTCTTTAAATCCTTGAATGCTAGAGGTAGCACTATGTGCTGGAGATGTATCAAAGAGGTTAAAAATCACAAATTTTGCTAGTTATTGTTACCCAGTTTGGGTTATGGTTCCTATTAACCCTTTGAGTGCCAGAGGGGTCCGCAACGCATTACATGGGGCTTTTAACCTTTTGAAGAGAGGTCTCCAGTGCATTGTGGAGCAAAGGGATGAAGACCTCTCCAGCATTCAGATGCTTAAAACGCCCATTTAAATCAATGGGAATGTGAGTATTTATTAATTTGTACCCTATGGTGCGGATGGTTTGCCCCAGAATTTCTCAACTTTTTCGCAGTACATCAGGTTATGGATGTTCCTAAACAATCTCAGTGCCACAAAATCTGCCACCTGAAAGAAAATATTGAAAACAGATGCTAAATAGATAAAAAGCCCCTCTCTCTTGATACAGTTGGTTGCAGTGCTTGCTTGAAGTTTGCCTTGTTTTACCTCTTATTCAACTGTGAGAAAGAGAAGAGCATTTTATCTGGAGATGCACAATCCCCTGTGCTGAACGGACCAAAACCTTATATCTCCAGGTGTACTAAAACTGTGAAGCATGTACCCTACGGTCTGTAGTACTTGAGATTTCTGATTATGCTCTGAATATGCAAAGCACGCAAACACAGACACAAACGCGCACACACATTCAAACACACACCCAGGAGCACTGCCTGGGGGTGCACTCAATATTGACAACACTGTTAGTACCCACCTGGGACATATAAGCATCGATCAATTGTGATTGAATATTCCACTCCTACTATAGAGTGTGTTTATA